>CM060938.1:231569399-232819399 GCA_030765085.1 Allium cepa
GAAGCTAGTTGCGCAATAACATCGACTTGTTTTTGGCGCATTTGCTCTTTAGCTTTGGTAGCTTGGTCAATTTTTCATTTATAAGCTTCCAAGCATTGCTCTTGTTCTAACTCAAGTATCATTCTCTCTCTATCTGTATTTGATTTACCAATCTCATCCCAAATCACCTGTTATAGTAATGTAGTAGAAATTAGTGACTAGGAAATAAATAAAACTTTCTTCGATCTCTTTTTTTCTATATATATTCTCTGCATCTACATATTCATGTGATTTTTATCATACTATAATATCGGTTTGTAATGTTGTTGCCTTATCGTACTAGAATACGATAAGAATCAAGTAAAAGGTTAAAATAATGTAAATTGATGGAATCAAAGCATCATTATTTTACCTAAAATGGGTGAATAACAAAATAATTTCACAAAATGTTAAATAATCAACAAATATAAAGTGTTCATTTATAAGACAATTTTGACAACCCGGAATTTCTAGATATTTGAAATTGAAATATTTAATTAATTTTAAATATTTAAAAGTTAGTTTCTAACTTGAATTTCAAATATCGTTGTTCATTGGATAATTAAATTATTTAAGTTAATAAGTTAAGATTGGTTTAAATGGTAAATCTTGAGTTTTTAAGCTGGTTAAAATATTTCAAGGGCATATAAAATTTATAATAGTAATACTAAAGATAACAAATGAGTTAAACTGAATTTGAAAGTAATTTGTTCAGCTTTTAAATTTTATAGTTTAAATTGAATTTAAAAATAGCCTTCTGAGGCACAGTCTCGGAATTCGACGAAACCAGTTCCATTGGATCTGTATATTGTATTATTATCAGATTTCAAATTTAGTGATGGTTGGAGTTGTTGTGTGAGCGTATGATATTTAAACACACTGAAATATATATCGAAAATTTAATACAAAAACTGGGTCTAAAAAGCTATCTTCTCCATACGATCAAATTGG
The DNA here is from genome assembly GCA_030765085.1 of Allium cepa. Classification (NCBI taxonomy): domain Eukaryota; kingdom Viridiplantae; phylum Streptophyta; class Magnoliopsida; order Asparagales; family Amaryllidaceae; genus Allium; species Allium cepa. The sequence goes on from CM060938.1 coordinate 231,570,369, forward strand.
GACTTGAAACTTTTTCCAGTGCGTTCGAAATAGGGGTATAATATTATAAACGCCTAGCGACACGCCTCAATAGAAGGTTGAAATTTTGTGTTGCAAAATTCGAGATGATTTAAATTTAAATTTAAATTTAGAAATAATATATACTTTGACTGGTCAAATAAACTTAACATCATAACTTTTTTCTCTCTAATCAAAACACTGTAGCTGGCAGGCATGCAAAGCATCTTCAACACGCAAGGGATCTTTTCCTTCTTTAAAAATCACGTTATCTTCCCCTAGTACTTCAATTCATTTTCAACAGAAAATAAATAGTAATGGTCGTGCAAAATTCAACTGAACACATCGGTTCGTTTTCTTTTTCCCCCCATTCCCAAATTAATTCACGAATCCCTTTCCCTTACCTTCGATCGAACCATGCTTTTTCAAAATGGATTCAAAAAATGGTGTCCATAAGAATTCGAATTGGCAACTCTTTCCTCCTTTCCAAAATCAGTTTCGTTCCTCGAGCAATATTCAGATAGGATTCGATTTTTAGTGAGGCTCGTTTATCGTGGATGGGGAGCAGCGGCTCGAACAAGGGAAGATAGGCTAGGGCTTCAGCGTAGGGCGCGAGCACATGTGGGTTTCGGTAGCAACGTCAGGGTGGTGGCCATGGCTCTCGAGGGGGTTGCTCGCATGGACGCGCTGATAGCCGAGGTTTCGAACTCGGGTTCGAGTTCGATGGAGGTAGCATCTTCGCGTGCGGTTGGGGTGGCTTGATTTAGCTGCTATGGTGTTAGTAGAGTTCGTTGGTCGAAACAGTGGGTATATCATCTTTTTCCTTCTAGTTAAAAATTTAAGCAGATATTTTCATTCTATTTTATAAATATAGATACAGGAAACACAAAAGAGAAATATATGTATAATATTCACAGTAAAGTATGTGTATGCCGATTATTTTCTTCAATCTAAAGTTTTATATATATGTGTACATGTATACATATACAGTAGGATATATGTATATGTAAGGTTCAAACAGAAAATTATATATATAGATAAAGTTTGGAAAAAAAATAAGGATCTTAAAATTTTTGAAAAAGTTTATATAAAAATTAGGCTTTTTATATGTAGTTTCAAAGGAAAAAAATGATAAATAAATAAATATGCATATACATATTTTAATTTATTATTTATTTTAAATAATGTATTTTGGTGACTAATCCTTTCAATTAACGCATTTAATTATTTTTAGTAACTAAAAGGTTTTTAAAAAGGGAAAATTAGTTAAAATTTAATTATTGGTTTAAATTAAATCATTTGTTTAGAAAAAAATTAAATTATTAGTTAATTAAATTATAGAATGGCAATTAATTGCTCGATTGAGCCAAATATTAATAAAATCAACTAATTTCTGTTCAAGGTCTAAATCGTAGAGAATCAAGCCGGTATGGATCGGATTTGCAAATTAAAAATCAAAGCTGAGTTAATCTCTCTCATCTGGATTGCTATTTAAAATTTAAATGATTAAATATAAATAATTGGTTGAATGATTGAATTGATTTGATGTGCTATGTTATATATAGTAGTATATATATAGTATGTATTGGAGTGATTGATTTTCCTGTATTATATAGCGGATGAGACCCTATGCGCCGCATAATAGCGGATGATATTTTATAAACCCATATACCGCGATATTCCACCTCGAAATGGAATTAGTATTATGCTAACATCTATGGATGTTGGGAAACAGGTTGGAGGGATCCAACTAGATTCCTCAAATTTATTTAGATTCTTTAATACTCTGTGATATGGTTTATGTGATAATCTGTGATAGATTATGTTGGAAATTCAAATGTTAGATGCTATGGTTTGATTGAATTTATTTGGATATATCAAGTTATCAAATTGTATAGATTTGGATTTGTGGAAGAAAATAAAAGAGATAATTTTAAGTAAACAATTATAGGAATTTGAATAAATTAAAGAATGGATTGGAAAAGAATAAAAGTTGATTTTTTAATTCCAATAAATAAAATTCCAAGTATGGAAAATGAGATTTTGAATAAATGGGAATAAGTGATTTTTTCTTAAAAACTCAAGTGTTATTATTTAGAGGAATAAAGAATTTATTTTAAAATTCAAGGTTTAAATTTATTTAAAAGGATAAAGAAGGAATTTGGGAAATCTTAAATTGGTATTTTTCAGTTAAAAGATTTTAAATCATAAGTAAGAATTAAAAATCCAAAGTTAATTGGTTTTGAAGTAAATGAGTAAGTAAAGGAATTTATTCCAAAATAGAGTAATTTGGAAATCAATTTAAATGTTTGAAATTGGAATTTTAAGAAGGATGGGACTAATAAATTTATAAAATGGGTTTATAAAAGTGAAGCAATATATCAGTAGATATTGGGAAGAATAAATTCACGGTGGGAATTTATTAAATGAATGGGTAAATTTGTTTAAAAATAAATAGTGATTTATTTTTAAAGGATGTGAAAGGGAAGCGTATTTCCTTGGATAGCCAAGTACGTTTTCGAAGAAAATTTTTAAGTATAAGTTAAAAGTTTTAAAGTTGTTTTTAAAGCATGTTTTAGAACATTTATTATTTTTAAATGTTTAAATTTTAAACTAAGTATTTTTCAAATTTATCTTAGTAGTAATTACTTAAAGGTGGCTTGGTACTATGTTTCTAAAAAAGAAAAATTTAGTTTTATATTTTATAAAGTAGCATTATTTTAAATATTCTTAAAGTATACATTTTTAAATAAAGTACTAAAGTAGTTTTTATTTTAAATGTTGTAAAGTATAATTTATAATAAAGTGTTTTAAATTATTTTAAAAATCCAAAGTATTGTACTTGGTGTTTTCAATGGAAATAAATATTTGGGAATTTACTCCATGAGAAGAGTGTGGTTGGAAAACTGTTTTCAAAAAGGTTTGAAAGTGGAAATATATCTTGAGAATATATTTTGAGATTAATAAATAATTTCGGATAAATTATTATGGCTTGATGGTTATTTGTGAATGTTATTTGATAGTTAAATAACCGACTATCAATATTGGCCAATGCGCTGATCGTTTCAAAGAGACCGGGATCAGATTTATTTCCTGAAAACCACTTCGATCTGGTTTGGATGTTTCGTATGGAAAACAAGATTTTGGATTCGAAGGTGGAGCAGTAAAGTGCAAGGGCTAGTCGCTGCTAATCCTGAGGTGATTCCAAAATGGATGTAGTAGGAGTAATGCCTTTGGTTCCGTTCGAACCCGGAACGGACTTATATGGATGAATGCTTTCAGAACATCGTCAGGTGGACGGTAAGCATTCTAAGTGATATGTTCGGATAAGGTAACGCTTAGCCTCGAGCCTCATCAACCGGGAATGACTTAAAATCAAGGGTTATGCAGCAAGGCTAAGTGGGTCGCGCCCATTAGGGTGAGGTCATCCCTGTCTAGATGTCCCTTTTATTTCGGTAGTATGGTGCGGTTGCTGATCCTAACCATGGGGTGATCTTACTCGGATTAACTAGTAAGGGGTAGTCCGATCTTGTGTTGCAGAGGATTTAGGGTGGATCCTCGGTACGCTGATCTAGACCAGGTACCCTGACCGGTGGTACCGCAGTGCATAGTCATTAGTTGGAAATCCATTCTCCCTACGTGCCTTTACGATTTTTGTTTGTAGAACCTACTTTGTGGCTAGTATGCTAGAATTTAATCATGTAACAATTTGTAACATCCTAAAAATTTATCAATTAAAATTAATAATATATTTCAAACCTTGGAATTTAGTTTGAAAATAAATTGGAAAAAATCTTAAACAAATAAAATGAGTGAAAATTTTATATAAATAAAATTCCAATTTATTTTGAGTTTAAAATATTGAAATAATGAATGTTTTAAAAGTCATTTGAATTTAAAATCTTATATATATGTATATAAGATTTATGAGTAAGGTTGAATACATATTGAAATTTAATTTAAATTTTTCAAGATATGTGCGAACACATTAATGGACATAAATGTTTATATTTCAAGTTTAAAATTGAAATTTGAATTTAAATTTAAAATAAATGTTTTTAAAAGTAAGTAGCATTTAAAATCATTAAGATGTAATGTATATAATGTAAATATTGGTTAAAAACAATTCTTTTAACATTGTGTATGTATATACATATATACAAATGAATAAAGAGATACATTTATTTATAAAGTGTATATAATATAAAAAAATAAAATTTTTAAAAAATTCTTTTGACTTGTAAAAATCGCAAATGCTTAACATTCACATGGGAGGTGGAGTAAGGAGATTAACAAAATTTAGATCTCATGATTATCATTTTTTACAAATGGCATGAAACATCATTACTTGAATACAATAATCAAATTAAAAATTATAGGAAACTTTTCAGCTTCCAATTTCAAATTTATTTAGCTCCAAATCTCCGAAAAGTGCAGTAACTACGATCTAGCAATCTCAAACTCCAACACTCAAGAAAAAGTAAAAATCAGAAAAGAAAAAAAAAACTGCCTGCTTTCTTCAATTTAAAATTTAAATCTGAAGTTCTTTCTTAAGCATCAAACTGTAGTGTATGATTCCATCTCTCTGGTAAGTTTTAAAACTTTATATTTTAGTGAGATTATGATTTTTAAATCAAGTTTTAACAACAAATTCAAAACTGCAGATTAGCTTTGAAGAGGGGGATTCAGGCTTTTGCTAATGCAGTAGTTCTGAAATAATTTTAAGGCAAGTAACTTCCCTTTTTTAAAAATTTGAACTTGAAGTTATAATTTCTAATAAAGAAAGAATTCAAAACAATAATATTAATCAATTGCAGGAAGAATCAAGATCAAAGACTTAAACCCATTTCTGGATTTCTAGTTGCAGAAAAAGTTTCTATGTATAAAAATTCCCACTGTTAGTAAGTAAATCTAAAAGTTACTATTTTTGATTAATTAACAACAAAGAGTAAGCAAGAATTTTCATCCACAACTTGCAGATCTAAACTAAAAAAAAAGATTAAAGTAGAAAGGTAAGAGGAAAAAAGTTGCCAGGCTTCATCTTTTCTTTTGAAACTATCAAGAGTTTTCTGTCTTCAGGGAAGAGGTGAGTAAACCCTTGATTTTTTTTTAATAAATTGTTGATTATATAGATGCCTGAATGATGCTAAAAGACTTGCTTGTGAATGGATTGTTATGCTTGTGTTTTTCCCTGCTTGGAAATGTTGATTTCTTTTTCCGTTCTACTGTTTCTTTTAACTCTATGGTTTATAGTGTAAATCATGCCAAATTAAAAACTCTCACCCTCATTCCTTCTGAAAAATGGATTATAAAATAAGTTAAAGTATGGTTTTAACACTGCATTGTGTTCCGGTAACAAATTGAAGCAAAGTTATGTAGTTTTGTTCTTTCCTGGAACTATGAAAACACAGTTACCTCCAGCTCTTTGGTTTATAGAGTAAACCATGGCTACTTCAGATCTTTCTCCCCCTCTTTTCTTCTAAAAATGGATTATAAAACAAGTTAATGTATTGTTTAACCCAACACCATGTTTCAGAAATAAATAAGGGCAAAGTCACATAGTTCTTTTCTCCGAGAAAGGAGAAAATGCAATCATCACTCCATTTTGGCAAGAATTCGAATATCATGGATTTTAAATTCAGTAATGCTATCTGAATTCCCTTTAAAAATAATGATTTTTGAAACTAAATTTTTTTTATTAACTTTTCACTGGGATATTTGGGATGATCTGAAAAATGAATTTTTTGACAAATTCCATTGATCTAAGTGATTGTAGGCCTCGAGTTCGTCGTCACAGAATGTTTGAAGGTTCGACATTACTAGAAAAATACGAGAAGAATTTATAAATCCTTAAATTTTTGATTCGAGGTCAAACTAGGGTTTAAGAACCCATTTTTGTTCACGTTCGAAACGATGGTGCTGCTCCATCAATGGGTGATCGGACTGCGCATCAACGGTGCCAATCGCGGCGAAGCACGATTATGGAGCTTCGGTCCAAATTTGGTGACCGCTGGCGGTCAAAGGAGGTGGCGCGAGTTATTTTTTTTATGATGCTCTGATGGGTTGTTTGGGTCGAGATGACTAGATTCTTGTTTTCGAAATAAATTCGCGTTCTGGGTGTTTGTGGGGTTTTGGGGAATGGTCGTCGACTCGGTGGCGGCTGCAGCTTTGACCAACGGCAATGATTTCGGCCGTGCACGTGCACGAGGTGGTTGTGGTGTCAGTCGTGGTGGTTTCCAAATTTGGACATCTTTGGCTCCGTCGATTTTATTTTTCTACGTTTTTCACGCATTTTCCGCTAGTATAAAAAAAATTCAAATTTTTATAATTCGATCGTACCACCGATATCGGTATACCGTTTTGTTTCATTCGTCGTGCTGATCACAGCAGTATATCCATTTCTGTTTTTGAACCCCGGTATGCTGAAAAGTCAGTACAATGGTTCCGTATCGGTAACTTTTAAACCTGTAGATCTTCACACGACCATTAAAATTTTCTACCGTAAATATCAATTTGACATTTGTCATTACTATTCTTGAATTCAACAAGTGCGACCTTTTCGTTTCCCAAGTGTTTCAATATCTATTCACGGATTCATTTTACTGACCCTTCGTTCATTGTACAACTTCATTTGAAAACAAGAAAAGAAAAAATTTATAATACAAAATGCATACCCTTTATTCTCACCCATACTTCCCTTGCCTGTTAGAAAATTTCTTGCCTCCCCTTCAGGCATGGCTGCCTTCTCCCTCTTTAATACATATGAATTTTTATAATATAAAAACAAAGTTGTTTTGATTGCTCAAATTGACGCTGCTCGTCCCTCATGCTTGTCTCCACTACATCCCACTTCGTCCAACACCATGTCAGCCGCTGCCAATTCATAAGCTCCGACCATTCCAACTTCCCTCCGTTCATGTTCCCTGCCTTCCGCCTAGCACAGCCCGCACCTCACGGCCGAGCACCAGCGAGCATCTCTGCTTCCTCCCATCTCTCCGCCATGTGCATCAACTTCCACCACACAGAAAACGCAACCCACGAACGGTAAACTCACCAAGCCGAGCCCCTGACCTCCGCCACCAAGCAGCAAGCGCAGATCCCCTCTCCATGCAACCGCCCTCCGCCGTTAAGCACCTCGCCCCTTGCTTCCTCCACCCGAGCTCCACTTCACCGATGAGATTTGTCAAGTCCTCCACCTTTTCCTCTCACCATCTTCTTGCCGAGCCAAGCCGAGTCCTCCATACTACCTCCGCTTACCCGAAGCCACTGCAGCTTCAACGCCGCCACCTTCACTCAGCCGAGACAACTACTTCTTCTCTCATAGACAAAAGTAGGTATATACGAATTTACATTATGCGTGTACGTATATAAGAATGTTATAATATAGGTTATGTATGAGTGACGCAAGTTATATATATTTGTATGAGTCTTAGTGGATCTGATAATTGCATATGAGTTTTTTTTTCAAAGAGCTTACTTAAAAAAAAATCTTTATAAAGTGCGATCTGTATTTTAATGGGTATTTTGTATTATAAACTGATATAGTTCTAGAAGGAATTGTTTTATATATATTAAATTCTAGTTTATGTATACTACAGAGTTGTTTGTATGAAAAAAAAGAACTTTAATTAAGATGTATATAATGCGTTGTGATTTATATATTTATTTATATATACTGTGACATCATCTCGTATAAGTCGTACATTATACATATGTTAGACTTGTAATTATGTTAGTTTTATAAGATAGTAGATATATTTAAGAAGAGATATACGAACTATAGTTGAGTATTACATATATTGGATTTCAACCTTTATTTTTGTACAGTATGATATATATTGCAAGTAGTACATATTATAAGTTACTTTATATATATGTTATTTTATTTTCTGTAAGACCATTATATGAGTGCAGTTCTATAGTTGGCAGTGCTAGTTTATATATGCGCATATTTTTTTATATATGTTAAGTTTTTTATATAACAGGTAGATGATTATATATATAGTTTATGCAACGTTTGTTTGTATATGTAAAGTCATATAAGTGTTATTTTATATTTTGATTTCCAAGATAATATTGTTTAAGTATGATTCATGCTACTTTCATATTATATAGAGTGTCATATTCATGTTTTAAAGAATGTATATTTTATGTTTTATAAGTTACAATATATATAGGTGCGTATATTTTAGTGTATATGTATATTGTATTGTGAGGATGAAATTATGTTTTATGAATTGGTCTTGCATAGCATCTTTAAATATAGTCGGCTTCCCGTACATATTTTGGATTTTATAAGCTTGGTGCTTAATTTAAAAGTACCGCATATATATTATATTATAAAGGTGACATATATATATTTGGTTGTAAATTTGTTGTAATACGTAAATTTTATATAACTTATACTTTCTGTTTACATACTTTTACTGTATGCGTATAATATATAAGTAGTATATAGTTATATTATGTTAGATTATTAAGTATATACATATATAGTCTGTATAAGATTTTTTATATAAAAAGTTATATATATAGGTTTAGGTGTATGAAGTGTGTGTGTGTGTATATATATATATATATATATATATATCTTGATTTCATAAATGTGTTGTCGAGTGTGTTAGTATAAAATATAGTATTAAGTTTATGGGGAAAGGCATACGAATTTATAAAAGTTATTTATATTGTATGTTTTGTTTGTACATATACGAGCTTACAGCAGTTTTGAAAGTACATAACATAAGCAGTGTTTTAAGGATATGTTTGTTTTATATGTGTTTATTTAAAATAACAATAATTTTGAAAGGTATATTTTAATCTGCATTCAAGTGGATATTGATTTGAAATTTAATATACTGATAATGTATATTTTAGTTATATCAAACTAATTCAGTTGTTAAATCAATCCATGTTATCAGCTTTGCTCGTCAAAAAAAAAAATCGTGCCAACCTTGCTTCGGTTGAAATTCGTGTCGCATGTGTAACTCGTTTCATCGTCAAATATCTCTAGTCTCGAAAGGTGAGTAATCACTCACGATCAATATTCTTTTATTTATTAAGTTTGATTTCAATTGAAATGGCAATTGAAATATGCTGCTGTTATTTATTGCACTGTTATTTATGTATCAGTTCACCTTTGACATCTGACACTATTATCTGTTAATTATATGATGATAATCCTGTTTGGTCGATAAGCAATTGATTGTTTATTGTTTATATTGGATGTTAATTTGTAATGTAATAAGTGATAAATATAGAACTAGTGAATTGGACATAGGATAGTAAAAATTTGAATCGACATATGTGTTGAATTTGATTAGTTAAATTTGTATAATATGACCCTTAAATGTATAATTATTTGACACGTAGAAAAATGTTTAATTACCCCTGAACTATTCAAAATTATGTTGTATTAATTGATGAAGTATGAAATTGAATAATTCATGTCAAGAGTAGAATTTCATAGAATAATTAGTGAAATAATCTTTAATCTACATGAAATGATAGTGTAGATTCTAGAAATAATTATATCAATTTGCACAAACAACAATGTGAATTGGTACGATTATTTCGGGATTATTTGAATTAATTATTGGATGATTATTGATTATTGAAGTTGCTTGTTTATTTACTTTGACACCATCCCAGTTATCACTTTGTAAGTCCCCTTTGCCATGCTTTGAATTTAAATGAAATCGGGTTGAAATGATAAATACCCAAATTTAACTTTGACTTAAGATAGAGAATTAAATAAACCCGAGTGGTCAATAATAATTTGATTTAAAAATAAAATAAGGACTTTATTTGAATAAATAATAAGGTTTTGAAATGAAGTTAGAATTTGAATTTTTATGAAAGGAAAATGTTAATATTTAATAATCTGAATCAAAATATTAACATAGTAGTCGATGAAAGAACGCAGTTTTAGAATTTGGAATTACTAATAATTAAGTTTGAAATTATTTAATAATTAAGTTTTGAAATTATTTAATAATTTAACGAGATTGAATTATTTAATAATTAAATAAAATTGAATTTTTCGATAATTAAATAAAAATTTGAATTCTTCGATAAGAAAAATTGAACTTTTGAATAAGTGAATTTGAACTTCGTTGATAAATGAAATTGGGTTCCTTTATTAATTAAGCTTTGGAAAATTTAAGTAAGTTAATAAGTGAAATTGAACTTCTTGAATATGTGAAATTTAGTTTCTTTATTAATTGAGTTTTGAAATTTGTAACTAAGTAAAGAAATAAGTGGAATTGAATTTCTTTAACAAGAAATAAAATGTGATTTATTGAAATTAACGTAAGACTTGTAATATAAAGAATTGATTGACGAATCTAATTGAATCCAATTTGAAGTTTTGATACAATAAAGTTGAACTTAAATAATTGATTTAATAAATTGGAAATTTAATAGAAATTGTTTCGAATGATGAATTTACATAACGAATATTGAATGAAATCAATAAATGCTTTCAAATTGATTTGAATGATAAATTAAATTAATTTAGTTGATTTCGGAATGAAACTTATATACGAACTTGAATAAATATTTGAATTGTTTGAAACAAAATTTGAAATTGAATTATAAGATTTTGAAATGGTAATTTGGAAGTTGTAAAACGTAAATTATGGAAATTGGTTTAGAAAGACAAATGAAATTTGGATTTAAAATTCTAATTCAAATTGATTTGGTTTTGAAATATATAAACGACCAATCGGTGTAATAATTACGAAAATTATTAAAGAAACCAGAATTGGTTATGGACATACTCTCTGTCTAAACCGAAAACCACTTTAATAACTAAACGCGGAGTATGATCCAGAATGAAGTGGTTGGAATGATGTACGTGATGACTGAAGAAAGAGAACGATAATGGACAGCCTTGACACTTGTGTCAAATTGGAAATGACTAAAACAGAAGCCGTGCTAGGCCAAATTGGGTTAGCCACCTCGAGCGAACACACTTCTTCGTAAACTGCTCATTACTTGTTATTGATTGGTGCACCCTTGGAATTTCAGTAGTGTTGTTTCGCGGTGTTGCGATCGTTGCGGCGATGCGTTTTCACCAGTCCGGATCAGGCAAACAGTAGTTTCACTACCTTGGGTATTGCCTCATGTGCCTTGTCATACTTGTATCCCTATATATGCGACCACTACGAATTTTTTTTGTGTTATACCTATGGAGTACTCCGTGATATCCCACTAGTTTACGGTGGAGTTTACAGTGCTGTATAGTCTATGACATTTATATAAAATGTGTTAAGGGGGATCATGGTAACGCCTTAACACTATTTTGATATTTATATTACTGATAGACATTATTTATTTAGCATACACTACTACATAGTAAATAGTTTAACGGATCCTTAGAGGATGGCTATTCAACGTCCTTTGAGGTACTTGTATTTCAGTTGTTATTTCACTTGAGTTGGATATATTGATATGAGAATGTTAATCCTGACTCGAGTGTTTTGTGTTTTGCTTTACGCTCAGGTCAAACTGAAGGGTTCAGCTTTCGAGACTCATCTTTGGAGTTGGAGCTTTGCTTGAAGATCCAGCCATCTATTCTGCTTTTAGTATTCGATGATTCTAGTGATGTATTCTGATTTGTACCTGATGTATAATGTTACTCTTCTGTTGTAAACTCTGTTGTATCTTATATATTTATGTAGTAGCTTCATGAACTACTATCTCTTCTACTTCTGCTACATATTATTACTCTGCGCCTGTGATTCTGATTATTTATTTACTATATATCTGAGTTTTGCCAAATTTAAATTAACAATTCGATATTTTGAATTATTCAAGTCCAACATGTGTGGGTACGAATAGTCCAAATAGCGGGTCGTTACAGTTGGTATTAGAGCTTTTGGTAGCTCTAGGAAAAACTTAGAATATAGGGTAAATGTATTTACAGAATCACTCTCATTCGAGTTTCAATCTCATCCTTTTGTCTCAGTTCCATTGAATTTTGGAACGTTCCCCCGCGGTTCCAAAATTCATTTTGTCGTTCACTATTCGTCTTCTTTCAATTCTGGAGTATCCCATAACTCCACTTCGAATGATCTTTATTATGAATCGGCGGTCTCGCCAATCTTCGAATTATTTGTAAATTGTGAAACTCTTGTACAATAGACATCGATTTAATGGAGATTTCTATATCCTCGGTTTACGATGTTAGCTATCTCCTGCTATACCTGAATTCGATTTCTTGAGATCAAATGTAGTTTCGCCTCCGCATTCTGCATCGATCTAATTCTTGAAGTTACGGTCGATCCGGTTAAGGTTATCCGTGAATTAAATAAGCTTATCCATCTCCCGATTCTGTTAATTGAATCATCTTATCTTTTCTTTCGAACTTGTATTCAAATCAAAATTCTCTTGATTTGATTTACATCAAATTTGAATCTCTATACTTATTTTGAAACCCATTCTTGTATCGTCGAGCGAGGGAGTGTATTTGAATTTATACTAAAAATGTTATATATATATATATATATATTGTGTTGTTTGAGTTGTTGATGTGATTTGGGTTTCCAACCGATTCGTCTGATCAACGCTATCGTTAGAATTTCCAAAATGCTTGAACAGAGCATACTGACACTCTTATTTTCAAATTTGGTAAATGAAATAAAGTTTGAATATATATTATATATAAGTATGATTTCCTGAATTTTGATAGTAAATCGAATTGTTTGTTAATAAATAATATTGTATTTTAAATATGGCACCTATTATCCCGCTTTTTGGCAAAGCCGTGATACCAAAAGATTGTTCGAAAACAAGAAACGGTTCATCTCAGAGATTGGTTGTACTTCGCTTCGCTATGGATATCGACGAATTTTGTCCGAGCTCGAATCAGGCCACAATTGATAAGACATGACCAGCAAAGCTGTAGAAGCCAGCGTTTCAAGTTTCAAGTCAATCCGAGTTTGTATGCTCAAGATATGATGGTTTAAATTTGAGAAAGATAGCCCCTTGTTCGGTTCGAACCCATAGGGTACCCATGGTTCGAATCGATGGCCAGAGATTATGTTCGAACCCATCATCTTCGAAAACATCTACCTCCGAACCCATCTGGTTTCCTACCTTCGAACCCATCTAGTTCGAATCCATCAACCAGTGCCTGCCTCACAACCATTAACTTCGACTCCATTACCTTCGAAACCATCATCTTCGAATCCATTCAAGCCCACCAGCTTCGAATCCAAGTCGCTTCGAAACGATCTTGTTCGAATCTATCGAGTTCGAACCCACGAGTATACCTTAGTTCGAAACGGTCACGTTCGAACCCAAGAACATTCACTTGTTCGTATCCACCAAGTCAACTAACTTGGATGACGTGTCGCCCCACGATACGAACGAGGCAAAATCCATGGGTGCGAAGTGGTCAACTCGGAGATAAAACAGGATCGATGCGAGAAGTGCGCGCCACGTCACCAGAGATCCACGTGAGCTGATGGATTCGAAGGGGAGGGATTCGAAGGGATGGATTCGAACTACACAGCCAGCCGAAGAACTCCAATTCGAATCTATCGAATCTCCTAAACCATTGATCCAAATGCAACGAAATTTTCACAGTAGTTTCCATACATGATAAAGATTGTTCCTGTCAAGTTTCAGCTCGATTGGACCATTTCTTGATGGGTTCGAAATCACTTCGAATCGATGTCAGATCGAGTTGAAACTTGGTGGGGTCGGTCGCGTGGGCCCACTCACGTGCCAGAAGGAGTCTCCCGAAGTTTGGGCGAGATTTGGGCCTCCTACGCCTATAAATAGCACCCTGAAGCCTTCAGAAAAGGGAGATTTTCGGAGCTTCCACCATTGAACGTCCAGACTCTGCCGGATTGAATTCCATACTTCATTATCGCTGTTGTATTCAAATTTCAAAGTTATCATCAACTGTAATCGATTAATATCATCAAGTGAATCAATAAAGAGAGAAACCTTGAAAGTGGACGTAGGCAAGATCGCCGAACCACTATAAATCTTGTGTTTGTGATTGTTATCTGCGAGTTATTGTGACTGTTGTTGCTTAGATCTGAATTCTATATTGATTGTTGCTGATCTGTGTTGATAAACGGGTGCTTTCACGACTATTGGGTGTTTGAGGTCAATTTTGACGCAAACATTTTGGTGCTTTCACTGAGAAGCTGATTCAGGAGAATTTGAATTTGGAGACTTAGGGATTTAGATCTAAGAACCATGACGAGACAAACAAGTAAGAAACAAAAGCCAGAGAGAAGTGAACATCAAGGAAGTCAAGAGGCTTCCTCAGGAGCGAATCAAGCGTCGATCTTCATCACTAGGGACGAGATGGAGACAATGATGAAGAAACAAGAGGAGTTGATCCAGAGTTTATTTCAACAAATAGGACAACTTGGGGCACAGAATAGAGAAGCCAATGGGGTCCAGAATGGAGCAGCACCATCCGGCATAGCACCTGGATTAGGAGGCGCACCCATGGAAAACGTTGGTCCAATTTCGGAGAGAGAAAGAGGAGTATCTGCGCAACCTGGAGACAGCAGAGGAATGAACACTCAGTCAAGGGGGCATATTTCAGAGTTCCCTCGTGAACTCGGGGGGCAGGTTGAGAGCAATGAACGAGGATTGCATCTTGGAGACGAAGATAAATTGGCACAAATGGTTAGGCGAGCCATGAGAGGCGGATTAACAAACAAAGATCTTGAAGACGTAAACAGGAGTCCCTTTTCTCCTGCGATTAGGACGGCTAGGAACCCACCAGAGTTTAAGTTGCCATCAATAGAGATGTATGATGGGAGGACGGATCCCGCGGTCCATCTAACGAGGTACATGAGACATATGGAGGTGCTGGGGGCATCGCAGGAGGTTATGGCCCGATGCTTTCCGTTATATCTGACGGATATCGCAGCATTATGGTTTAGGCAACTAGAGTTCGGATCCATAGGAACATGGGCAGACTTAACGGAAAGATTCATGAGACAATTTAGGGTTCACATTGCAAGACCCAAAAACGTAATGAGTTTGGCAATTTTGAAGCAGAAGGCTGGAGAGACTTTGAGAAGTTTTCTGACGCGATTCAATGCGGCAACGGCATCGGGGGATCGGCCAGATCCATCCATGGTTTATGATGGCAGCCGTTTCCCGAATAGCTGATGGCATGGATTTCAAAAATTCATTGACGAAAGATCCACCTATAGATCTAGGAGAATTCTATCATGAGGCGGAGAAGTTCCTGCGATTGGAAGACGCGAGTGCAGAAAGAGAAGAAGGAGATGAGCTCAATGTTTACACGGTCAAAGATGGAAATCCTCCTGAGAAAGGTACAGAAACTAGCAAGGGGAAGCGAAAGGCTGAGAGTGGCTATAACAGGTCGATGCGACCACGAAGGGAACCAAGATTTACCACATACTCAGAGCTGAACGAGAATTTAGAGCGAATCTATCAGGATACCAAAGAACAGGTCCCGTATTGCAGACCAATGCGAAGGGACCCGACTTCCGACGAAAGGAAATCAGATAAGTATTGCATATTTCATGAACTGAACGGTCATAACACTAATGATTGCAGGCATCTGAAGGACGAGGTGGAAGGGCATATCAGGAACGGTATGCTCCTTCAGTATGTGAGGAAACGGAATCCAGCAGTGGAGCCAGAGCGCCCGCCGTCTACCTCAGCTAGAGGTGGCCCTGAGTCGGGACAACGTCTGATTATCCATTGATTGATTAAAATCACGATGAACAAGTTGTAAACCTCTCACTAATGCGGTTAAATCATTTACACATGTGAGCGATCGCGTACGATCCATAGGCATGCTCTGAATGACTACCAGCCGCATCATAGTGAGAGTTTACACTTTGACATCCCTGCTTTGCTTTCTACTTTGATTTTGATTTGAACATCTAGACTCTGTTTGTATGGACATTTCTGTTATGAGATTCGTATAATCATTGCTTTTATATTCGCAATTCCATGAAAGAATTTATCTTCATGCCCGTTGGATCGCGAACGGTCCACGAGCACCTTTTGTATGGCGATGAACCGCCAGAGTTTTGATTCAAAAACTCCACCGAACATGAACTCCGGCATTGATAATACTAAGTCCCCCCTGGGCACACATAATTTGCCTCGAACGGCATACGATCGCGAACGATCACAATTTGCCTCGAACGGCACACGATCGCGAACGATCACAAATCGCCACGAACGGCACTCGACCTCGAACGGTCACAAAATCGCCTCGAACGGCACACGATCGCGAACGGTCACAACTTGCCTCGAACAGGCACGACTCGCCCCGAATGGCACAACTTATCTCACCTCAAATGGCTCGATCGCGAACGGTCGTCATTTGAGGTCCACCACTTGACCGCACACTGTCGCACTTTACCTCGAATGACTCGATCACGAACGATCGTCATTTGAAGTTAGGCGCTTGACCTTGAACGGTCACATTTCACCGCAGATGACTCGATCCCGAACGATCGACGCATGGATTTATGCGCTTGACCGCGCACGGTCGCACTTCACCTCAAGTGACTCGATCACGAACGATCGTCATTTGAAGTTAGGCGCTTGACCATGAACGGCCGCACTTCATCCCAAATAGCTCGATCCCGAACGATCGTCATTAGAGGACATATAAAACTATCAAATTCTTTACAGGTTGATAATAGGATATGAACATCCAACTCAAGGCATTGTAAAACACACCTTCCTACCGCAAGGCATGTTTTGGGGGGCAAATGTTATCCCGCTTTTTGGCAAAGCCGTGATACCAAAAGATTGTTCGAAAAAAAGAAACAGTTCATCTCAGAGATTGGTTGTACTTTGCTTCGCTACGGATATCGACGAATTTTGTCCGAGCTCGGATCATGCCACAATTGATAAGACATGACAAACAAAGCTGTAGAAGCCAGTGTTTCAAGTTTCAAGTCAATCCGAGTTCGTATGCTCAAGATATGATGGTTTAAATTTGAGAAAGATAGCCCCTTGTTCGGTTCGAACCCATAGGGTACCCATGGTTCGAATCGATGGCCAGAGATTATGTTCGAACCCATCATCTTCGAAACCATCTACCTCCGAACCCATCCGGTATCCTACCTTCGAACCCATCTAGTTCGAATCCATCAACCAGTGCCTACCTCACAACCATTAACTTCGACTCCATTACCTTCGAAACCATCGTCTTCGAATCCATTCAAGCCCACCAGCTTCGAATCCAAGTCGCATCGAAACGATCTTGTTCGAATCGATCGAGTTCGAACCCACGAGTATACCTTAGTTCGAAATGGTCGCGTTCGAACCCAGGAACATTCACTTGTTCGTATCCACCAAGTCAGCTAACTTGGATGACGTGTCGCCCCACGATACGAACGAGGCGAAATCCATGGGTGCGAAGCGGTCAACTCGGAGATAAAACAGGATCGATGTGAGGAGTGCGCGCCACGTCACCAGAGATCCACGTGAGCTGATGGATTCGAAGGGGAGGGATTCGAAGGGATGGATTCGAACTACACAGCCAGCCGAAGAACTCCAATTCGAATCGATCGAATCTCCTAAACCATTGATCCAAATGCAACGAAATTTTCACAGTAGTTTCCATACATAATAAAGATTGTTCCTGCCAAGTTTCAGCTCGATTGGACCATTTCTTGATGGATTCGAAATCACTTCGAATCGATGTCAGATCGAGTTGAAACTTGGTGGGGTCGGTCACGTGGGCCCACTCACGTGCCAGAAGGAGTCTCCCGAAGTTTGGGCGAGATCTGGGCCTCCTACGCCTATAAATAGCACCCTGAAGCCTTTAGGAAAGGGAGATTTTCGGAGCTTCCACCATTGAACGTCCAGACTCTGCCGGATTGAATTCCATACTTCATTATCGCTGTTGTATTCAAATTTCAAAGTTATCATCAACAGTAATCGATTAATATCATCAAGTGAATCAATAAAGAGAGAAACCTTCAAAGTGGACGTAGGCAAGATCGCCGAACCACTATAAATCTTGTGTTTGTGATTGTTATCTGCGAGTTGTTATGACTGTTGTTGCTTAGATCTGAATTCTATATTGATTGTTGCTGATCTGTGTTGATAAACGGGTGCTTTCACGACTATTGGGTGTTTGTGGTCAATTTTGACGCAAACAGCACCTAAACCTTTGGCTTTTGCCTCCTACATAAATAATTGAAATAAAACATGGTTTATAAATTTATTTGGAAATTGTAATGAATTTAAATCAAGAAACTGAGAGTTTAAATTTTCGATGATTTCAACTTTGATTTGGAAGTTTAAAGTGTATAGTGTTTAAATATTTTCAGAAAAAAATCATTTCAAATAATTAAAAGTTTAAATCAGTGCTCTTCTCTTTGTCGCTGGAAAATAATTTCGGTGATGACGGCCGCATCATCGACATTCATTTTCGGGTTTCGAAGTGGAGAGACTATTCATAGCCTTGCTACACTTTGATTTGAAAATTTTAAATAGATTTGAATTTCTAAATTATGACTTGATTTATAAATATTGGTATATGATTATTGATTTGATGTGATATATTAGATGTGTATATATATATATATATATTTATTTCAAAAATTGTTTGAAGTAAATTGAAAAGGAAATTCTTAAAATTTATGTTAAGAATGATTTCAATTTTAAAACGAAGCAAAAATTTGAATGAATATTGAAATTTAACAAATTGGATTAGAAAATTTACTTGTATAATACCCGATTACATTATAGTACAACTTACCAAAACCATCCAAAGGTTGAATATGTAATTGAATAATTTACAATGTGAAAGGTGTTAAAAGAGATTTAAAATTTGAGTAGTTATAATAACTATAAGTAAGCTTGATATATGTGATAGGATATATTAAGTGGAATTAATTTAATAATAATTTGGAATAAAGAAGTATTAAATTTGTTAAATAAAATATGATTATAATAAATGATTATTCAAATTTGTGATTTTAGAAATTGTTTATAAAGGATAATTGGATAATAAAACGATGAATAAATGAGATAAATAAATAAAATTTTGTTCTGTAGGAATCTTTTGTTATCAAATATTAATAAATTGAAATGAAATCAACTTAATAAATTATCTTGGATTTAAAGTAAATTGTTGAATATGAATTAATTTAAATTGAAAGTTATATGGTTTAAACTAATTTTTTTATTTTTATTTCAATCTATTTTCTTTATGGTGGTTTCTATTCTCCTACTTTCTTCCTTTTCGGGGACGAAAAGCTTTGGGTGGGGGAGAGTGTAACGACCCATAAATTTAACCGGTTTTAATAATGTATTTATTTGAATTTTTGAAATTTTAAACGATAAAATTTTGAAATAAAAATTTAATATTTGAAATGCGTCCAGTTAAACATAGCAACTGGTAAATTTCGTCCGAAAATACGAAAGTTCATTTCGTGCGTAAATTTACTTTAATTTAATCAGTTAAAAAGCGATGAAAATAAAACGTTTTCAAAACCAAAATATTTTTACATAGAAAAATTCTAAAACATCTTATGAGCAACATGTCAGTTTATCATTTTTCCAAATTCGGACACCTTTGGCTTCGTCGGTCTTATTTTTCTACGTTTTTCATGCATTTTCCGCTAGTATAAAAAAAATTTAAATTTTTATAATTCGATCGTACCACTTATATCGGTATACCGTTTTGATTCATTCGTCTTGCTGATCACAGCAGTATATCCATTTCTATTTTTGAACCCCGGTATGCTGAAAAGTCAGTAAAATGGTTCCATACCGGTACCTTTTAAACCTGTAGATCTTCACACGACCAATCAAATTTTCTACCGTAAATATCAATTTGACATTTATCATTACTATTCTTGAATTCAACAAGTGCGACCATTTCGTTTCCCAAGTGTTTCAATATCTATTCACGGATTCATTTTACTGATCCTTCGTTCATTGTACAACTTCATTTGAAAAGAAGAAAAGAAAAAATTTATAATACAAAATGCATACCCTTTATTCTCACCCATACTTCCCTTGCCTGTTAGAAAGCTTCTTGCCTCTCCTTCAGGCATGGCAGCCTTCTTCCTCTTTAATACATATAAATTTTTATAATATAAAAACAAAGTTGTTTTGATTGCTCAAATTGAAGCTGCTCGTCCCTCATGCTTGTCTCCACTACATCCCACTTCGTCCAACACCATGTCAGCCGCTGCCAATTCGCGCACTCCGACAATTCTAGCTTCCCTCCGTTCATGTTCCATGCCTTCCGCCTAGCACAGCCCGCACCTCACGGCCGAGCACCAGCAAGCATCTCCGCTTCCTCCCATCTCTCCGCCATGTCCATCAACTTCCACTACACAAAAAACGCAACCCACGCACGACAAACTCACCAAGCCGAGCCCCTGACCTCCGCCACCAAGCAGCAAGTGCAGATCCCCTCTCCATGCAACCGCCCTCCGCCGTTATGCACCTCGCCCCTTGCTTCCTCCACCCGAGCTCCACTTCACTGACGAGATTTGTCAAGTCCTCCACCTTTTCCTCTCGCCATCTTCTTGCGAGCCAAGCCGAGTCCTCCATACTACCTCCGCTTACCCGAAGCCACTGCAGCTTCAACGCCGCCACCTTCACTCAGCTGAGACAACTACTTCTTCTCTCATAGACAAAAGTAGGTATATACGAATTTACATTATGCGTGTACGTATATGAGAATGTTATAATATGGGTTATGTATGAGTGACGCAAGTTATATATATTTGTATGAGTCTTAGTGGATCCGATAATTGCATATGAGTTTTTTTTCAAAGAGCTTACTTAAAAAAAAAATTCTTTACAAAGTGCGATCTGTATTTTAATGGGTATTTTGTATTATAAACAGATATAGTTCTAGAAGGTATTATTTTATATATATTAAATTCTAATTTATGTATACTACAGAGTTGTTTGTACGAAAAAAAAGAAATTTAATTAAGATGTATATAATGCGTTGTGATTTATATATTTATTTATATATACTGTGACAGCATCTCGTATAAGTCGTACATTATACATATGTTAGAGTTGTAATTATGTTAATTTTATAAGATAGTAGATATATTTAAGATGAGATATACGAACTGTAGTTGAGTACTACATATATTGGATTTCAACCTTTATTTTTGTACAGTATGATATATATTGCAAGTAGTACATATTATAAGTTACTTTATATATGTGTTATTTTATTTTCTGTAAGACCATTATATGAGTGCAGTTCTATAGTTGGCAGTGCTAGTTTATATATGCGCATATTTTTTTATATATGTTAAGTTTTTTATATAACAGGTAGATGATTATATATATAGTTCATGCAACGTTTGTTTGTATATGTAAAGTTATATAAGTGTTATTTTATATTTTGGTTTCCAAGATAATATTGTTTAAGTATGATTCATGCTACTTTCATATTATATAGAGTGTCATGTTCATGTTTTAAAGAATGTATATTTTATATTTTATAAGTTACAATATATAGGTGCGTATATATTAGTGTATATGTATATTGTATTGTGAGGATGAAATTATGTTTTATGAATTGGTCATGCATAGCAACTTTAAATATAGTCGGCTTCCTGTACATATTTTGGATTTTATAAGTTTGGTGCTTAATTTAAAAGTACCGCGTATATATTATATTATAAAGGTGACATATATATATTTGGTTATAAATTTGTTGTAATATGGAAATTTTATATAACTTATACTTTCTGTTTACATACTTTTACTGTATGCGTATAATATATAAGTAGTTTATAGTTATATTCTGTTAGATTATTAAGTATATACATATATAGTCTGTATAAGATTTGTTATATAAAAAGTTATATATATATAGGTTCAGTTGTACGAAGTGTATATATATATCTTGATTTCATAAATGTGTTGTCGAGTGTGTTAGTATAAAATATAGTATTAAGTTTATAGGGAAAAGCATACGAATTTATAAAAGTTATTTATATTGTATGTTTTGTTTGTACATATACAAGCTTACACCAGTTTTGAAAGTATATAACATAAGCAGTGTTTTAAGGATATGTTTGTTTTATATGTGTTTATTTAAAATAACAATAATTTTGAAAGGTATATTTTAATCTGTATTCAAGTGGATATTGATTTGAAATTTAATATAATGATAATGTATATTTTAGTTATATCAAACTAATCCAGTTGTTAAATCAATCCATGTTATCAGCTTTGCTCGTTAAAAAAAATTCGTGCCAACCTTGCTTCGGTTGAAATTCGTGTCGGATGTGTAACTCGTTTCATCGTCAAATATCTCTAGTCTCGAAAGGTGAGTAATCACTCACGATTAATGTTCTTTTATTTATTAAGTTTGATTTCAATTGAAATGGCAATTGAAATATGCTGTTGTTATTTATTGCACTGTTATTTATGTATCAGTTCACCTTTGACATCTGACACTATTATCTGTTAATTATATGGTGATAATCCTGTTTGGTCGATAAGTGATTGATTGTTTGTTGTTTGTATTGGATGTTAAATTGTAATGTAATAAGTGATAAATATTGAACAAGTGAATTGGACGTAGGATAGTAAAAATTTGAATCGACATATGTGTTGAATTTGATTAGTTAAATTTGTGTAATATGACCCCTTAAATGTTTAATTATTTGACATGTAGAAAAATGGTTAATTACCCTTGAACTATTTAAAATTATGTTGTATTAATTGTTGAAGTATGAAATTGAATAATTGATGTCAATAGTAGAATTTCATAGAATAATTAGTGAAATAATCTTTAATCTACATGAAATGATAGTGTAGATTCTAGAAATAATTATATCAATTTGCACAAACAACAATGTGAATTGATATGATTATTTCGGGATTATTTGAATTAATTATTGGATGGTTATTGATTGTTGAAATTGCTTGTTTATTTACTTTGATACCATCCCAGTTATCACTTTGCAAGTCCCTTTTGCTATGCTTTGATTTTTGAATTTAAATGATATCGGGTTGAAATGATAAATACCCAAATTTAACTTTGACTTAAGATAGAGAATTAAATAAACCCGATTGGTCAATAATAATTTGATTTAAAAATAAATTAAGGACTTTATCTGAATAAATAATAAGGTTTTGAAATGAAGTTAGAATTTGAATTTTTATGAAAGGAAAATGTTAATATTTAATAATCTGAATCAAAATATTAACATAGTAGTCGATGAAAGAACGTTGTTTTAGAATTTGGAATTATTAATAATTAAGTTTGAAATTATTTAATAATTAAGTTTTGAAATTATTTAATAAATTAATGAGATGGAATTATTTAATAATTAAATAAAATTGAATTTTTAGATAATTAAATAAAAATTTGAATTCTTTGATAAGAAAAATTGAACTTTTGAGTAAGTGAATTTGAACTTCGTTGATAAATGAAATTGGGTTCCTTTATTGATTAAGCTTTGGAAAATTTAAGTAAGTTAATAAGTGAAATTGAACTTCTTGAATATGTGAAATTTAGTTTCTTTATTAACTGAGTTTTGAAATTTGTAACTAAGTAAAGAAATAAGTGAAATTGAATTTCTTTAACAAGAAATAAAATGTGATTTATTGAAATTAACGTAAGACTTGTAATATAAAGAATTGATTGACGATTCTAATTGAATTCAATTTGACGTTTTGATATAATAAAGTTGAACTTAAATAATTGATTTAATAAATTGGAAATTTAATAGAAATTGTTTCGAATGATAAATTTACATAACGAATATTGAATGAAATCAATAAATGCTTTCAAATTGATTTGAATGATAAATTAAATTAATTTAGTTGATTTCGGAATGAAACTTATATACGAACTTGAATAAATATTTGAATTGTTTTAAACAAAATTTGAAATTGAATTATAAGATTTTGAAATGGTAATTTGGAAGTTGTAAAACGTAAATTATGGAAATTGATTTAGAAAGACAAATGAAATGTGGATTTAAAATTCTAATTGAAATTGATTTGGTTTTGAAATATATAAACGACCAATCGGTGTAATAATTACGAAAGTTATTAAGGAAACCGGAATCGGTTATGGACATACTCTCTGTCTAAACCAAAAACCACTTTAATAAGTAAACGTGGTGTGTGATCCAGAATGAAGTGGTTGGAATGATGTACGTGATGACTGAAGAAAGAGAACAATAATGGATAGTCTTGACACTTGTGTCAAATTGGAAATGACTAAAACAGGAGCCATGCCGGGCCAAATGGGGTTAGCCACCTCGAGCGAACACACTTCTTCGTAAACTGCTCATTACTTGTTATTTATTGGTGCACCCTTGGAATTTCAGGAGTGTTGTTTCGCGGTGTTGTGACCATTGCGGCGATGTGTTTTCACCAGTCCGGATCAGGCAAATTGTAGTTTCACTACCTTGGGTATTGCCTCATGTGCCTTGTCATACTTGTATCCCTATATACGAAACCACTACGAATTTGTTTTGTTTTATACCTATGCCGTACTCCCTGATATCCCACTAGTTTACGTTGGATTTTACAGTGTTGTATAGTCTATGACATTTATATAAAATTTGTTAAGGGGGATCATGGTAACGCCTTAACACTATTTTGATATTTATATTACTGATAGACATTATTTATTTAGCGTACACTACTACATAGTAAATAGTTTAACGGATCCTTAGAGGATGGCTATTCCAACATCCTTTGAGCTACTTGTATTTCAGTTGTTATTTCACTTGAGTTGGATTTATTGATATGAGAATGTTAATCCTGACTCGAGTGTTTTGTGTTTTTCTTTACGCTCGGGTCAGACTGAGGGGTTCAGCTTTCGAGACTCGTCTTTGGAGTTGGAGCTTTGCTTGAAGATCCAGCATCTATTCTGCTTTCAGTATTCGATGATTCTAGTGATGTATTCTGATTTGTACTTGATGCATAATGTTACTCTTCTGTTGTAATAATCCGAGCGTCACTGCAGCGTTAAAAGTAGAAATCAGCACGAGGTCAAATCCGAGCTACAAATTGGATTCAACTCAAGCGTGATTAGAAGAACAAATCCAAATGTAATTAAGTGGTCAAGACAGCTAATTCATATTCAAGCTACCTCAACACAACTGTAAATCAACTCAAGTACAAAATGTACCAATCACAAAAACACAAACGAGTGAACTGGCCGAGACAGCTACAGGTGATGATATGGACAATGCACAATGGCTACACTTCAAATGAACTAATGCACAGTGAAGTATACATCAAGACCAAATGCAAATAAATAATGCAATGCTTCAGTTTCTAACAAGTGACCAAGTGCAAATGCTCAAACAACTAATAAAGACAAAGGTCAAGCTAATGTTACATGAACTCGAGTTCAAGACAATATATCCCAAATGCACTGCACAACTAAATGCAAATTATATCAAACAGTGACAATGCTAATGCAAGAAGATCAAGTGAGGTGTTCGGTGCAACCTGGAAGGAAAGAACATGTATGCTGTGACCAGTGAACAACTAAATAAAACCGGACAATGTAAACTTATGAATGCAAAGTGCTATACAGTGTAAACACAATGGATGCCAAATGCAACTATGAGAATTCAGTGCTGAAGCAAAGAGAAAAGATATATTGCTTCTTCAAAATAAAATGCGGGACAATGCAAACACATGAACCACAATATTGCATATGAACAGAGGCAACACGAATGGCCAGAAACAGTGCAACAAGTCGAGCGAATGGATACCAACCTGAACAAACCAACAAATGCCCAAACTCGGTGAAACCCAAAATTGCAAGCATACAAAATGCTCAATGCAAACAACAAATGTGCAATCTATAACTTCAAATGAAACTGTCCCGAAGCAACTAGCAGCATTATGCAAAATGTTTAAAAGCACATATATGCAAAAGTCATATGCAAGCATCAGGTCGAGCACTAAGGAATGCAATAGTCGAGTATCATGTCAATAATACAACATGACAATGCAGACTCAGGTACACAAATAAAGACTACAAGTACACGTCCAGTTACAACAAAGAAAATGTAAAGTCGAAGGCCGCAGTGAAGAATGACCAGTTCAATTTCAACAGTATGGCCAAATAAATTAACATTAAGTCAAAGCCCTGTGTCATCATCAAAATAGATCAAGTGACATGATGAAGCCGAGCAAAACCAAAGGAAGATCAAATGCAAACATGAAAGTGAAACAAAGTGACGCCAAAGCCAATTTATACAACCAAAACAAGTTCGAACTATCTCAAGAGCCGAAGCCACTGCTACGGCAAGGCAACAATCGAATTATAAGAACAAGTCAAGCCAAAATATCAACAGAAAGGTCGAACCTTTTCAAACCAAAATCATGGTAATACACTACTGTCACCAGAAGTCAAGACCGAAGTCACAATAAGAATCAATGCTCAGGCTAAAAACACTCGACAAATTCCAGTAAAACACAGCAAAGCGGTTCAACAAATCAAAGTGACCAAGTCAGAAATCAATGCCGAGAATATCTAGTTACAAAATCAACATCCAAACAAATCGAATGGCCGAAGCCCAGTATTTACAAAATCACTAAAATTGTCAAAAATCGCATAATGGCCGAAGTCAATAATTGACAGAGATTCAACTAAGTCAGATTTCAAAACCCAAGTATCAACACAAAATCGAACGAGAGCATAGCACTGAGTTTGAATTCAAGATGTGAGTATAAATTACTCACCTTATACGAAGAGAGGAGCCAAAAGAAAGACGAAACCCCGAGAGAAGACGAATTCGATCAACTCGAAGCAACCAAGCCAAAGCCTTAAATTTTCAGAGTGAACGAACGAAGAATGAAATCGAATGAAGCCGCCATTATTTTTCTCCTTCGTTTTATTTTTGGCTTGCGAATGGAATTGAATAGAGAGGAGGGAACGGGTCTCTGCCTCAAAATGAAACGGCATCCCGAATTATACATGGGCCGAGATTAAATTTAAAACCCACTTAACCCTTAACCATTTTATTACAAGAACTTCAACCCGGTTTAAAAACTTAAAACAGCAATCAACTAGCAAATTAATCGTCTAATGATGATAACAAATTAACAACAAAACCCCGGGTTGTTACAGACTCCCCTCCTTATAAAAAAATTGCGTCCCCGCAATTTTCATAATTAAGGACGTCAATAAAAATTATTTTTCTAACATAAACTGGTTAAGCTAGAAAAATAAAGGTTAAGAACACATTGCCAAAGAAATCTTTTAATTCCATTAAAAGAAATTCACAAATTCTCAACTAAAATCTAACTATCAAATAGATAATCAGAAAACAACTAAGGTCTAATTTTCAAAAATGATAATCAAAAATCTCATATCAACAAATATTCGATTATCAAAAACGATAATCAAAATCTCAAATCAACAAATATTCGATTATCAAAAACGATAATAAAAATCTCAAATCAGCAAATATTCGATTATCAAAAACTATAATCAAATTTCAAATCAACAAATATTCGATTATCAAAAACGATAATCAAATTTCAAATCAACAAATATTCGATTATCAAAAACGATAATCAAATTTCAATTCAACAAATATTCGATTATCAAAAACGATAATCAAATCAACAAATATTCGATTATCAAAGACGATAATCAAATCTCAAATCAACAAATATTTGATTATCAAAAATGATAATCAAATTTCAAGGCAACAAATATTCGATTATCAAAAACGATAATCAAATCAACAAATATTCGATTATCAAAGACGATAATCAAATCTCAAATCAACAAATATTCGATTATCAAAAACGATAATCAAATCTCAAATCAACAAATATTCGATTATCAAAAACGATAATCAAATCAACAAATATTTGATTATCAAAAACGATAATCAAATCTCAAATCAACAAATATTCAATTATCAAAAACGATAATCAAATCTCAAATCAACAAATATTCGATTATCAAAAACGATAATCAAATCTCAAATCAACAAATATTCGATTATCAAAAACGATAATCAAATCAATAAATATTCGATTATCAAAAACGATAATCAAATCTCAAATGAACAAGTATTCGATTATCAAAAACGATAATCAAATCAACAAATATTCGATTATCAAAAACGATAATCAAACCTCAAATCAACAATTATTCGATTATCAAAAACGATAATCAAATCAACAAATATTCGATTATCAAAAACGATAATCAAATCTCAAATCAACAAATATTCGATTATCAAAAACGATAATCAAATCTCAAATCAACAAATATTCGATTATCAAAAACGATAATCAAATCAACAAATATTCGATTATCAAAACCGATAACCAAATCAACAAATATCTAATTATCAAAAACGGTAATTAGAAACAACAAATATCTAATTATCACTAACGACAATTAGAAACAACAAATATCTAATTATCACTAGCGATAATCAGAACTCATATCAACAAATATCCAGTTACCTGCAGATAATTGGAAACAACAAATATCTAGAAATCAATTAAGATGATCTAGAAAGTCAACATAAAAGGTTGGATCGATCCCATCAGATGACGAGTTTTTAAGCTACGCCGCACGTGCATCGACATATGGCCGAAGCTTACCAAGTACCCAACATAATTTTGGCCCCCAACAAATGACCCGAAGTCCAACATATGATCCGAAGGTCTGGAACTGGTATTTGACCCGAAGGTCCAACATATGACCCGAAGGTCCAACATAGTGGCTCGAAAGCACACGAAAATCATCAAAATCATCAAAACAGCAATTATTTCAATTAACGAGTCTGGAATTAACCAAAATAGCAAACGCACATGTTTCATAACCACGAGTTTTACTAAATCGTTCTATTCTCGTCATCGTTTCCTTGAAAGTGCAAAATTGTGTATTCCAAAATAACATTTCACATTCTCAAACGGACAAGTCCGGAATTAAGTGAATCAGTAAAAGAAAGGGGTCATAGTCCTCGATTTTACTGAAACGTTTAAGTCACTTTCTCATTCTTTTGAAAATGCAAACTTCAAAACTTATGAAAACAAATTCATTTATTTTATAAAAGTAATAATTTACATTCTCAAACGAACAAATCCGGAATTAAGCGAATCAGTAGAAGAAAGGGTTCATAATCCTCGATTTTGCTGAATCGTTTAAATCGCTTCCTCATTCCTTTGAAAGCGTAAACTATAAAAATTTGGAAAACAATTTTATTTTTAAAACAATTTGTAAATCCGTGATAAAACAGCAACATTAGTGACAATTTCGACAAGGAAATTGCACTTCTCAAAATACCGTAAAAACTGACAATAAAATCAGCATTGCGAGATAACCGCTTGAAAATCCACTTTAAAAATTGACAGTTACTGAAGTCAATGCGATAGTAATTTTTTAAACGTCAAAATCTCATCAAAATAATTTGCATCAGAATACAATATGAGTGAATTTCCATTCATTAAAATGTCAACAAAAACACCGGGCTTCAAAAATTAAGCATTAGTGTAAAAATCCCGCTATAAAAATAACGGCAACAAAATACGTTTAAAACCAAGCATCGGTTCAACGTAAAATTTATGCAGTAACGTGCAACTTAAATTTGCACGTATACTACAAAATGAACAAAGAAATCAGTCGAATATATTTTCAATGAAGATAATTCAAAACAGCAAAAATCTCATAACTGCAGTCACTTCGAATACTCAAATCGGATTCGAAAATTTCAAAGAAAACAAATTAAACACAGCTACGTAAACAACAAATAAAATTTATTTCAATTTCATATTTTGATTTTTAAATCAAAAAGTATAACAGCTGTATTCAGCGAAGATAGTCTCGCTGTTTTCGCTGCGCACTTTGATAAAGAAAACACAATTTACTTTTATTTTTAAATACAGATATTTAAAAATTTCATCAAAACTTTAGCTTTGACTCAAAGCACAATAAAACATCGACTAATAGTTGTAACACATGTTCCATCTAAGTTATGTTTTATATTATGTCCATAAACCCCAAGCTCTGATACCAACTGTGATGCCCCACGTCTATGCTCACAATAACAAAGAGTATTAAAGGAAATACTGTCTGTTACCATGAAGAATAAGGCTGGATAGGAGCGGCCATCCGTAGTTAGGCCTTGCACTAGTATTGGTTATCTCGATAGGAGTAGTATATTTTTGGTTTTTCCATCACTTATTTATTTATTCCCATCGACATACCCAATTCCAGTATAAAACGAACTACGATGGTTCATAATAGTTTAGGACAAAAAATATAATAATAACACAGATCATATAAATGCGGAACACAGATAAAACAAAAAGCCTCTTATATATATAATAACTGATGTCAGTTACAATACATGTGGCACAGTACATATGATACAACTACAACTGTCGACTCAGGAAGTTACATATACAAGTACATTATCGTAAATAATATACATGAATATACAACATCCTATACTAAGACAACGACTACTCCAAAAAGTATGAAAAGACTTCATAGCTCTAGCAGCAACCCAAAGTAAGATATCAACAACCTGTAAATACTCGGTCTGACCCGAGTATTACATTCAAAAGAAAATAATACACGGGTCAGTCTAATTCAAACTCAGTTATTAATGCACAGAAGCAATAATAATTAAATAATAATTAGATGACAGTCACAAAATCTCGTACATCCAATCCTTCAATAAGAAATTGGATAACAATAGATATAACACTTAACAGTGTTAAACAACAAATCAGCAGAATAAAATCATCAACGAAGATAATTGAAAAGAATATCAATGAAGATAATTTAGAAAAACATCAGAATTGCCTAATCGGCAATTAACATCAAAATCTAATTATAAATAAATAACTAGATACTCATAATCTAATTATCAAACGGATAATTAGATAACAACAAAATGATCAAATGAAACTAAATCAATTTAAACAATTGAAATATCACTTAAAAACATCAATTCTAATTGGCTGCAGTACACGCTAACGTGTACTGCCTCGCCAATACGGCATATGAAATACACAAAAGATCAATGGATCAAAAGTAATTGAAATATCAATAAAATCAATGCTATGTGGCTGCAGTACACGCACGCATGCACTGCCTCGTCACTGCAGCGTTAAAAGTAGAAAACAGCACGAGGTCATATCCGAGCTACAAACCGGATTCAACTCAAGCATAATTAGAAGAACAAATCCTAATGTAATTAAGTGGTCAAGACAGCTACTTCATATTCAAGCTGCCTCAACACAACTGTAAATCAACTCAAGTACAAAAAGTACCAATCACAAAAACACAAACGAGTGAACTGGCCGAGACAGCTACAGGTGATGACATGGACAATGCACAATGGCTACACTTCAAATGAACTAATGCACAGTGAAGTATACATCAAGACCAAATGCAAATGAATAATGCAATGCTTCAGTTTCTAACAAGTGACCAAGTGCAAATGCTCAAACAACTAATAAAGACAGAGGTCAAGCTAATGTTACATGAACTCGAGTTCAAGACAATATATCCCAAATGCACTGCACAACTAAATGCAAATTATATCAAACAGTGACAATGCTAATGCAAGAAGATCAAGTGAGGTTTTCAATGCAACCTAGAACGAAAGAACATGTATGCTGTGACCAGTGAACAACTAAATAAAACCGGACAATGTAAACTTATGAATGCAAAGTGCTATATACAGTGCAAACACAATGGATGCCAAATGCAACTACGAGAATTCAGTGCTGAAGCAAAGAGAAAAGATATATTGCTTCTTCAAAATAAAATGCGGGACAATGCAAACACATGAACCACAATATTGCATATGAACAGAGGCAACACGAATGGCCAGAAACAATGCAACAAGTCGAGCGAATGGATACCAACCTGAACAAACCAACAAATGCCCAAACTCGGTGAAACCCAAAATTGCAAGCATACAAAATGCTCAATGCAAACAACAAATGTGCAATCTAAAACTTCAAATGAAACTGTCCCGAAGCAACTAGCAGCGTTATGCAAAATGTTTAAAAGCACATATATGCAAGAGTCATATGCAAGCATCAGGTCGAGCACTAAGGAATGCAACAGTCGAGTATCATGTTAATAATACAACATGACAATGCAGACTCAGGTACACAAATAAAGACTACAAGTACACGTCCAGTTACAACAAAGAAAATGTAAAGTCGAAGGCCGCAGTGAAGAATGACCAGTTCAATTTCAACAGTATGGCCAAAGTAAATTAACATCAAGTCAAAGCCCTGAGTCATCATCAAAATAGATCAAGTGACATGATGAAGCCGAGCAAAACCAAAGGAAGCTCAAATGCAAACATGACAGTGAAACAGAGTGATGCCAAAGCCAATTTATACAACCAAAGCAAGTTCGAACTATCTCAAGAACCGAAGCCACTGCTACGGCAAGGCAACAATCGAATTATAAGAACAAGTCAAGCCAGAATATCAACAGAAAGGTCGAACCTTTTCAAACCAAAACCGTGCTAATACACTAGTGTCACCAGAAGTCAAGACCGAAGTCACAATAAGAATCAATGCTCAGGCTAAAAACACTCGACAAATTCCAGTAAAACACAGTAAAGCCGTTCAACAAATCAAAGTTACCAAGTCAGAAATCAATGCCGAGAATATCAAGTTACAAAATCAACATCCAAACAAATCGAATGGCTGAAGCCCAGTATTTACAAAATCACTAAAATTGTCAAAAATCCCATAATGGCCGAAGTCAATAATTGACAGAGATTCAACTAAGTCAGATTTCAAAACCCAAGTATCAACACAAAATCGAACGAGAGCATAGAAATGAGTTCGAATTCAAGATGTGAGTATAAATTACTCACCTTATACGAAGAGTGGAGCCAAAAGAAAGACGAAACCCCGAGAGAAGACGAATTCGATCAACTCGAAGCAACCAAGTCAAACCCTAAATTTTCAGAGTGAACGAACGAAGAACGAAATCGAATGAAGCCGCCATTATTTTTCTCATTCGTTTTATTTTTAGCTAGGGCTTGCGAATGGAATTGAATAGAAAGGAGGGAACAGGTCTCTGCCTCAAAATGAAACGGCATCCCGAATTATACATGGGCCGAGATTAAATTTAAAACCCACTTAACCCTTAACCATTTTATTACAAGAACTTCAACCCGGTTTAAAAACTTCAAACAACAATCAACTAGCAAATTAATCGTCAAATGATGATAACAAATTAATAACAAAACCCCGGGTTGTTACATTATTATGGTTTAAAGAGAATTAAATGGAAGTCTTTCAATATGTGTGGAATAATTACTCAAAACTACTTATGTCAACTTAATAAAACTTAATGGCATATCTTTACTAAAGGAAAATGCATTACGTATGATTCTATCACCCTTTTTATTCCTTTTTTCTTTTTTAAATTTGTGTATGAATTTGAAAATATAACCAATTATATTTATATTGTTAATAAAATATATTTCTGTTGTTAAGTAACTATTTTAGTGTACCATGCACCATTAGGAGTAGATGCTTGAAAGGTTTGGATCGATTCAGTGGTGGATCCTGAAGCCATTCTATATAGGCTTACTGTAGACACCTACAGTTTTGGACAGGCGGTTGGGATGATTTTTGCTTGACACAAGGACTTTATCTCTTTTGATCAATATGTTTAGGTCCTTCTATTAACATATGTTATGGATTTGATTATGTTTTTTAATAGAGTTATGAATTCAGAAATGGTGTAAAGTTGAACTTGTTTTGGCTTTTTTGAACGTAAATGTTTCGTGTTGTTTCAGGTAATGTGAATGATAAAAGTTATTATTAGTGAAATATTGGTTTTAATAATAATGTTTTGAAATTTTTGGTTAATAACAGTTGTGGAAAGAAGAATTATAACCTTTGGCGGATAGTGTCAATAGATTTATTACAACGGTATTTTCGAATACAAATTTAAGATTTGTAGGAAATTCTTAGGTCAGCCAAATGTGAGATAGTGGCACTAGGCTACTATAGATAATCTTCCAAAAGACTTAGTTCATTCTCATATATTTTAAAGGTTCTATACATCTGAAATACTCAATAACTATTACAAATAGTTTTGACAATTCACTAACACTATGGAGCTTTCATAGGATTTGGTGAGAAGTATTATAAAATTCAATTAGAGAATGAAAAATATTTTTCTAAAACATACAATAGATTAGATATATTAATAAATAACACAAATTAAGTATCGTAACTCCAAAGCACCATGCAAATCACAAATATGTTAACTCAAATAAAAAGAGTTATAACATCAATGTTCCATAATAAATTTACATAAATGGATGTACACACAAATATCAAACATTCTGTCACGACCTGAAATCCATTGTTCTAAAATTTACATCAAATACCTCACTTGTATTCGACTGTCGAAGATTCAAACATCGAACTCCAGTCGGATGGAGCTTATAACAACATTAGATGAATATAAAACAGCGGAAACAAAATGAACAGCCATAAATCAACATCACAGATACAACATCATCATCAACATCAGAGTACTTTTATACATATAACACGACTTCAAAATAAAAACATCACAGTGGAAACAACAAAGCATTACACTCCAAGGAAGTCTTCAAAGAAATAAAGTGATAGCGAACTTCCAAACTAAGCACCTTGAGATCCAAAATGTTTCCAAAATATCTCCAAGACAAAAGCTTCAAAATCCGATAGCTTCCAAACCAAAATACTTCAAAGATCCAGTTAGCACCAAAAACATGAAAAACCTGCTACTAGGCTGCCCGTGTGGAAATTATGGGCACCCAGAGTTTAGAAAGAAACAATAAACTCTAGGTCAGTCATGAGACTGGTATGAGTAAACAAAAACAGTTGCTTTAAGTAAAAAAAGTTTATTAAGGAAAATCGATATGCTTTTTGGAAAATGAAACTACCATAAGACCTCCCGACACACACACAATGCAATCGTAGAATTGGAGGAGACTTCTTCTTATGATAGTCAAATATGTTTGATACGAGAAAAATTTCTTTGTTATTATTGCTAGCGCATAGTGTGGAAAAACATTTCGAAAGTATAATATTAATCTTAGCCAGCATACAACCATTACTGTATGCCTACTATAGTTACCATCTAAACAGTGGGGCGCCACCATAAGTAAATGGCAGGTTATAAAACTAAAACAGTACTGGGTTCGTATTGGGAATTGGATTTCTAATAAATGGTCAGGCTATGGAACTTCCTCCTGCCACATGGGCACGTCTC
Organism: Allium cepa; assembly: GCA_030765085.1. Classification (NCBI taxonomy): domain Eukaryota; kingdom Viridiplantae; phylum Streptophyta; class Magnoliopsida; order Asparagales; family Amaryllidaceae; genus Allium; species Allium cepa. Next base: position 231,605,605 of record CM060938.1, read on the forward strand.
TGGAGGGACGTCCCGAGAACTTAACCAGTTCTCTGCCAGCACAAGGTCGGGTTACCTCTGTAACTAGGTAACTACTACACGACTATGCCATTCCCCGTTCGTTTGCGACCTTTATCCGATGGCCCTCAACCACAAAGCAACAACCACACAGTAATGAGATTGCAGCAACCACATAGGTTAAATATCTAGGCTCCATACCATGATACCACCTTTTTCCAGAAGGAAATGACATACCCTAAAGGGCACAACCCTCATAACCTTGCCACATTTTCTTGTTTCGACCATTTCCACGATGTGAGGTCCGATGAGGTCTTGTCCGCAAAGCTACGCTTTACTCGAAAGCCATGCTTTGATCACGAATGATCAACAAATGATCATTAACACACGGAAGCACTTAGAATGCCACACAACCAAATTGGAATATATCACTGATAACCTTCAACTACATAACCACTGAGCTCGTACGTCTTAGAGAAGGGTGTTAAGCTTAAAGAATAAATTCTCCGCCACCAACAGATATGTATTTGAAAGAAATCCGTTTATATCTCAAAGTGCAGTGTCAGACAGACAACCACATAAGTCTTTTCCGGTTTCGAACAGAACCGAAGGCACTTCGTCCAATAAAGGAAGAAGCCCTTGCAATCCGGGTATCCACAATCCTGATCGGACTCCCCATCACATGTGGAGATCTCTATACCGGAGCAACTCAGTGCAGAGACATTCGATGGGTTATCTTATCGTTTTTGAAGACACCCGGTCTTCATCACCGTCTTCAAATTTTATTCATTTCATCGTATCACTATTCAGAATGGGTTATATGACACATAGTCCTCTTCCGGCTAATTCGAATAATGAGCACTCAATTTTAAAACACGTGAATGTATCAGTCACAAAGATTCACATTCAGAGTTCGATGTGGGTTTCGGATAACCAACTGGAATCCGACCCCCTGTCGCATCGAAGTTTAAATGCCGTTTTACGGGCCAAAGGGTTTTCATATTCACACAGAAATATATTCAACACAGAATCATAGCTCAGCACAAAGCAATTCATTTCACATAGCATCACAATTACAATCAGAGATATCAATCAGTACACAACATACAATAGTTATCAATCATTTACAACTAAGATGAATCAATCGTGTGATTTAAATTAATTAATCACATAATTAATTTCATCAATATCTTTAATCAATGATTAGTTATCCTTAATTAAAATTAATTAAATCTTAATCATCTCATTAATTAGTTATTCCTTAATTAATTATCTTAATTAATTAACCCTTAATTGTTAAATAATTAAATCTTAATTATTTTCATTAATTAATTATTCCTTAATTAATTATCTTAATTAATTACAATTTAATTAACCTTAATTATTTACTTAATTAATCTTTAAATATTAAGTGATTAATTTAAATAGTTTATTTTTAAGTAAATCATTTATCACTTAAGTAAACATTAATTACTTATTAAATTTAAAAGATAAACCTTCTTACCTTTGTTAATCATTTTGATTACCTTGTAAACTAGGTTAAATAAATCACATAAATCGTCTTAAGAGATCTAAATTGGTTTGCATAGCATTCTATCTTAACTGCCATTCTTAATTACATTATATAATTAAGTTTATAAAATAATGTGACAAAATTAAGTTAAATTAAATTAGTTTTAAAAATGCCTTACTTAAACTTTAATTTGCTTTAAACTCAAATCAAAATTATCATTTAAAACATGATTTTAAAATTGTTCAGAAGTTTTGAATTTTATTATTTTATTAGAGCAAAACTGTCTTGTATGCTGACCCATATGCTTTATATATTTTTTTCAAATTTGTCTAAGTACAAACACGTGTGACCCAGATTTTACTTCTAGCCAATACTCGAGTTCGAACCCCTACTTCCCAAAGGTTGGTTCGAGTTTCCCATTTATTCCCCAAACTGCTGCCTTTGACACAACTACAATTGTGTGCACATGCATAACCCCTCCGGCCGCCTCCAGTTGAAATTCTGGCAATCGAAACACCACGGTGACGTCCCTAAACCACACAAACACCCAGAATTGCAAGTCATTGACGAAATCTCAACTTTGACAATGAACCCAAACTGGAACAAAGACACTGATCACCAAAACGCCACGTCCTCCCTCTTCCGACCATTAGAGGTCGTGCGATCGTACCTGAAGCATCAATGATGACTAACGCTTCGATTGGCGCACGTGCGATCAATCCCAATCCTCTGATGAACTCGCGGCAGACAATTTTGCCGACCTTGTTCAAATATGGGTTTAAACCCTAATTCGCTGCCGTGTGATCGCCACAACAAACAGAAAAAATTTTGAGCATTTTTTTGACGAACTCTAAGCTTCCAGCAAGCCACGACCATGATCTCGAGCACACAAACTCCATCGATCTCCAGAACTTCAAGAAAATGACAACTCCATTCATCCCTCTTTTTCTCAATGAATACTTGGTAAAAAAAATTGATTCTACTTTTAAAAATCATCAATTTTGAAGACAATTCAATTTATATATTCAAAATCTAAAATCGTGTTTGATGGGATTTCTGTTCATATTGGGTTTGCCTGTAGTTTTCTATTTCCAGACAAAATTTTTGTTTAATTTACCAACATTTATTTTTAAAAATTAGGGCATGATCATTCGAACATATCTTCTTTTGATCTTAAAGCCTAACAATAACTTGAGATAGAGCTTTTGGATTATTTTTTTGACAAGGTTTTGAACCTGTAGGAATAGAACAGGGTTCCTGTTGATGTGCACAGGCATGCATTTCATTTTTATGTATAAACATATACATGCAAACACATATTTTATCATTCAGACTTCAAAATAGTTCACAGCAGCAATTTCAAGTTTTAATTAGAGTGTTTACTCACTTGACAAAATTTGAACAGAAAGCTTCCTGTCTGGTTTAAAAATGAAATCCTGGATTTTTTTTTCTACTTTGAATCTTGAAATTTCATCTACAACTTGATTGATATAAGTTTTGCTTAGTTTTTTGATGGATTCACATGATTAATTTCACAACAGCAAACCAAAATTTAAACTTACTTACAGTTTTGTTTTCAATGCAACAGAGAAAACTTTGGTCTGCTACTTGAAATCCTGAAACTGATCTAGTCTTTGAAAACTTGATTTTTTTTCTGCAACTGATTGATACAAACTTGGTTAGTTCTTGAATTATTACTGATAAACTTAAATTTTAACAAGAATTTACTTTCCTTAATTTAACTCAGAGGAACCCTGCTCTGCTTCTTGAAGAAAACTGGCTGCAGTTTGAAAATTTGATGTTAATCTTGATGTTTGATTACTAATTCAATTAATTATGAAGTTTTAAACTTTCCTGAGGTATGGAATTAAAACTCCTACTTTGATGTTTGAGATAACCCTCATGTTTTAAACTTTGAATTCAAGAAGATGTTTGCATTTTAGATTTTTATTCTCTTTGATGTTGAGATACTCTGATTTTCAATGTTGACAGATTTTTTTTTTCTTTTCTTTCAAAATTTTGAGCAACCAATGAGATAGAGGAGCTGAAAGGTTTTTTATGAATTTATTTTTTATTTTTTTATTAATTATCTAATTGAATGACACTTGTTAATTTTGATAATGAGATTACTACACTTGTTAATCCTCTTGTTGCATGTTAAACACTTGTTCATTTTTTTCATGAGAAATATATTTATATTATTTTCTTCTTAACTTTACATATTAATCTATTTACTTATAATATGATCATTTCATACTTATATGTATTTTTGAAAAAAATTCATACCTTTTTCAAATACATTACCTTTGTTAAATATTTGTAAAACTTAAAAGAAAATGTTCTAAAACATATTTATACACTGATAAAAATCGTATATATATTACTTTCAAATCCAATTACTTTTAAGACTCTTATATTTGAATCTTACATTCAAGTATTTATATACAAATTCCTCTCAAATATAAATATATAAACAAGCACCATTTTTAATTTGATGTGGAAAATTCCAAATTATTTTATTAAGACATTTATTTTAATATTTAAGTTCAAATTCAAATCTATTCATATATACATTATATATATAATTTAAATTCAAATGATTTCAAAAACACTTGTTATTCCAATATTTAAACTGAAATGAATTGAAATTTTATTCATATAAATTATCACTTATTTTATTTGGTTTGAACTTTTTCTCAAATTAATTTCAATTTAGACTTCAAAAAATCAAATTACTAATTTTAAACTGATAAAATCTGGGATGTTACACATTCCATAGCTAAAAATGTATATTTACATAAAATAACAAACCTACATCTTATTTGGCCGCCTGCCATTTAAACGCAACAACAACGTGAACCAAGTTTGGCAAGTCGATTGATCCATTTTGGAATCGATTTTCCAGTTAATTTGAAGTAAACATCCTTGCTAAAATGGTTACAGTTTTTTATAAATAGATTGTAGGAATCACCACTGTAGTTGCGAGAAAGAACATCTCTAAATAAACGTAACTGGAGTGGGTCATAGGAAGTTGTTCCAACCACAATTGATTTCTTGAATTTGTAGTTCGGACATTTTTGGGTTCTACTTCAAATACACCACATGATGGAAAATCAAATGCCCCAAATGAATACTCTACTCCATGAAGTGCAAACGAATGTAGGAAATCCCCTGTAAGACACTAAAATATTAAATGTCATTCAAATAAATGAAATTTCCTTGATTTATTTTCAAATAGGAAACCCAAAGCATTTTAAAGGAAACTACTTCTTCCCTTAAGTTTTTTCTTTTTATGTAAACATTGGTATTCGATGTAATCATGATATGAACCAACTCACCAATCGAATGTACTACAAAAAACTACGTGAACAACTATTGTAATAATACACATAAACCAATGTTAATAACACTTATGTAGGAAACTTATGTGATATGTTGGATCTATAACAATATTAATTTCGAATGATCAGAGAAAGAATTTACACTTTAAAACAAGTTTCTACAAGAACTGAGATACAAACATTACGAATGCAACTTAAAATAATAACAATTTTTTACAATATTTTATCATGTAACAATAAAAAATTCATATTAACCATAATTAAATATCATCTCTTTACTTGGTCGATAAATCATCTTAAGTTTACATTGATAAAATGTAGCAGTTTTATTAAGGTAAATATCTAGTAAATTCTATGCTAAATAAATCACTATTTTTAACATGTCAACGACAATATTCTAGTCACTTTTCATATATAAAAAATTATGCATGCAAAACCAATAATTCTATAGATAATAAAATAAGAAGCCCCATAACTACATCAACTAGTTCCTATATAATGGAAATGTGAACTAGGCTTAGTTTGGTTCAATAATAAATGAAAATAAAAATATATAAAAATGTGCAAAATTACCTTTCACTCCATAATAAAATGCACCAAGGCCTGCCCAGTAACATAAATGATTAGTTGAGGTTAAGTCATAAACGTTAAGAATAACTGGTGTCTCTGTTGGCCTTCTCTCACGTCTTTCCATTGTCACGCGCTCTAAGCGTGCGGTAATCATTACTAAATATTCTTTCAAGTTCTTTGGATATCCATTTGAATGATCCACATGTATTCCCGCATCTTCTGTCGCGAAACGTAAAGAAGCTAGTTGCGCAATAACATCGACTATTTTTTGACGTATTTGCTCTTTAGTTTTGGTAGCTTGGTCAATTTTTCTTTTATAAGCTTCCAAGCATTCCACTTGTTCTAACTCAAGTATCATTCTCTCTATCTGTATTTGATTCACCAATCTCATCCCAAATCACCTGTTATAGTAATGTAGTAGAAATTAGTGATTAGGAAATAAATAAGACTTTCTTCGATCTCTTTTTTCTATATATATTATCTGCATCTATATATTCATATGATTTTTATCATACTAGAATATCGCTTTGTAATGTTGTTGCCTTATCAATTGGTCAATTGATCCTTAGTTCACAGTTCCAACTAAACTTCACCTTAGGAGCATAGACCGAGCAACTTCAGTTGTCGCATTGTAAATGTGGCATGCAATGAAATTTGAATATTAGTATGTTATGATGGGAGTAAACTACACATGCGAGTCAATAGTTTTTATAGTCTTGCTTCGGTAAGAAAATATTTAATTGCATCCCATAATATAGGAATAAGATAAAAAGCTGCAAGGATGATAAAGACCACAATAAAGGAAAATAAATCACTTTTAGTTCATTGCTTCGTATATTTAGTTGCTTCCGTCTACAATAGAGTGAATATAATTTATGTTTTTAATTTTTTTTGAAGTTGATATGTTCTTTCGCAATATTACATCTTTATTAAAGTTACCCAAGAATGTTTTTAACGATGTTAAATATTGTAGATTAATCGAAGATATTTAACTCATGTATAGAGCATTCATGTTGTCTGAAAGGAATGACATGTTTATGTATTATGTTTTTATGTAAGTGGGCCAAGTTGGTGATAAAATGTATTAAATGCAAAATGAGATATATAAAAATTTACCAAACTTTAGTTTACTAATAAGATTTTGATATTTTATCTAATAATCATAAAAAACAAAAAGTAGGAAATAAACCATTATTATTGTTCTTTAAAAGGGTGTCACTTCGATAATTGTGATGAAGCTTGTCAGTAATAAAAGCACCATAAAAGCATTGTTGTATGGTTCATTTATTCATTATTTAAACAAATTTTGATCCAGCCAATATGTACAATGATGTCAATATCACTAATATAATTTAAACACAAATATGAGCCTATAAAAAAGTGGTTGTTATAAAAATCAACCACGATATAATCAATCGCACGTTATTCAACGGCAAAATGAACAAATCTAAATAATCTCATTACGTGGTATGTTTTTAAATTTGTCCATCCATTTTACAACCTTCTTCAAGCTTTCATGTTGATCACTACCTAATTAATGTACTAGTTATTATATCCCTGTTATGACCCAGTCATTTGTTGTATCAAAATAAACGCATCAACAAATTGGTTGGTATTGCCTTATGAACCTACAAAAATATTTTTTTAAGTAATTCCACATGATAAATAAATTAAAATGATATTAACTACTTATTTGAGTCAAGGTGGTAAGGCCTTCCGATAAGAAATTGATTAAAGTTATCTTAGCCAAATAAATTGTCCTTCCCTTCAAAACTGATTTTATGTTGGGTTTAATTAATCAATTCCTTTGTTTCAAGCACTATAGAATAAAGGGTTGGACTTGAGATTATTTCATAGGAGAACATGTAAGTGTTTTAGATTTTAATGTATACTTAATTTTATGATGGATTTGACATGTTCTTTTCCTGGAAATGCCAATTAACATTTGACATGCAAAATTAACGCGTAATTGGAAAGTTGTGGTTATTATAATTAATATTTGACATACAAAATTCATTGGAATTTAAATTGTAATAAAAACATTTAATATACTTTATTTTCAAATTAATAATGCACCGACGGATGAAAGGGCTCGTGGAGTTGATATTTATTAAAAATTAATTATGGAGATAAAATTTATATTTAACATATATATACACCAAAGAGGAAACTTAAACGATACAAATTATTTGAATATGATAAAACCTAAGAAAGCAAATCAAAATACACTAAAATAAATGGCCAATTCTATTAACACGCCACTTTCTTCCTACGTGGTGTTTTATTAAAAAACACACGCCACTTTTTTATTTTTTACTCCATTTTATTTTGAAATAACCCTTGTTTCTTTTATCCCACTTATTATTATTTTCAACTCTTCTCATGGAAATAATAAAAGATTCTCATCTCATAACATTTAAAAAATTCATAACGATCATGGACAATTTGATCTTCTTTTTTATACAATAATGCAATCTAAAAGAGAATAAAACAAGCTACAACTTAATAAAATATAAAAATGATAGGAAGCTTATGTAATATATTTCATGCATAATAGTCTTAATGAATTTAGAAATACGTATAATATTTAAATATAAATTGTCACTTATGGTTCTATCTTCAGCAAAGGAGCAGAGCATTTGAGCGGTCCAACCATATGTTGCATGTATGATAAATTTTTCCTATTTTACTTATAAAAATTAAAATAAATAATATTTTTGTATAAAATATTTGCCCTATTAAATAATAGATAATTAATAAGTAACTTTTACTAATTAAGATTAAATATATTAAAATAAATAATTATTATTATTAATTAGTAATATATACATGTTAACTAACATTTAATAATTTATATTCAATTATAATTATGGGTTTTATATAATAATTGCTAGTAGTAATTATTAATTACTATTAAATATACAAAAGTAGGTAATTAATAATCATAATTGTTGTGTAATAAAATATAGATAATAATTGACATTATTAATACTCGGTTATAATTAAGAAGTAATAATTAATAATTACTATTCATTACCCCATAATTAATAATTAAGACTAATATTCAATATTTAATAAGTAATATTTTGAAATTTTGTCTAAAATAAATTTAAAAATATTCATAAAACTTAGAAAACTTTCGTAAAATTTTAAAATAACATTTTGAAATTTTCATAAAATTTAATTAAAATATTTAAAATTTTGAATTTGTTTTAAATAAAGAAAAAAGTATTTATTAAGTTTAAAGTCCATAAAATTTAAATACAATATGAAAATATTCAAAATTTTATAAAATTCAAAAAAGTTAAAAAAATTATAAATTCGAATAATACAAATATTATGTTAGTAATTATTATTTTCATATGCATGTGGATGTTCACTTTTGTAATTAGTGGAATTTTTGTTCGTGCATCCAAATATTGGACCCAAATTCCAAAACTAAGTTTGGCTCCAACTTACATTTCGTTCCCCTTTCTCAAATCCGTGGCTTTGTCGTTCTCATCGATCACTACTATTTTCTTAAATCCCTCTTGCTTTTTATTCCTTATCATTTGTTCTCTAACTGGCTTGCCACCATCGCCATCAACTACCTCACATACGACTGGGCCAACTTGCCTTTACCCACTACGACCCATTATTGCGCCAAATTAGCAAGCTTGAACCGAAGTCGATCTCTGCCTGGAAAGCATAGGCAATGGCTCTTCCATGCCCTCGCCACCCGATTCTCCATGTCGATCTCCTCATTTTGTTCATCGATCAAGTAAAGATCTTAATGTCGCAGGCTCCAGAAGCAGCTATTCGGTAACCCTGCACATTTCCTTTGTGTGTTTATCCATCATGTGCATTTATTAGGTGACCATGCTGTTTAAAGTATTAGCACCTGCATTAGTTTAAAATAACATACAATTAAAACCATACAGACTTTATTCATGAGAAAGTTTAGTAATATAATATGTCATATTTGAGTTCTCGTTTCATTGTTGTGAGCATATTAGTAGTTCTTTCTAGCTTCTAACGTGTAAAGGAGTACAAAATAGCATACAACATTTTAGCATTAGTGCCTCAAATTGTTTTTGCAAAAACAAATTATTTTCCTTCTATAGTTTAGCAACTAATTTCGATTACATTGGCCAAGCATACAAGACAAAAGGCTTGTTTAAAATAGTATTAGGTTGTCCTGTGACATAGGTAATGAATTTTTGCTCTTGGTTAACAATAATTAAAAATTTAGCAATTTACGATAATGTATAAATGTCTTTTACTTAATTAGCATTATTGTTTGCTAATTAGAATCATTTTAGGCCATAATATTTGGGACTTTCTATAGCCCATAAAGTATGTATTTTCCTAACTTTTGAATTATCTACTAACTAACATTCTGATTCACACTGATCAATATTCTTTTTTATAGATTTCGTTACCTCCATCAATGTCTCTTTTGTTGGTCACTTTTAAGAGAATTTTTTTAATCACAAAGCGTTACTGCATTCAATGGGAACCTCAATTTCGTGTGATTTGTAGATATTTTTCTTCTGTAGATATTGTAATTTTGTAATTTTATGGGTTAAGCAATTAAGCTTGATGACAGGTCAGCTATTACACATAACATTGTTGGGCTATGAATAAATGGGTTTGGTCATCTTGCAATGTAGCGAATTTAAACGGTTTCATTAGAGTTATACGGTTGGTTTTATAACTTGAAGTGGTTGTTAAAATTACATGTAATATTCACTGTCCATATATTCGACGACTTTGAACTATGACTATAGATTGTGTAGTGCAATGGTTGACCCTTTCTTAAATGCAAGGTTTATTTAACTTTGAATTTAGAATACACTAATTTTTGGAGGTCCCTTCATTTTACTGGATACAGTTCATATAGTTTGTTTTATAATGCAGGCATATGAGACAGCTTAAGCTAGTTAATTGCCATGGTATCTTTTAACACGGAACACAATTTATTGGTGGTTTCTATTAAACAAACATAACACAACAATAAGTTAGATGTAGATTCTTTTCTATCAAAGATGACTTAAGGATGGCGAAGTTAATAATTTTCACAACTATTGCACTTGAACCGAATAGTCACATGTAAAAAAACAAATGGTGCCTGTTTTCATCGCCATTATCGCTTAGAACATTGTTATCAATATTCTAAAATTATGCTATTTTAGTCCCATTTAAAACCAAATATCTTCACCTATTTTAGTCACAATCAAACTAATTCATTTACACGATGCTTGAAAGTTATATCAAATTTGAATCTACATTTCAACAATTTGGAAAATTAAATCAGATAATAATTGGATGGACTTTTTATTCTTATTTATTTCAGAGGTTCATACTTCAGCTAACTACACTGCATAGTGTTTAGATATGTAAATCACGTATCAATAGTTTGGAAACCAAGAACAATCTTTCATTTTGTTCAAATGTACATCACTTGTTATATAACATGTTTATTATAAATGTAAATCAATCGTTAAATAATATGTTAGCTTTGATTTGGCCTCTATTCATGATAGATATCTTGATGGAGGCATTGACTCTATGTTTGAAAATTGATTGCTAGGCTACCAGTTATACTTTATATCAATCTTAAAGAATAATTTTATCACTTTGCAGGGTTGAAAGAGAACATGCTACTTCTATTTAATTATTATGGTTTAAAGAGAATTAAATGGAAGTCTTTAAATATATGTGGAATAATTACTCAAAACTACTTATGTTAACTTAATAAAACTTAATGGCATATCTTTACTAAAGCAAAATGCAGTACGTATGACTCTATCACCCTTTTTTTCATTTTTCCTTTTTTAAATTTGTGTATGAATTTGTAAATATAACCAATTATATTTATATTATTAATAAAATATAATTGTATTGTTAAGTAACTATTTTAGTGCACCCATGTACCATTAGGAGCGGATGCTTGAAAGGTTTGGGTCGATTCGATGGTGGATCCTGAAGCCGTTCTATATAGACTTACTGTAGACATCTATAGTTTTGGACAGGCGATTGGGATGAATTTTGCTTGACAAAAGGACTTTATCTCTTTTGATCAATATGTATCGGTCCTCCTATTAACATACGTTATGGATTTGGTTATGTTTTTAATAGAGTTATGAATTCACAAATGGTGTAAAGTTGAACTTGTTTTGGATTTTTTTGAACGTAAATGATTCGTGTTGTTTCAGGTAATGTGAATGATAATAGTTATTATTAGTGAAATATTGGTTTTACTAATAATGTTCTGATATTTTTGGTTAATAACAGTTGTGGAAAGAAAAATTATAACCTTTGGCAGATAGTGTAAATAGATTTATTACAATGATATTTTCGAATATAAATTTAAGATTTGTAGGAAATTATTAGGTCAGCCAAATATGAGATAGTGGCATTAGGCTACTATAGATAATCTTCCAAAAGACTTGGTTCATTCTCATATATTTTAAAGGTTCTATACATCTAAAATACTCAATAACTATTACAAATAGTTTTGACAATTCCCAAACAATATGGGGCTTTCGTAGTATTTGGTAAGAAGGATTATAAAATTCAATTAGAAAATGAAAAATATTATTCTAAAACATACAATAGATTTGATATATTAATAAACAACACAAATTAATTATCGTAACTCCAAAGCACCATACACATCTCAAATAAGATAACTCAAATAAAAAGAGCTATAACACCAATGTTCCCTAATAAATTTACATAAATGGATGTACACACAAATATCAAACATTCCATGGCTAAAAATGTATATTTACATTAAACAGCAAACCTACATCTTATCTGGCTGTCTGCCATTTAAATGCAACAACAACGTGGACCATGTTTAGCAAGTCGATTCATCCATTTTGGAATTGATTTTCCAGTTAATTTGAAGCAAACATCCTTGCTAGAATGGTTATAGTTCTTTGTAAATAGATTGTAGGAATCACCACTGTAGTTGCGAGAAAGAAAATCCATGAATAAGCGTAATTGGAGTGGATCATAGGAAGTTGTTCCAACCACAATCGATTTCATGAATTTGTAGTTCGGACATTTTTTGGGTTCTACTTCAAATACACCACATGATGGAAAATCAGCTGCCCCAAACTAATACTCTACTCCTTGAACTGTGAGCAAATGTAGCAAATCCTCTATAAGACACCAATTTATTGAATGTCACTCAAATAAATGAAATTTCCTTGATTTTTTTTTCAAAAAGGAAGACCAAAGCATTTTAAAGGAAAGTACTTCTTCCCTTAAGTTTTTCTTTTTATGTAAGCATTGGTATTCGATGTAATCATGATATGAACCAACTGACCAATCGAATGTACTACTAAAGACTATGTGAACAACTATTGTAATAATACACATAAACCAACGTTAATAACACTTTTGTAGGAAACTTATGTGGTATGTTGGATCCGCAACAATATTAATTTCGAATGATCATAGAAAGAATTTACACATTAACACAAGTTTCTACAAGAACAGAGATACAAAAATTAAGAATACAACTTAAAATAATAACAATTTTTTTACAATATTTTATTAAGTAACAATAAAAAAATTCATATTAACCATGATTAAATATCATCTCTTTACTTGGTTGATAAATCATCTTAAGTTTACATTGATAAAATGTAGCAGTTTTGTTAAGGTAAATATCTAGTAAATTCTATGCTAAATAAATGACTATTTTTAACATATCAACAACAATATTCTAGTCACATTTCATGTATAAAACATTATGTATGCAAAACCAATAATTCTATAGATAATAAAATAAGAATCCCCATAACTACGTCAACTAGTTCCTATATAATGGAAATGTGAACTAGGCTTAGTTTGGTGCAACAATAAATGAAAATAAAAATAAACAAAAATGTGAAAAATTACCTTCCACTCCAGAATGAAATGCACCAAGGCCTGCCCAGTAACATAAATGATTAGTTGAGGTTAAGTCATAAACGTTAAGAATAATTGGTGTCTCTGTTGGCCTTCTCTCACGTCTTTCCATTGTCACGTGCTCTAAGCGTGTGGTAATCATTAATAAATATTCTTTCAATTTCTTTGGATATTCATTTGAATGATCAATATGTATTCCCACATCTTTTGTCGCAGAACGTAAAGAAGCTAGTTGCGCAATAACATCGTTTATTTTTTGGCGCATTTGCTCTTTAGTTTTGGTAGCTTAGTCAATTTTTCTTTTATAAGCTTCCAAGCATTCCTCTTGTTCTAACTCAAGTATCATTCTCTCTCTATCTGTATTTGGTTCACCAATCTCATCCCAAATCATCTGTTATAGTAATGTAGTAGAAATTAGTGACTAGGAAATAAATAAGACTTTCTTCGATCTCTTTTTTTCTATATATATTTTCTGCATCTATATATTCATATGATTTTTATCATACTATAATATCGATTTGTAAGGTTTTTGCCATATCATACTAGAATATGATAAGAATTATGTAAAAGGTCAAAATAATGTAAATTTGATGGAATCAAAGCATCATTATTATACCTAAAATGGATGAATAACAAAATAATTTCCCAAAATGTTAAATAATCAATAAATATAAAGTGTTCATCTATAAGACAATTTGTGACGACCCGGAATTTTTGAATATTTGAAATTGAAATATTTAATTAATTTTAAATATTTAAAAGTTAGTTTCTAACTTGAATTTCAAATATTGCTATTTATTGAATAATTAAATTATTTAAGTTAATAATTTGAGATTGGTTTAAATGGTAAATCTTGAGTTTTTAAGCTGGTTAAAATATTTCAAGGGCTTATAAAATTTATAATAGTAATACTAAAGAAACAGTTGAGTTAAAACTGAATTTTGAAGTAATTTGTTCAGTTTTAAAATTTTATAGTTTAAATTGAATTAAAAATAGCCTTCTGAGGCACTGTCTCGGAATTCGACAAAACTAGTTCCATTGGATCCGTAATATAGTATTATTATCGTATTTCAAATTTTTTGGTGATTGGAGTTGTTATGTGAACGTATGATATTTAAACACGCTAAAATTTATATCGAGAATTTAATACAAAAACTGGGTCCAAAAAGCTATCTTCTCCATACGATCGAATTAGGACTTGAAACTTTTTTTAGTGCGTTCGAAGTAGGGGTATAATATTATAAACGCCTAGCGGCATGCCTCGATAGAAGGTCGAAATTTTGAGTTGCAAAATTCGAGATGATTTAAAGTTAAATTTAAATTAAAAATAATATATACTTTGACTGGTCAAATAAACTTAACATCAGCACTTTTTGCTCTCTACTCAAAACGCTGTAGCTGGTAGACATGCAAAGCATCTTCAACACGCAAGGGATCTTTTCCTTCTTTAAAAATCAAGTTATCTTCCCCTGGTACTTCAATTCATTTGCAACAGAAAATAAATAGTAAAGGCCGAGCAAAAATAAACAAACCCCATCGGTTCGTTTTCTTTTTCCCCCCATTCCCAAATTAATTCGCGAATCCCATTCCCTTACCATCGATCGAACCATGCTTTTTCAAAATGAATTCAAAAAAATGATGGTCATAAGAAGTCGAATTGGTAACTCTTTCCTCATTTCCAAAATCGGTTTTGTTCCTCGAGCAAGATTCGGGTAGGATTCGATTTTTAGTGAGGCTCGTTTATCGTGGATGGGGAGGAGCGGCTCGAACAAGGGAAGATGGGCTAGGGCTTCGGCATATGGCGCGAACACGTGTGGGTTTTGGTAGCAACGTCAAGGCAGTGGCCAGGGCTCTCGAGCGGGTTACTCGCATGGACGCGCTGATAGCTGAGCTTTCGAACTCGGGTACGAGTCCGATGGAGGTGGCATCTTCGCGTGCCGTTGGGATGGCTTGAGGTGGCTGCGATGGTGTCCGTAGAATTCTTGGTCGAGGCAGTGGGTATATCATCTTTTTCTTTCTAGTTTAAAATTTGAGTAGATATTTTCTTTCTATTTTATAAATATAGATACAGGAAACAGAAAAGAGAAATATATGTATAATTTTCACAGTAAAGTATGTGCGTGCCGATTATTTTCTTCAATCTAAAGTTTTATATATATGTATATGTATACGTATACAGTAGGATCTATGTATATATAAGGTTCAAACAGAAAATTATATATATATATATATATATATAAAGTTGGGGAAAAAATAAGGATCTTAAAATGTTTGAAAAAGTTTATATAAAAATTAGGTTTTTTTAGGTAGTTTCAAAGGAAAAAAATAATAAATAAATAAATATACATATACATATTTTAATTTATTAGTTATTTTAAAATAATGTATTTTGTTGACTAATCCATTCAATTAACGCGTTTAATTATTTTTAGTTGCTAAAAGTTTTTAAAAAGGAAAAATTAGTTAAAATTCAATTATTGGTTTAAATTAAATCATTTGTTTGGAACAAAATTAAATTATTAGTCAATTAAATTATATAATGGCAATTAATTGCTAGATTGATCCAAATATTAATAAAATCATCTAATTTCTGTTCAAGGTCTAAATCGTAGAGAATCAAGCCGGTGTGGATCGGATTTGCAAATTAAAAATCAAAGGTGAGTTAATCTCACTCATCTGGATTGCTATTTAAAATTTAAATGATTAAATTTAAATAATTGGTTGAATGATTGAATTGATTTGATGTACTATATTATATATAGTAGTATATATATAGTATGTATTGGGGTGATTGATTTTCCCGCGTTATATAGCGGATGAGACCCTATGCGCCGCATAATAGCGGACGATATTTTATAAAACCGTATACCGCGATATTCCACCTCGAAGTGGAATTGGTATTATGCTAGCATCTATAGATGTAGTGAAACAGGTTGATGGGTTCCAACTGGAGTTATCAAATTTATTTAAATTGTTTAATACTCTGTGATATGGTTTATGTGATAATCTATGATAGATTATGTTGGAAATTCAAATGTTGGATGCTATGGTTTGATTGAATATATTTGGATATATCGAGTTATCAAATTGTATAAATTTGGATTTTTGGAAGAAAATAAAAGAAAGAATTTTAAGTAAACAATTATAGGAATTTTAATAAATTAAAGAATGAATTGGAAAAGAATAAAAGTTGATTTTTGAATTCCAATAAATAAAATTCCAAGTATGGAAAATCAGATTTTGAATAAATGGAAATAAGTGATTTTTTCTTAAAAACTCAAGTGTTATTATTTAAAGGAATAAAGAATTTATTTTAAAATTCAAGGTTTAAATTTATTTAAAAGGATAAAGAAGGAATTTAGGAAATCTGAAATTGGTATTTTTTAGTTAAAAGATTTTAAATCATAAGTAAGAATTAAAAATCTAAAGTTAATGGGTTTTGATGTAAATGGACAAGTAAAGGAATTTATTCCAAAACAGAGTAATTTGGAAATCAATTTGAAAATTGATTTAAATGTTTGAGATTGGAATTTTAAGAAGGATGGGACTAAAACATTTATAAACTGGGTTTATAAAAGTGAAGTAATATATCAGTAGATATTGGGAAGAATAAGTTCGCGGTGGGAATTTATTAAAGGAATGGGTAAAAAAAATTAAAAATAAATAGTGATTTATTTTTAAAGGATGTGAAAGAGAAGCATATTTCCCTGGATAGCCAAGTATGTTTTCGAAGCAAATTTTTAAGTATAAGTTAAAAGTTTTAAAGTTGTGTTTAAAGCATGCTTTAGAAAATTTATTATTTTTAAATGTTTAAATTTTAAAGTAAGTATTTTTCAAATTTATCTTTGTAGTAATTACTTAAAGGTGGCTTGGTACTATGTTTCTAAAAAAGAAAAATTTTGTTTTATATTTCATAAAGTATTTTTATTTTACATATTCTTAAAGTATATATTTTTAAATAAAGTATTAGAGTATTTTTTGTTTTAAATGTTTTAAAGTACAATTTATAATAAAGTGTTTTAAATTATTTTGAAAATCCAAAGTATTGTACTTGGTGTTTTCAGTGGAAATAAATATTTGGGAATTCACTCCATGAGAAGAGTGTGGTTGGAAAACTGTTTTCAAAAAGGTTCGAAAGGGGAAATATATCTTGCGAAGATATTTTGAGATTAATAAATAATTTGGGATAAATTATTATGGCTTGATGGTTGTTTGTGAATGTTATTTGATAGTTAAATAACCAACTATCAATATTGGCCAATGCGTTAATCGTTTCGAAAAGACCGAGATCGGATTTATTTCCTAAAAACCACTTCGAACCGGTTTGAACGTTTCGTGTGGAAAACAAGAATTTGGATTCGAATGTGGAGCAGTGAAGTGCAAGGGCTAGTCGCTCCTAATCCTGAGGTGATTCCAAAATGGATGTAGTAGATGTAGTGCCTTCGATTCCGTTCGAACACGGAACGGACTTGTATGGATGAATGCTTTCAGAACATCGTCAGGTGGGCGGTGAGCATTCTAAGTGATATGTTCTAAAAAGGTACCGCTTAGCCTCTATCCTCATCAACCGGGAATGACTGAAAATCAGGGGTTATGCAGCAAGGCTAAGTGGGTCGCGCCCATTAGGGTGAGGTCATCCCTGTCTAGATGTCCCTTTTTAGGGTGGATCCTCGGTACGCTGATCTAGACCAGGTACCGTGACAGGCTATCGTAACGTAAAAACCCGACAAGTTTATTTGTGGCGTGGTCTTACGGGATGCTTTTGATTTCAAAGGATTTTGAAACTTTAATAACCAATTTGAGTGTGGTTTTCTCACGCTGGTATTCCAGACTGACTCGAGTGTTATTTAAGTATAATTCTCGGGTCAGACCGAGTATTATAGATTACAGGAAAGGACACTGTGGAGCTCAGGAGGCGAGCTGGATGGCGATGTGTACTTCCGTACTTGTTTTTAAATATTCCGATATGTGACTAGCTGTGTATTCAGTTTTGTGAGGACATGTTATGATTACTGTCCAGTTCGGTGTTATGTGTACTCTGATGATGTAATGTATAAACAGATTTGCTTTTGTGTAAAGATCAGTTATTATCTATTATATTTTATTCCGCTGCGTTTGTGAGATTCTGATGTTGTTTCTATTTTCTCCTTCTACCTCCTTCTTCTTTGACCCTAACAGTTCGTATTTCCGTTCACCTTGAGTTGATATGTTGGAAAATATTGTTGACTTAAGGGGTATGGATTTGTGGGTCGTTACACAATTGATCCTTACTTTACAGCTCCAACTAAATTTCACCTTAGGAGCACAAATTGAGCAACTCTAGTTGTCACATTGTAAATGCGGCATGCAATGAAATTTGAATATTAGTATGTTATGATGGGAGTAAACTACACAAGCGACTCCATACTTTTAATAATCTTGCTTCAGTAAGAAAATAATTAATTGCATCCCATAATACAGGAATAAGATAAAAAACTGCAAGGTTGATAAAGACCACAATAAAGGAAAACAAATCACTTTTAGTTCATTGCTCCGTATATTTAGTTCCTTCTATCTACAATAGAGTGAATATAATTTATGTTTTTCAAATTTTTTTTGAAGTTGATACTTTCTTTAGCAATATTACATCTTTACTAAAATCACTCAAGAAAGTTTTTAACGACGTCAAATATTGTAGATTAACCGAAGATATTTAACTCATGTATAGAGCATTCATGTTGTCTAAAAGGAATGACATGTTTTTGTATTATGTTTTTATGTAAGTGGACAAAGTTGGTGATAAAATGTCTTAAATGCAGAATGGGATATATGAAAACTTTACCAAACTTTAGTTTACTAAGAAGATTTTGATATTTTATCTAATAATCATAAACAAGAAAAAATAGGAAACTAACCATTATTACTGTTCCTTAAAAGGGCGTGATTTCTATAATTGGGATGAAGCTTGTCAGTATTTGAAGCACCACAAAAGCATTATTGTATAGTTCATTTAATCATTATTTAATAAATTTTGAACCAACCAATATGTACAATGATGTCAATATCGCTAATATAAAAATTTAAACACAAATACGAGCCTATAAAAAAGTGGTTGTTATAAAAATCAACCACGATATAATCAGTCGCACGTTATTCAGCTACAAAATGAACAAATCTAAATAATCTTATTCCGTATTATGTTTCTAAACTTTTCCATCTATTTTACTACCTTGTTCATGCTTTCATATTGATTACTACTTAACTAATGTACAACTATGGTTTATCAAGCAGTTTCATCAGTTAGACTTATAAACATAGTTACTATAACCTGCAGATTAAACCTATTTTAGAAGATATTAACAGTTTTTTGAAGTATATACAATTATTCATCGCTAGAGAACAAAATATAAATAATTTAAAAAGCAATAATACGAAATTCATTTTATAGTTGGTACATTTATATTTTAGAGAATTTTCAAGTCCGAATTGGCTTTTCAAAAAGATGAATAGTGCATATGGTTGCGATAGGCAAAAAAATCAAATTACTCCAAACAATGAAATAAAGAGATGAATAAATTTATTAAAAACATATTAGTGTCAATAATTTAGAACCAAGCTTTGATCTAGCCTATATGTAAAGACAAGAGTTTTATTGTCTGGCCTACACAGAACATAAATATATATGTTTGGGTTTTTTTAAGCCCAAATTATTGTTTTTAAAAATTAAAATTTTGTTTTGCTACGGTATATCAAAGAACAATATTTCTTATAATAATCGAAATAAATATAAAAAACGTTTTAAAAAGACAATTAGCCTGAGCTATGCAATATTTTAGGTTATTATATATTATTGGTTATTATATCTCAGTTATGACCAAGTCATTTATTATATCCAAAAAAATGAATCAACAAATTGGTTGGTATTGCCTTACGAAACTACAAAAATAATTTTTTTAAGTAATCCCACGTGATAAATAAAAATAAAATGATATTAACTACTTATTTGAGTCAAGGTGGTAAGGCCTTTCAATAAGAAATTGATTAAAGTTATCTAAGCCAAGTAAACTGTCCTTCCCTTCAAAACTGATTTTATGTTAGGTTTAATTAATCAATTCCTTTATTTCAAGCACTATAGAATAAAGGTTGGACTTGAGATTATATCATAGGAGAACATGTCAAATGTTTTAGATTTTAATGTATACTTAATTTTACGATGGATTTGACATGTTCTTTTT
Organism: Allium cepa; assembly: GCA_030765085.1. NCBI lineage: Eukaryota > Viridiplantae > Streptophyta > Magnoliopsida > Asparagales > Amaryllidaceae > Allium > Allium cepa. Next base: position 231,626,145 of record CM060938.1, read on the forward strand.
CTGGAAATACCTATTAATATTAGACATGCCAAATTAAAGCGTAACAGGAACGTTGTAGTTATTATAATTAATATTTGACACACATAATTCATTGGAATTTAAATTGTAGTCAAAACATTTATTATACTTTATTTTCTAATTAATAATGCACTTACAGATGAAAGAGCTCGTGGAGTTGATATTTATTAAAAATTAATTATGGAGATAAATTTTATATTCAACATACATATATCAAAGAGGAAGCTTTAACGATACATAAATTATTTGAATATATAAAACCTAATAAAGCAAACAAAATACAAAATACACTAAAATAAATGGCCAATTCTATTAACACGCCACTTTCTTCCAACATGGTGTTTTATTAAAAACACACACCACCTTTTTCTTTCTTACTCCATTTTATTTTGAAATTACCCTTGTTTCTTTTATCCCACTTATTCTTATTTTCCACTTTTCTCATGGCAATAATAAAAGATTCTCATCTCACAACATTTAAAAAATTCTTAACGATCATGGACAATTTGATCTTCTTTTTTTATCCAATAATGCAATCTAAAAGAGAGAAAAACATGCTACAGCTTAATAAACTATAAAAATGATAGGAAGCTTATGTAATATATTTCATGCATACTAGGTTTATTATTATTCCACATGGACTATGCACTATCTTAGTAGCAATTCAAGTATTAAACGGGCTTGATTGCTATCATATCCTAGTTACTATGTATGTACCTTAGTAAACATATGTAGTTATCTTCTAGTAATAAGATATCTTCTTTAAAAATTATATCCTTATATTTATGCAAGTATACCAACAAAAGATAAGGAGGTGGAAAATATGAGGACATGAAAAGAACTAAAACATCTCGGTAAAAATAATTACAAGGATAAAACATTCGTTTATTTTCAAAAAAAAATTAAATTGGCAAAAATGGAATAATGTGGTGTGTTAAGAATGGGCCAAAATAAACAATAAACTAATCAACTCGAACCTTAAAAAGTTTCTTATAATTCAAGGAAAATATGTAACAGCCCAATTTTTTTAACAAGTATTTTTCACTTGTATTTTAAAAACTTTGGGGTTTATTTAAAGTGATTAAAAATAAAAATAAAAAACAATTGACCAAATTTTTAATTAAATAATAAGATCTCTGAAATGACATGGTTAAGAATTAACTTTAATTTGGAAATTTGGGGTTTTGTCGAAGATGGTAAATAACTTAATTTCTAGCAAAATCAAGTTTTAATTAAGAAAACATTAATAGCTTAGGTGGTTAAGACATTTGGGCTATTCATGATAGGTCACGAGTTCAAGTCTCAGCATGGTCAGAATTTCGAATTTTTTTAGTGTATAAATGAACTGGGTAATTACGCGTTAAAAAGGGCGCGTAAATTTAGGGAATAAATACCGTGTGTATATATATATATATATATAAGATTATATATAAGAAAACGTATAGAATTTTAATCCGTTTTTTTCTCTTTCCAGTAAAATTTACTTCTCAATTTATATACATATTAATTTGATTAAATCATTTCCTAAAAGTCTAAACATAAACTGAAAGTTTTGAAGTTTTTAAATTTTGTTAAAAGACAACTCAAATTCGCAATGTTAATAAAAATGAATTTTGTATATTTAAAATACAAAAATTGTAAGCGAATTTAATTTAAGTAATAACTTTGTAAAATTCAGTGTTTTACAGACTGTTAAATTTCGAATTTAAAAAGGGCATGCATTGTAATGATATAAGTAACGTAAAAACGTATAAATTAAAAACGGCATGCATTGTAATGATATAAGTAACGTAAAAATGTATAAATTAAAAACGTTACTTTTGTACAAATTTTGGGCGTTTTGTATTGCGTCAGTTTGGCGTATTGTAACAATCATATTTATATCTATATGGATTAAAATATCAGTCAGTAGTTTCTATAGCAAACGTTAACTCTTTTTCATAGCTTTCAATTGGGTTTTAATTTTTGTATATGACTTTAAATTCCAAAATCTTTGCCAATTCTTGCCTTTCATTTAATAAAGATCAAAATTTCATATAGCTGATCACACAACTATTAAATGGTATAAAATGTTGAAATCAAATTTTCATAAATTGGCAGCATAAATAACGCATATAAAATAATGTGCAAACTAAAGAAACTGGAAAGTAATCAACGCATCCATTTAATCAAGATTTTCGTATAACTGGCAATAATAAATCACGCAACTTTCTGGTCTGCCTAAATGTTTATTATCACTTGCCATTCTTGCCTGCTTGTTTGGTCCCCTATATTTCGCAAGCCTTATCCATGAATACATAAGAAAGAATTTTATAAATTAAGAATCAATCTCTTGCCTAAATTCACGCATCATTCTAGGAATTCATTAAATCAAAATTTTGTATAGTCTATTCAGTTCAAAACAAATTATATTTGATTACTGTTTTCCTATAATCACGCAAGCCTCCCATATACATTATTGTGCAACTCGCATCTCAGAAGATCTCACGTGCCTTCATAACTCTCAACTTGTTTTCTTATATATATATAAAGCCTCACACAAAAACTTTATATTGCATCTAAAATTTGCCTTCTTCTTCTTTTGTGCTGAAGCCTCTATCAGGTAATGGTTTTACTTTTTCTTTTCTTCTTTCAGTTTTTCCCTTTCTTCTTCTTGTTGTTCTCTGTTTCCCTTTTGCCTTGCTCGGCTACTTCTCCACCACGTCACGTCCCTCTAAGTTTTCATAACCAAGCTTATATCCCGAACAAGCCCATGGTTAATATATTATAATATTTTTCTAAAATTTTTTAAGTATTTTTGAAATAAAATTTATGTAATTCAACTAAAAATTTGACTTAAGGCTTTAAAATTTTAAAGGTGTTTTGTTTTTTTAGTTAAATTTTTGTAAGTTAATAATTGGTTTTAAAGTGAATTTAAAGATTTTATTTACGATAAATGACATAATAATTAAATTTGATTTAATATGGAGTTGAAATCTAACCTAGAAATTTTAATAAAAGTTATTTCCGAAAATGGATATGTTTGGTATAATAAATAATGTACTTTAAATTGATAAAATGAAAGACGATTGAAATGGAACATTTTGGAATAACTTTTATTTAACTTGAATCATAGTTGAATTGATGTCTAAATGAATAAAGTTGTGAAGAAAATTTAGTGTATATTAACAATAAAAGGAAAAAAAAATTCATGGAACGGATGTGTTTTGTAAGTAAATAATTGAAAATGTTGTTTTCAAATGGAAAGGTGAAATTTCAATTTATGACTTAACTTGAAAATTTGAAATTGGGTTTTAAAAAAAATTGTTAAGTTAAGTAAATAAATGAGAATTTAGTTTTATTTAGGAAGTGGGTATTTTTAAATTAAGTGTAAAGTTATTTGAAAAATATATATACAAGTTAAGTAAAATTGGGAAATTCTGACTTACAAATGATTCATAGTAAATTTGGATATTTTATTTATAAAATTTATTTTATTTAATCATAAGATAAATGGTATCCAAATGAACATTTTTCTGAAGTAGGAATATGATTTTTAAAGTTAAGAATGGTTAAAAATTTAAATTTTAATGTTTCTGAATTCGACAATGTTTTGAAATTGAAGTGGCAGAGACGTGTTGTAATTAAGAAACAGAGAGAGTTTGCATTGAAGAATAGTTTAGGCAGAGACGCAAGTTTGTGTAAATACATATTTTTCAAAACTAGATAAGTTAGGGTATGCCGGTGGAAATAATAATAATAATAATAATAATAATAATAATAAAATGTATAATAATAATAAATAGTATTGCCAAGCCTATGAAGTTGGGGTCGGGATGTGGGGTGAGGCAGTCGAGCAAAAGCTGAACCAAAATTTCTTTTATTCTATTCGTTCCAGTTGTTTCGAAAACTTTGCTTTGACCAAAATTTTAAAAGTCGCGTATTTGGTATTTGGATCTTATTTTAGATTTGAATCAAGGCGTGGCATCCGCGGAAACCTAATCGTGCCATTTGTACGATCCTTTATCAAGTGGTAAAATCGTTTGAATCTGATTATCTGCAGTTTAAGGTGAGTATTTCTCACCAGACAAACATACCTATATTTATGTGAATTATCGTAAGTGTTTTTGTAAATTATTTATTAAATGTCATCTGTCTGTAATATAACGTATGATGTTAAACCCCATTTTAAATTGACACCTCATCAGTTGTTTATCTGTTGTAATATGGTTGCAGTTATATTATTTAATGCTTATTTACTATTAAATCATCACTGCAAGTTCCCTGTAAATTGAGATCGTTATAGGCTGAAATGATAGGCCTGTACGATAATTATTTATTCATTTATTTATTTAATTGTTTAATTTTAAATATTTAACTTGGGATTGCGGGTTTGAAATGATAGAACCCGGGGTTTTTGTAAATTGCGGACTGAAATGATATAAATCCGTATCACTTGACCTAGGCTAGAAAACTATATACAGACCCGTGGTTTCTATAGTATTTTTCAGAAATATTTTAAATTTATTTTGGAAGTTTATAATATTCCGATTTAAATGTATGTAAAGGATTTTATTTATAATGATTTTGAATGAGTTAAAAATGTTAAATAAATAAATAAATGTTTGAATAAAATTTTGGAATATAACTTATTTTGGAAATTCCGGGTTTTGGTAAAAGTAAGAATTCAGTTAAGAAAATAACTGATAATAAGTTATATTTGGAATTTTTAAGTTATTAATCTATTACAGCATTTAAATGCTGTCTTTTAAAATTGGACTGTTTTAACCTGTAAACTTTAGGTAGCCTTTCATAAGTGCTATAGAAACTGGAATTTGATATTTTTAATCAATTTGTGGAAATAATCTTTGGGAAAAGGGGATTAAAATTTGGAATTTAATATGTAATTAATAAAATAAGGAATTGATTTTTTTTTGAATGGGTTTTATGGAAGAATTTAACTTTAAAAAGGTGAGAAAAGAAAATTTAATTCCTAAATAAATTGAATAGATTTAATTGGTATATTAAAATGACCAATGTTTAAAAACAATATTTTGATATTGTAGTATTGGAAATATATTTTGATTTATAAAGTAAATACCATTTTTAAAGTTGTAACCACGGGTTATAATAACGTTTGGTTGTTAAAGAGACCGGGATCGGATATCTGGCATACTCTCTGTCGATACCGAAAACCACTTTACCAACCGTGTACGCGGTGGAGATTCCAGAATGAAGTAGGATGGTGGTGACGGTTCCTTTAAGGTAAATACGTTAACCCGACTCCCGTGAGTTGGCATAAGGTGGCTAAAACAGGAGCGATTCTCGGATTAATGAGGTAGCCCTCTGATCGAACGCACTTCTTCGTATGCCATTCTATTACTTTTGTGGTTGTATTGGTGCGCACCTTTGATTTGGGAGTGTTGTTCGAGGTGGGTGGTAACTGCGGCTACGCGTTTCCATCGGTCCGAGTAGCAATTGGTATATCTACCCTGGCATTGCCTAGTTGTGCCGTGTGACCTACCATACCGAGCCTTATACGATTTTGGTTTGTACCATACCTATGGAGTGCCCTCTGACGACGCCCATTACGGGGGAGATTACGGTACTGTATAGACTATGGGAATATATAAATGTGTTAAGGTGGAAAATGTAAAGCCTTAACGCTATTTAAAAGTAAGTTTATTTTATACATAGACACTATTTAATAGCAAAATATACTACATAGTAAATAGTTTAACAGATCCTTAGAGGATGGGCGGTCCCAAGCATCCTTTAAGTTACTTGCTCTATATTACAGTACACTTGAATTAGCTTACACTATATAAGTATGCATGTCCTGACTCGAGTGTTTATGTTTTATTTTACGCTCGGGTCAGCCTGAGTTGCAGTTTCAGCTTTCTCCCCGGAGCTAGGACATTCTGTAGATCTTTCGAGCTTCCGGCCAATCTTCCAGTCTATATCTTATTTCGAAATCAAGACTTTGGAATATTTGGATTTCTATTGAAGTTTTAAACTGTATTGGAGATTTAAACTATGTAATTTTTATTTGGTTGAGTTTTTATAGTGGCTTCATGAACCACTAAGTATTTTAAATTCCTCTGCGAGTTTCTCTGATATCTGTGTCTGTGATTCTGTGATTTACTTACTGCATATTCTGAGTTTTGCCAAATTTATTTTTACAACGCGGTATTTCGAACAATTCAAGTCCGACATGTGCGGACGCGAATGGTTGAAAACACCGGGTCGTTACAAAATAGGAAAGAAATAAATGGATATATTTTTTAGCAAAAAATAACATATTCCATGGGCTAGGTGATTATACAATAAATGAATATGAATGTAAATTGCAATGTTTATAGATTATTGATAGAGATATAAATATACTGTGTGCAAAATGCAAAATTATTTCCTTGGAAGGGTGGGAATGAAATGGGAGTAAATATGTGGAAAGAATACCAAAGGTCATACATTGAACATTTTATGTATTAGAATACAAGGTATAAGATGTGTCTAGAGTATGGCATTAAGTGGAAAGAAAAGGTGGTTCGTAATATTGAAATACCTAAAGCTTGGCAAGAAGATATTCTCTTTCCGTCTTCTGTATATCATCAACCAAAGATCTATATGTAGAAGGGTTAAATTCTCCATCAACATCTAGTGAGATCTCAAAGGCTGGAGAGGAAGCAACAATGAATGCGATTCTAATGGTGGAACCAATAGTGGTATCGTAGGCGAGGCTGCAAATTGCAAGGAAATTCGTGAAAAAAGGAGGAGGGAGAAGATTGCCGTTTTGTATGAAAAGCATGAAATGATGGATGTGAGTTGTAGGCAAAGAAATAGCGGACATAGATCTAGGTATTTGAGTGTTAGAGACATAATGGTATGTATAATGTTTTTGGTTACCAAAGTACTATACCACTCAAAAATGAAATTTTATGATAAATATTATAGATTTTACTTAGAGAGGTATAGAGTGAAGAATGGAAATGGGTTTATATAGAGAATGACAAATTCTCTCTAAACTTCTCTTTTAGTTATTATTACCTTCATCTCGTATTTATTTGGCATTAAAAGAATTTATTGACTCTTTAATCTATTTTAAATTCAAATGAAATGCTTTTTTCACTGTATAAGTGTGGAAATTAATTACAGAAATTGATTGCAAATTATCAAAATTTTCCTAATTGATTAAGTATCCAATATATAAATTTATCAATCGATTAATAACTTTTGTTAATTTACCGAGTAACTTCAGAATTAGTAAATCAACCAATTAGTTTCCTCTAACTAAATGAGGCAACTAATTTCCTTTAATTAATTATTTTATTGAAATTAAGGAAAATCAATTCATTTTCAAAATTATACTCTCGCTAAAATTAAATATAAATTTCGTGTGAAAATTATTAGAAAACTCCTTAATTGACTATGCAATATGCTAATAAATCAATTGGTTAGTATCATTTTTTAACCATTTTATTAATTATGCAATCAAATGACTTTTACCATGTAATCAATTTTTTAAAATTATGAAAGCTTGTGCGTGTATAGTAAGCATTATATGTATATAGTCCTAATCACTTATTTAATCGATATTATCTTATTAATCATTCCGACATGTTATTACTTTGTTTTCACTTTCTATAGTGTTATTTTACATATAAGGTCTTATTTCAATATCGCGCAATTAATTTTATATATTTCGCTACTCTTAGAACCTAAAAAATGGAAAGAAAACCCAAGTCTCAATTGAACAACGGGGAATTAAGCTAAAATTTCCATCAATTCTTAATATAGGAGATGAAAGTTGTACATACTCTCCTAGACATTTTGTAACAAATAGTATCTAATTCTAGTCTTAAATGTAGATTATAGTGCAATGAAAATTAAAATCTAAGTAAACTATATAAATAACCGAAAAGTTTACCAAATGATTGTATCGTTGCTACTATGCAATAGCGTCAGCCATGCTAGATTGCTCATTGTCAAAAGATTTTGGAGTTTGTATATTATTGAATTGGGTACAAGATTATATTCCAAATTTTTGTTAATTTCAAATTTCAATGATTGGTCAACAATAAATGCTTTCCATTTATAATTAAAAAAATAGCTTGTTCAAAATAATAGATTTCGAATGGTTTTTGTTATGAAATTGGTTGCACGGGACTCTGAAATTGGGAAATACAATTATTCGCACTACTACAAAATTAGGTGTTACTTTTTCTTTTTTCCAACCCAGTTCAATCGTTCTAACTTGATAACAGCTTGAAGTTTAAAGCTGCTTACATAGAAATATATAGAGAAAGCGTAGGATAATTTTCAAAATTTTATAGTTATATGGAACTATATATTCGTATATCGTTTTCAGTACTTTTTATTCATTGTTTGACCAGTTTGTAAGTAAGCTTTGATTCTACATCTAATTTATTGCCTGTTTTTACAACAAATATACATATACATATACATATACGTATAGTAATGATGATGTTAAGGCATATTGCAGAAGATCTCACTATTTGTTATTTACCTATATTGTTTGTACTTTTCCTAGTTATAATAATTCCTATTATGTTATTACTTAGGCTTCAAGTAACTAAGATATAAATATAAATCATGTATTTTTGTATATCAATTAAGCTATTAGTAAAAGTATTGACTTTTAATGATTGTTAAATTTTTTTCCTCTCCACCTCTTTTTCTTTTATATTTTATTTTATTAAATAATTTCAACAAATGATAAATACCAAAAATTTCACATATTTGTTTGGTTTAATTTATCTTGAATAATTGAGTGCATGTTAAAGTGAAAGAAAGATTGGAGTTTAGAAATTATCACTACAACAAAACTACCCTAATATAGCTATTTTTTTTGCAATGGTCATAATGTACTAGTTGAAACTAATGGAGCATGCTAAATAATAATAATAATTAATCATTATTGTATAATAATTAAAAACTGCTATTAAATACTAATAATTAATTATTAACTTGAAATATGAAATAACCACTTTAATAATTAATTATTAATTAATATTTAATAATCAATCAATAATAAATTAATTAACAATCAACGGTTAGTCAACAAATAATAAATATTTAATTATAATTAATAATTACTTTTAAATAACAGTAGTTAATAATTAGTAATATAAAAATTAGTTAATAAAAGTTAAACAGTAATAATTAAAAGCTAAAATTTAATATCAAATAATAACAAAAATTAACAATTTTAATTAGATAATAATAATTATAGATTATTTTGAAATATGAAATAATTACTATTAATATTCAGTAATCCAGCTAAGTGAAATATACTTTCTTAATGTATTTAGAAATTTGTATAATATTTAAATATAAATTTTCACTTATGGTTCTATCTTCAGCAAGCAAGCAGTGCATTTGAGCGGTCCAACTATATGTTGCATGTATGATAATTTTTCCTATTTTACTTATGAAAATTAAAATAAATAATATTTTTGTATAAAATAGTTGTCCTATTAAATATTAGATAATTAATAAATAACTTTTACTAATTAAGATTAAATATATTAAAATTAATAATTATTATTAATTAGTAATATATACATATTAACTAACATTTAATAATTTATATTCAATTATAATTAAGGTTTTTAAATATTAATTGCTCGTAGTAATTATTAATTACTATTGAATATACAATTAATAATCGTAATTGTTGTATAATAAAATATAGATAATAATTAATATTATTAATATTTAATTATAATTAAGAAGTAATAATTAATAATTAAGAAGTAATAATTAATAATTACTATTCATTATCTAATAATTAATAATTAAGACTAATATTTAATATTTAATATTTAATAAGTAGTTGTATCCCACCTTTTGGCAAAGCTGAGATACCCAATTTAGATGAAAATTAATAATAACAAGTCATGAATATCAACTATGCATTGCAGGATAACCATGGATATCGATGAACTTTGTCCGAGTCCGGATCGGGCTACAATTGACAAGACGTGACAAGCAAAGCCTTAAAAGTCAGTGTTTCAAATTTCAGGTTAATCGGAGTTCATATGAGCGAGATATGGTCGATACAAGTTAGAAGAAATATGTTGTTTGTATCCATTTGATTGGTCCATTCGAATCCATCATATTCATATCCATCAGGAAATCTCGACATCAACTTGTTTGAGTCGATTCATTTCGAATCAATCAGAGAGACCTTACTTCGGCTATGTTCGAACCCATCCGGTTTGAATCGATACCGAGCCGTGCTATTCGAGTCCATCGAGTTCGTATCTATCAGGGAACCCCTGATCGTGTCCATCCCATGCCAAGTTCGTGTCTATTATACAACTTCTGTTCGTATCGATCTGCAAGTGCCACTGGTTCGTATCGATTTGATGGATATGAACTTGACCAAAATCGATCGATCCGAACATCCCCCTATAAATTACCGGTGCGAATGGAGCTTCATGCGATGGATACGAAGTGGTCTTCGTCAATGTGAAATAACAATGCGAACAAGGCGCACGAATAACTCAGTCAAACTCAGCACATAAAGTGGATAGATCCTGGGATTTTGCAACACGTCATCGCATGCTCACGTGCATTGATCGTTTCAAAGGTATCGATACAAATTGATCGATTCGAACCATACGGCCTTCCAAAAAATCATAACTCGTATCGATCATATCTCCTAAACCACAAATCCAAATGCAACAAAATTTTCACAGCAGCTTACGTACAAGCTAAAGAATATCTCTGCCAAGTTTCAGCTTGATTGGACAATTTTTTTATCGATACGAAATCAATTCATATCGATCACAGATCGAGTCGAAACTTGACGGGACCAGCCGCGTGGGCCCACTAACGTGCCAAAAGAACTCTCCCGAAGTTTGAGCGTGATATAAGCCTCTACGCCTATAAATAGCCCCCTGAAGCCTACAGAGAAAGGATCTTTTGACGATTCGACGTCCAGACTCTGTCGGATTCAATTCTGCATCGAACTCTTGCTGTTATATTTGAATTCTTTCATTCTAATTGCTACAATTATTTGTAATCAGCAAAGAACATCAATAAAAGACAAAACCTTTGATGTGGACGTAGGCCAAAGATAGCCGAACCACTATAAATCTTGTGCTTCTGTTCATTATTTATGGATTGCTGTCTGTTGCTTGCGTAGATCTGCAACTGTTGTTTGGAATATTGCTAATTTATATTCATAGTTTGGTGCTTTCACGATACTTGGGGTTTGTAACCAATTTTGGTGCATAACATTTTGGTTCTTTCACTGAGAAAAACTAGCACCCGCTATATCGGATTGAAGTTCAGATTTGAAAAGCGTGAAGGATTCAGATTTAGAGAGAATGACTCGAAAAACTAGTAGAAGACAGAGGGCTGAGAGAAGCCAACAAGAAGGAAGCCAGGAGGCATCCTCTGGAGCTGGAGAAGGACAAGCTCGATCTACATCACCAGGGATGAGATGCAGGCTATGGCTAATTTAATGCATGAAAGAATGATGAAGAGTCAACAGGAGATGCTGTAGAATTTCTTTGTACTGATGAGAGCAGCGAACGTGCAGAACCTTGGACCAACTACAGCGGCTGCAATTGCAGGACAAGGTGTCAGGATTGCGGAAACCAATGAAGGTCAGGTTCAAGACCGAAATGCAGGACCTGAAGGCAATCAACAAGGACTTGGGGGCAGACCCTCAGGATCAGACACTGGAAGACCTATAGATGAAGCTCAACGGGATAGGGCCAACGCTAATGCTAACGAGCCACACGAGGAATATGTGCCAGAATTCCCTTCGAGACTTGAGGGGCAGGACATAAACATGACAAAGGGGCAACCCCCAAATGGAGATGAAAAAATGATTGGTTTAGTGCGACGAATCATGAGAGGAGGATTATCGAGTGGAGGATTGGAAGAGGTCAGTCGGAGTCCGTTCACTCCGAATATCAGAATACAAGGAACCCTCTAAAGTTCAAACTACCTATGCTGGATCCTTATGATGGGAAGTCAGACCCAACGATGCATATTACCAGATACATCAGGCACATGGAAGTGCTGGGGGCATCCGAGGAAGTTATGGCTCGATGCTTTCCTCTATACTTGTAACAACCCGCATATTTATCGATTTTATATTTAAATACTTTATTTAAATATTTTATCGTTAGTCGGATTTTAGTCCGAAAAGCTACTTTTTGCATACGGTCGAATTAGGACTCGGGACCACTCCCATTGAGTTTAAAATGCCATTTGCGACCTTTTTGAGTATAAGCTTCGATATGTTTGAAGAAAGTTGATTTTTGCTACCTTTTCACTTTGGGTTTGGGTTTGGGCTCAGCCCTATGTTTAACCTATACTCAAATCTGAGCCACTCTTCCCGATTCACCCTCATTTTCTTCTCTTTTCAGTTCTAAGGCAATAATGGTGGGAGAGATTGGAAATTAAAACTCCAAAACCCTTGTTCCTCTTGCAACCTCAAATTCCTAGCTCCAAATTCAAGAGAACCCATTGGTAAGCATTCTCTTCTTCTTCTCCAACTTATTTCTTACCAATTTCAGAAATTCCTAAACCTAATTTTGGGAATGTTCTTGTTTTGAGCATAGATTCAAGCTCATTTGGGTTGTGTTGAAGAGAGGTTGATTCTCCATTTGCTTTCAGGCTTCTTCTTGTTTGATTTTGTGAAAAGGTGATATTTTTATCTCGCATCTTAGTTTATAATTATCTTCGATTGTTAGGTATGAATTCCTAACACTTACTCTTGTGCAATTGATTTTGGTTTGGATTGATTTGGTGTATATTCCAATTTTGGTATTTTGAAATCAAAATCTATGAAAATCCTTTCATGGATATTTGGACATGGATTTTTGAGACGTATCGACGAGTCGTTTAAGCTGGGTTGTCACTTGGTGCAAATCCTTAGTCGTCACTTGCTCGTTCGATCGTTTCCGATATTCGTTTGGCCATTTTTGGTCGAGGTTCAGAAAATGCTATGAATTCCAGTTTCAGACGTCTAAATTGGTTCTATTTCAAACAGAAAGAAAATAGGCTAAAATATGCCTATTTCAGACGTCTGAAACACTTGGTTCAGACGTCCGAATTGTGTTCTGAAAATCTTTATATTTCCAGATTCAGACGTCTGAAACTGCAGTGTTTTGCCTATTTGCCTATTTGCTTGAGAATTCAAATTTAAATCGATTCGTGATGCTCCTATTTGTTGTTATCATTTACTATGACTTTGATGACTCCTTTTTAGGGATTTTTGAATATCCATTTCGATGGATTCTTTATCGGTTTCTTTGGATTTTATTCACGTCTTCGAATGTGAATTTTAGTGATTGATCGTTCCTACAATCTTCTTTGTGATTTGTCACTTTAAAAATATAAAGGTTTTCTATACTAGTAGTAAATATCAAAACTCTTTCTTCAAATGATTTCAACACTATTTTATTACAAATCTCGTTTTCTCAAACCGATTTCCAATCTATTAGTATATACAAACCTTTACCTCACTCGTATGAGAAATCTAATTAAACGGCTTAGTAAAACGAGTGGTATGAAACGCTTGCGTTTACTTCGTCGGTTAATTCTTGGACTTGTTCGATTGAATCTCTTGGGACAATTTTCTAGTGAAGATTTACAGTTTGTTCGTAAATATTTAAGTTAAGCAAGTGGTTATGGGACATGAAGCTAAACTTTTATACTTACTAGCTTAGTGTAATCGACACTTCTTGATGATCATGATGGTCATTTTATGTTTTAGACTAGCAATTGCGCGATGTCTCTTTGTCTGCGAGGGAGACTTAGCCCCGCTTTGTGGAGTTTCGACTCAAATTGGTAGGGTAGCAACCCAGGGTCTTCGGACCATTCGTGTGTCAGGTCTTCGGACCATTCGTGTGTCAAATTAATGGCTAGCTACCATGAGATAGCTTCTCGTTCGTGTGTTACAGCTGTTGGTGAGTTTTCATGCTCCCGTTCGTGTGATAGGCCTCCCCCCTTTTATTTTATGATTTCTGGATTTCGTGTGTTGAATTCTAGAATTTATGCTTCACCAATTTTAGTGATTTTCATTGATATGATTTATCAATTTTTGTGCATTGGTGAATTTGTGTGTCATTAACTTGTTATGAATACAAGTTTTGGGTATGATACCCTTTTTGGATCTTTGAGAAGATTCTTTGATATTGATTAATCGTTGTTGATTTTCATTTACATACTTATAGTAATATGCCATTATGGGTATTATACGTCTATGCCATATCTTTCGTTCTATATCATGTTATCTGATATTTATAGCTAGACTGATCCGTTTATTATTTTCTTATAAATAATACTCGGGTCAGACCGAGATGTTGCAGGTGCTTCGACTTAACTTCTCTCCAGGGATCCATTACTCTGACCTTTTGCTTGCTACTTAGATTAGTAGTTTTTGCTGTATACTCTTGAGATATTAACTCATTGATGTATTCTTTTGTATAGCACATGTTGCTATTATTTTGTATTATCGTGGATCTTTCTGACCACTACTATGATGTACACTTTTATGTGTAATATTCATATCTTATTCCGCCTTTGTGATATGAATTATCTGTGACTGATTTATGTTATGTTTATTTCTATATTTGTTTCTGAAGATATTACAGCCACTGTGTAGTAGCTTTGAGTTTGTGTCGGTATGTCGGATTGTTATACTATCTGACATATCAATGCTCGCGCAAAGCATTTACACGGATGGTCGCTCCTCAACAGCCTTATTCTCCGTGCTAGTTGACAGCATTTACCGTAATGTTCTTGGCTAGCGTTGGTATAGAGGTGGGGCGTCACAGCTTGGTATCGGAGCCAAACTTCGAAACAATATGGAACATTATGACAAGGATCATTGTCCTAAGTCCATCTTAGGAGTCGTGCTTTAGGATTTAATTCGAGTCTTTGTACCGATTCATCCTATTTTCCTTATGATTCCCTGTTTATCTATCAAGATTGCTTGATATTCAATTTGGTGAATAACCTTTTTCTTCTTCTTCTTCTTTCTTTCTAAAGGAAGAGAAATGTCTAGACCAGGCCGCCCCAGAGCCGTGCCATCTAGCACTCCACCCCAAGATGGAGTTTTTATGACTGATCAACAGCTTCTTGATTTAGTGACGAATGCTCAAGCAGCTGGAGCTAACCCGGAACCTACTCACCCAAAGTCGGGTTTGCACGCTTGTGCAGTGATTACACTAATTTGGGTGGGGAGCCATTCAAAGGTTCCGAAACTGTTATTGAAGTCCAAGCTTGGCTTAAAACATGCGATCGCATCTTTTCACGCATGAATCTTATTGACCTTCACCGAGTTCAGGTGGCCTCAAGTATGCTCCGAGAAAGAGCATTAGACTGGTACGAGCTTCTTATTTCTGAAACTAATGAAGCGGATCTCACTTAGGAGAAATTCCGAGAACTCTTCGAGTTGAAATTCGTACCGGAAGCTGAGAAAGTGACATTGGCTCGACGATTTATAGACCTTGTTCAAGGTGAGTCCTCCGTGACTGATTACGTCGCCTCTTTCGAGTCGCTTTCCAAATACGGGCTTGAATATATCAACACCCCTTTAAAGAAGAACCAGAGATTCGTCTATGGCTTAAACAAAAATCTCAAGAAGCCATTACTTCTAAAGTTAGAAGTTTCTTTCGACCAACTCGTTGATATTGCTCTTCGTCTTGAAGAGGCGGATAAGGAGAATGATGTTGAAGTGGTGGGTTCCAAACCAAACTTCAACAGCAAGAAGAGGCCAAACAAATTCAAAGGCCCTTATCCCAATAAGAAAGGGAGGCAAGCAACTCTTGTTGAAAAGACCTTTTCCTCTACTCAAGGGAAATGCCATAATTGTGGTTCGAAAGACCATTTTGCGAACAAGTGTTCAAAGCCTCGTACTTGTCGCTATTGCAAAAGCCCGGACCATTTTATGCATGTGTGTCCCAAACTTCAAAATAGGAAGGAGGGAAAGCTTAATGTTGCTCAAGCCCCTGGCAACACATCTCGTGGCCAAGGTATTTCTCATTCTATTCTGGATGGAATTATTTTTTTTCGTGATCATCCTATTCGAGTTCTTTTTGATACGGGTGTGTCCCATTCTTTTATATCAAAAGAAATTGTTGATACTTTTTATTTGGATGTTTTGTGTTTAATGACTTCTTTGAGAATTGCGAATCCGGTTGGTGGATCCGCGACAATCAGTTTATAGTGTAATGATGTCGAGATTATTTTGTGTGATTTTTCTTTCCGAGCCGATTTGCATGTCATGCGTTATTTAGGCTTTGGAATGATTTTGGGAATGGATTGGCTTAACTGTTATGAAGCTCGTATCCTATGTCCTGAGCGGACTATTCATCTTCGACATCCTCAATCTGTTAAGCAGATGTAACAACCCGTATATTTGGACCATTTAAATTGACAATAATCCATACATGTCAACTTAAATAATACAAAACACGAATCATTATGGGATTATATATACATAAATGTAAATGAGAATCAATACAACATCACAGACATAGAACAGTCACAGAATAATGCAGCGGAAAATACATCGTCATAATAGCAGTTCATGAAGCTACTATATGAAATACAACAATGTCTAAACATACAGTGATTGAAAGGAAATACATAAATGTCCAACAGACAAGAACAACAATACTGGAATAGAAATAGACGGATAAAGATAAATGCTAAGTCTTCAACATCTTCAACCAACCTTGATCAGCAAACTGGATAGCTTCAGACTGACCCGAGCATATATAAAAGAAACACTCGAGTCAGGACTCAAAATCTTATGCAGGATAATTAATTGCAGGAAATAAAGTCCATAACTCAAAGATGAATAAAATAACATCTCTAAGGATCCGATAAATTATCTATATATATATAGTAGAATACGGTATGTAGGTAATGTCTAATCAATAAAATAGAATATTAAAATAGCGTTAAGGCGTTACCATAATTCCCCTTAACACATTTTATATTCCCAAAAGCATATACAAGACCGTAGTTTCCCCAAAACCGGAAGTCACCAGAGGGCAATCCATATACTCAAGGTACAAATCAAAACGTAGTGATCGCGAATAGGATAATCAGTATGACAAGGTACATGAGGCAATACCAACTAGGATACTAGTAGTTGCGTGATCCGGACTGATGTTGAGCATAGTAGCTACTATCTCAACACCGCGAAACAACACTCCCAAATCAAAGGGTGCACCCAAATCGAATCACAAAAGTAATAGATATGGTATCGAAGAAGTGTGTCCGCTAGAGGTGGCGATCCTCAATGGCCCGGCGCGGCTCCTGTTTTAGTCATATCAGGGGTCATCCAATATCGTTCTCTTTCTTCAGTCAACGTGTTCACCAAACCATCCACTTCATTCTGGATCAACACTCCGCGTATAATAGTTATTAAAGTGGTTTCGGTATCGACAGAGAATATGTCCATATCCGATCCCGGTCTCTTTAATAACTACGTATTTATTACCCGATGGTCGATTAAATTAACGTTTAAACAAATCAAAGTCCAAAAGTCAAGGTGCAAATTTGACTTTCAAAATTTGATATTTCACGATTCAATTTATTTTAGATATTAAAACATATTTCCAAATGACATTTCTCGCTCAAACATTTGAGTTGACGGTTTAAAATTTAGTAATCAAGTTTGATTTAAGGTCTAAAAGTCGCTTATTAAATTTAGTTCAAAACCAATGGATTCAATTTAATGGTAAACTTAGTTAAAATACTAACTCAAGTTCAATTCATGTCACTTTATGTTTATATCCACTGTTATCATATATTCGATTAAATCCACTTTATTAACTAAATCCCCTTTCAAACTTCATTGGATTATTTACCGATTCAATTAAATTTCAAATCAAAGAAGTTCATTTTCATATACAAAATCCTGATTTGGTAAATTCGTTAATATTTAAAATCCCTTAAATTCAAATTATCCCTAATTTAAATTCATTAAATTAGTAAGTCAAAATTTCGTATAACAGGATCAATTTATTACCTTAAAGCCTGAGTTTAAAATTAGAGCTAACAGTCTTTAAATCTTTAAATTATTAAATTCCAAAACTTACTTGCTTCTAAATCTTATTTCACTTAAAATTTCAATTCATTTTATCCAATTTGGTAAGTTATTAATCCGCTTCAATTTAAATCCGTTAATTTTATTCCAACTTAAATCCCTAAGTTCGTTATTAAATTTCCAACCAAATTGTTAGGTTCATCTCTTAAATTAAATTATATTTCAATTTCGAAAGCGGTTTTGTTGACCAATCGGGTTTCTTATTTTATTTTCTATCCTAAGCCAAATTGTTTAAATGGGGTATTTATCATTTCAACCCAATATTACTCAATATAAAACAAAGCATAGCAAAGGGAACTTGCAGTGTGATAACTGGGATGGTGTCAAAGTAAATAAACAAGCAATATCAATCAAACATGACAATTTAACAATTTATTAAATAATCCCGAAATAACCGTATTAACTTACCTTTGTAGTTAATGCAAATTAATACAATTATTCCTAGAATCCGCACTATCATTTCATGCGAATTAAAGATTATTCCATTTTGATGTCACTTGGTGTCTACATACATTCAATAGTTCAAATGAGGTTAACTCTATTCTAGGCGTCGATTTAGTTAACGTTTAAGGGTCAAAATTCAATATATTTAATACATTTAAATTGTTTAACTATCCTACCAAATTCAACTTCATATTACCTATCGCTTATATTAACGACCAAATTACATAGCAAATTTAGTGTCACAACTATTAACCGTAAATCAACATTTATCACAATTATTCACATTTAAACCTTTAAACAATACATGGCGTCAATTTAGAATTTTAAATTCTAACAATATTAAAATTTAACTTATATATACTATTTACAGTTTAATTCAACAATTTTTAACAATCAATGATTCAACATCCAAATTTATAATAACAACAATTTATCACTTATTTATCATTGCATAATAGATTGAGTCGTGAATAAAATATTCACCTTGCGTGGTTAGAGAAGATGACGAAACACTAAGACGAATAGATAAGAGGCACAACAAGCACGATGCAAAACGACGCAAACTGCAGTTCAACAAATAATTAATCAAAATTTGTTTACTGCAATATAGATCAATTGAATATGTATAATACCCATACCAAAGCAAAGAGCTAAATAGATTGACAAGTTGAATGGAAGCCTACGTCTCCGAAACAGCAGCTGATACAACACAGTAAAACACTGTATATGAGCAACCAAAATTCAAAGTTATCTGCTGTTACTTAGTATAACAGTCATATATATATAATTATATATATCAACGCATATCGTTGTGGCCAGGGCGAGACACAGTAGGCTGGTGGTGCGAAGTGTGGATACGGCAGTGGGGCTCGGTGGCTGCTGACTGGGCAGTGGGTGGGGTCTGGGAGGGCTGGTGGGTTTTGGGCGAGGGCTGGTGGGTTCTGGGCGGGCTGGTGGGGTTCTGGGCTAGGGCTGGTGGGTTCTGGACGGGCTGGTGTGTCTGGGCGAAGGCTGGTGGGGTTCTGGGCGGGCTGGTGTGTCTGGGCGAGGGCTGGTGGCGGTTCTGGGCGGGCTGGTGTGTCTGGGCGAGGGCTGGTGGCAGTTCTGGGTGGGCTGGTGGGGTTCTGGGCGGGCTGGTGTGTCTGGGCGATGGCTGGTGGCGGTTCTGGGCGGGCTGGTGTGTCTGGACGAGGGCTGGTGGCGGTTCTGGGTGGGCTGGTGGGGTTCTGGGCGGGCTGGTGTGTCTGGGCGAGGGCTGGTGGCGGTTCTGGGCGGGCTGGTGTGTCTGGGCGAGGGCTGGTTGGGGTTCTGGGCGGGCTGGTGGCTTCTGGGCGGGCTGGTGGGGGTTCTGGGCGGAGAGGAACGGTGGCGGAGGCGGTGGGCGCGGTGGCTGGGCGTGTGGCTGCGCGCATGGGAGAGGGACATGCGTGTGTGTGAAGGCCAGGTGGGTGAGGTGAGTGACGTGGGAAGAGTGTTTGAAAAAAATAGACTTGGAAAATGTTACTACTGTAGAGAGAATTGAAAAGAAAATATAAAATAGAATAAGATGAGAGAGTGGAGAGACACGAACCAGAGGGTGCTTTCGAAGTGACGAATGAAGATGGAATGAACCCAGTATATACTGACAAGTGCAGGAATCAAGGGGCTCGAATTTATTTCTTGGTAACCGCTGACTATTGGCTTTCCAATGTAAATGAACAGTTAAAGGCTATAAAAATTTCTGAACGTTGGAGAGTGGGTACCGTTTTATGCTGCGTAACGGACCGGTTTGAAATCTGTTAAGCAATTATCGTTCTCAGCGCCGAACTCCGATTTACACAAACAAATATACCGTTTTGATCAGCGCGACGCGACGAACACAACGGTATAAAAATATATACGGTTTGACATTGTTTGTGAAGTGAGAAATCTTATTGAACCGTTTGCACGAGCGAACATTTTAGCTAGCAATTAACATCGAAATTTGACGAAACGAAATGCGTCGTCAAGTTCAGAATATTTTTCTTATGCAACATCGAGAAAAATATTTGAGTTCGGACGATAGAAAATTTTCACACAAGAATTAAACTAAAATGTAAATGCGACGAGCGTAATTTACTTTAATATTTTTCAACGAAATTTGGCGCACGCCTATGTCTATCTAGACGCATTCCTAATGAGAAGTTAGGTTGGCAACGGAAATTGTTTGTGAAAATTCGAATTTCTACATCAAATAAGCGATTTAAAAATTTTAAACTGGGTCTGAATTTCAGGGTCGTTACATTCTCCCCCACTCAAAACTTTTCGTCCCCGAAAAGGAACAAAGGAAAGAGTGGAAGAACAATAAAAGAGGTACGATAGATATAGAATAGATTATCGAATAAAGTAAAGAATATGGAATGGAATTTACCTTCAACAAACAATTCTGGATTAGAATCTCGGATACTCTCCTCGGTTTCCCAAGTACAATCACGATCATCGGGACTCCATTGGACTTTAACTAGGCTAACAGTCTTCCTTCTAAGCTGCTTCGTATCCCTATCAACAATACGAAGCGGTCTCCTCTCTATAGTCAAATCCGGCTCAATATCAACCTCATCTAACTGAGCAATAGGAATGGTCATGGATGGATCGTGTACAACCTTCCGGAGATGTGAAACATGGAATACGTTGTGCACGCCCTCAAATTTCTCCGGCAGCGCAACTCTGTAGGCTAGTGTACCAATCCTCTCAGTGATAGTGAATGGTCCAACAAATCTAGGAGCGAGCTTCCCTCTACGACCAAATCGAATAACATTCTCTAAAGGTGATACTTTAAGAAAGACCTCATCTCCAACCTGGAATTTTAACTCTCTTCTACGCCTATCGGCATAGCTCTTCTGCCTATCCTGTGCAGTCTTCATCTTCCTTCTGATCTCATTGACCTTCTCGGATGCTTCCATAATCATATCCGGGCCAAGAACTAATCGATCATCAGGCTCAATCCAACAAGCTGGCGATTTGCATGGCCGTCCATATAAAGCTTCGAACGGTGCCATATCGATACTCGCCTGATTATGAAGATAGTTATATTTCAATTCAAATTTTACTTATTCAAATTGGAAATTTTGGATTACCTGATAGCTGTTATTGTAAGTGAATTCAACCAAATGTAGGTGGTCTTCCCAAGATCCACCGAAATCAATAATGCAAGCTCGGAGCAGATCTTCCAAAATCTGATTTACCCTCTCAGTTTGGCCATCTGTTTGAGGATGATAAGCCGTGCTCAGATTCAGTTTAGTGCCCAAGACGTCCTGAAATGCCTTCCAGAATTTACTAGTGAATAAAGGATCTCTATCGCATACAATACTAGATGGAACTCCATGAAGTCTGACAATCTCTCTCATATAAATCTCGGCCAAACTCGAAGCAGTACGAGTGGTCTTAACAGGAATAAAATGAGCAGATTTTGTCAACCTATCAACAATCACCCATATACTCTCTTTCCCTTTTCTAGTCCTCGGTAATCCGTCAACGAAGTCCATAGAAATCTGATCCCATTTCCAACACGGAATCTCCAGGGGTTGAAGTAATCCTGCCGTCTTCCGGTGATCGGCCTTGACTTGCTGGCAAGTGGTGCATCTACTGACATATGTGGAAATATCTCTCTTCATCCCACTCCACCAATATAAACGCTTCATGTTTCGATACATCTTGGTGACACCAGGATGAAATGAAAGTGATGATTGATGGTTCTCTCTAAGCACTTCTTGTCTCAATCCATCAACATTAGGAACACAAATACGGTTGTCAATCTTTAGAACTCCATTACTATCTATCTGTGCTCCCACTTTACTGTCAGCATTTCCAACTCTACCAAGAACTAACTCCTTCATGCGATAGAGCAAGGTGTCTTCGAATTGCTTAGCTTTGATGCGATCCATCAGAGATGGGGAGATAGTAAGCTGAAAGAGCATGCTTTCTACAAGGTTACAACATGACAATGCTTTGCTACGGCTCAAAGCATCAGCTACAACATTTGCCTTTCCAGGAGTATAATTGATGTCGAGATCATATGCAGCTAAGAATTCAAGCCATCGGACTTGTTTCTGGTTCAAGTCCTTCTGAGAGAAAATATACCGCAAGGACTTATGATCTGTGAATAATTCAAATTTTGTCCCCAAAAGATGGTGCCTCCATAATTTCAAAGCAAATACAACTGCTAGAAGCTCTAAATCATGGGATGCATAGTTTACTTCATGAGTCTTCAACTGACGACCAGCATAAGCAATAACCCTTCCATTTTGCATAAGGACTGCACCTAAACCTTCTCGACAAGCATCGGTATAGACAGTTAATCCTTCACTCCCGTCAATTACCGCAAGAACTGGGGCTGAAGTTAACTTAAGCTTCAACTCATTAAAAGCTGATTCACACTTCTCACTCCAAATAAACTTGACATCCTTTCGAGTTAAAGCAGTGAGTGGGGCAGAAATCCGGGCAAAGCGCTCAATGAATCTGCGATAATAACCGGCTAGGCCCAAGAAGCTACGGATATCAGTAGGAGTTTTAGGAGTCTCCCAATCCTGTAGATAAATTTCAAATTAGAAGGGAATAAGATGAATCGAATAGAATTTATGAATAGAATAGAACTTACATTGATTACGGCGATCTTAGCTGGATCGACCGAAATCCCGTTTTCAGAAACAATATGGCCAAGGAATCGTACTTCGTCTCGCCAGAAGTGGCATTTAGAGAACTTGGCTTTAAGCTGATGGTTTCGGAGAGTTCCCAGAACATAAGCGAGATGGGTTTCATGCTCTTTCTCATCTTTGGAGAAGACGAGAATATCATCAATGAAGACAAGAACAAACTTGTTAAGGACATCACGGAAGACTCTATTCATTAAGTCGACGAAATAAGCAGGTGCGTTGGTCAAACCAAATGGCATAACCAACCATTCATAGAATCCATTCTCGGTACGAAAAGCTGTTTTATGAATACTATCTTCTGCTACTCTTAGTTGGTGGAACCCAGTGGCTAGATCAAGTTGTGAGAAAACTTTAGCTCCATGGAGCTGATCGAATAAATCATTGATGCGAGGCATCGGATAGCGGTTCTTGAGAGTGCGCTTGTTTAATTCTCGGTAATCAACACACATGCGAAGAGATCCATCTGATTTGGTGACAAAGACGACTGCGGCGCCCCATTCAGAACAACTTCTCCTGATCAAACCCTTTGCAAATAGATCATCAATTTGGGTTTTAAGTTCAGATTTTTCTTTAGGAGCCATCCTTCTGTGAGGGAGAACTACGGGAGTAGCTCCAGGAATAAGGTCAATACGGAAATCAATCTCTCGCTTTGGCGGTAGAGAGTCGACCTCTCCAAATACATCGGGAAATTTCTGAACAATAGGAGTAGTACTAAGGTCATCCGGGTGAGCATCAAGAGAGAATATGAAGCTTCCCGCATATTTCTGAGGTGATTTGCATTCGATGACAAGCGGTAGACCCTTGTCATTGACTAGAGAAACAGATCGAGCTTTGCAAGAAATAACAGCATCGAAATTTCTTAACCAATCAGCACCCAACAAAATGTCAAATGCTACGAAGCCAAGCACATAGAAATCCCAAGTGAATCGATATCTTCCATACAAGAGCACAACCCCTTTACAAATTCTACTGAGGTTGGCAAGTCCTCCAACAGGGTTGGAGACACATAAGGAAGTAGTAGCAAGAGTAGGTTCTAATTTGAGCTTATTACAAAGATCAATAGATATGAAGCTATGAGAAGCACCAGTATCGAATAATACCCGAACAGGTAAATTATGAAATGAAAAAGTACTTCGTAAGGTACCTTGGTCATCCTGAGCAGGTGGTGGAGGTGGTGCAGGAGTGGTGACAGCATATACTCCTGATGGTGTGCCTTTCTTCCTCAATGGGCAATCTCTTTTGAAGTGACCTGGCTGGAGGCAGACATGGCATAAATCATTCCTCATCTGAGGAGGTGGTGGAATAGTAGCTCCGGTGGATGGACAGCTATTTGCATAATGACCCTTCTTATCGCATTTGAAGCAAGTGATATTAGCAAGGTCGATTGGGCTTTTCTGGGCATATCCCAATCCTGTAGTCTTTTGCCAAGCTTTCTTTTGTTGATCAAAGTTCATCTTCCTCTTTCCGAGCTGGCTCGAAGAGGACTGAGTAGGAGTGGCCTTGGCAGTGGGTCCCTTAGGCTTCGCCTCATATCGAAGAGCATAGTCGACAAGCTCTGTGAAAGTGCAGTGAATGTGGCCAGTAAGCAAGTCATAATACTCTGGTCTAGCTCCCAAAATGAATTTCTCGTTCTTCAGAAGTGGTGTATCAATCAATCCCGGGCCAAACTTGGAGAGCTCGTTGAATTTTCTCTCGTACTCAGAAAAAGTCATACTGCCTTGCTTAAGGTCCATAAAAGTTCTATAAAGTTGGGTTTTCCCGGCAGCTGGCATCCATTGTTCCGAGAAAGTATCCCTAATCAAAAGATAGACTAGATAAATAACATTCCAAGGATTGAAAGAAGAATTTAGACTATGAAATCCAAATAAATTTATACCTAAACTGGGCCCAAGTGATGGTGTTCTCCTCGATACGAGAAGTAACAGATTCCCACCAGTCTCGTGCGGCATCCCGAAGTTGCCAAGCAGCAAGCTGACGCTTCTGAGCATCAGTGATCTCCAATCCAGAAAATATCATCTCTAAGCTTTTGATCCATTGTTGAGCTTCAATAATATTCTCGGATCCAGAGAACTTAACACCACCAAGTTGTGTATACTCCTTACTAAGAGTGGTGAATTTGACTGGAGCTGGGGCGGCAGGTGCAGCCTGGGCAGGACCATTTTCCCTTCCTCCCCTGTTGTTTCTTCTGGCACTCATCCTGAAATACCAAAATAATTTTTTTTTTTTTTTTTTAGAACCAAGGATAGAAAATCATAGAACTTTATGGAAAGTCTAATCAACGAATCAATTAAGAAGTTTGAATTTGGAAGGATATGTATATTGAATTGATTCTCCTCATCCCCGGGTATTGCTACCCTATGTCTAATGAGTTTATATAACCCCAAACTAAGGTTTTTAGTGGAAACCAAAGCTCTGATACCAACTGTAACAACCCGTATATTTGGACCATTTAAATTGACAATAATCCATACATGTCAACTTAAATAATACAAAACACGAATCATTATGGGATTATATATACATAAATGTAAATGAGAATCAATACAACATCACAGACATAGAACAGTCACAGAATAATGCAGCGGAAAATACATCGTCATAATAGCAGTTCATGAAGCTACTATATGAAATACAACAATGTCTAAACATACAGTGACTGAAAGGAAATACATAAATGTCCAACAGACAAGAACAACAATACTGGAATAGAAATAGACGGATAAAGATAAATGCTAAGTCTTCAACATCTTCAACCAACCTTGATCAGCAAACTGGATAGCTTCAGACTGACCCGAGCATATATAAAAGAAACACTCGAGTCAGGACTCAAAATCTTATGCAGGATAATCAATTGCAGGAAATAAAGTCCATAACTCAAAGATGAATAAAATAACATCTCTAAGGATCCGATAAATTATCTATATATATATAGTAGAATACGGTATGTAGGTAATGTCTAATCAATAAAATAGAATATTAAAATAGCGTTAAGGCGTTACCATAATTCCCCTTAACACATTTTATATTCCCAAAAGCATATACAAGACCGTAGTTTCCCCAAAACCGGAAGTCACCAGAGGGCAATCCATATACTCAAGGTACAAATCAAGACGTAGTGGTCGCGAATAGGATAATCAGTATGACAAGGTACATGAGGCAATACCAACTAGGATACTAGTAGTTGCGTGATCCGGACTGATGTTGAGCATAGTAGCTACTATCTCAACACCGCGAAACAACACTCCCAAATCAAAGGGTGCACCCAAATCGAATCACAAAAGTAATAGATATGGTATCGAAGAAGTGTGTCCGCTAGAGGTGGCGATCCTCAATGGCCCGGCGCGGCTCCTGTTTTAGTCATATCAAGGGTCATCCAATATCGTTCTCTTTCTTCAGTCAACGTGTTCACCAAACCATCCACTTCATTCTGGATCAACACTCCGCGTATAATAGTTATTAAAGTGGTTTCGGTATCGACAGAGAATATGTCCATATCCGATCCCGGTCTCTTTAATAACTACGTATTTATTACCCGATGGTCGATTAAATTAACGTTTAAACAAATCAAAGTCCAAAAGTCAAGGTGCAAATTTGACTTTCAAAATTTGACATTTCACGATTCAATTTATTTTAGATATTAAAACATATTTCCAAATGACATTTCTCGCTCAAACATTTGAGTTGACGGTTTAAAATTTAGTAATCAAGTTTGATTTAAGGTCTAAAAGTCGCTTATTAAAT
Organism: Allium cepa; assembly: GCA_030765085.1. Lineage (NCBI taxonomy): Eukaryota > Viridiplantae > Streptophyta > Magnoliopsida > Asparagales > Amaryllidaceae > Allium > Allium cepa. The sequence goes on from CM060938.1 coordinate 231,653,109, forward strand.
TTAGTTCAAAACCAATGGATTCAATTTAATGGTAAACTTAGTTAAAATACTAACTCAAGTTCAATTCATGTCACTTTATGTTTATATCCACTGTTATCATATATTCGATTAAATCCACTTTATTAACTAAATCCCCTTTCAAACTTCATTGGATTATTTACCGATTCAATTAAATTTCAAATCAAAGAAGTTCATTTTCATATACAAAATCCTGATTTGGTAAATTCGTTAATATTTAAAATCCCTTAAATTCAAATTATCCCTAATTTAAATTCATTAAATTAGTAAGTCAAAATTTCGTATAACAGGATCAATTTATTACCTTAAAGCCTGAGTTTAAAATTAGAGCTAACAGTCTTTAAATCTTTAAATTATTAAATTCCAAAACTTACTTGCTTCTAAATCTTATTTCACTTAAAATTTCAATTCATTTTATCCAATTTGGTAAGTTATTAATCCGCTTCAATTTAAATCCGTTAATTTTATTCCAACTTAAATCCCTAAGTTCGTTATTAAATTTCCAACCAAATTGTTAGGTTCATCTCTTAAATTAAATTATATTTCAATTTCGAAAGCGGTTTTGTTGACCAATCGGGTTTCTTATTTTATTTTCTATCCTAAGCCAAATTGTTTAAATGGGGTATTTATCATTTCAACCCAATATTACTCAATATAAAACAAAGCATAGCAAAGGGAACTTGCAGTGTGATAACTGGGATGGTGTCAAAGTAAATAAACAAGCAATATCAATCAAACATGAAAATTTAACAATTTATTAAATAATCCCGAAATAACCGTATTAACTTACCTTTGTAGTTAATGCAAATTAATACAATTATTCCTAGAATCTGCACTATCATTTCATGCGAATTAAAGATTATTCCATTTTGATGTCACTTGGTGTCTACATACATTCAATAGTTCAAATGAGGTTAACTCTATTCTAGGCGTCGATTTAGTTAACGTTTAAGGGTCAAAATTCAATATATTTAATACATTTAAATTGTTTAACTATCCTACCAAATTCAACTTCATATTACCTATCGCTTATATTAACGACCAAATTACATAGCAAATTTAGTGTCACAACTATTAACCATAAATCAACATTTATCACAATTATTCACATTTAAACCTTTAAACAATACATGGCGTCAATTTAGAATTTTAAATTCTAACAATATTAAAATTTAACTTATATATACTATTTACAGTTTAATTCAACAATTTTTAACAATCAATGATTCAACATCCAAATTTATAATAACAACAATTTATCACTTATTTATCATTGCATAATAGATTGAGTCGTGAATAAAATATTCACCTTGCGTGGTTAGAGAAGATGACGAAACACTAAGACGAATAGATAAGAGGCACAACAAGCACGATGCAAAACGACGCAAACTGCAGTTCAACAAATAATTAATCAAAATTTGTTTACTGCAATATAGATCAATTGAATATGTATAATACCCATACCAAAGCAAAGAGCTAAATAGATTGACAAGTTGAATGGAAGCCTACGTCTCCGAAACAACAGCTGATACAACACAGTAAAACACTGTATATGAGCAACCAAAATTCAAAGTTATCTGCTGTTACTTAGTATAACAGTCATATATATATAATTATATATATCAACGCATATCGTTGTGGCCAGGGCGAGACACGGTAGGCTGGTGGTGCGAAGTGTGGATACGGCAGTGGGGCTCGGTGGCTGCTGACTGGGCAGTGGGTGGGGTCTGGGAGGGCTGGTGGGTTCTGGGCGAGGGCTGGTGGGTTCTGGGCGGGCTGGTGGGGTTCTGGGCTAGGGCTGGTGGGTTCTGGGCGGGCTGGTGTGTCTGGGCGAAGGCTGGTGGGGTTCTGGGCGGGCTGGTGTGTCTGGGCGAGGGCTGGTGGCGGTTCTGGGCGGGCTGGTGTGTCTGGGCGAGGGCTGGTGGCGGTTCTGGGTGGGCTGGTGGGGTTCTGGGCGGGCTGGTGTGTCTGGGCGAGGGCTGGTGGCGGTTCTGGGCGGGCTGGTGTGTCTGGGCGAGGGCTGGTTGGGGTTCTGGGCGGGCTGGTGGCTTCTGGGCGGGCTGGTGGGGGTTCTGGGCGGAGAGGAACGGTGGCGGAGGCGGTGGGCGCGGTGGCTGGGCGTGTGGCTGCGCGCATGGGAGAGGGACATGCGTGTGTGTGAAGGCCAGGTGGGTGAGGTGAGTGACGTGGGAAGAGTGTTTGAAAAAAATAGACTTGGAAAATGTTACTACTGTAGAGAGAATTGAAAAGAAAATATAAAATAGAATAAGATGAGAGAGTGGAGAGACACGAACCAGAGGGTGCTTTCGAAGTGACGAATGAAGATGGAATGAACCCAGTATATACTGAAAAGTGCAGGAATCAAGGGGCTCGAATTTATTTCTTGGTAACCGCTGACTATTGGCTTTCCAATGTAAATGAACAGTTAAAGGCTATAAAAATTTCTGAACGTTGGAGAGTGGGTACCGTTTTATGCTGCGTAACGGACCGGTTTGAAATCCGTTAAGCAATTATCGTTCTCAGCGCCGAACTCCGATTTACACAAACAAATATACCGTTTTGATCAGCGCGACGCGACGAACACAACGGTATAAAAATATATACGGTTTGACATTGTTTGTGAAGTGAGAAATCTTATTGAACTGTTTGCACGAGCGAACATTTTAACTAGCAATTAACATCGAAATTTGACGAAACGAAATGCGTCGTCAAGTTCAGAATATTTTTCTTATGCAACATCGAGAAAAATATTTGAGTTCGGACGATAGAAAATTTTCACACAAGAATTAAACTAAAATGTAAATGCGACGAGCGTAATTTACTTTAATATTTTTCAACGAAATTTGGCGCACGCCTATGTCTATCTAGACGCATTCCTAATGAGAAGTTAGGTTGGCAACGGAAATTGTTTGTGAAAATTCGAATTTCTACATCAAATAAGCGATTTAAAAATTTTAAACTGGGTCTGAATTTCAGGGTCGTTACAGCAGATTTCTATTAATCTTAAAGATTCAGATTCCAGCTTGGTTGCATCTTTATATTCTTTAAATCCTCGTGATGACGATGATGACGATGAGGGTGATATTATTTCTCTTATTCACGTCGTTCGTGAATTTTCCGACATATTCGAGCCCGTTTTAGGATTACCACCTAAGCGAGCAATTGAGTTCAGAATTAATCTTATTCTTGGAGCTCAACCTATCACTCGTCCTCCGTATCGTATGACCAATAAAGAAAACGAGGAGATGCGTAAACAATTATCCGAATTGAAGACGAAGCAATTTATTCGCTCTAGTTCCTCTCCTTGGGGAGCTTCGGCTATTTTTGTGAAGAAATCCGATGGGACACTTAGGCTTTGCGTTGACTACCGCAAGCTTAATGATCTTACTATCAAAAATAAATACCCTTTACCTCGGATTGATGATCTATTCGATCAGCTTAGTGGTGCTAAGGTCTTTTCACAATTAGACTTAGCTACTGGATTTCATCAGCTTCGTATTTCAGAGGATAGCATTCCTTTGACGTCGTTCCATACTCGATATGGATCTTATGAATGGCTTGTCATGCCATTTGGTTTGACGAATGCCCAGGCCTATTTCGTTGACCTTATGAATAGAGTTTTCAAAGACTTTCTTGACCGATTTATTCTCATCTTTATCGATGATATTCTTGTGTATTCAAAAATCGAGGAGGAGCATGAAAAACATCTTCGGATTGTGTTAGAAACTCTTAGGAGTAATCAATTAAAGGCAAAATTTTCTAAATGCCACTTTTGGCAATCTCGTGTGAAATTTCTCGGTCATATTATTTCCGAATCCGGAATTTCCGTGGATCCTTCAAAGATTGAAGCGATTCAAGATTGGAAGATACCGGAGAGTGTGACAGAGATTCGTAGTTTTCTTGGATTGGCGGGCTATTACCGTCGCTTTATCAAAGACTTTTCCAAGATTGTCGTGCCTCTCACTGGCTTGACGAAGAAAGGTGTTAAATACATTTGGTCAGACAAATGTGAAGCTTCTTTTCAGAAATTAAAAGAACTTCTTTCTGATGCTCCTATTCTCGTTATTCCCGAGGGGAATCAAGATTTCGTTGTTTATACCGATGCTAGTCGCGTTGGTTTGGGTGCCGTTCTTATGCAAAGAGAACGTGTTATTGCTTATGCTTCTAGGCAATTGAAGCCTGCTGAGACTAGATATGCCACTCATGATTTAGAGCTCGCGGCTATTGTTTTTGCTCTTCGGATTTGGCGTCATTATCTTTTAGGAGAGAAATTTGTTCTTTATACCGATCATAAGTCCTTGAAGTATTTATTCTCTCAAAAGGAACTTAATTTGCGTCAACAGCGTTGGCTCGAATTTCTTGCACCATATGATCTTGATATCCTTTATACTCCCGGAAAGGGGAATCGCGTTGCGGATGCACTTAGTCGAAAGCAACAAGAGGTTATTTCTATGATGATATCCGAATGGAACGATCTCAAGATCTTATCCATTTGTGAGATTCGAGACCGCGTATCCGATTTATGCTCATCATTTGTTTTATGTAGCCTTGAGGCTCATCCTTCTCTTTTAGACCGCATTCTTGAAGCTCAAAGGCTAGATCCCGACTTGGCTCTTCTTGGCCGAAATATTAAGAATATAGGTGATATTGAAGGATTGAGAGAATTTGATATCGATTCTCGTGGCGGCATTCGAAAATTTGGTAGACTTATCGTACCAAATATTATTGATCTTCGTAAGGATATTTTAGAAGATTCTCATCGTTCTAAATTCACCATTCATCCCGGTAGTAGTAAAATGTACGCGGATATGAAGCGACTATATTATTGGGAGGGAATGAAATTTGATATTGCTAACTTTGTTAAGTGTTGCATGACTTGCCAGCTGGTTAAAGCCGAACATCAAAGGCCAGGTGGGTTATTGCAACCTTTAGAAATTCCTATTTGGAAGTGGGATCAAATTTCCATGGATTTTATTGACGGCCTTCCCCGTTCTCGTTCGGGTCATGATAGCTTATGGGTGATCGTTGATAGACTTACTAAATCCGCCCATTTTATTCCCGTTCGATCTAATCGAACCGTTACTCTTTTGGCAAAAATCTTTATCAAAGAAATTGTTAAATTGCATGGAGTTCCTACTTCTATTGTTAGCGATCGTGATCCATTGTTTACTAGTGGATTTTGGAAGAGTCTTCAAAAAGCTTTAGGAACGAAGCTTAATTTTAGCACCGCTTATCACCCCCAGTCCGATGGACAAACCGAGCGTGTGAATCAAACTCTTGAAGATCATCTTCGTGCTTGTGTACTTGATTTCGGTGGAAGTTGGGAAGATCATATCTCTCTTGTTGAATTTTCCTATAATAATAGCTTCCAATCTAGTATTGGTATGGCACCTTTTGAGGCACTCTACGGAAGGCCATGCCGATCTCCTTCTTGTTGGCTTGAGGCCGGTGAGAAACTGGTTTTAGGTCCAGATTTTATTCGTGATTCCACAGAAAAGATTGATCTTGTTCGTCATAGGATGAAAGAAGCCCAGAGTAGACAAAAATCCTATGCCGATAACTGGAGAAGGAAATTAGAATTTTCTATGGGAGATCTCGTGTTTGTTCGTGTTTCGCCTATGAAAGGTGTTGTACGTTTCAGTCGATCGGGAAAATTGGCGCCTCGATATATTGGGCCATTTCCTATCACCGAACGTATTGGTTCCATGGCTTATCGCCTTTTGTTACCGGCTCAATTTTCTGCTATCCATGACGTGTTTCACGTTTCTCAACTTCGGAAGTGTCTTCGAGATTCCGATTCTGTTCTTGAGCCCGGTGTTGTGGAAGAGATTAAAATTTCGCCTAATTTAACTTATGAGCGACATCCTATTCGTATCATTGCTTTGGAAGTCAAACGACTTCGAAATAAGGATGTTCCGCTTGTTAAAGTTCAATGGTCTTCAAATCCTAAGGATTGTTCTTGGGAATCTAGAGAATACATCGAGCGAGCAAACCCGGACTTACTTCCTCGTACTCTTTGAGGTGAACTTCTTATTTCAAGTTTCTTTTGTGTTGAATATGCTTTTATGGTTGTTACTTTATGATCTCTTCTTTAATATTGCGAGGACGCAATTTCTTTAAGGAGGGGAGTCTATAACAACCCGCATATTTATCGATTTTATATTTAAATACTTTATTTAAATATCTTATCATTAGTCGGATTTTAGTCCGAAAAGCTACTTTTTGCATACGGTCGAATTAGGACTCGGGACCACTCCCATTGAGTTTAAAATGCCGTTTGCGACCTTTTTGAGTATAAGCTTCGATATATTTGGAGAAAGTTGATTTTTGCTACCTTTTCACTTTGGGTTTGGGTTTGGGCTCAGCCCTATGTTTAACCTATACTCAAATCTGAGCCACTCTTCCCCATTCACCCTCATTTTCTTCTCTTTTCAGTTCTAAGGCAATAATGGTGGGAGAGATTGGAAATTAAAACTCCAAAACCCTAGTTCCTCTTGCAACCTCAAATTCCTAGCTCCAAATTCAAGAGAACCCATTGGTAAGCATTCTCTTCTTCTTCTCCAACTTATTCTCTTACCAATTTCAGAAATTTCTAAACCTAATTTTGGGAATGTTCTTGTTTTGAGCATAGATTCAAGCTCATTTGGGTTGTGTTGAAGAGGGGTTGATTCTCCATTTGCTTTTAGGCTTCTTCTTGTTTGATTTTGTGAAAAGGTGATATTTTTATCTCACATCTTAGTTTATAATTATCTTCGATTGTTAGGTATGAATTCCTAACACTTACTCTTGTGCAATTGATTTTGGTTTGGATTGATTTGGTGTATATTCCAATTTTGGTATTTTGAAATCAAAATCTATGAAAATTCTTTCATGGATATTTGGACATGGATTTTTGAGACGTATCGACTAGTCGTTTAAGGCTGGGTTGTCACTTGGCGCAAATACTTAGTCGTCACTTGCTCGTTCGATCGTTTCCGATATTCGTTTGGCCATTTTTGGTCGAGGTTCAGAAAATGCTCTGAATTCCAGTTTCAGACATCTGAATCTGGAATTTCAGACGTCTGAATTGGTTCTATTTCAAACAGAAAGAAAATAGGCTAAAATATGCCTATTTTAGACGTCTGAAACACTTGGTTCAGACGTCCGAATTGTGTTCTGGAAATCTTTATATTTCCAGATTCAGACGTCTGAACCACTTGTTTCAGACGTCTGAAACTGCAGTGTTTTGCCTATTTTCCTATTTGCTTGAGAATTCCAATTTAAATCGATTCGTGATGCTCCTATTTGTTGTTATCATTTATTATGACTTTGATGACTCCTTCTTAGGGATTTTTGAATATCCATTTCGACAGATTCTTTATCGGTTTCTTTGGATTTTATTCACGTCTTCGAATGTGAATTTTAGTGATTGATTGTTCCTACAATCTTCTTTGTGATTTGTCACTTTAAAAATATAAAGGTTTTCTATACTAGTAGTAAATATCAAAACTCTTTCTTCAAATGATTTCAACACTATTTTATTACAAAGCTCGTTTTCTCAAACCGATTTCCAATCTATTAGTATATACAAACCTTTACCTCACTCGTATGAGAAATCTAATTAAACGGCTTAGTAAAACGAGTGGTATGAAACGCTTGCGTTTACTTCGTCGGTTAATTCTTGGACTTGTTCGATTGAATCTCTTGTGACAATTTTCTAGTGAAGATTTACAGTTTGTTCGTAAATATTTAAGTTAAGCAAGTGGTTATGGGACATGAAGCTAAATTTTTATACTTACTAGCTTAGTGTAATCGACACTTCTTGATGATCATGATGGTAATTTTATGTTTTAGACTAGCAATTGCGCGATGTCTCTTTGTCTGCGAGGGAGACTAAGCCCCGCTTTGTGGAGTTTCGACTCAAATTGGTGGGGTAGCAACCCACGGTCTTCGGACCATTCGTGTGTCAGGTCTTCGGACCATTCGTGTGTCAAATTAATGGCTAGCTACCATGAGATAGTTTCTCGTTCGTGTGTTACAGCTGTTGGTGAGTTTTCATGCTCCCGTTCGTGTGATAGGCCTCCCCCCTTTTATTTTATGATTTCTGGATTTCGTGTGTTGAATTCTAGAATTTATGCTTCACCAATTTTAGTGATTTTCATTGATATGATTTATCAATTTTTGTGCATTGGTGAATTCGTGTGTCATTAACTTGTTATGAATACAAGTTTTGGGTATGATACCCTTTTTGGATCTTTGAGAAGATTCTTTGATATTGATTAATCGTTGTTGATTATCATTTACATACTTATAGTAGTATGCCATTATGGATATTATACGTCTATGCCATATCTTTCGTTCTATATCATGTTATCTGATATTTATAGCTAGACTGATCCGTTTATTATTTTCTTATAAATAATACTCGGGTTAGACCGAGATGTTGCAGGTGCTTCGACTTGACTTCTCTCCAGGGATCCATTACTCTGACCTTTTGCTTACTACTTAGATTAGTAGTTTTTGTTGTATACTCTTGAGATATTGACTCATTGATGTATTCTTTTGTATAGCACATGTTGCTATTATTTTGTGTTATTGTGGATCTTTCTGACCACTACTCTGATGTACACTTTTATGTGTAATATTCATATCTTATTCCGCCTTTGTGATATGAATTATCTGTGACTGATTTATGTTATGTTTATTTCTATATTTGTTTCTGAAGATATTACAGCCACTGTGTAGTAGCTTTGAGTTTGTGTCGGTATGTCGGATTGTTATACTATCTGACATATCAATGCTCGCGCAAAGCAATTACACGGATGGTCGCTCCTTAACAGCCTTATTCTCCGTGCTAGTTGACAGCATTCACCGTAATGTTCTTGGCTAGCGTGGGTATAGAGGTGGGGCGTCACAATACTTGTCAGATTTGGCTGCGCTTTGGTATAGGCAGCTGGAGAACGGATCGATCAGAACATGGGGCGAGCTTGTAGAATGCTTCATGAGGCAGTTCAGGGACCACGTGATGCGACCCAAGGGTGTGATTACTTTGGCTTCAATAAAGAAAAGGACCGAAGAGTCGATAAAAGATTTCCTACTGCAATTCAATGCAACGGTGGCTTCTGTAGATCGCTCGGATCCATCGATGATTTTGATGGCGGCAGTGGCAGGAGTTTGGAAAGGCACCGAATTCAAAGATTCTCTGGCAAGAGATCCACCACAAGATCTTAGAGAATTTTATCATGAAGTTGAAAGATTCATTCGGCTGGAAGAATCACGAGCCGAAAGGCGAGAAATAAATGCTGTACAAGGCGAAGGAACCGCCAGGGAACAGTTTGGAGCGGACAAAGGAAAGAGAAAGCAGGATGATAGACGTGATAGTCCTGATAAACAGAAGAAATTCTGAGAGCCCAGATTCAGACAATACACAGATCTGATGGCAAGTCTAGAAAGGATTTACACTGAAACTCGGGGGCAACTCCCCTATCGAAAACCACCCAGGAGAGATCCCACAGAATGGGAGCGCAAAAGCGGAAAATATTGCCTATTCCATGAGCTGGATGGGCAGACCACCGATGAATGCTGCCACCTAAAGGATGAGGTGGAAGAACATGCCAGGAGTGGTAGATTACCACAATATACCAGGGAATGGACTGCGGCCGTAAGACCTGAACAACTGCCGCCTCCACCTAACAGAACTGATCCTGGATCGGGATCACGACTCGTCATCAATTGATTATGATGGCAAGGGCCAAGTTCGGGATTTGGACTTTGGTCGATTAGTTTTCTTAGATTTTATTTTAAAAATAAACGGCTATCCCACTTACTCATGTACGGGAACCGGAGAGATCCCTAGGCATGCTCTGAGATGGTAATAGGCCGCTCCGCCCAGAGAGGCAATGTCTAGCTTTTCCTGATGTTTGAGATTGAACATCTAGGGCTTGAGTTTAATAAATAAACTTGAATTTCTTGAAATAAACCTTTGACCGGAAAGTTGAAGGATGAATATTGAATACCAATATAAAAATGATCGCTTTATGACCCGACCCGGAGAGGCGGGGTCCGGAGTGCAAGAAGTGAGTTGCTTTGTCGGAGAGCGACAGGATCGACTCACTTAACGTCGTTTCCCATTCACCAGAGAGTGACTGGATATGGATTCGATAAGTACCCGTAGAGGCTGTGATCAGCCCACGATTTAGGCCATGACATCGCTTAACGTTCAGATACATTGAGCCGGAGTGCAAGAAGTAAGTTGCTTCGCCGGAGAGCGACATGATCGACTCACTTAACGCTGCTTCCCCTTCACTGGAGAGTGAAAGGATGGGATCCAACAAGAGCCCAGAGAGGATATGATCGGTTTAGAACAACCAAGACATCGCTATATGCCCTAGTTAGGGCCAGAGTGCAAGGGATAGAAAGCGACGCCGGAGTGCACTGGGATCTTTTATTCAATCGCTAAGTCTGGAACGGGCTTGGCAAGGGTCCAGAGTGACCACCGATAGTCCAGAGAGACTGTGTAATTTCATTCTTAATGTCCACAGGAAGAAATGGATAACGATTTGGCTTCGAATAGTCATGAACTTGATTGAAAATGCTATAAGCTTTGAATAAAACATGAACTCACTGCATTCGACTTGAGACTGATCAAAACACGCCTTTTACCAAAAGGCATGTTTTGGGGGGCAAAGTGTTATCACACCTTTTGGCAAAGCTAAGATACCCAATTTAGCTGAAAATCAATAATAACAAGTCATGAGTATCAACTATGCATTGCGGGATAACCATGGATATCGATGAACTTTGTTCGAGTCCGGATCGGGCTACAATTGAAAAGACGTGAAGCAAAGCCATGAAAATCAGCGTTTCAAATTTCAGGTTAACCGGGGTTCATATGAGCAAGATATGGTCGATACAAGTGAGGAGAAATACGCTGTTCGTATCCATCTGATTGGTCCATTCGAATCCATCATATTTGTATCCATCAGGAAATATCGACATCAACTTGTTCGAATCGATTCATTTCAAATCGATCAGAGAGACCTCACCTCGGCTATGTTCGAACCCATCCGGTTCGAAACGATCCCGAGCCGTGCTATTCGAGTCCATCGAGTTCGTATCTATCGGGGAACCCCTGATCGTGTCCATCGCACGCCAAGTTCGTGTCTATCATACAACTGCTGTTCGTATCGATCTGCAAGTGCCACTGGTTCGTATCGATTTGATGGATACGAACTTGACCAAAATCGATCGATCCGAACATCCCCCTATAAATTACCGGTGCGAATGGAGCTGCATGCGATGGATATGAAGTGGTCTTCGTCAATGTGAAATAACGATGCGAACAACGCGCACGAATAACTCGGTCAAACTCGGCACATAAAGTGGATAGATCTTGGGATTTCGCAACACGTCACCGCATGCTCACGTGCATTGATCGATTCGAAGGTATCGATACGAATTGATCGATTCAAACCACACGGCCTGCCAAAAAATCATAACTCGTATCGATCGTATCTCCTAAACAATAGATCCAAATGCAACGAAATTATCACAACAGCTTACGTACAAGCTAAAGAATGTCTCTGCCAAGTTTCAGCTCGATTGGACAATTTTTTGATCGATATGAAACCGATTCGTAACGATCATAGATCGAGTCGAAACTTGGCAGGACCGGTCACGTGGGCCCACTCACGTGCCAGAAGAAGTCTTCCGAAGTTTGTGCATGATATCAGCCTCCTACGCCTATAAATAGCCCCCTGAAGCCTACAGAGAAAGAATCTTTTGACGATTCGACGTTCAGACTCTGCCGGATTCAATTTTGCATCAAACCATTGCTGTTATATTTGAATTCTTTCATTGTAACTGCTGCAATCATTTGTAATCAGCAAAGAACATCAATAAAGGACAAAACCTTTGAAGTGGACGTAGGCTGAAGATAGTCGAACCACTATAAATCTTGTGCTTCTATTCGTTATTTCTGGATTGCCGTCTGTTGCTTACTTAGATCTGCGACTTTTGTTTGGAATATTGCTGATTTATATTCATAGTTTGGTGCTTTCACGATACTTGGGGTTTGTGACCAATTTTGGCACAAACACTTTGGTGCTTTCACTGAGAAAAACTAGCACCCGCTACATCGGGTTGAAGTTCAGATTTGAAAAGCGTGAAAGATTCAGATTTAGAAAGAATGACTCGACAAACTAGTAGAAGACAGAGGGTTGAGAGAAGCCAACAAGAAGGAAGCCAGGAGGCATCCTCTGGAGCTGGAGAAGGACAAGCTTCGATCTACATCACCAGGGATGAGATGGAGGCTATGGCTAATTTAATGCATGAAAGAATGATGAAGAGTCAACAGGAGATGCTGCAGAATTTCTTTGAACAGATGAGAGCAGCGAACGTGCAGAACCTTGGACCAACTATAACGGCTGCAAGTGCAGGACAAGGAGTCAGGATTGCGGAAACCAATGAAAGTCAGGTTTAAGAGCGGAATGCAGGACCTGAAGGCAATCAACAAGGACTTGGGGGCAGACCCTCAGGATCAGACACTGGAAGACCTATAGATGAAGCTCAACAGGCAAGGACCAACGCTAATGCTAACGAGCCACACGAGGAATATGTGCCATAATTCCCTTCGAGACTTGAGGGGCAAGACAGAAACATGACAAGGGGGAAACCCCCAGATGGAGATGAAAGAATGATTGGTTTAGTGCGACGAATCAAAAGAGGAGGATTATCGAGTGGAGGATTGGAAGAGGTCAGTCGGAGTCCGTTCACTCCGAATATCAGAATTCAAGGAACCCTCAAAAGTTCAAACTGCCTATGCTGGATCTTTATGACGGGAAGTCAGACCCAACGATGCATATTACCAGATACATCAGGCACATGGAAGTGCTGGGGGAATTCGATGAAGTGATGGCTCGATGCTTTCCTCTATACTTTTCGGATTTGGCTGCGCTTTGGTTTAGGCAGCTAGAGAACAGATCGATCAGAACATGGGGCGAGCTTGTAGAATGCTTCATGAGATAGTTCAGGGTCCACGTGACGCGACCCAAGAGTGCGATGACTTTGGCTTCAATAAATCAAAGGATCGGAGAGTCCATAAAAGATTTCCTAAATGCAACGGTGGCTTCTGTAGATAGTCAGGATCCATCGATGATTTTGATGGCGGCAGTGGCATGAGTTAAGAAAGGCACCAAATTCAAATATTCTCTAGCAAGAGATCCAACACAAGATCTTGGAGAATTTTATCATTAAGCTGAAAGATTCATTCGGCTGGAAGAATAATGAGCCGAATGGCGAGAAATAAATGCTGTACATGGCGAAGGAACCGCCAGGAAACAGTCTGGAGCGGACAAAGGAAACAGAAAGCAGGATGATAGACGTGTCGGTCCTGATAAACGGAAGAAATTCCGAGAGCCTAGATTCAGACAATACACAGATCTGACGGCATGTCTAGAAAGGATTTACTGAAACTCGGGGGCAACTCCCCTATCGAAAACCACCCAAGAGAGATCCCACAGAACGGGAGCGCAGAAGCGGAAAATATTGCCTATTTCCATGAGCTGGATGGGCACACCACCGACGAATGCCGCCACCTAAAGGATGAGGTGGAAGAACATGCCAGGAGTGGTAGATTACCACAATATACCACGGAACAGATTACGGCCGTAAGACATGAACAACTGCCGCCTCCACCTAATAGAACTGATCCTGGATCGGGATCACGACTCGTCATTAATTGATTATGATGGCAAGGGCCAAGTTCAGGATTTGGACTTTGGTCGATTAATTTTCTTAGATTTTATTTTAAAAATAAATGGCTATCCCACTTACTCATGTACGGGAACCGGAGAAATCCCTAGGCATGCTCTGAGATGGTAAAAGGCCGCACCGCCCAGAGAGGCAATGTCTAGCTTTTCCTGATGTTTGAGATTGAACATCTAGGGCTTGAATTTAATAAATAATCTTGAATTTCTTGAAATAAACCTTTGACCGAAGAGTTAAAGGATGAATATTAAATACCAATATAAAAATAATCGCTTTATGACACTACACGGAGACGCGGGGTCTGGAGTGCAAGAAGTGAGTTGCTTCGCCGGAGAGCGACAGGATCGACTCACTTAACATCGTTCCATAGCTTATTTCAATTTTTAAACTGAAATGAATTGGAATTTTTAAGCTAAATTGAATTGAAATTTTATTCATATAAATTATCAACAGGATCAACAGGATGATAGACGTGACGGTCCTGATAATCAGTTATTTCAATTCTTAAACTGAAATGAATTGAAATTTTATTAATATAAATTATCACTTATTTTATTTTTTTTCACTTTTTTACAAATTAATTTCAATTTAGACTTCAAAAATTCAAATTACTGATTTTAAACTGATAAAATCTGGGATGTTACACATTCCATAGCTAAAAATGTATATCTACATAAAATAACAAACCTACATCTTATTTGGTCATCTGCCATTTAAACGCAACAACGTGAACCAAGTTTAGCAAGTCGATTGATCCATTTTGGAATTGATTTTCCAGTTAATTTGAAGCAAACATTATTGCTAAAATGGTTACATTTCTTTGTAAATAGAGTGTTGGAATCACCACTGTAGTTGCGAGAAAGAACATCCCTGAATAAGTGTAACTGGAGTGGGTCATAGGAAGTTGTTCTAACCACAATTGATTTCCTGAATTTGTAGTTCAGACATTTTTTGGGTTCTACTTCAAATACACCACATGATGGAAAATCAAATGCCCCAAATGAATACTCTACTCCATGAACTGTGAGCAAATGTAGGAAATCCCCTATAAGACACGAAAGTATTGAATGTCACTCAAATAAATGAAATTTCCTTGATTTATTTTTCAAATAGGAAAACCAAAGCATTTTAAAGGAAAGTACTTCTTCCCTTAAGTTTTTCTTTTTATGTAAACATTGTTATTCGATGTAATCATGATATGAACCAACTGACCAATCGAATGTACTACAAAAGACTACGTGAATAACTATTGTAATAATACACACAAACCAATGTTAATAACACTTATGTAGGAAACTTATGTGGTATGTTGGATCTATAAGAATATTAATTTCGAATGATCAGAGAAAGAATTTACACTTTAAAACAAGTTTCAATAAGAACTGAGATACAAACATTACGAATGCAACTTAAAATACTAACAATTTTTTTACAATATTTTATTAAGTAATAGTAAAAAATTCATATTAACCATAATTAAATATCATCTCTTTACTTGGTTGAAAAATCATCTTAAGTTTACATTGATAAAATGTAGCAGTTTTATTAAGGTAAATATCTAGTAAATTCTATGCTAAAAAAACCTCTATTTTTAACATGTCAACAACAATATTCTAGTCACTTTTCACATATAAAAAATTATGTATGCAAAACCAATAATTCTATAGTTAATAAATAAGAAGCCCCATAACTACATCAACTAGTTCCTATATAATAGAAATGTGAACTAGGCTTTGTTTGGTGCAGCAATAAATGAAAATAAAAATAAACAAAAATGTGCAAAATTACCTTTCACTCCATAATGAAATGCACCAAGGCCTGCCCAGTAACATAAACGATTAGTTGAGGTTAAGTCATAAATGTTAAGAATAACTAGTGTCTTTGTTGGCCTTGTCTCACGTCTTTCCATTGTCACGTGCTATAAGCGTGCGGTAATCATTACTAAATATTCTTTCAAGTTCTTTGGATATCCATTTGAATGATCAACATGTATTCCCGCATCTTCTGTCGTGAAACGTAAAGAAGCTAGTTGCGCAATAACATCGACTATTTATTGGCGCATTTGCTCTTTAGTTTTGGTAGCTTGGTCAATTTTCCTTTTATAAGCATCCAGCACTCCTCTTGTTCTAACTCAAGTATCATTCTCTCTCTATCTGTATTTGGTTCAACAATCACATCCCAAATCACCTGTTATAGTAATGTAGTAGAAATTAGTGATTAGGAAATAAATAAGACTTTCTTCGATCTCTTTTTTCTATATATATCATCTGCATCTATATATTCATACGATTTTTATCATACTAGAATATCGCTTTGTAAGGTTGTTGCCTTATCTGTAGGACAATTGATCCTTACTTCACAGCTCCAACTAAACTTCACCTTAGGAGCATAGATTGAGCAACTTCGGTTGTCACATTGTAAATGTGGCATGCATTGAAATTTGAATATTAGTATGTTATGATAGGAGTAAACTGCACATGTGACTTTATACTTTTTATAGTCTTACGTTAGTAAGAAAATATTTAATTGCATCCCAAATATAGGATTAAGATAAAATGCTGCAAGGATGATAAAGACCGCAATAAAGCAAAATAAATCACTTTTAGTTCATTGCTTCATATATTTAGTTGCTTCTATCTACAGTAGAGTGAATATAATTTATGTTTTTAATTTTTTTGGAAGTTGATATGTTCTTTAGCAATATTACATCTTTATTAAAATTACCCAAGAACGTTTTTAACGATGTCAAATATTGTAGATTAACCGAAGATATTTAACTCATGTATAGAGCATTCATGTTGTCTGAAAGGAATGACATGTTTATGTACTATGTTTTTATGTAAGTGGGCCAAGTTGGTGATAAAATGTATTAAATGCAAAATAAGATATATAAAAATTTACCAAACTTTGGTTTATTAAGAAGATTTTGATATTTTACCTAATAATCATAAACAAGAAAAAGTAGGAAATAAAACATTATTACTGTTCTTTAAAAGGGTGTCACTTTGATAATTGCATGAAGCTTGTCAGTAATTAAAGCACCATAAAAGCATTATTGTATAGTTCATTTAATCATTATCTAAATAAATTTTGAACCAACCAATATGTACAATGATGTCATTATCACTAATATAAAAATTTAAACACAAATATGAGCCTTTATAAAAATGGTTGTTATAAAAATCAACCACGATGTAATCAATCGCACGTTATTATGCTGCAAAATGAACAAATCTAAATAATCTCATTATGTAGTATGTTTTTAAATTTGTCCATCCATTTTACAACCATCTTCAAGCTTTCATGTTGATCACTACCTAACTAATGTACTGGTTATTATATCCCAGTTATAACCCAGTCATTTATTGTATCAAAATAAACGCATCAACAAATTGGTTGGTATTGCCTTATGAACCTACAAGAATATATTTTTTACATAATTCCACATGATAAATAAAATTAAAATGATATTAACTACTTATTTGAGTCAAGGTGGTAAGGCCTTTCGATAAAAAATTGATTAAAGTTATCTTAGCCAAATAAATTGTCTTTCCCTTCAAAACAGATTTTATGTTGGGTTTAATTTATCAATTCCTTTGTTTCAAGCACTATAGAATAAAGAGTTGGACTTGAGATTATATCATAGGAGAACATGTCAAGTGTTTTAGATTTTAACGTATACTTAATTTTATGATGGATTTGACATGTTATTTTTCTGGAAATACCTATTAACATTTGACATGCAAAATTAATGCGTAATAGGAACATTGTGGTTATTATAATTAATATTTGACATACACAATTCATTGGAATTTAAATTGTAATCAAAACATTTAATATAGTGGAAATTAGCCACAAGGGCCTTTTTAGCAAATGGAATTATTTTCTAGGGCATAACTGAAATAATTACTTTCAAGTAAAGAACACAAAATAATTAGTTTCTATGGCCTAAAAACCCATGAAATTAGTTTGTCATTCTGGTGAAAAGTCCCTTTAATATACTTTATTTTCAAATTAATAATGCATCGACAGATGAAAGGGTTCGTGGAGTTGATATTTATTAAAAATTAATTATGGAGATAAAATTTATATTTAACATATATATATATACACACACCAAAGAGGAAGCTTTAACGATACACAAACTATTTGAATATGATAAAACCGAATAAAGCAAACCACAATACACTAAAATAAATGGCCAATTCTATTAACACACCACTTTCTTCCTATCTGGTGTTTTATTAAAAAACACACACCACTTTTTTCTTTTTTACTCCATTTTATTTTGAAATAATCCTTGTTTCTTTTATCCCACTTATTCTTATTTTCAACTCTTCTCATGGCAATAATAAAAGATTCTCATCTCATAACATTTAAAAAATTCATAATAATCATGGACAATTTGATCTTCCTTTTTATCCAATAATGCAATCTAAAAGACAGAAAAAACAAGCTACAGCTTAATAAAGTATAAAAATGATAGGAAGCTTATGTAATATATTTCATGTATATGGACTATGCAATATATTAGTAGCAATTCAAATATTAAATAGGCTTGGTTGCTATATATGAATCTTAGAAAACATACATAGTTATCTTCTAGTAATAAGATATCTTCTTTAAAAATTCTTTCCTTATATTTATGCAAGTATACCAATAAAAGAGAAGGAGATGGAAAATATGAGGACATGAAAAGAACTAAAACATCTGAGTAAAACTAATTACAAGGATAAAACAGTCGTTTAATTTCAAAAAAATTAAATTGGCAAAAATAGAATAATGTGGTGTGTTAAGAATGGGCCAAAATAAACCATAAACTAATCAAATCGAACCTTAAAAAGTTTCTTGTAACTCAAGGAAAATAGGAAAGAAATAAATGGATATATTTTTTTAGCAAAGAATAACATATTCCATGGGCTAGCTGATTATACAATAAAAGAATATGAATGTAAATTGCAATGTTTATAGATTGTTGATAGAGATATAAATATACTTTGTGTGCAAAATGAAAAATTATTCCCTAGGGAGGGAATAGGAAATTAAATGAGATTAAATATGTGGAAAGAATACCAAAGGCCATACATTGAACTTTTTATGTATTAGAATACAAGGTATAAGATGTTTCTAGAGTATGACATTAAATGGAATGAAAATGTGGTTCGTAATATTGAAATACCTGAAGCTTGGCAAGATGATATTCTCTTTCTGTCTTCTGTATATCATCACCCAAAGGTCTATATGTAGAAGGATTAAATTCTCCTTCAACATCTGGTGAGATCTCAAAGGTTGAAGAGGAAGCAACAATGAATGTGATTCTAATGGTGGAACCAATAATGCTATCATAGGCGAGGCTGCAAATTGCTAGAAAACTAATGAAAAGGAGGAGAGAGAAGATTGGAGTTGTGTATGAAAAGCATGAAACGATGAATGTGAGTTTTAGGCAAAGAAATAGTGTACGCGTATCAAGGGTTTTGAGTGTTAGAGACATAATGGTATGTATAATATGTTTTTGGTAACCAAAATGCTATAGCACTGAAAAATGAAATTTTATGAAGAATGGAAATAGGTTTATATAGAGAATGAAAAATGCTCTCTAGATTTCTCTTTTAATTATTATTACCTTCATCTCGTATTTATTTGGCATTAAAAGAATTGATTGGCTCTTTAATCTATTTTAAATTCAAACGAAATAATTTTTTTTACTGTATAATTGTGGAAATTAATTATTGATTGCAAATTATCAAAATTTTCCTAATTGATTATGTATACTATATATAAATTTATCAATCGATTAATAACTTTTGTTAATTTACCGAGTAACTTCGGAATTAGTAAATCAACCAATTAGTTTCCTCTAACTAAATGGGGCAATTAATTTCCTTTAATTAGTTATTTTATTGAAATCAAGGAAAATCAATTCATTTCCAAAATTATGCTCTCACTAAAATTAAATATAAATTTCGTGTGAAAATTATTAGAAAACTCCTTAATTGACTATGCAATATGCTAATAAATCAATTGATTAGTATCGTTTTTAAACCTATTTATTAATTATGCAATTAAATGACTTCTACCATGTAATCAATTTCTTAAAATTATGAATGCTTGTGCGTGCATAGTAAGCATAATATGTATATAGTCCTAATCACTTATTTTATCGATATTATCTTATAAATCATTCCAACGTGTTATTACTTTGTTTTCATTTTCTATAATGTTATTTTGCATATAAAGTCTTATTTCAATATACCGCAATTAATTTTATATCTTTCGCTACTCCTAGAATCTAAAAAATGGAAAGAAACCTTAGTCTCAATAGAACAAGGGAGAATTAAGGTAAAATTTCCATCAAATCTTAATATAGGAGATGAAAGTCGTGCATACTCTCCTAGACATTTTGTAACAAATAGTATCTAATTCTAGTCTTGAATTTTTTAACTCACTACCTTACATAAACCCATTTTCAAAGTGTTTAATGGCGACTATCAACACAACAGCAACCCTATCAGATCTGGGAGGGGAGGACGCGGAGGAAGATGGCTGGACTCGGGTGATGGATCGAAGAAGAGGCAGGTGTTCTCGGCTAACAGGCAGAAAGAGGCGGCAGATCATATCAAATCAGATCCACAAGCCGAGCGTTTTCAAAAGAAAAATCAGATTAGGAAAAATGCAACAGTCGGCACAGCTGTTTTTGCAAAATCAAAACCTATAAACTGGTGTGAACTGGTCAAAGGAAAAAAAACAAGGTGATCTAATACAATACTTTGATCCAGAAATTGTTAATGACAAAAAAACAGCCATAATTGGAGAGGAAGAGCTAATCTCAGCAGAGAAAATGTGGTCCAACTCTATTCTTATATACTTGGTAGGTAAAAGGCCGTACTACATGTTTTTCAAAGCATATATAAAAAGAATGTGGGCTCCAAAAGGTAAATTTGAAGTATTTGCCAGATATAATGGTTTCTATCTAGTTCAATTTGAATTAGCAGAAGATTGTAATAAAATACTAGAAGGAGGACCATGGATGATGGATGGAAAGTTCATAATCATGAAAAAATGGAACAGTTCCATCAAATATGAAAAAGATCTATTGCTATCCATTCCTATATGGGTGAGATTTCCAAACTTAAACTTTGCATATTGGAATCATATTTCACTGTGTAAAATTGCTAGTACTATCGGTAAACCTATTGCAATGGATGAGCATACCAAAAATAGAAGTAGAATAACATTTGCCAGAATGCTTATTGAAGTTGATGCATCTTTCAAATTTGATAAAGAAGTACAAATCAAACTGCCTAAAGGAGATTGTGTAATGCAAAATGTTGAATATGAATTCATACCCCGGTGTGTAGTAACTGTGTATGTTTCGGACATGTCAACAATGAATGTCCTATATCATTTACGCAACAATGGATACCAAAGCCCACAACATGTAACAAAGTGACTGATCACATGGACTTTGCATCAGAAGGAAACACAAAACAGCAAACTCTTTACATCAACTCAGAAATAACAGCACATCACAACACAGAAGTTATTACAATTGAAGAGTCCAATGTCCAAGATTATACAAATAATAAGAATAAAGATGTTTCTCCATCTGAAACATCAGTCCTATATGTTGAGACAACTCAGATGTCATCAAAGAATCCTACAGTTGCAATTGCAGCCTCGCCATCAACTGAAGCAGTAAAATGTGCAGTATCTAAATCTCATCCTCAATCCAGCAAGGCTGCCACAATTGCAAAGGGACCCTATGCTTGTCCTTCTGACATGACTCAAATACAAAACATTGCAGAAGAATCACTTACAAGTACCAAGACTCTAGATCCAACTGCTATGACGTCATCGACAAAAGTCTCAGTAAATTTATCATCATCAGAGAATATATGCAACAGGGAGTTATCAAACCATAATGAACATATTTCAAATAGTTCTCACCCTCAAATTTCAGATCTAACATCTATAGTGTTTAATCCTTTTCAGGTGCAAAAAGACATGAAAGACTCAAATGTGGAAGCATCTTCTTTATCTCAATCATGTATCAATCCCACATACCCTTCAACCATCAACCCTCTCAACAATTCACCAACAAACCTCACATCCACCAACCCTGAATTTGAAAAAGTGCTTTCAGAAATGAAAAAGAAAAATCCTCAAGAAAAGAAAAATAATAAAGTGATTCATGACATTGTGACTCCCACTATAAAAACTAGGAGTCAAGCAAGCTCATCCAAATAATGTCAATCTTGTGCTGGAATGTGCGAGGTCATAACAAGGCAGCACATGTTATAGAGGTCAAAAACATCGTTTTCTCGCAAAAACCTTCTATGTTTTGCTTAGTTGAAAATAAGTTGAGAAGAAATAAAATTCAGCTGTTTATGGAATCATGGGGAAATAAATGGACATGCATCAACAACATTGAATATCATCATAAATGCAGAATACTCATCATGATCAACTCGGATATTTGGAGCAGCTATGTAATTTCTATGAGCAAACAACATATTACATGCATGCTAAACAATACTGCAGGGGCTCAATGTATTGTTACTGTCATATATGCATTAAATCTTGAATCTGAAAGGAAAACTTTATGGAAACAACTGGAAAAAGAAGCAAACACCTTCATTACCCCTTGGTGCATTATAGGGGATTTCAACTGTGTTAGATTTTTGAAAGAAAAAATGGGAGGAAATAAGTTGACAACAAGAAACATTCAGGAGCTAAACAATTTTATCAACTCTGCAGGAGTAAAAGAACTCATCATTTCATGGGTTAAGTATTCATGGAGATCAGGGCCAAACAAAAATATTGCTACAAAGATCGACAGACTCTTATGCAACATTGAATGGATGAACATGTTCAAAAATTCCCATGCAAAATATCTAGATCTATCTACCAGTGATCATGTTCCTATTATGTTTCATTTTAATCATACACAAACATTAGAAGGTCCAAAACCTTTTAAATTTAGAAACCACTGGGTCATGTGTGAGGGGTACAAAGAAGCAATTGAAAAACATTTTGTTTTCCCTGAAGAAAATCAATTATTCAACCTTATACAAATGAAAAAAACATCAAGAGGGAAATCAAAAGATGGTGCAAAGGAAAAAATGATTTGCAGACAGAAATATCAAAATGCAAGCATAAGGTCAACATTGCATTACAAATATTAGAAAATAATCACAATTCCTTAAATGCACAAAAGCTGCATGAAGCACAAGTAGATCTGGCAAAAAATTTGGGGCTGCTAGCAATGTATAACAAACAAAAAACAAAATGCCAATGGATCAAATGGGATGATAGTTGTTCAAAAATTTTCTTTGCAAAACAAACAACCAGGAGATTTGTAAACAGTTGTCACAACATCATAAAAGGAAATGGAGAAGTAGTCAAAACCTCAAAAGAGATAGAAGATGAGGCTGTCAAATATTTTTCCAACATATACAATAGAGGAAACATGATTGATCAGTTTCCAAATATCACTCCAAAAAGGAAAATAAATGATTGGGGTAAAAATTTCCTTAATGCTACATTTGAGGAAAAAGAATTAAAAAGAGCCATTTTCAGCATACACAATGATACTGCCCCTGGATATGATGGTTTCAATGCAAACTTTTATAAAAGACATTGGAATGAATTAAAAAAACCTCTTTTGAAAGCTATTCAAACTTCCTTTGATAATGGCAGAATAGTGAGAGAAATAAATCATACTATTATCTCCTTAATCCAAAAAGTCAAAACTCCAGAAACAGTTTCAGATTACAGACCTATAGCATGTTGTTCCATGCTGTACAAAATCTTATCTAAAATGTTATGTGACAGAATGAAGTTTGTTCTTGGAGAACTAATCTCTGACAATCAAACAGCATACTTACCAAACAGGCAAATCAAAGATGGGATAATCATTGCACATGAACACATCAGGAATTTCAACAAGCATGGCAGTAACAAAATGTGCATAAAGGTGGATCTTAAAAAGGCTTATGACTCAGTAAACAGACAATTCATCCTGCACATGATGAGAAGCATGGACTTTCCAGAGAAATGGATAAATATTATACAAGAAATGATAACTACTCGTAGTTACTCCTTTTCTATAGAAGGGTATCACAAGGGATATTTTACTGGGAGTAATGGATTAAGACAAGGAGATCCCCTATCCCCCTACCTATTTACTTTATGCATGGAATATTTCACTCTGTTGATGGATGCAAAAGCTACTAAAGGAAAAGTAGAATCAGTTATCAAGAACAATTCAAACATAACACATCTCATTTATGCAGATGATCTATTAATTTTCATAAATGCTACAGTAGTGGGAGCCAAATCAGTTAAAAATTGTTTTAAAAAACTGAAGAAAGTGACTGGATTAGAAATGAACAATCTCAAAACCCAAGTTTTTTTTCAACAAGTTTTGCAACAACAAGGATCAAGTACTCAACATTCTAGATATTCAAGAAGGAGAACTACCTGTCAGGTATCTTGGACTACCCTTATCTGTCACATACATCAAACATTCAAATTGTAAACAACTTATAGACAGAGTGTTATATAAGATGCATGGTTGGGAGTGTAAATTTCTCACTGTCCCAGGTAGAATTGAACTAATTAAAGCTGTTGTTTATTCAATGGTCAGTTTTTGGATGCAATGTTTCATGTTACCTAGCCTAACCATTCACAAAATCAATCAGTTATGCAAACAATTTATCTGGAAAGGAAAAAACATCAAAGTACCATGGGAAACGGTCACAAGTGTTAAAGCTGAAGGTGGGATGGGTTTGAAAAAACTGTCAGATATTAATAATACCTTTTGCATCAAAAGAATATGGGAAACCCTTAACAACTCATCTTATAGTGCTAGATGGCTTAATATAAAATATGCAAACAATGAGACTTTGTGGGAAGCTAACTTTAGTAATAATTCTTCATGCACTTGGAAGAAAATGTTATATCACAGAAAAGAAGCTCAAAAATTGATTGACAGAAGAATTGTGGATGGCAAGTCCACCAGTTTATGGTTTATACCTTGGATCAATGGTTCTACCTTATTGGAAAAAATGGGGCATCAAATCTTATCATATACAAGAGGTCATAATCATAAGGTAAATCAAATCATATCTGATAATTGTTGGAGGCCAGAAAACATCTCATATTTAGGCAACATAAGTGAGGAAATTAGGCAAGTTCCTATATATCGTGATAATACAGAAGACTATTGGTTTTGTAACAACAGTAAAAATGGCTTGTTTTCTTTTCATGATACATGGAATGGTTTAAGGGTCAAACTCCAGAACATCAATTATTACAAAATCATATGGAATACCATATCACTCCCAAAGATGAATGTATGCTTATACAGAGCCATTTTCAGTTATCTACCCACAAAAGACAAGCTACACTTACAAGGAGTAACCGAAGACAACATATGTGTTTTGAACAAAAGGGAAATAGAAACATGTAATCATCTATTTTTCAACTGTTCCTTCTCCAAGCATGTGTGGTATTGGATCAGAACCATGATGGGGGACCCTATAACTCATAGAAATATTCATATTTCTATTACAGATGCCATTACATATATATCCTAAAAATTTGCAGTCAACAGTATAAAGAAAGACATCATAATAGCCGCGCTTAGCACAACTGTTTGGTACATTTGGAAAAGCAGGAACGATATCATCTTTAACAGTGAAAAGATAGACAAAATCACAGTCTGTAACACCATTAAATCCAACGTTCGAGACATTATCATCAATAGATCCAAGTTTTTCAGCCACAGCATCATCAATGCAGATAATATCATACAGAAATGAGAAATTATACCTCTGCGAGCTGACCTTACCTTGACCAAAAACCCTAATCCCCCAAATACTGCATCATCCTCAAGATACATGATTGATAGAGAAGATGACGAAACTGAGAGCTCAAGATTGTCTAGATGCACTGATAGTATTATCACTATCGTTGAAAGAGAAGAAAGATTGCAAGGGAGAGAGAACGAGCCGCCATGAGTTGCGAGATTATCGCAAAGTTTTTAGGTTTTGTGTTTTTTGATGAGTATACGGGTCGCTTTTTGTACCACCTGTTCATTATGTATATACCTTGTTATGTAATGTTTTGGCATTATCAATAAAGATATTTGATCCTTTTTTCAAAAAAAATTCTAGTCTTGAATATAGATTATAGTGCAATGAAAATTAAAATCTAACTAAACTATATAAATGACCGAAAAGTTTACCAAATGATTGTATAATTGCTACTATGCAATAGAGTCAGCCATGCTAGATTGCTCATTGTCAAAAGATTTTGGAGTTTGTATATTATTGAATTGGGTACAAGATTATATTCCAAATTTTGGTTAATTTCAAATTTCATTGATTGGCCAACAATAAATTGTAACGACCCGCCCTTCTGATCGCCCCCAGTCGGTAATTAAACCAACTTGAGACGTTCAAAATGACGGATTGTTATTCAGTTTATAGAGTTTAAACAGAAACAGCCACAGAATCACAGAATAATCATAATATTTTACATAAATGAATTTTTATACATATATCAGAGTTTGTACAATGCATTATATTTATACAGCGGAATATTTCTTTTAAGTACAAAAATTCTCCGAAAAGCTAAAGTGAAGCAATTTCCCTAACTCTCTCTAACTTCGCGGCCTGAAAATCTTCAAGCTGTAAAATTACTCGGTCTGACTCGAGTATTACATTCAAAAGAAAATAATACACAGGTCAGTCTAATTCAAACTCAGTTATTAGTGCATAGAGGCAATAATAATCAAATAGCAATTAGATGACAGTCAAATATAAATTTACCTATCCGATCCTTTAACAAGAAATCGGATAATGGTAAATACAATACTTAACAGTGTTAAACAATAAATCAGTAGATTCAAATTATCAACGAGGATAGATGAAAGGATTCTTGATGAAGATAATTTAGAAAACAATCAAAATCTACCTGAACGGCAATTATCAACAAAATCATCAAAATCAATTCAAAATATATTGAATTGTCAACATAAAACAACTTTCATCAAAAAGAAAACATCATTTAAAACATTAGATTTGGTAGGGCTGCAGCATGTACACTTGAATACATGAAGTAAATTTGAAAACAAGGCAGGCAACAGTGGAGTACACAGTGACAACTACTTCAATGTCACAGACCAATGCAACCTATTCAATTATCTTTAATTTAAAGATTGATGCTTAAATTTAATCACAGAAAGAGATTTGGAAATTTCTTTTCTTCTTGTCTGTAGCTTGTAGATAAATAGAGTGCATATTTGGTATTCCTACAGACACTTCATACATTCATACTTGCTTTCCCATTCATATCCTTATTGGTACCATATTTCAAAACAATTTCCGTCCCAATATTTAAGTAACATCACAAATATAAAATTGTTTATAAAAGGGAATTTGCATTGAAATAGAAATTTAATTTGAAACTAATATATATATTAATATTAACTCTCTTTTATAAATTTGCTTGTATTCAAATCACATATTTATATTTATATATCAGATAGAGTTTTATATAATGCTTGAAATTCCAAATCACATAAAAACAAAAATAATAAACCATTAAACGATGAACTTGTACGTTTTATTTTAGAAATCTGAAACAGTTACAGGTTTCATTCAATTAAAAAAAAACCCTCCTTTTACTTATCATTTCTGAGTTATTTAAAACAAATTCAAACCAAGTTCAACAGTCAAAATATCATCAACAAAATGATACAAAAAAAATATCAAAGACATAATGGCCGAAGCAACAAATGACAGAGAATCAACTGTAACAGGTTATTCCTTTTTTTTTTCTTAAAACATCTTCAAATATTATCATGTTAGTAAAGAAAACTACAAAAATCAATTTCGATATAGTCAAGGCCGATATCAACAGAGGAATGTACAAAGTTACTGCCGAAGTCAAAGCAATGCAAATACATCTAATTCAAGTAAATGACAGGATTAAAGTCAAGCCGATGCCAACAGTTAATGGCCAGGGTTATGGAATTTCATAAACAAGTTCCAATGTGCTATAGGGGAAATGCAACATGAATCAAAGTAAACTACAGTACTCAAGCTACAAACTGGACAATGCAAACTACAATATGAATGACCAGTACAACCCAGTAGAGAGTGACTCAAAACAAAGAGTACAACGTGAACCAGCATGGTATGCTACAAGTGTAACAGGTAAATGGCGATGTAGTGAAGCTAATTTGGCTAACAATGAATGCACAGTAAATACATGAACCAAGATGGAACTAGACTCTTGCATAAACTGATACAAGTTAAATGAATTGTTGTAAAACAAAGTCAAGGCCGAAATCTTCAGTTTAATAAAGTATTATCGAAGTAAAAAAAAAAAGTAAATTATCCAACCAAGTCAAAAATCATCAATACCGAGCCAAATCGAAGTCAAAAAGTAAATCATCAACAACAAAACCAAATCAAACTGCCAAGCATATTTGAATTAGATGTGAATAAGGATATTTTACTCACCTTCCACAGAAGCGGTCGCGAAAAAATTGAAGCCGAAACCCTAATTTTGGAAATCCCTAATTGTTGATGGAAGATGAACGAATGAAGGAGACGAGAGAGACGCCATTTTTTTTTTCTTCTTTCGTTTGAAGAGAGATGGGTTTCGAATGAGAAAAGGGGAAAAGGAGGTATCGGGTATAAAGGAATAGGGAGAACGTGTTTTTGCGTGGGTTACGGCGTGAATTTTGGCGTGGGTTTAGCTGACAAGGTAAGGCAGTGTATTCCTTCTTTTTCTTTTTTTCCCTTTATTTTATGTTTATTTTTATATTATTATTTTTTTCCATTTTAAATTCAATTTGTTTTGTATAAATTTTCTTAAATAAATATATAAACGTTTTGCGGTTCAAATATCAAACTTAAATTTATAAATTTACATAAAAATAATTCGTAAATCCAAACTATTTTTTCTATGTCATTAGTTCGAATTTAAAATACAAATTAAATATTCAATTCAACTTCAAAGTCAAATTAAATTTTATTCAACTTTTCACTAGATTAAATTCTTAAATTTAATCGCCAATTTATTCTGAAAATTTGAAATTCAAGTCAATCATCATTTAAATATTTAAAATAAATTAAATATTTACAAATTAAATTGTTCAAAATTCTGGGTTGTTACAATCTTCCCTCCTTAAAAGAATTTCGTCCCGAAATTATAAGTTAGGAAAAACGATTGCTAAATTCTCACCGATATTTATACCCTACTCAATTTTTACCAAGTTTCAAACTCATAAATAAATATAGGATTCATTCCATTTATTTTATCTCAGCAGTTTTGTTCATCGATTTCAATAATCAAGATACAAAAGTCTTTTACCAAAATTTTTGACTTACATACTCAGATTTTTAAACTTGAAATTCTTCATGCTAGATATTTACATATCATATCTTTTCCAAAGCTGTGTGCTTTCAAGATATTTTTAAAAATCTTCTTCCTTAATTCATTAGGTTAGAATTATGTAATTCTAATTTCAGACTATTGATTTGCTATTCAAAGTTTGAAAATACTTGCTAACTCGAAGTTTAACAAGTCCATCGTCGTTCTTACAGACATTAGGCATACGCTGGCCAGGCGCAAGACTAAAAATCTCCAAGTACTAAATATACTTGCTTCAACTCCCAGTGAAAATACTTTTTAAAAATTCTTTTAAAAATGGATATGGAAAGCACGTTCCCCCATGGATCACAGTTTACCCGGCGGTTACGCTACTATCCCAGTAGAATCGCTTGTAACTGTAGATTTCACATCTCTCTTGAATTTCGCCATGGTTGTCGCCTTAGATCGCGGTCCACACGGCGGTTACGCTACTATCCCAGTAGAATCGCTCGTGGCCGTAGGCATCACGCCCCTCGAATTTCGCTTTGGTTTCTAGATCGCAGTTTACACGGCGGTTGCGCCACTATCCCAGTGGAATCGCTTGTAACTGTAGGCATCACGCCCCACGAATTACGCCAGCATCAATTCACATAATCCCAAACACGATGATCCATCGTGGGGGATCCCAGTCAGTCCCAATGGACATTCCACTAATGGAAATTCTACGTAGCTACGATTTCCAATGGACACTCCACCGAGTTCTAATCACCTTCACAAATAATAAATGGAAGGTACATTTCCATATCCTCAGTTTTTAGAAAACATATGTCATATACGTATAGTACTTCATTTCACATTTCGTACATATCATACCTATGTAAACTTGCATAGGACTTTTCATAATAATGACTTTCCAAACTGATGGTTTTCGAATTATTACATTCACATATATAAGTTACGAAAACTCAATTCACATTCATAACAAATAGAGGATTCCAAAATTTTCCATTTCATTTAAAATTTTCCTCTAAATCGATTTGAAAATTTAAGGTTATCTCAAACCTAATTCACATTCATAATCCAATTCATTATCGACTTCACATTCGATTTGGATTTCACGTTACATCGTCAATTCTCAACACGTAATTGATGTCTACCGATATATAACCTCTAAGCTCGTATGTCTCAAAGAAGGGTGTTAAGCTAAAAGAATAAATTCTCCGCCACCACAGATATATATTTAATAGAGATCAATTTCTATGTCATCAATTCACAATGTTAGACATACAATCCCAATCGACTATCCAAAATTCAAAGCTCAACTTATATTGTTTTTGATGTCAAAGTTAAACTCAATTTAACTCAAGATTCAATCTTTTTGGAAAATATTCAAGTTGAACTGATCGTTCACATTTCTCAAAAATATCTTTACAAGATATATATAATTTTCCAACTTAACCATTTGAAACAAATTTCAAATATTCATTTTTCAATTTATCTTTAAAAGATAAAATTTCAAACCTTTCATTTCATATTGGAAAACATTTCCATACTTATTTAATAATAAGTAATTCACAAATTCATTTATTTTCAACACGAAAAATATTCAATATACTTGAATCAAAATTATGTATATATTCCATTCTTTAAGGAAAGCATTCTTTTAAACACATTTATTTGAGTCAAAACGAATGTTACGTAAAAAATTGTTACAACAACTCAAAAATCACTAGTATAGGGATTCGAATTTTAAGATAGATATATAAATCCCAATACTATAAACAACATTTCCTTTCGGAAACCATTTACTATAACAACAGTGTTATAGTCCACCATTTCCTTATTTCTCGAAAACGCCTATTTCAACAATTGAATGTTGAAATCTATGTATTCGATACTTAATGCATTTTAAAACATCTTTAAAACCATTAACTTTTTCAATTTCAACTTCAACTTAATTCATAGTTTGAATTCCTCATACTTTTCATAATATTAGTTTTAAACCAATTTCAAACTTTTCAATATTAAGTTTTTCACTTAATTTAATTTTTCGCACGTTTAAATTCTAATTCATCACTGAATTTATTAAACCTATAATGGATTATCATGTTGACAACTTCAAATTTGAAATTTAAATCTCATTTGAACTTTGCATTTGCATTCTATTCCCAAAAATAATCAATTAGTTTTTTAGTAAGTCATTCATCAACTTGATTCCATTAAATTTATATCTCCACATTAACCTCATTTCATAATATCACTTCCCTAAAACATATCTGTTTTATTCAATAATATATTCACTGTCCAAAATCGTGAATATACTTATCTATTCAATTCAGTGTTTCTACACTTTTTATTTAAAAGATTATCCACTGTCCAAAATCGTGGATAAAATTCCCAACCAACATTTACTATCACAATATCTAATATAAAGGATAATTCGCTGTCCAAAATCACGAATATATCTCCTTTAATAACTTCTATTTTTCATTTATCAAATTCAATTGGTTTCGAATTTATAAACAACTTTTACAAATTCCATTTCTATTTATAAATTTCGATTTATAAATCTCCTTTATTAATTCAATTCAATTTATATAACTCAATTATATACCAAAAGTTCATATATAAGTTAAATACTTATAATCCATTTATTTACTAAATCGTTCTTCAAAACATTTGAAATCAATTTTCAAAAGAATTCAGAATCAAATTCCCAAGTTATAGTTTAATTATCCTCTTGGCTATAATTAAATTGAAATATCATTTTATTTCACAATTATTATTTTGTAGATATTCACAATATTTGATTCAAACCAATTCATTAATTCACTTCACTTTAATTTTATTTTCATAAGTCTCAATAATTCGATAATGGATTTTCGAATGAGAAACTATCGCAATCCTAAATTTAGAGAGGAGAATTTTCGAAAAAATTTGAATTTTCAAAATATCTTTTATTTTTCAAAGAAAACAATTTTATACTTCTTTAGATTTGAAAAAACGTTTTCTTTAAAGTGATCCTAGTAACTATTCATATTAAACATCATAAACTGAGCTTTGTATAAACCAAAGCTCTGATACCACTTTTGTAACGACCCGCCCTTCTGATCGCCCCCAGTCGGTAATTAAACCAACTTGGGACGTTCAAAATGACGGATTGTTATTCAGTTTATAGAGTTTAAACAGAAGCAGCCACACGAAGTCAACATTTTTAAAATGTGGCGAGGCCGTATACGCGCGTGTGTACTGCAGCCCTACCAAATCTAATGTTTTAAATGATGTTTTCTTTTTGATGAAAGTTGTTTTATGTTAACAATTCAATATATTTTGAATTGATTTTGATGATTTTGTTGATAATTGCCGTTCAGGAAGATTTTGATTGTTTTCTAAATTATCTTCAT
Source organism: Allium cepa (assembly GCA_030765085.1). Lineage (NCBI taxonomy): Eukaryota > Viridiplantae > Streptophyta > Magnoliopsida > Asparagales > Amaryllidaceae > Allium > Allium cepa. The sequence continues at coordinate 231,685,667 of CM060938.1, forward strand.
CAAGAATCCTTTCATCTATCCTCATTGATAATTTGAATCTACTGATTTGTTGTTTAACACTGTTAAGTGTTGTATTTACCGTTATCCGATTTCTTGTTAAAGGATCGGATAGGTAAATTTATATTTGACTGTCATCTAATTGCTATTTGATTATTATTGCCTCTATGCACTAATAACTGAGTTTGAATTAGACTGACCTGTGTATTATTCTCTTTTGAATGTAATACTCGGGTCAGACCGAGTAATTTTACAGCTTGAAGATTTTCAGGCCGCGAAGTTAGAGAGAGTTGGGGAAATTGCTTCACTTTAGCTTTTCGGATAATTTTTGTACTTAAAAGAAATATTCCGCTGTATAAATATAATGCATTGTACAAACTCTGATATATGTATAAAAATTCATTTATGTAAAATATTATGATTATTCTGTGATTCTGTGGCTGTTTTTGTTTAAACTCTATAAACTGAATAACAATCCATCATTTTGAACGTCTCAAGTTGGTTTAATTACCGACTGGGGGCGATCAGAAGGGCGGGTCGTTACATAAATGCTTTTCGTTTATAATTAAAAATATCTTGTTCAAAATAATAGATTTCAAATGGTTTTTGTTATGAAATTGGTTACACGGGACTCTGAAATTGGGAAATATAATTCTTCGCACTACTACAAAATTAAGTTGTTACTTTTGTTTTTCTTTTTCCCTACCCAGTTCAATCTTTCTGACTTGATAAAAGCTTGAAGTTTAAAGCTTCTTACATAGAAATATGTAGAGAAAGTGTAGGATTATTTTCAAAATTTTATAGTTATATGGAACTATACATTCGTATATCGTTTTCAGTCCTTTTATTCATTGTTTGACCAGTTTGTAAGTGAGTTTTGATTCTACATCTAATTTATTGCATGTTTTACTATATATATATATATATATATATATATATATATATAGTAATGATGATATTAAGGCATATTGCATAAGATCTCACTATTTGATATTTACCTATATTATTTGTACTTTTCCTAGTTATAATATTTCCTATTATATTATTACTTAGGCTTCAAGTAACTAAGATACAAATATAAATCATGTATTTTTGCATATCAATTAAGCCGTTAGTAAAAGTATTGACTTTTAATGATTGTTAATTTTTTTTCCTCTCCCCCTCTTCTTCTTTTATATTTTATTTTATTAAATAATTTCAATAAATGATAAATGCCAAAAATTTCACATATTTGTTTGCTTTAATTTATCTTGAATAATTGAGTGCATATTAAAAGTGAAAGAAAGATTGGAGTTCAAAAATTATCACCACAACAAAACTGCCCTAATATAGCTATATTTTTTGCAATGGTCATAATCTACTAGTTGTAATTAAGGTTTTTACAATGTTTTGTTTCAGAAAGTTGTAATAAACTTACTTTCAAAAACTTTTTTTTGTTAGTTGTTGCATATGGATATTATGACTATTTTTCTTTTGCCAATTGTAATAGATGTTAATTTTCATCAACTCTTTTGTTATGCTAGTTATAATATATACCGATTAGCTCCTTTTGGTCGCCTATTGTAATAAATAGTTAATATGTAATAAGCAATAAATAATAATTACAAGTAAATTAAAATAATTAAAAATTAAAAATAAATAAATAAATGATACTTAAATAATAATAAAAATTAGATATTAATGGCAAACATGTTTGGTTTCAGTTGGTTGGTATTTCATACTATGAGATTACAGGTCATGGGTTCGATCCTAGAGATGTACCTTGTTGAAATTAATGGAGCATGCTAAATAATAATAATAATAATTAATTATTAATGTTAATAATTAAAAACTGCTATTAAATACTAATAATTAATTATTAACTTGAAATATGAAATAACTATATTAATAATTAATTATTAATTAATATTTAATAACTAATCAATAATAAATTAATTAACAATCAACAGTCAATCAACAAATAACAAAATAATAAATAGTTAATGATAATTAATAATTACTATTAAATAATAGTAATTAATTATTAGTGATATAAAAATTATAATAATTAGTTAAGCAAAAGTTAAACAGTAATAATTAAAAGCTAAAATTTAATATCAAATAACAATAATAATTATAGATTATTTTGAAATATGAAATAATTACTATTAATATTCAGTAATCCACCTAAGTGAAATATACTTTCTTAATGAATTTAGAAATTCGTATAATATTTAATTATAAATTGTCACTTATGGTTCTATCTTCAGCAAGCGGGCAGAGCACTTGGGCAGTCCAACCATATGTTGCATGTATGATAATTTTTTCTATTTTACTTATAAAAATTAAAATAAATAATATTTTTGAATAAAATATTTGCCCTATTAAATAATATATAATTAATAAATAACTTTTACTAATTAAGATTAAATATATTAAAAATAATAATTATTATTATTAATTAGTAATATATACATATTAACTAACATTTAATAATTTATATTCAATTATAATTATGGGTTTTATATAATAATTGCTAGCAGAAATTATTAATTACTATTGAATATACAAAAGTAGGTAATTAATAATTGTAATTGTTGTATAATAAAATATAGATAATAGTTAACATTATTAATATTCAGTTATATTAAGAAGTAATAATTAGTAATTAAGAAGTAATAATTAATAATTACTATTCATTATCTAATAACTAATAATTAATACTAATATTTAATATTTATTAAGTAATATTTTGAAACTTTGTCTAAAATAAATTTAAATGTTCATAAAACTTAGAAAACTTTCGTAAAATTTGAAAACACCATTTTGAAATTTTCATAAAATTTAATTAAAATATTTAAAACTTTGAATTTATTAAAAATAAAGAAAAAATATTTATTAAGTTTAAAGTCCATAAAATTTAAATACAACATGAAAATATTCAAAATTTTATAAAATTCAAAAAAGTTAAAAAATTATAAATTCGAATAATACAAATATCATGTTAGTAATTATTATTTTCATATGCATGTGGATGTTCACTTTCGTAATTGGTGGAATTTTTGTTTGTGCATCCAAATATTGGACCCAAATTCCAAAACTAAGTTTGGCTCCAACTTACTTTTCGTCCCCTTTCTCAAATCCGTGGCTTTGTCGTTCTCATCGATCGCTACTATTTTCTCCAAGCCCTCTTGCTTTTTATTCCTTATCATTTGTTCTCTAACTGGCTTGCCACTATCGCCATCAATTACCTCACATACGACTGGTCCAACTTGCCTTTACCCACTACGACCTATTATTGCGCCAAATTAGAAAGCATGAAGAGAAGTCGATCTCTGCCTGGAAAGCATAGGCAAAGGCTCTTCCATCCCCTCGCCACCCGATTCTCCACGTCGATCTCCTTATTTCGTCCGTCGATCAAGTAAAGATCTTAATGCCGCTGGCTCCAGAAGCAGCTATTAGGTAACCATGCATATTTCCTTTATGTGTTTATCCATTATGTGCATTTATTAGGTGACCATGCTATTTTAAGTATTAGCACCTGCATTTGTTTTAAATAACATACAATTAAAACCATAAAGATTTTATTCGTGAGAAAGTTTAGTAAATTAATATATCATATTTGAGTTCTCGTTTCATTGTTGTGAGCATATTAGTAGTTCTTTCTAGCTTCTAACGTGTAAAGGAGTACAAAATAGCATACAACATTTTAGCATTAGTGCCTCAAATTGTTTTTGCAAAAACAAAATATTTTCCTTCTATAGTTTTGCAATTAATTTCGATTACATTGGCCAAAGCATGCAAGACAAAAGGCTTGTTTAAAATAGTATTAGGTTGTCCTGTGACCTAGGTAATGAATTTTCGCTCATGGTGAACAATTATTAAAAATTTAGCAATTTACAATAATGTATAAATGTCTTTTACTTAATTAGCATTATTTTTTGCTAATCAGAATCATTTTAGGCTATAATATTTGGGACTATTTTCTGTAGCCTATAAAGTATGTATTTTCCTAACTTTTGAATTATCTACTAACTAACATTCTGATTCACACTGATCAATATTCTTTTTTACAAATTTTGTTACCTCCATCAATATCTCTTGTGTTGGCCAATTTTAACTGAATTTTTTATGTTTTAATCATTAAGCGTTGCTGCTTTCAATGGGAACCTCAATTTTGTGTTATTTGTAGATATTTTTCTTCTGTAGATACTGTAATTTTGGAATTTTATGGGTTACGCAATTAAGCTTGATGACAGGTCAGCTATTACAAAAAAAATTGTTGGGCTATGAATAAATGGGTTTGGTCGTCTTGCTATGTAGCGAATTAAAGCAGTTTCATTAGAGTTATATGGTTGATTTTATAACTTGAAGTGGTTGTTAAAATTACATGTAATATTCATTGTCCATATATTGGACGCCATTGAACTATGACTGTAGATTGTGTAGTGCAATGATTGACCCTTTCTTAAATGCAAGGTTTATTTAACTTTGAATTTAGAATACACTAATTTTTGGAAGTCCCTTTATTTTATTGTACATAGTGTATATAGTTTGTTTTATAATGTAGGCATATGAGACAGCTTAAGCCAGTTAATATGCCTGGTATCTTATAAAATGGCACACAATTTATTGGTGGTTTCTATTAAACGAACATAACACAACAATAAGTTAGATGTAGATTCTTTTCTATCAAAGATGACTTAGGGATGGCAAAGTTAATAATTTTCACAACTATCGCACTTGAACCGAATAGTCACATGTAAAAAACAAATGGCGCTTGTTTTCATCGCCATTATCGCTTAGAACATTGTTATCAATATTCTAAAATTATGCTATTTTAATCCCATTTAAAACCAAACATTTTCACCTATTTTAGTCACAATCAAAATAATTCATTTACACGATGCTTAAAAATTATATCAAATTCGAATCTACATTTCAACAAGTTGGAAAATTAAATCAGATAACAATTGGATGAGCTTTTTATTCCTATTTATTTCTAAGGTTCATACTTCAGCTAACTACACTGCATAGTGTTTAGATATGTAATTCACGCATCAATAGTTTGGAAACCAAGAACAATCTTCCATTTTGTTCAAATGTACATCACTCATTATGTAACATGTTTATTGTAAATGTCAATCAATTGTTAAATAATATGTTAGCTTTGATTTGGCCTCTATTCATGATAGATTGCTTGATGGAGGCACTGACCCTCTGTTTGAAAATTGATTGCTAGGCTACTAGTTATAGTTTATATCAATCTTAAAGCACAATTTTATCACTTTGCAGGGTTGTCAGAGAATTTGCTACTTATATTTAATTATTATGGTTCAAAGAGAATTAAAAAGAGTCTTTCAATATATGCGGAATAATTACTCAAAACTACTTATGTCAACTTAATAAAACTTAATGGCATATCTTTACTAAAGCAAAATGCATTACGTATGATTCTATCACCCTTTTTTCCTTTTTATTTTTTAAATTTGTGTATGAATTTGTAAATATAACCAATTATATTTATATTGTTAATAAAATATATTTGTATTGTTAAGTAACTATTTTAGTGCACCCATGTACCATTAGGAGCGGATGCTTGAAAGGTTTGGGTCGATTCGGTGGTGGATCCTGAAGCCGTTCTATATGGACTTACTGTAAACATCTATAGTTTTGGACAGGCGATTGGGATGATTTTTGCTTGACACAAGGACTTTATCTCTTTTGATCAATATGTATCGGTCCTCCTATTAACATACGTTATGGATTTGGTTATGTTTTTAATAGAGTTATGAATTCACAAATGGTGTAAAGTTGAACTTGTATTGGATTTTTTTTTGAACATAAATGATTTGTGTTGTTTCAGGTAATGTGAATGGTAACAGTTATTATTAGTGAAATATTGGTTTTAATAACGATGTTCTGAAATTTTTTGTTAATAACAGTTGTGGAAAGAAAAATTATAACCTTTGGCAGATACTGTAAATAGATTTATTACAACGGTATTTTCGAATACAAATTTAAGATTTGTAGCAAATTCTTAGGTCAGCCAAAAATGAGATAATGGCACTAGGCTACAATAGATAATCTTCCAAAAGACTTAGTTCATTCTCATATATTTTAAAGGTTCTATACATCTGAAATACTCAATAACTATTACAAATAGTTTTGACAATTCCCAAACAATATGGAGCTTTCGTAGTATTTGGTAAGAATGATAATAAAATTCAATTAGAAAATGAAAAATATTCTTCTAAAACATACGATAGATTTGATATATTAATAAACAATACAAATTAAGTATCGTAACTCCAAAGCACCATGCCCATCTCTAATAAGATAACTCAAATAAAAAGAGCTATAACATCAATGTTCCATAATAAATTTACATAAATGGATGTACACACAAATATCAAACATTCCATGGCTAAAAATGTATATTTACACAAAATAGCAAACCTACATCTTATCTGGTTGTCTGCCATTTAAATGCAACAACAACGTGGACCATGTTTAGCAAGTCGGTTCATCCATTTCGGAATTGATTTTCCAGTTAATTTGAAGCAAATATCCTTGCTAAAATGGTTACAGTTCTTTGTAAATAGATTGTAGGAATCACCACTGTAGTTGCGAGAAAGAACATCCATGAATAAGCGTAACTGGAGTGGATCATAGGAAGTTGTTCCAAACGCAGTCGATTTCCTGAATTTGTAGTTTGGACATTTTTTGGGTTCTACTTCAAATACACCACATGATGGAAAATCAACTGCCCCAAACTAATACTCTACTCCATGAATTGTGAGCAAATGTAGGAAATCCTCTATAAGACACTAATGTGTTGAATGTCACTCAAATAAATGAAATTTCCTTGATCTTTTTTCCAAATAGGAAAACCAAAGCATTTTAAAGGAACGTACTTCTTCCATTAAATTTTTCTTTTTATGTAAGAATTGGTATTCGATGTAATCATGATATGAACCAACTGACCAACCGAATATACTACTAAAGACTATGTGAACAACTATTGTAATAATACACATAAACCAATGTTAATAACACTTTTGTAGGAAACTTCTGTGGTATGTTGGATCCATAATAATATTAATTTCGAATGACCATAGAAAGATTTTACACTTTAAAACAAGTTTCTACAAGAACTGAGATACAAACATTCAGAATACAACTTAAAATAATAACCTTTTTTTTTAATATTTTATTAAGTAACAATAAAAAATTCATATTGACCATGATTAAATATCATCACTTTACTTGGTTGATAAATCATCTTAAGTTGACATTGATAAAATGTAGCAGTTTTATTAAGGCAAATATCTAGTAAATTCTATGCTAAATAAATGACTATTTGTAACAAGTCAACAACAATATTCGAGTCACATTTCATATATAAAAAATTATGTATGCAAAACCAATAATTCTACAGATAATAAAATTATGTATGCAAAATAAGAAGCCCCATAACTACATAATGGAAATGTGAACTTGGCTTAGTTAGATGCAACAATAAATGAAAATAAAAATAAACAAAAATGTGCAAAATTACATTCCACTCCAGAATGAAATGCACCAGGGCCTGCCCAGTAACATAAACGATTAGTTGAGGTTTAAGTCATAAACGTTAAGAATAACTGGTGTCTCTGTTGGCCTTCTCTCACGTCTTTCCATTGTCACGCGCTCTAAGCATGTGGTAATCATTACTAAATATTCTTTCAAGTTCTTTGGATATTCATTTGAATGATCAACATGTATTCCCGCATCTTCTGTCACGGAACGTAAAGAAGCTAGTTGTGCAATAACATCGACTATTTTTTGGCGCATTTGCTCTTTAGTTTTGGTAGCTTGGTCAATTTTTCTTTTATAAGCTTCCAAGCATTCCTCTTATTCTAACTCAAGTATCATTCTCTCTCTATCTGTATTTGGTTCACCAATCTCATCCCAAATCACCTGTTATAGTAATGTAGTAGAAATTAGTGACTAGGAAATAAATAAGACTTTCTTCGATCTCTTTTTTTCTATATATATTCTCTGCATCTATATATTCATATGATTTTTATCATACTATAATATCGGTTTGTAATGTTGTTGCCTTATCATACTAGAATATGATAAGAATTATGTAAAAGATCAAAATAATGTAAATTGATGGAATCAAAGCATCATTATAGTACCTAAAATGGGTGAATAACAAAATAATTTCACAAAATGTTAAATAATCAATAAATATAAAGTGTTCATCTATAAGACAATTTGTGATAACCCGGATTTTCTGGATATTTGAAATTGAAATATTTAATTAATTTTAAATATCTAAAAGTTAGTTTCTAACTTGAATTTCAAATATCGCTGTTTATTGGATAATTAAATTATTTAAGTTAATAATTTGAGATTGGTTTAAATGCTAAATATTGAGTTTTTAAGCTGGTTAAAATATTTCAAAGGCTTATAAAATTTATAATAGTAATACTAAAGATAACAGATGAGTTAAAATTGAATTTGGAAGTAATTTGTTCAGTTTTAAAATTTTATAGTTTAAATTGAATTTAAAAATAGCCTTCCGAGGCACAGTCTTGGAATTCGACGAAACCAGTTCCATTGGATCCATAATATTGTGTTATTATCGATTTTCAAATTTCATGGTGATTAGAGTTGTTGTGCAAGCGTACGATAGTTAAACACGCTGAAATTTATATCGAAAATTTAATACAAAAACTGGGTCCAAAAAGCTATCTTCTCCATACGATCGAATTAGGACTTGAAACTTTTCCAGTGCATTCGAAATAGGGGTATAATATTATAAATGCCTAGAGCCATGCCTCGATAGAAGGTCGAAGTTTTGAGTAGCAAAATTCGAGACGATTTAAATTTAAATTTAAATTGAAAAATAATATATACTTTGACTGGTCAAATAAACTGAACATCAGAACTTTTTGCTCTCTACTCAAAACACTGTAGCTGGCCGGCATGCAAAGCATCTTCAACACGCAAGGGATCTTTTCCTTCTTTAAAAATCACGTTATTTTCCTCTGGTACTTCAATCATTTTCAACAAAAAATAAGTAGTAATGGCCGAGCAAAAATCAACTGAACACATCGGTTCATTTTCTTTTTCCCCCATTCCCAAATTAATTCATGAATCCCTTTCCCTTACCTTCGATCAACCCATGCTTTTTCAAAGTGAATTCAAAAAAAATGGTGGCCGTAAGAAGTTGAATTGGCAACTCTTTTCTCCTTTCCAAAATCAGTTTCGTTCCTCGAGCAAGATTCAGATAGGATTCGATTTTTAGTGAGGCTCGTTTATCGTGGATGGGGAGTAGCGGCTCGAACAAGGGAAGATGGGCTAGGGCTTCGGTGTAGGGTGCGAGCACGTGTGGGTTTCGGTAGAAACTTTAGGGCGGTGGCCAGGGCTCTCGAGCGGGTTGCTCGCATGGACACGCTGATAGCTGAGGTTTTGAACTCGGGTTCGAATCCCATGGAGGTGGCATCTTCGCGTGCGGTTGGGGTGGCTGGAGTTAAATTATTATAGTTATATATGGGTGCTTGGTTGTTAGAAAATGATAATATTAAATTATTATCATTGTTGTGTAAAATTTATATTGAGAAATTGAAATCATAACCAAAAGCTAAGAAATGAATTCATTTACAAATGGGATTTGTAAATGTGATTTATAATTTGAAATAGAATTCCAGAGAAATATTTAAAAATAAGTTAAGATGAAAATTCCAGAGTAATGTTTAAATAATTGGGTGGATTTTGAATTTGGAATTTTGTCAAAGGTTTAAATTCCTTTAGGTTTGAAAATGGTTTTGGAGAAATAATGATGATGTTATTTGGAAAATATTTTTGAATTGGGTAAGAAATCTGGTGAGATTGGAATTTAAAAATATTTTGGAAGGATAAAAGCACTAATGTAACATCCCGATATTTTCAGCCATCCGCATCAACACATGCCGGACTTGAATTGCTCAAAATACCGCATTGTAAATAAATTTGAAGCAAATGTAATACAATCACAGAATCACAGACATAGAAATATCAGAATAACTCACAGCGGAAATTAAAATACCATAATAGTTCATGAAGCTACCATAACAAACTCTCAAAACATAATACATAATATCAGTTTGAAAACATATACAATAGAAAACTCAAATACATAGTAGTTTATAAATACCAGAGCTGAAATAGAACAACTGAAATTGAAAGGGAATAGATAACTAGACAAGCAGAATCTTCAGCGATTCCCAGCTCTAGAAAAAGAAATTCAAAGCTAAGTTGTAAATACTCAGGCTGACCCGAGAGTAAAGTAAAACACAAAACACTCGAGTCAGGACATATATACTTATATAATGTAAACCAATGCAAGTGAACTGTAGTAGTAATGTACAATAACTTAAAGGATGCTTGGGTCATCCATCCTTTAAGGATCAGTTAAACTATAAATTAAATACATCCTGTGGTTAAAATTTCCAGATAGTAATTTATACATTGAAATCAAATATCATTTCAAAATTCAATATCATTCAATAATCCATTTCAAAATATCAAAATATCGTATCTTTTCAAAACCACATTCATTTTTATTTAAAATACCATTTCAAAACACATTTCAAAATAGTTTATATTTCAAACAAATTACTTCATTTTAAATCATTAAAATGAAGTTATTATATTTAATAATTAAATTATTAAATTTCTAAAATTTTAATCTTTTAAAGTTCATTTATTCACTTAAATTTATTAAAACAATATTCAACTTTCGCAGCATTTAGAAAATGCTATAGAAGTTACTTTTAAAACAATTCAATTTAACATAAACAGCATTTAAAAAATGCTGTAATAGGGTTACTTTAGTATAAATAAAACCTTAGTTAATTTCAGCAACTACAGCACTTACAAAGTGCTATAATAGCCCTTAATTCAATTTAGCCATTTAGTTCATTTCTATCAACTACAGCATTTACAGATACTCTAATATCCTTTACATTAGAAATAATAACATTTCAAAAATGCTATTAATTAAATTCCAAATATTCAATATAATTTCACAAACAATTAAATTTTTATTTAAATCATTTTAAACTTATAAAATCATATATTTTCACTTTTAAAACAATCATTTAAATACCCTTATATTCATGATTTTATAAAGTTAAATTTTCATTCAAAAATCAATTAATAATAATTTACTTATATAGTTCAACATTCAATTTCAATTCCTGCAATTAAAATTTTAATTTAACACTTAAGCTTAAATTTTCAAATATAACTTATTTTTCATCTTATTTACTTAACTTAAAATTCACTTTCAAACAAAATTCACAAATTTCCAATTTAAGTTATATTTCAAAATTCAACTTAAATATTCATTTATTTCACCTTTAATTTATTCAATAACCATTAATACTTTATAAAAATTATTTAAATTAATTTTACTTCAAATTTAAATCTATTTATCATATTTCCTATTTAATTTAAATTCCATTTATAACCAAATCATAATTGCCAAAATAACTTATATTTCAAATTTCTAACTTTACCATTAATTTATTTCACTTATAAATTTTTAGTAAATCAATAATGCTTTATAAAATCATTTTTAATTAAGTTTAAATCAAAATATTGTAATATTTACATTTCTAAAATATTTTAAAAATTTTAGAAAATTATATTTTAACCACGGGTCTGTATATCATTTTCTAGCCTAGGTAAAGTGATACGGATAATATATCATTTCAATCTGTAATTTACAAAGAAACCCAGGTTCTATCATTTCAAACACGCTATCCCAAGAAAAAATGAAATAAATAAAAATCATTCAGGCCTATCATTTCAGCCCATAACGATTTTTCCCTATTCTAAAGTCCATTCGGATATGTATCATTTCAACCCATAGTGATTCCAATCTAAAGGGAACTTGCAGTGTGATAAACTGATATAAATAAACAGAATAACATTATACAACAGTAACAGATGGTATAACAAGTAAATAAGCATGGGTGAACATCATATGATCATAACATAACAAATATAGCATGGTGATACGTCTTACAGATTCAATTGTGATCAGTTTACTAGTCATATAAAGTATAAATTTGTTTGGTGAGAGTTACTCACCCTGTATAGCTGGAGATGACAATCAAATGCACAAATAAGGAACTTCAAGGGCATGATAACACGACAATGATTTGAGAATGGGAGAGCCAAAGCTAATTGCCATGTTACATATCAAACCAAACAAATACAAACATGAATTTTCAACTAAACTATTTATAAACAATACTAGGAATAAATATACAACTCAAAACTAATGCTTTTGCACTTGCATTCAACAACATATGCTTCAGCTATGGACTAGAAAGGCACTGTAATGGGATGGTTTTGGATCAGGTTAAGGTCATATAGGGGTCGGCCAAAGCAATATAAAGGAGATGAAGGTATATGTGCATGCATTTACAAAAACAAGGAAACTACAAGCAACGGCATGGATTTCAAGGCTAAATATCTTCGGCCAAGGGACTATTGGGAATGGCCTGATCTGGAAGGATCAACTACAGGTGTGGCAGGGGTCCTAGGCTCAGGTTGTGGCTGGTGGTGGTGGTGAATGGTCGGCCAAAGTATGATGGTGGAGTGGTGGATCAATGGAAGGCTCGGCTATGAAGTTTAAAGTGGAGTTTTCATCAATTTTTGGTGGATCATCATCCTATAGGGCTTCGGCCATGGATGGTCAGTGAGATGGAGGCGATGATGGCTGGAGTAGGTGATGGTGGAGGCGGCCAAGGGGTTGGAGGTGGCAGGCCGAACTACATGAAGGTGAAGGCAAGTGGAAAATCAAACAAAACAAGTATAAAAAGTGAAAAAAAAGAAATTTTACCAAACTTTTTTGCTTCAAGAAGAAGGACTATAGTTTTAGGGTTGAGGAGGATATATTTTCACGTAGGAAATAAAGTGGAGTCGGCTGGAGAAAGTAGTATAAGGTAGAAAATTGATTTAGTGCATTGATTGGTGAAAAGGTAGGTTGAATATGAAAAGACAATGTACACAAAGAGTCACAAACTTTTCAAATTTCTCTAATTCTTTTTAAATTTTAAAATACATGTAAAATACTTATAAATATAGATAAAAATAGGAAAATATGATGAATGCAAAAAAATAAATAAATAAATATTAATTAATATAATTAAATTTAGAAAATAGCAAAAATTGTAACTAGGCTTAAAATTTTGAAAGTAAATGCAATAAATTTTGGATATATTTTATGTACCTGAAAATTACTTTAAACAAAGATAAAAACACAAAAATAAAATTCATGCATAAAAATAAGTAAATAAATTTTAATTAAATTGAGAAAATAGCTAAAAATTAGAAACTAGGCTCTAAAATTTGTAAATAAATTCAATAAACTTTGGAAAAATTTAAACATCACTTTAAAAATGTTTTTAAATAAAATATATACCTAACATGTCATGTAAGACATATTGGAATATGATTTGACAAATAAAAATATTTTTTACATAAATTAAAATAAACAATATTGTTAAATAAATTAATGTACACACAATATTGTAAAATGCATAACTTTCACAAAATAAATCGGATTTCAACGAAATGAAAAGTAGTATTTTCAAAATTTAATATATTTTCATAATAAAAGATAAAATTCTAAAATTCGTATATTTAAATTTAAAAGTAAAAGTTTGACCAGATTTACCAAAATCCACATTTTTCTGGAAATATCCTATTTATTCAGGTTTGGGATTATAATTCACACCAAAAATCAAAAATTATATTTAAAATAACAAAATTTATCCATTTTAATAAATATAATAAAGTCTTTAAATTAGGAGTTTCAAGTTAAATAATTAAAATAAACAATTAAAATAATCACAAATTACTAGGTTGTTACAACTAAACTATATTTGATCGCTAGAAAATAACTTCGGTGATGACTGCAGCATCATCGATGTTCATTTTCGAGTTTCCAAAGGAGGAATTGCTGCTTGAATGTTTTAAATGGGAGATGTTTGCAAAAACTGGGTTTGGTTTTGAAATTCAAAGAGGTAATTGAATTTACCAAAGAATTTTGGATATAATTGATTTCAAATAATTTTTGAAATACTTAAGTGATTATTGAAGACTCTGGAATTGGGTTAAATGTTTTGAGTGTCTAAATAATGGCTTAAGCTCTAGAGGTTTAACTAAAAATGTTTATGGATTATAAAAAGATTTGGAAATTTATGAAGTTTGAAAATTTCTTAGAATGGAATTAACTTGTAAAAAGTTAATAAGTTAGAAGAGTAAGTCGAATTAAATGAACTTAAGCTAGGTTTAATAATATTATGATTGGATTTGAATTAAAGTTGAAATATAATTGAAATGGAACTGTATCACGTGGTGGATATATTAAATGAAATTAAGTTCTTACTTAATAAAATTTAAATGGATTATGAAGTCAAAAGAATAGTATGAGGTTAGATTTAACTGGAGTTTGGTTGATTGAATGGGAATACACGGATTTCGATGGCTTATAAAAGAATTGAAAACCCATTAAATATATATATATATACTTGGCTAAATTAAGTGTGTAATTCCGAGTTAAAAAGTAAAATGTGAATGGGATTGATTGTAAATGGACAAAAGTATGGATATAAATAAGCTGTTACTTATAAAACTTAGAAGTGGAATGAAAAAGCCAAAATAAAATTGTTTTGTATTTTGGGAAATGAATAAAAATCCAAAAACTTGAATTATAAAATAGACTGAACTCAAGAAAATTAAGTGAAGTGATTTTTGAAGGGTAAAAATCAAATATTGAATTAAAAGTGGGAAATGAACTAATTTGAATAAATTAGTTAAGTGAGTATGTTAATGGAATTCTGATTGGTTGAATAAAATTTGAATTATGAGTTAAAAATGGATTTTGTGGAGTTAAACTTGTGTTATAAATAAAATTCAACTTGGACGTGAAATTTATTATTGAAATTAAATTTAAATTGGTAAGCAAATAAAATTGAAACTGAATATTTAAATTTAATTTAATTTAAATTGTGTATGTAAAGTAAAGTGAAAATTGAAGAATTTGTTTGAAGAAACTAAAGGATGTAAAAGTTTGCAGATAAACTTTTATTTGAGATTTAAAAATAAATTAGTAGGTGGAACTAATTTAAAGAATGTTTAGTTAAATATTGTTCGAGATGAGATGAATTGGAAATTGAAATACTTATTGGATGAAACTAATTTAAAATAATGATACGAATCATTTATAAATGGAAGATAAAATTCAATATTCAGAGTTGAAGATAAATTGAATTCATATGTAAATGGGAGAACCAATTTGAATAGAAGTATATATAAACTAAAGTGGTGAACTGAAAATAAATATAAGAAGCGTATAAAATACTTATATTGAATTTAAGAAGAAATGGTAGAATTCTTATGTAATATGGGTGTCGAGAAAATATATTGAATAAACATTTGAGTGAAGATTTAATAAAAATATGTGAAACGATAAGCGTTGATAAGTGAATAGAAATAGAAATGAATGTGAATAAAAAGAGAATTGATATAGTTGATAATCAATTGAGATAAATACGTAGGATGTGCGTATATTATTTTATTCGCATAATAATTTGATCCAGATTCGAGCACGGAATTTCAAGATAGTTATATCGATCCGAGTTAGGATTTTTCACTCGATTGTCGATGGCGAACCCTGGATATGGATTTTGATTGATTCTGTAAATTATCTGTCATAGTTATGACTATGCAAGGAGAATGACAGTTTTTGATCAAGAAAACCAGATCTGAGTCCGCACTAGGAAGTAGGGTGGACGATACTAGTTCGAAAGTGAAATTGCATGATCGAGCGAGTGGTCGGATTTGATATTGCATACGGATGATATATGTACATCGTACGGGCTTGACTGAATAGATATTGAAATTTTGTAAAGAATTCAATAAAATGATTTTGAATGTTGTGATTGGATATTATTGCTAAGTAGAGTATACAGGTATTTAAGCGCAAGAGGAAAATTGGTGTTTTTGATTTCAAAAGATAAATTTGAATTGCTCGATAAAAAGGTATGTATTTAAATTTCTATATAAAATTTGATGATTTTCTAGTCTAGCCACTTGGCTTTTGTTTTCTTTTGAAATCCGGGGGCCCGTAGAGGCATTTTGTAGTTGTACGGAGCTAGCTGCGCAAAGGAGACGTTGGCGAAATTTTTCGAGAATTTAGGGAGTTCGAAAAATTTTGCGAAAATTTTGATAATTCAAAAATTAAATTTGAATGGTTGGGTAAGAAATATTGGTCTGAACTAATGGAAGATGTTTAGAAAGTTAGTGAGGTTGATGAAGTCTTTATTAAAAGATGGTTTTGGGTATTGTTAAAAACTGTTTGGTTTTGGGTATTGAAACCAGTTGTTTGGGAAAGTAGAGAACGGTTATTGGACCATTTTTCTTAACTAGTAATTTCGGGGACGAAATTCTGTTAAGAGGGGAGGAATGTGACAACCGAAATTTCTGGATATTTGAAATTGAAATATTTAATTAATTTTAAATATTTAAAAGTTAGTTTCTAACTTGAATTTCAAATATCGTTGTTTATTGGATAATTAAATAATTTAAGCTAATAATCTGAGATTGGTTTAAATGGTAAATCTTGAGTTTTTAAGCTGGTTAAAATATTTCAAGGGCTTATGAAATTTATAATAGTAATACTAAAGATAACAGATGAGTTAAAACTGAATTTGGAAGTAATTTGTTCAGTTTTAAAATTTTAAAGTTTAAATTGAATTTAAAAATGGCCTTCCGAGGCACAGTCTCGGAATTCGACGAAACCGGTTCCATTGGATCTGTAATATTATATTATTATCGAATTACAAATTTCATGGTGATTGGAGTTGTTGTGTGAGCGTATGATATTTAAACACGGTGAAATATCGAAAATTTAATACAAAAACTGGGTCCAAAAAACTATTTTCTCCATACGATCGAATTAGGACTTGAAATTTTTTCTAGTGCGTTCGAAATAGGGTTATAATATTATAAACGCCTAGCGGCATGGCTCGATAGAAGGTCGCAATTTTGAGTTGCAAAATTCGAGACGACTTAAATTTAAACTTAAATTTAAAAATAATATATACTTTGACTGGTCAAATGAACTTAACATAAGAACTTTTTCCTCTCTACTCAAAACACTGTAGCTGGCAGGCATGCAAAGCATCTTCAACATGCAAGGGATCTTTTCCTTCTTTAAAAATCATGTTATCTTCCCCTGGTACTTCAATTCATTTTCAACAGAAAATAAATAGTAATGACCGAGCGAAAATCAACTGAACACATAGGTTCGTTTTCTTTTTCCCCCTATTCCCAAATTAATTCACGAATCCCTTTCCCTTACCTTCGATCGAACCATGCTTTTTCAAAATCGATTCAAAAAAATGGTGGACGTAAGAAGTCGAATTGGCAACACTTTCCTCCATTCCATAATCGGTTTCGTACCTCGAGCAAGATTTAGGTAGGATTCAATTTTTAGTGAGGCTCGTTTATCGTGGATGGGGAGCAGCGGCTCGAACAAGGGAAGATGGGCTAGGGCTTCGGCGTAGGGCGCGAGCACGTGTGGGTTTCGGTAGCAACGTCAGGGCGGTGGCCAGGGCTCTCGAGCGGGTTGCTCGCATGGACGCAATGATAGCTGAGGTTTCGAACTAGGGTTCGAGTCCGATGGAAGTGGCATCTTCGCATGCGGTTTGGGTGACTTGAGGTAGCTGCAATGGTGTCTGTAACGACCCGATTTTTCGACGTCCGAAAGTCGACATCAATATGCCCACTGTATCGAATGCTGGAAAATCGAACCGTTAGGTTTAAAGAAGAAAGTGGTAGAAGAAGAAGAAACAGAAACAATAACAGTATCTCACATTTTCCAGCGAAAGAAATATAATTGATAAATGAGTATCTTTAAAACAAAGAACTATATCAGTTGTTACATTACATCACATCAGAGTATTACAACAACATCACACAATCAATGGCAGTTATAATCACCTGCCTAATGGTTGAATACATAATGGAATGATTATAATATACAGAAGTACGTCTTGCCGTTCATCTCGAACTCCAGATCTCCACGGTATCCTTTTTACGACTTCGCTCCAGAATGATGATAACCTAACTCTAGGCTGCCCGTGTGGAAAATTAGGGGCACCTAGAGTTTAGAAAGGGAACAATGAACTCCAGGTCAGTCGTGGGACTGGTGTGAGATCTTAAAAACAGTTATTTTCACAAAGAAAATAAAATGAGATCCGCTATGCTTTTGGAAAATGAAACGACGATAAGGCCTCCCGCCACACACACAATGCAAACGCAGAATTGGAGGAGATTTCTCCTTATGATAGTCAAACATGATTAATACGCAAAATCTTTTTTTATATTATCATTAGTGCATAGTGCAAAAAACATTTCGAAGGTATAATATTAATCTTAGCCAGCATACAACCATTATTGTATGCCTACTATAGCTACCATGTTCAATAGCAGGTTACCGCTACATTCCATCATAGGTTATACAGCTAAAACCGTACAAGGCGCGTATTGTTTCTTTGGATCTTCAACAAATGGTCAGGCTAAGTAACTTCCTACTGCCACATGGGTACGCCTCTGGAGGGACGTCCCGAGAACCTACCCGTGTCTCTGCCAACACAAGACCGGGTTACCTCTGTAACTAGGTAACTACTGCTCGACTATGCCATCCCCCGGTCATTTGCGACCTTTATCCGAGGATCCTCAACCACAAAGAAACAACCACAAAGTGTAAAAGATTTGCAGCAACCACATAGGTTTAGTATCTGGGATCCATTCCATAATACCGCCTTTTTCCAGAAGGAAATGACATACCTAAAGGGTGCGACCCTCATAACCTTGCCGCATCTTTCCTGTTTTAACCATTTCCGGGGTGTGAGGTCCGACGAAGTCTCGTCCACAAAGCTACACTTTTCACAAAGTCATGCGTTGATCAACAAATGATCAACAGCACTTCATATGCCACATTACCAAATTGGGAGTATATTACTAATAACCATCAACTACATAACCTCTGAGCTCGTACGTCTCAGAGAAGGGTGTTAAGCTAAGAGAAAAAATTCTCCACCACCAAAAGAAATGTATTTGATTGAAATCAGCTTTATATCTCAAAGTGTAATGTCAAACACACATCCATACAAGTCCATTCCGGGATCGAACGGAACCGAAGGAACTTCAAAGAAGCCTTTGCAAATCTGGATATTCACTAATCACGCATGGAATCCCCAACACAAAGGGTGATAAAATCTCTATACCGGAGCAACCCAATGCAGAGACATTCAACAGGTAATCCTTTCGCTTTCGAAAATACCTGGTCTTCAACACCGTCTTCAAATGCAATCACATTTCGTCGTATCATTATTCGGAATGGGTTTTATGACACAAAGTCCTCTCCCGGCTAATCCGAATAATGAGCATTTATTTTTAAAAATGAATGTTCAATCAGATTTCAAACAAACCACAACAAATTTCCATTTTGATCTTTTAAACAAAAGATCCATCACAATCACAAAGTTCCGATATGGCTTTCGAATATCCATTTGATATACCACCCTCGGTCGCATCGAAATTCAAATGTCGTTTAAAGGCAAATATTGATAGTCGGTTATTTAACTATCAATCAACATTCACAACAATTACCAGATTTAAATAATTTTCCCCAATTATTTATTTTCAAAATATCTTTGCAAGATAAATTTCACACTTCAACCATTTGAAAACAAATTTCAAATTATTTTTCCTTACGTGGAATAGATTTCCAAATATTTATTCATTTCCATTGAAAATCTGCCCAGTTCAAATATTTTAAAATAATATAAAATACTTATCCAAATTATACTTGGAAACATTTAAAATAAAACTATTTTTAAAATACTTGCTTAAATATTAGTTATGAAAAATATTATACTAAAATCTCATATAAAAATTCAAGTCCAAAATCTAATTTTAAAATAAAATTAGTAGAAGGGATATAACTATTCAAATATCCATTTTCTAAAACAAATATCAATTAAAACTTAAAATCATTACTTCCGTAATTAATTAAATAAATCATTACTTTAAAGATTTACAAAATAACTTAAAGAAACTAATTTCTCCAAAATATTCTTTTAAAACCAACCCTAGAACTTTTAATTTATATTTCAAAAGCTATTTTACAAACATACTCGGCTTTTCAGGGAAAATACACCTTCCTTTTCAAAATCCATCATTTTTTAATCAATTAATAAATCCTTCTGGATTTATTTTAAAATTACGTTCTGAATCCGTAAATCCCTTTCACACTGTTAAAAAATAATCAAATGTTTATTTTTAAAACAAATTTCCCTTTCCTTTATAAATTTCCATTGTGAATTTAGATTTCCAAATATCAACTGATATACGATTTTCAAATCGATTCACGAGTATTCACTATCAACACCAAGTCAATTTTCAAATTGATTTCCAAATTTTATTTTAAACACCAATCAAATTCCAAACTGATTTCTGAATTTATTTCAATACCAATTCAATTTTCAATCAAACACCAAACCAATTTCCGAAATTATTTTTAAAATAACTTCCATTATCTCTTCCAAATTATTTAAAAATCATATTTTTAAAATAAATTCGTCACCTTTTAAATATTATTACTTGAAATCCATTTATTAAACTTTTTCCCATATTTTCGAATTTTATTCAATAGGATTTCACTATTGATTTTCTTCTTAAATTTAAAAATCCAATTTTATTTATTTCTAGTGTCTTACGATACCAAAAATATATTCGGCTAAATTTTAGCCTACAATGATTTCAATTACAATATAATCACACACAGATTTTAAATAATCAACATACAATATTGAAACAAATTCGATTATTTGAGGAACCCAGTTAGATCCCTCCAACCTGTTTCCCTGCATCCACAGACGTTAGCACAACAATTAAATACCAATTCCACTTCGAGGTGGAACATCGACGTATATGGGATTTACAAAATATCATCCGCTATTATGCGGCGCATAGGGTCTCATCCGCTATATAATGCGGGAAATCAATCACTCCAATGTGTGTGTATATATATATGTATATATACACTACTATATATATAATATCATTTGATGAATAAATTATTATAAATCAATCTTCTAAGCACACGGTCAACCAATTTTAAATCTAACTATTCAAAATTTAAATCAGAACAATATTTGATTGAGTGAGAAGATCTCACCTTTTACTACGCATGCAATTCCATTTCCATTCCGGAGTTGATTTCATCATTGTATTTGACCTTGTATAAACAATTGTATAATTCATTAATATTCGAAATAATCAAATAACCAATTTTATTTTATTTTTATGTTTGGCAATTTTAATTATCCAACGATTTTATTTTAAACTGATTTTTTAATAAATTTACTTAAATAAAATTAAATTTAAAACTAAATTTAGTCCAACATTTATTTTATAAAATATTCTTATCGATTAAAATAATTAAATATGTTTATTAACAGATTTATTCCATATTACATTATTTAAAATAATTAGTAATTGAACAAATGCAGATAAAATTGAAAACTACATATATATTATTATTATTATTATTATTTTACGTAAGTTGATATTAAATTGAAAACATAAATTGTACTATACCTCACAGTCAAGTCGAGGTCGACTCCGACCATCCACACGACCTCAATTCCTTCCAGAACAAACCCTTTTCTCCGAGCTCCAGTTCTACCTTCATGTAGGCTCGAGCCCAATATTCGCAGCCGCCCTTCCTCACATGCACGAGTGTGCGTGCAGCCACCAGATGCGTCACCGCCACCTCGAGTCAAACTCGAGCACCTGATCGCTCTCGAATCGCTATCCTACCGCCCAATTCCTGCAGCGCCAACTCGAACTCAGGTCAAATCTCACGAGCCTCGCGCACGCCACGCTTCCACGCTCAAATTCGAGCTTGCCTCATCGCTGCCCCCTTGATTTCGACAATTTCGATTTTTGTTTGTTTTAAATTGAAGTCGACTGATTTTGAATAGAAGGAGGAGAGCACAGTATTCCAATCGCACCCTTTTTTTTATAGATTTCAACTGTTCGGCCAAGAATTGATTTCGAATTGAGGAAAGGAAAAGAGAGTACTACGTGATTTAACAAAGTAAAAGGGGAAATGTCGGACTGAAAGAAATGAAAGGAAGCAAGCATCTCGAGCACGTTCCCTAGGTCGGCTAGGTTGGCTGATGGGATCTAATATTGTTTTACTTAGGAATTTATAATATTATTTAATTCCAAAATATCTCGTTTAACATATCTCATTTAACATATCTCAAAATTCCAAACCCCTGTTGAGGTATGCTGCCAGGCGTTTATAAGGTTTTATCCGCATTTCGAACACGATGGAATGTGTTTCGGAGGCTAATTCGATCATATGCGCAAGTTACAGAAGTAAACGATCAATTTTAAATTAAATGAATTAAAATAATTTCTATACGTTTTGAGTTGCCAGGGTTAAATGACAACTCTGATTGCTACAACAATTGAAATCCGATAATAACTAACTATTACGGATCCAATGGAACTAGTTCGTCGAATTCTGAGACTGTGCCTTAGAAGGCTATTTTTAAATATCAATTTAAATCATATAATTTCAAAACTGAACAAAGCATTTCCAAATTCAATTCTGAAGCTTCCATTAACCTTAATATTATCAATATGAATTTTCTAAGCCTTGAAAATATTTTTAACAAGCTTAAAACTGAAGATTCAAATTTTTACCCGACTTCAATAAATTAAATTCAATAATTTAATTGCCAAATCCATAGTTATATTTGAAATTCAAGCTAAACCATCATTCAAATATCTAAAGTCAATTAAATTTTCAAAATTCAATTGTCCAAAATTCAGGGTCGTCACATCCTTCCCCCTTAAAAGAATTTCATCCCCAACTTATAAGTTAAGAAGAACGATCCTTTACCCATTTTCTATCTTTCCAAAACTAAACATTTATATCAACTTACCAAACAAATCCTTTTTATTTAAGACCCATCATTTCTTCAACTAACTCTCCAAATTCAATCATAAGTTCCAAACAACCTTGTTTACTTAACCAATTCAAATTTAAATTTAAATTCTAATTTTAAACTTTCAAAATTTTATCAAAAATTTTCTAACCCCCTATATTTTTGAAATTTTTTTGCCAGTGTCTCCTTTGCGCGGCTAGCTCGGTACGACTACAAAATGGCACCACAGGCCCTCGGATTCAAAAAGAAAATAGAAAGCTAAGCGACTAGACAAGAAAATCATCAAATTTCATATAGAAATTTAAATACATACCTTTTGTCGAGCAATTCAAATTTATCTTCGAAAATCAAATCCCAGTTCCATTTCCTTTAATACACCTATATATCCTGCTAGCCATAATTTCCAATTACAACATTCAAATATCATTTTTGCACGTTTCCTTACAAAAGTTTGAATACTTCTATACCATTTTTTTTACTATTGAAGTTATATATCCATTATCATTCCGTCTTACTTTTTCAATTTCCTTTGAATTCAATTCACAGTTTCAATTCTATT
Source organism: Allium cepa (assembly GCA_030765085.1). NCBI lineage: Eukaryota > Viridiplantae > Streptophyta > Magnoliopsida > Asparagales > Amaryllidaceae > Allium > Allium cepa. The sequence goes on from CM060938.1 coordinate 231,709,289, forward strand.
TGGATTCAATTTATCTTCTAAATCTCGAATTTTATCGATTACCTTTCATTCACAACTGGACTATTTTAAATTAGTTTCATTTACTAACCTATTACAAATTCCAATTCATTTTATCTCCCCTTTTATTACCTTTAGTTCACTTCAAACTAGTTTTGCAATTTCACACAATCCAAATTGGTTTTCAACATTCAGTTTCAATTCTAGTTTTATTCTTTTGTTCATTCCCAAAAGTTTATTTTCAATTCACCATTTTGATTTATAACCACTTATATTAAACTGGATTTCAAATTCCATATGAAATTAATTTACTTTCATCTATAAATATTAGATTCAATTCAATTTAAACCTTACCCATTTGGTCATTCATCAATTAGTTTCACTTATTAATTTCAATTTAATACTTCACTTTGTTTATCGCAAATCAATTTCAATTCCAATTCCAGTTCTATTTATTTACAAATTCGAATGAATTTCAACATTCAATTTCACTTTCATTTAATTTCGATTGTAAATTTATTTATTCATTCACAACTTTATTTTCCACCTTAATAGATTTTATTCCAATCATTTAGTCTACAGGACTTCTCAAATTTACCTTTATTCAAATTAACTCAAGTTAATTGCAGTTTAATCTGAATTTCCTAAGTTTTCAAACTTATTGTTCCATAACTATTTTTTATAAGATTCCAAATCTTTTCAACATTTCAAGAATCATTTTTGAAATCAATTTAAATTATCTTTTGAATTTCCAAAACCAAACCCAATTTTCCAAACAACTTCAATTTAAAACAATTTGGCAGCAATTCCTCTCTTGGAAACTCGTAAATGAACACCGATGATGTCGCGATCATCATCGACATTATTTTCCAGTGACCGAAAAGAGTTTAGAGCCTTTATTCCTTCAAAACATTTTCCAAACCTTTGAAATTCATCTTCAAAATCAAAAGGGATTTAAACTTTCCAAATCTCCAAAATTTCAAATTCTTTTCAAAACATTTCTCAGGAATTCCATTTCAAATTACAAATCACATTTACAATTTATATTTACAAATCTCATTTGTATATGGATTTTTTTAGCTTTTGAGTTACAATTTCAATTTCCTATTCAAATGATAATAATATTAGCACTTCCTAACAATCAAGCAACCATATACTATAATAATTTACAAAGATTATTTCCTTTATCTACGAAAATAATTTTGGGTAAAATTATTGCATTTACCATATTTTAAAACAATATTGTGTCGAATTGTTCTGTACAAGTGTTTAGAGATCCCTATCGATAGAGTTGTACGGACTATACCGACCAGAATCCATATATCTCTCAACAAACCAATCATCACAATATAAAACAATTCTGTATTCACTAAAAAATACGCGCTCATATCTATTAATACACTCAGTCTCATTCTAGAGTACTACTGACTCTATCTCTAATGAGTAACACTAGACAAAGACAGGGTTGTCGCTTAACCAAATACTCTGATACCACATTGTAACGACTCGATTTTTTGACGCCCGAAAGTTGACATTAATACGTCCACTGTATCGAATGCCAGAAAACCGAACCGCTAGGGTTTAAAGAAGAAAGAGGTAGAAGAAGAAGAAACAGAAACCATAACAGAATCCCACATTTCGTAGCGGAACAAATATAATAGATAAATGAATATATTTAAAACAAAGAACTATATCAGTTGTTACATTACATCACATCAGAGTATTACAACAACATCACACAATCAATGCAGTTATAATCACCTGCCCAATGGTTGAATACACAACGGAATGATAATAATATACGGAAGTACGTCTCACCATCAAGCTCGAACTCCAGATGTAGCGACCCGCTATTTTGGACTATTCGCATCCGCACATGTCAGACTTGAATAATTCAAAATACTGAATTGTTAATTTCAATTTGGCAAAACTCAGATATACAGTAAATAAATAATCATAGAATCACAGACACAGAGTAATAATATGCAGCGGAAGCAAAAGATAGTAGTTAATGAAGCTACTATATACATATAACAAAGTTAAATAAGTTACAACAGAAGTCTCGAATACAACAATCAAATACAAGAATTAGAATATATCACTAGAATCAACTGAATATTTGAAAGTTGGATAGATAGCCGGATCTCCAAGCGAAGCTCCAACTCCAAAGGTGTAACGTTTCGGATTTTTCGTTGCCGAAAAACCGAAATGTTAGGGTTTAAGAAAACAGAAAAGAAGAAGAAAGAGGTAGAAGAAGAGAGAAAGAAGAACAGAACAGAAAGAAATAACACAACAACATCAGAATCTCACAATCGCAGCGGAACAACATATAATAGATAAATGAATAATCTTTAAACAAAGAACTATATCAGTTATTACATTACATCATATCATCAGAGTGTACAACAACAAACAAACAGCGGAAAAAGAATACTATATACTAGTAATACGCCAATGCCATCCATCTTGCCTCCAGCAATTCCTGGATTCCAGAATATCCTGATAAACCTTAACTCTTGACTGCTCGTGTGGAAATTGGTGGGCACCCAGAGTTTAGGAAGGAAAACAATAAACTCCGAGTCAGTCATGTGACTGGTGTGGGAACTCAAAACAGTTTATTTTTCTTTAAAATCAAAATAGAGGAATATTTTTTTTTAAATTCAATTCGAAATGCTTTTAAGAATGAGACTACCATAAGACCTCCCACCACACACACAATGCAAACGCTGACTTGGAGGAGATTTCTTCTTATGTTAGTCAAAGATGCTTGATACGTATTAAAAAGAAAACATTTGATATTATTACTAGTGCATAGTGTAGAAAACATTTCAAAAGTAGAATATAAATCTTAGCCAGCATAGGTACCATTATAGTATGCTTACTATAGCTACCATATTAGATGGCAGGTTCTACAACTAAAACCGTACAAGTCTCGTATTGTTTCTTTGGATTTCCAACGAATGGTCAGGCCAAGGAACTTCCCATTGCCACATGAGAATGCCTCTGGAAGGACATCCCCGAGAACCAAACCGGATCTCTACCAACACAAGGTCGGGTTACCCCTAACTGAGTAACAACTGACCGAGTATGCCATCCCCCGGTCCTTTGGGACCTTTAACCGAGCGCTCGTCACCATCATCACACAATCATAACAAAGTGTTTTCAACATGAGTAAGCATCTGGGCTCCATACCATGATACCACCCTTTTCCAGAAGGAAATGCACATACCCTAAAGGGCGCTACCCCTCATAACCTTGCTGCATCTTTCCTGTTTTGACCATTCCGGGGTGTGAGGCTCGACGAAGTCACGTCCACAAAAACGTACTTTATTCAAAAGCCATGCTTTGGGTCAACAAATGATTATAGAAATGATCACCAAGATAGACGATCAAACAAATGATCCTATCGCAAATAATCAACACAATGATCATTTCACAGCAACACTCAGCATGTCACATTACCAAATTGGGAATATATTGCTGATAACCTTCAACTACATAACCTCTGAGCTCATACGTCTCAGAGAAGGGTGTTAAGCTAAGAGAATAAATTCTCCGCCACCAACAGAAATATATTTGAAAGAAATCGGCTTTATATCTCAATTTGTAATGTCAGACATACAATCCATACAAGTCTGTTCCGGGATCGAACAGAACCGAAGGCACTTACAAAGAAGTCCTTGCAATCCGGATAATCTCTAATCACGTCCGAATTTCCCATCACATATGGAGATCTCTATACCGGGGATCCGCCAGTGCAGAGACAATCAACAAGAAACCCTTTCGTTTTCGAAAATATCCGGTCTTCAACACCGATCTTCAAATGCAAATTATCACGACGTATCACATATTCGGAATGGGTTATACGACCCCAAGGTCCTTTCCCGGTTAACCCGAATAGTGAGCGCTTATTTTAAAAAAAATAAGTGTGGCATTCAATTTCAAACAAATCACAACAAATACCAATTCAAAGGTAAATATTGATAGTCGGTTATTGAACTATCAATAGATATGCCAACATCACCAGATTCCAAATAATTTTCCAAATTATTTATTTCCCAAAAATATCTTTACAAGATATATATATTTTCCATTCTTCAAAAATAAATCAGTATTTATTTTTAAACTCATTTTCCAAATTCCATTTATAAATTCCATATTGAATTTATATTTCCAAAAATATTTATGAATATACGATTTTCATTCGATTTCTAATATTCATTTTTAATTTATCTTCGAAAAGATAAATTCCAAATATTCACTTAATATCGGAAAAACATTTCTATACTTATTAAAAATAAGTAATTCACAAGCCTTTTAATTTTCTACACTTGGAAAATATTCAATATACTCTAATCGAAATTAAGTATATAATTCATTCTTTAAGGAAATCATTCTCTTAAACATATTTATTTGGGCCAAAACGAATGTTGCGCAAAACATCGTTACGACAACCCAAAATCACTAGTATAGGGATTCGAAATTAAAATAGATATATAAATCCCAATACTATATGTAACGAGTCGGATTTTGCCCGCTCGAAAATTTACATCCATACTTCAAATCGTACTCGAATGTCATAGATTCGACCGTTCAAATTCGATTCGCCGGAGCTTATAACAATCATTAAGTACACAACACAGTGGAATAAAAGAATAATACATTGATATACAGCTTTGATACAATATCTGATACAACAGATGATCCAATAGATATCAATATACATCAGAGATATGATACAATTAAATCGCAGCGGAAAAAGAAAAAAAAAATAGATAACATCTAGCAGCGAAACAAATAACTCTAAGATAGTCTTCAAGGAAGAACTCCGAAAATAACTGCAACTCCATTTCCAAGAATCAATCCAGCAATAGCTCGAACCCCCATAACATTGCACCAAGCTTAGCAAGACTGGTGCGATCCAAAGACTGAACTAACTCCAGATAATCCACTATATCTAACTATCTGAAAAAACCCAACTATAGACTGCTCGTGTAGAAAATAATGAGCCCCCAGAGTTTAGGAAAGAAAACAACAAACTCCGGATCAGTCGTGGGACTGGTGTGAGCAACAAAAACAGTTTATCTTTTAAAACATTCAACAAAAGATTTTCAAAGTCAATTCGCAATGCTTTTAAAAATGAGACTACCATAAGGCCTCCCGCACACACACACAATGCAAACGCAGAATCGGAGGAGATTTCTCCTTATGATAGTCAAAGATGCTTGATACGCATTTAAAATATCATTTTATATTATTACTAGTGCATAGTGTAGGAAAAATTCATTTCGAAAGTAAAATATAAATCTTAGCCAACATACGACCATTATCGTATGCCTACTATAGCTACCATCCAAACAGTGGTGACCACCATAAGTGAATGGCAGGTCCTACAACTAATACCGTACAAGTTTCGTATTGGGAATTGGATTTCCAACGAATGATCGGGCCAAGGAACTTCCCATTGCCACATGAGAATGCCTCTGGATGGACATCCCCGAGAACCAAACCGGATCTCTACCAACACAAGGCCGGGTTACCCCTAACTGAGTAACAACTGACCGAATATGCCATCCCCCGGTCCTTTGGGACCTTTATCCGAGAGCTCTCTAATCAATTCACACAATCATAACAAAGTGTTTTCAACATGAGTAAGTATCTGGGCTCCATACCATGATACCACCCTTTTCCAGAAGGAAATGCACATATCCTAAAGGGCGCTACCCCTCATAACCTTGCTGCTTCTTTCCTGTTTTGACCATTCACGGGGTGTGAGGCTCGACGAAGTCTCGTCCACAAAAACACACTTTATACAAAAGCCGTGCTTTGGGTCAACAAATGATCATAGAAATGATCACAAAGATAGACGATCAAACAAATGATCCTATCACAAATAATCAACACAATGATGATTTCACAGCAACACTCAGCATGTCACGTTACCAAATTGGGAATATATCGCTGATAACCTTCAACTACATAACCTCTGAGCTCGTACGTCTCAGAGAAGGGTGTTAAGCTAAGAGAATAAATTCTCCGCCACCAACAGAAATATATTTGAAAGAAATCAGCTTTATATCTCAAATTGTAATGTCAGACATAACTATCCATACAAGTCTGTTCCGGGCTCGAACAGAACCGAAGGCACTTACAAAGAAGTCCTTGCAATCCGGGTATTCACAATCCTGATCGGATTCCCCATCACATATGGAGAACTCTATACCGGAGCAACTCGGTGCAGAGTCAATCGACAGGTCATCCTATCGCTCTTGCAAATACCTGGTCTTCAACACCAGTCCTCAAATGCTATCCATAACGATATATCACATATTCGGAATGGGTTATACGACCCAAAGGTCCTTTCCCGGCTAACCCAAATAGTGAGCGCAAAATTTAAAACATATGGATATGGGATTTCGATTAAGTCACAACTTAATAATTCCAAAGTTTCTTTCAAATGGTTTAAACCAATTACCATTTCAAATCTTTTAAACAAAAAGATTTATTTCACAAAGTTTACTTAGTTTCACAAGGATTCATTTACAGGTTTCAAAACAATTTCCATTTGAATTGGATTAATTCATTTAAATCTTTAAATCAAAGATTTATCTCATAGCTTTCAAAAATTGTTTCCAAAGATTCATTCATAACATGGAAAATCATTTTCGATTCAAACTTGAAATCTCTTTAATATTAATTGGAAGTTCATTACTCATATGAAAGCTTTTTATCACTTAGAAATAATAGTTTTATTTTGGAAAAAAAACCCTGATTCCATTTATACAAGTTATAATCTTTGGTTTAATTCAAATTTCCAAATCAACGCTTAAACATGGTTTAAACCCGTATAACTTGTAAAGTTCTTTTTAGATCATAAATATTGAATATAGAATTCAATTTCAGATTTCTTTTGAATTTCAATCTAAATCCGATTATTTAAATTCCAAATCTTTATTAGTTATTCAAAAATAACTTTTATTCTTAAAACAGCTTTTCAAAAGCTTTTCCACATTTAAAACTTAATTTATTTCCAAAAATATTTGAATTAAAAATTCAAATTCAAACTTATTTAAAAATCTGTGACTTAACCGATTTCCTCGTGAAATCCATATTTGTGTGTGTATAGTGTGGTCCAAGGGTTTAACACAATAGTGCACGACAATCATCACAAATATCTCAATATCGATAAGCGGTATAACCAATAACGCTTGTCTTCATTCACAGTTTCCCAGATAAAATATATTTATCAATCACGAAGATTCATCATTACAATTCGATGTGGGTTTCGGATAACCAACTGGAATCCGATTCCCTGTCGCATCGAAATTCAAATGTCGTTTTAAAGGCTAAGGGTTTACAGAATAAAATCACCAATCATATCCAACACAGGGTAAATCAAATCTCACACATCACAATCTCAAAACAGAAATATCAATTCATTTTACAACAAATCAGATATCCTACATAATCCATAAGTAATCATCTTTAATTCTTATTGTGATAAATTCAATTAAAAATAATTTCTTAGGAATTAATTACTTAGCCCTGTATAATCAATCGTTAATTCATTATCAATTAATTACATACTTCATTTCAAATTTGTTAATTAACCAATAAATTCTTAATCAATCATTAAGTCTTAATTACTTAATTCCTTTATTCACTTTATAAATTAATTACTTCATAATCAATTTATTTAACCTTGATTAACTATTCTTTAACCATAAATTTATAACTTTAATTATTAATTCATTTACCATTAACTACTTAGTTAATCAATTATTAGTTCTTAATTAAATTCTTTAAATAAATTAACAATTAATTTTCCATTAATTAACTTAAGTAGTTAATTACTATTTACGTATCACCTAAACATAAATTAATTCAAACTCTAATTATAATTAAAATGAAATTATTCTTAATTTCTTTCAAAAATAATTACTTAATATTAATTATTCATCTTAATTAACAAAAAGTCTTCTTTAACTTGGTGAAAGTCAATGCATTATTAACCACAAACTTAGATGTTAATAAATTACTTACTTATCATGAAGTGATTACTTAGTCAAAGTAATAATAATTAAGTATTAAAACATTGTTATGTATTAATTAAGGTAATTAACTTGTTTCTAAGTTTTAACTTAAACTGTTAAATACCATTCAAGTTCAACAGGGTTCAAAACTTGTTGAACAATTGTTTATTTAGCATTACTTTACAAATACAATACTGCTGATAGAAGGAAACCCGATTCTATCTCTCAAATACTCGCGTATCCCTTCGAGCCAAACACCCCCTTTCCCGAGACCTCTTCTCTCCCTCTCGCGTTCTTCTTCTTCTCTTCTTTTTTTTTTCCTTCAAGCCAAGTTTTAAGTCCAAACGAAAAACATCAGGTAAGTCTATTTTGCACACTCGAGTTCGACCCCGAAACACTCACCCCTTGAACTCGAGAAACATCACGCGACATTTTCACCCATCACACTGACACCAAGCGAAACGTGCACGTGCACGGAGCGGCGCCGGAGCTCTGGCGAACTTCATCATCGGCGGCAAGTCGCAAACCATCCAAGCACTCGAAAACCAAACTCGATTTGCCTTCAAACATTCGAAATCGAAATATAGCCCCCAGCTCGCTCGAAAACTGAAGCTCACCACAATCAACAAATGCCTTCGCCACTGCTGCACAGGCCACCGGAGACCCTCCAAATCCACCCACGCCTCGGCAACACCCGACGCAACCACCCTCCCAAGCTTCGTGACACTCGATCGCTTATAGGAATCGCACACACCTCGTTTCCAACATGTCCAGAAACTCGAACAAAAACCCTAACCCAGCCTCGTACCCTTAATCCACGCAATAACAATTTTTTTTGATAATTTTTACAAAATCACCAATTTTTATACTTGCTTCAACACAAATTTGAAGATTTATTATTAAATCAATAATCTGTAATTGATAAAAATGCACCTTTTGATCAACCATGAACTGCTTATTCAATTCTACATTAAAATTTCTCATTTCTGCTTTAAAAATTCCATTTTGTATTGAAGATTCATGTTATCAACTTGAATTAATATTTTATAACAATTGATTTTATCAACTTAATTTTTTTGTTGCCTGCAAAACATGATTTCCAGAGTATAGATAAGTTATTTCGATTCGAGATGATTTCCAACACTTAGTTCATGAGCAAACAACAATTTTTGTTTTGATCTTAAGTCTAAACAGTTAATAGGTCAAGAGAAATTAATTTTTTTCTTTCTAGAGTTTAAACAGAGAATATACATATATGAACAAAACCTGTATACCATTCATTTTCCAGAAAATTCATTCATATATATATATAAACACCACCATACTTATTCACTGATATGCAAGCAATCGATTACATTTTTAAATTTCAAAAGATGAGGTTACTCACAGGTAAAAACAAAGAAGTCAAAATAAAAGAAAGAAAGTTTGCTCACCTGTTTTCCAATAAAGCAAGCTCAGAACTTCAAGTTGAAACAGCAGTTTGAATTTTTCTTTTTGAATCCTGTTTTGCTTTGAATTAAATGATGTTTGATTTTGTAAATGGTGATGTTTTCTTTTTCTTTTGGTTTTGCTGTTTGCTTTTACAGTTTTTTTTTCATTTTTTTTTCAGGCTGTCTAAATTTGGTTTGAACAAAATGAAGTAACGTAGAGGTATACATACAAATATAGAGAGGACAGTGTGCATAAGGTATAGGCTTACTTCTTTTATTAACTGCATATATTATTTTATAAAGCAAATCTCGGCTAAGAAGATATCATCAAGTCATGCTGAGGAGATATGGCATTTAATGCATGTGCTATTGGGTTTACAACTTCACACTATTTGAATCATGTATGTACAGTTCTTTGCTTTATACACAATGGTTTTGTTATGTATGTATATGCACATAGATCATTTTGTTTATTTTATTTACTTTGTATGCTAGCTTTGTTTATGTTTGCTCGTATGTACTTGTATTGTATAAAAATAACTCATTTGATTTTTATATTCTGGTTTTGTTTATTTTTGTATTTAATGTTTTATGTTTTATTTGTTTTGTAAATATTACTTTGCATTCAATTTAATATGTTGTTCACCGAGATGTCTTTTACATTGCTTGATTTACATATGTTTTATAATATAAATGAATTCAATGTTGTTATTATTATTTATTCAAACTTTTAATTTAATTTTCCTTTTCAACATTAACTTTACAACGTATATTTTATTTTATATTTTTCACTTAATATTGATAAGTAGTTTTATTCTTATCTCTTTTACTTATTCTTTTTACTTCTATTTTTAGTTTAAATATTTATCATAAATTTTACTTTAAAAATTATTGTTTTATATTTCTCTATATATATACATATATTTTCACATATATACAAATTTTCAAATCCATATGACTTTACATATTTTCTATTTGAATCGGGGAAACTCGCTTTCATTTATAATTAATTAAATAAATTTTATTCAAAATTTCATTTAATTATCAATTTAAATTAAATTAAAATCTAGGGTCGTTACAGACTTCCCCCCTTAAAAGAATTTCGTCCTCGAAATTCGCAGGCACGAAAACAACACAGAGGTAGACAGGTTTGATCTCCTATAATTCCTCAAACTTAAGATATGAATTCCAAACTCAAATCGGAATACCCCAAAATATAAATAGCTGGTCCCTCTTCGGACTTTGGTATTTACAAGAAATTATAATAGAATTTCAATTTTGGTTTTAAACAAAATCGTTTTATTGATTTAATTCAAATTAAGCTCTATATTCTATTAATCAATTTAAAATTTCTAATTCATATTCATTATTTCCAATTTCAATTTTCAAATTCATATTCATTAAAGTTTAAATCGAAAAGCCGATAAGAATCGATAAAGATACGAAGTAAGAATTTTCTACAACGATTCGTAGGGCCATCATCGCATCGAAACTTCTTTGTGGAGCTGTCACGAAGAATTTCAAAAGAATTTGGAAACGAATCAAAGAAAATTGATAGAGAAAGTTATTTCCACTGTTGCAGGGTATTGACTATTTATAGTCGTATTCCCCTGTCCCCTATCTCGTTCTCTTCTTGCACTCATACTTACTATCAGTTAATAGCAAGAGAATTTACTGAGGCTTTCAAACGGATATCTTAGGGATTACTCATCCTAGGATTTACTTCATCCTATCTCTAATGAGCTACTTAATGTGTTACACTCCTGAGCTAAAGTTTCACCTTAGCTCTGATACCAAATGTAACGAGTCGGATTTTGCCCGCTCGAAAATTTACATCCATACTTCAAATCGTACTCGAATGTCATAGATTCGACCGTTCAAATTCGATTCGTCGGAGCTTATAACAATCATTAAGTACACAACACAGTGGAATAAAAGAATAATACATTGATATACAGCTTTGATACAATATCTGATACAACAGATGATCCAATAGATATCAATATACATCAGAGATATGATACAATTAAATAGCAGCGGAAAAAGAAAAAGAAAAAAAAATAGATAACATCTAGCAGCGAAACAAATAACTCTAAGATAGTCTTCAAGGAAGAACTCCGAAAATAACTGCAACTCCATTTCCAAGAATCAATCCAGCAATAGCTCGAACCCCCATAACATTGCACCAAGCATAGCAAGACTGGTGCGATCCAAAGACTGAACTAACTCCAGATAATCCACTATATCTAACTATCTGAAAAAAACCCAACTATAGACTGCTCGTGTAGAAAATAATGAGCCCCCAGAGTTTAGGAAAGAAAACAATAAACTCCGGATCAGTCGTGGGACTGGTGTGAGCAACAAAAACAGTTTATCTTTTAAAACATTCAACAAAAGATTTTCAAAGTCAATTCGCAATGCTTTTAAAAATGAGACTACCATAAGGCCTCCCGCACACACACACAATGCAAACGCAGAATCGGAGGAGATTTCTCCTTATGATAGTCAAAGATGCTTGATACGCATTTAAAATAACATTTTATATTATTACTAGTGCATAGTGTAGGAAAAATTCATTTCGAAAGTAAAATATAAATCTTAGCCAACATACGACCATTATCGTATGCCTACTATAGCTACCATCCAAACAGTGGTGACCACCATAAGTGAATGGCAGGTCCTACAACTAATACCGTACAAGTTTCGTATTGGGAATTGGATTTCCAACGAATGATCAGGCCAAGGAACTTCCCATTGCCATATGAGAATGCCTCTGGATGGACATCCCCGAGAACCAAACCGGATCTCTACCAACACAAGGCCGGGTTACCCCTAACTGAGTAACAACTGACCGAATATGCCATCCCCCGGTCCTTTGGGACCTTTATCCGAGAGCTCTCTAATCAATTCACACAATCATAACAAAGTGTTTTCAACATGAGTAAGTATCTGGGCTCCATACCATGATACCACCCTTTTCCAGAAGGAAATGCACATATCCTAAAGGGCGCTAACCCTCATAACCTTGCTGCTTCTTTCCTGTTTTGACCATTCACGGGGTGTGAGGCACGACGAAGTCTCGTCCACAAAAACACACTTTATACAAAAGCCGTGCTTTGGGTCAACAAATTATCATAGAAATGATCACAAAGATAGACGATCAAACAAATGATCCTATCACAAATAATCAACACAATGATCATTTCACAGCAGCACTCAGCATGTCACATTACCAAATTGGGAATATATCGCTGATAACCTTCAACTACATAACCTCTGAGCTCGTACGTCTCAAAGAAGGGTGTTAAGTTAAGAATAAATTCTCCGCGACCAACAGAAATATATTTGAAAGAAATCAGCTTTATATCTCAAATTGTAATGTCATACATAACTATCCATACAAGTCTGTTCCGGGCTCGAACAGAACCGAAGGCACTTACAAAGAAGTCCTTGCAATCCGGGTATTCACAATCCGGATCGGATTCCCCATCACATATGGAGAACTCTATACCGGAGCAACTCGGTGCAGAGTCAATCGACAGGTCATCCTATCGCTCTTGCAAATACCTGGTCTTCAACACCGGTCCTCAAATGCTATCCATAACGATATATCACATATTCGGAATGGGTTATACGACCCAAAGGTCCTTTCCCGGCTAACCCAAATAGTGAGCGCAAAATTTAAAACATATGGATATGGGATTTCGATTAAGTCACAACTTAATAATTCCAAAGTTTCTTTCAAATGGTTTAAACCAATTACCATTTCAAATCTTTTAAACAAGAAGATTTATTTCACAAAGTTTACTTAGTTTCAAAAGGATTCATTTACAGGTTTCAAAACAATTTCCATTTGAATTGGATTAATTCATTTAAATCTTTAAATCAAAGATTTATCTCATAGCTTTCAAAAATTGTTTCCAAAGATTCATTCATAACATGGAAAATCATTTTCGATTCAAACTTGAAATCTCTTTAATATTAATTGGAAGTTCATTACTCATATGAAAGCTTTTTATCGCTTAGAAACAATAGTTTTATTTTGGAAAAAAAACCCCGATTCCATTTATACAAGTTATAATCTTTGGTTTAATTCAAATTTCCAAATCGACGCTTAAACATGGTTTAAACCCGTATAACTTGTAAAGTTCTTTTTAGATCATAAATATTGAATATAGAATTCAATTTCAGATTTCTTTTGAATTTCAATCTAAATCCGATTATTTAAATTCCAAATCTTTATTAGTTATTCAAAAATAACTTTTATTCTTAAAACAGCTTTTCAAAAGCTTTTCCACATTTAAAACTTAATTTATTTCCAAAAATATTTGAATTAAAAATTCAAATTCAAACTTATTTAAAAATCTGTGACTTAACCGATTTCCTCGTGAAATCCATATTTGTGTGTGTATAGTGTGGTCCAAGGGTTTAACACAATAGTGCACGACAATCATCACAAATATCTCAATATCGATAAGCGGTATAACCAATAACGCTTGTCTTCATTCACAGTTTCCCAGATAAAATATATTTATCAATCACGAAGATTCATCATTACAATTCGATGTGGGTTTCGGATAACCAACTGGAATCCGATTCCCTGTCGCATCGAAATTCAAATGTCGTTTTAAAGGCTAAGGGTTTACAGAATAAAATCACCAATCATATCCAACACAGGGTAAATCAAATCTCACACATCACAATCTCAAAACAGAAATATCAATTCATTTTACAACAAATCAGATATCCTACATAATCCATAAGTAATCATCTTTAATTCTTATTGTGATAAATTCAATTAAAAATAATTTCTTAGGAATTAATTACTTAGCCCTGTATAATCAATCGTTAATTCATTATCAATTAATTACATACTTCATTTCAAATTTGTTAATTAACCAATAAATTCTTAATCAATCATTAAGTCTTAATTACTTAATTCCTTTATTCACTTTATAAATTAATTACTTCATAATCAATTTATTTAACCTTGATTAACTATTCTTTAACCATAAATTTATAACTTTAATTATTAATTCATTTACCATTAACTACTTAGTTAATCAATTATTAGTTCTTAATTAAATTCTTTAAATAAATTAACAATTAATTTTCCATTAATTAACTTAAGTAGTTAATTACTATTTACGTATCACCTAAACATAAATTAATTCAAACTCTAATTATAATTAAAATGAAATTATTCTTAATTTCTTTCAAAAATAATTACTTAATATTAATTATTCATCTTAATTAACAAAAAGTCTTCTTTAACTTGGTGAAAGTCAATGCATTATTAACCACAAACTTAGATGTTAATAAATTACTTACTTATCATGAAGTGATTACTTAGTCAAAGTAATAATAATTAAGTATTAAAACATTGTTATGTATTAATTAAGGTAATTAACTTGTTTCTAAGTTTTAACTTAAACTGTTAAATACCATTCAAGTTCAACAGGGTTCAAAACTTGTTGAACAATTGTTTATTTAGCATTACTTTACAAATACAATACTGCTGATAGAAGGAAACCCGATTCTATCTCTCAAATACTCGCGTATCCCTTCGAGCCAAACACCCCCTTTCCCGAGACCTCTTCTCTCCCTCTCGCGTTCTTCTTCTTCTCTTCTTTTTTTTTTCCTTCATGCCAAGTTTTAAGTCCAAACGAAAAACATCAGGTAAGTCTATTTTGCACACTTGAGTTCGACCCCGAAACACTCACCCCTTGAACTCGAGAAACATCACGCGACATTTTAACCCATCACACTGACACCAAGCGAAACGTGCACGTGCACGGAGCGGCGCCGGAGCTCTGGCGAACTTCATCATCGGCGGCAAGTCGCAAACCATCCAAGCACTCGAAAACCAAACTCGATTTGCCTTCAAACATTCGAAATCGAAATATAGCCCCCAGCTCGCTCGAAAACTGAAGCTCACCACAATCAACAAATGCCTTCGCCACTGCTGCACAGGCCACCGGAGACCCTCCAAATCCACCCACGCCTCGGCAACACCCTACGCAACCACCCTCCCAAGCTTCGTGACACTCGATCACTTATAGGAATCGCACACACCTCGTTTCCAACATGTCCAGAAACTCGAACAAAAACCCTAACCCAGCCTCGTACCCTTAATCCACGCAATAACAATTTTTTTTGATAATTTTTACAAAATCACCAATGTTTATACTTGCTTCAACACAAATTTGAAGATTTATTATTAAATCAATAATCTGTAATTGATAAAAATGCACCTTTTGATCAACCATGAACTGCTTATTCAATTCTACATTAAAATTTCTCATTTCTGCTTTAAAAATTCCATTTTGTATTGAAGATTCAAGTTATCAACTTGAATTAATATTTTATAACAATTGATTTTATCAACTTAATTTTTTTGTTGCCTGCAAAACATGATTTCCAGAGTATAGATAAGTTATTTCGATTCGAAATGATTTCCAACACTTAGTTCATGAGCAAACAACAATTTTTGTTTTGATCTTAAGTCTAAACAGTTAATAGGTCAAGAGAAATTAATTTTTTTCTTTCTAGAGTTTAAACAGAGAATATACATATATGAACAAAACCTGTATACCATTCATTTTCTAGAAAATTCATTCATATATATATATATAAACACCACCATACTTATTCACTGATATGCAAGCAATCGATTACATTTTTAAATTTCAAAAGATGAGGTTACTCACAGGTAAAAACAAAGAAGTCAAAATAAAAGAAAGAAAGTTTGCTCACCTGTTTTCCAATAAAGCAAGCTCAGAACTTCAAGTTGAAACAGCAGTTTGAATTTTTCTTTTTGAATCCTGTTTTGCTTTGAATTAAATGATGTTTGATTTTGTAAATGGTGATGTTTTCTTTTTCTTTTGGTTTTGCTGTTTGCTTTTACAGTTTTTTTTTTCTTTTTTTTTTTCAGGCTGTCTAAATTTGGTTTGAACAAAATGAAGTAACGTAGAGGTATACATACAAATATAGAGAGGACAGTGTGCATAAGGTATAGGCTTACTTCTTTTATTAACTGCATATATTATTTTATAAAGCAAATCTCGGCTAAGAAGATATCATCAAGTCATGCTGAGGAGATATGGCATTTAATGCATGTGCTATTGGGTTTGCAACTTCACACTATTTGAATCATGTATGTACAGTTCTTTGCTTTATACACAATGGTTTTGTTATGTATGTATATGCACATAGATCATTTTGTTTATTTTATTTACTTTGTATGCTAGCTTTGTTTATGTTTGCTCGTATGTACTTGTATTGTATAAAAATAACTCATTTGATTTTTATATTCTGGTTTTGTTTATTTTTGTATTTAATGTTTTATGTTTTATTTGTTTTGTAAATATTACTTTGCATTCAATTTAATATGTTGTTCACCGAGATGTCTTTTACATTGCTTGATTTAAATATGTTTTATAATATAAATGAATTCAATGTTGTTATTATTATTTATTCAAACTTTTAATTTAATTTTCCTTTTCAACATTAACTTTACAACGTATATTTTATTTTATATTTTTCACTTAATATTGATAAGTAGTTTTATTCTTATCTCTTTTACTTATTCTTTTTACTTCTATTTTTAGTTTAAATATTTATCATAAATTTTACTTTAAAAATTATTGTTTTATATTTCTCTATATATATACATATATTTTCACATATATACAAATTTTCAAATCCATATGACTTTACATATTTTCTATTTGAATCGGGGAAACTCGCTTTCATTTATAATTAATTAAATAAATTTTTATTCAAAATTTCATTTAATTATCAATTTAAATTAAATTAAAATCTAGGGTCGTTACAGACTTCCCCCCTTAAAAGAATTTCGTCCTCGAAATTCGCAGGCACGAAAACAACACAGAGGTAGACAGGTTTGATCTCCTATAATTCCTCAAACTTAAGATATGAATTCCAAACTCAAATCGGAATACCCCAAAATATAAATAGCTGGTCCCTCTTCGGACTTTGGTATTTACAAGAAATTATAATAGAATTTCAATTTTGGTTTTAAACAAAATCGTTTTATTGATTTAATTCAAATTAAGCTCTATATTCTATTAATCAATTTAAAATTTCTAATTCATATTCATTATTTCCAATTTCAATTTTCAAATTCATATTCATTAAAGTTTAAATCGAAAAGCCGATAAGAATCGATAAAGATACGAAGTAAGAATTTTCTACAACGATTCGTAGGGCCATCATCGCATCGAAACTTCTTTGTGGAGCTGTCACGAAGAATTTCAAAAGAATTTGGAAACGAATCAAAGAAAATTGATAGAGAAAGTTATTTCCACTGTTGCAGGGTATTGACTATTTATAGTCGTATTCCCCTGTCCCCTATCTCGTTCTCTTCTTGCACTCATACTTACTATCAGTGAATAGCAAGAGAATTTACTGAGGCTTTCAAACGGATATCTTAGGGATTACTCATCCTAGGATTTACTTCATCCTATCTCTAATGAGCTACTTAATGTGTTACACTCCTGAGCTAAAGTTTCACCTTAGCTCTGATACCAAATGTAACGAGTCGGATTTTGCCCGCTCGAAAATTTACATCCATACTTCAAATCGTACTCGAATGTCATAGATTCGACCGTTCAAATTCGATTCGTCGGAGCTTATAACAATCATTAAGTATACAACACAGTGGAATAAAAGAATAATACATTGATATACTGCTTTGATACAATATCTGATACAACAGATGATCCAATAGATATCAATATACATCAGAGATATGATACAATTAAATAGCAGCGGAAAAAGAAAAAAAAATAGATAACATCTAGCAGCGAAACAAATAACTCTAAGATAGTCTTCAAGGAAGAACTCCGAAAATAACTGCAACTCCATTTCCAAGAATCAATCCAGCAATAGCTCGAACCCCCATAACATTGCACCAAGCTTAGCAAGACTGGTGCGATCCAAAGACTGAACTAACTCCAGATAATCCACTATATCTAACTATCTGAAAAAACCCAACTCTAGACTGCTCGTGTAGAAAATAATGAGCCCCCAGAGTTTAGGAAAGAAAACAATAAACTCCGGATCAGTCGTGGGACTGGTGTGAGCAACAAAAACAGTTTATCTTTTAAAACATTCAACAAAAGATTTTCAAAGTCAATTCGCAATGCTTTTAAAAATGAGACTACCATAAGGCCTCCCGCACACACACACAATGCAAACGCAGAATCGGAGGAGATTTCTCCTTATGATAGTCAAAGATGCTTGATACGCATTTAAAATAACATTTTATATTATTACTAGTGCATAGTGTAGGAAAAATTCATTTCGAAAGTAGAATATAAATCTTAGCCAACATACGACCATTATCGTATGCCTACTATAGCTACCATCCAAACAGTGGTGACCACCATAAGTGAATGGCAGGTCCTACAACTAATATCGTACAAGTTTCGTATTGGGAATTGGATTTCCAACGAATGGTCAGGCCAAGGAACTTCCCATTGCCACATGAGAATGCCTCTGGATGGACATCCCCGAGAACCAAACCGGATCTCTACCAATACAAGGCCGGGTTACCCCTAACTGAGTAACAACTGACCGAATATGCCATCCCCCGGTCCTTTGGGACCTTTATCCGAGAGCTCTCTAATCAATTCACACAATCATAACAAAGTGTTTTCAACATGAGTAAGTATCTGGGCTCCATACCATGATACCACCCTTTTCCAGAAGGAAATGCACATATCCTAAAGGGCGCTACCCCTCATAACCTTGCTGCTTCTTTCCTGTTTTGACCATTCACGGGGTGTGAGGCTCGACGAAGTCTCGTCCACAAAAACACACTTTATACAAAAGCCGTGCTTTGGGTCAACAAATTATCATAGAAATGATCACAAAGATAGACGATCAAACAAATGATCCTATCACAAATAATCAACACAATGATCATTTCACAGCAGCACTCAGCATGTCACATTACCAAATTGGGAATATATCGCTGATAACCTTCAACTACATAACCTCTGAGCTCGTACGTCTCAGAGAAGGGTGTTAAGCTAAGAGAATAAATTCTCCGCCACCAACAGAAATATATTTGAAAGAAATTAGCTTTATATCTCAAATTGTAATGTCAGACATAACTATCCATACAAGTCTGTTCCGGGCTCGAACAGAACCGAAGGCACTTACAAAGAAGTCCTTGCAATCCGGGTATTCACAATCCTGATCGGATTCCCCATCACATATGGAGAACTCTATAGCGGAGCAACTCGGTGCAGAGTCAATCGACAGGTCATCCTATCGCTCTTGCAAATACCTGGTCTTCAACACCGGTCCTCAAATGCTATCCATAACGATATATCACATATTTGGAATGGGTTATACGACCCAAAGGTCCTTTCCCGGCTAACCCGAATAGTGAGCGCAAAATTTAAAACATATGGATATGGGATTTCGATTAAGTCACAACTTAATAATTCCAAAGTTTCTTTCAAATGGTTTAAACCAATTACCATTTCAAATCTTTTAAACAAGAAGATTTATTTCACAAAGTTTACTTAGTTTCCCAAGGATTCATTTACAGGTTTCAAAACAATTTCCATTTGAATTGGATTAATTCATTTAAATCTTTAAATCAAAGATTTATCTCATAGCTTTCAAAAATTGTTTCCAAAGATTCATTCATAACTTGGAAAATCATTTGCGATTCAAACTTGAAATCTCTTTAATATTAATTGGAAGTTCATTACTCATATGAAAGCTTTTTATCACTTAGAAACAATAGTTTTATTTTGGAAAAAAAACCCCGATTCCATTTATACATGTTATAATCTTTGATTTAATTCAAATTTCCAAATCAACGCTTAAACATGGTTTAAACCCGTATAACTTGTAAAGTTCTTTTTAGATCATAATATTGAATATAGAATTCAATTTCAGATTTCTTTTGAATTTCAATCTAAATCCGATTATTTAAATTCCAAATCTTTATTAGTTATTCAAAAATAACTTTTATTCTTAAAACAGCTTTTCAAAAGCTTTTCCACATTTAAAACTTAATTTATTTCCAAAAATATTTGAATTAAAAATTCAAATTCAAACTTATTTAAAAATCTGTGACTTAACCGATTTCCTCGTGAAATCCATATTTGTGTGTGTATAGTGTGGTCCAAGGGTTTAACACAATAGTGCACGACAATCATCACAAATATCTCAATATCGATAAGCGGTATAACCAATAACGCTTGTCTTCATTCACAGTTTCCCAGATAAAATATATTTATCAATCACGAAGATTCATCATTACAATTCGATGTGGGTTTCGGATAACCAACTGGAATCCGATTCCCTGTCGCATCGAAATTCAAATGTCGTTTTAAAGGCTAAGGGTTTACAGAATAAAATCACCAATCATAATCCAACACAGGGTAAATCAAATCTCACACATCACAATCTCAAAACAGAAATATCAATTCATTTTACAACAAATCAGATATCCTACATAATCCATAAGTAATCATCTTTAATTCTTATTGTGATAAATTCAATTAAAAATAATTTCTTAGGAATTAATTACTTAGCCCTGTATAATCAATCGTTAATTCATTATCAATTAATTACATACTTCATTTCAAATTTGTTAATTAACCAATAAATTCTTAATCAATCATTAAGTCTTAATTACTTAATTCCTTTATTCACTTTATAAATTAATTACTTCATAATCAATTTATTTAACCTTGATTAACTATTCTTTAACCATAAATTTATAACTTTAATTATTAATTCATTTACCATTAACTACTTAGTTAATCAATTATTAGTTCTTAATTAAATTCTTTAAATAAATCAACAATTAATTTTCCATTAATTAACTTAAGTAGTTAATTACTAATTACGTATCACCTAAACATAAATTAATTCAAACTCTAATTATAATTAAAATGAAATTATTCTTAATTTCTTTCAAAAATAATTACTTAATATTAATTATTCATCTTAATTAACAAAAAGTCTTCTTTAACTTGGTGAAAGTCAATGCATTATTAACCACAAACTTAAATGTTAATAAATTACTTACTTATCATGAAGTGATTACTTAGTCAAAGTAATAATAATTAAGTATTAAAACATTGTTATGTATTAATTAAGGTAATTAACTTGTTTCTAAGTTTTAAATTAAACTGTTAAATACCATTCAAGTTTAACAGGGTTCAAAACTTGTTGAACAATTGTTTATTTAGCATTACTTTACAAATACAATACTGCTGATAGAAGGAAACCCGATTCTATCTCTCAAATACTCGCGTATCCCTTCGAGCCAAACACCCCCTTTCCCGAGACCTCTTCTCTCCCTCTCGCGTTCTTCTTCTTCTCTTCTTTTTTTTTCCTTCAAGCCAAGTTTTAAGTCCAAACGGAAAACATCAGGTAAGTCTATTTTGCACACTCGAGTTCGACCCCGAAACACTCACCCCTTGAACTCGAGAAACATCACGCGACATTTTCACCCATCACACTGACACCAAGCGAAACGTGCACGTGCACGGAGCGGCGCCGGAGCTCTGGCGAACTTCATCATCGGCGGCAAGTCGCAAACCATCCAAGCACTCGAAAACCAAACTCGATTTGCCTTCAAACATTCGAAATCGAAATATAGCCCCCAGCTCGCTCGAAAACTGAAGCTCACCACAATCAACAAATGCCTTCGCCACTGCTGCACAGGCCACCGGAGACCCTCCAAATCCACCCACGCCTCGGCAACACCCTACGCAACCACCCTCCCAAGCTTCGTGACACTCGATCACTTATAGGAATCGCACACACCTCGTTTCCAACATGTCCAGAAACTCGAACAAAAACCCTAACCCAGCCTCGTACCCTTAATCCATGCAATAACAATTTTTTTTGATAATTTTTACAAAATCACCAATGTTTATACTTGCTTCAACACAAATTTGAAGATTTATTATTAAATCAATAATCTGTAATTGATAAAAATGCACCTTTTGATCAACCATGAACTGCTTATTCAATTCTACATTAAAAATTCTCATTTCTGCTTTAAAAATTCCATTTTGTATTGAAGATTCAAGTTATCAACTTGAATTAATATTTTATAACAACTGATTTTATCAACTTAATTTTTTTGTTTAAACAGAGAATATACATATATGAACAGAGAATATACATATATGAACAAAACCTGTATACCATTCATTTTCCAGAAAATTCATTCATATATATATATATAAACACCACCATACTTATTCACTGATATGCAAGCAATCGATTACATTTTTAAATTTCAAAAGATGAGGTTACTCACATGTAAAAACAAAGAAGTCAAAATAAAAGAAAGAAAGTTTGCTCACCTGTTTTCCAGTAAAGCAAGCTCAGAACTTCAAGTTGAAACAGCAGTTTGAATTTTTCTTTTTGAATCCTGTTTTGCTTTGAATTAAATGATGTTTGATTTTGTAAATGGTGATGTTTTCTTTTTCTTTTGGTTTTGTTGTTTGCTTTTACAGTTTTTTTTTTTTTTTTTTTTTTCAGGCTGTCTAAATTTGGTTTGAACAAAATGAAGTAACGTAGAGGTATACATACAAATATAGAGAGGACAGTGTGCATAGGGTATAGGCTTACTTCTTTTATTAACTGCATATATTATTTTATAAAGCAAATCTCGGCTAAGAAGATATCATCAAGTCATGCTGAGGAGATATGGCATTTAATGCATGTGCTATTGGGTTTACAACTTCACACTATTTGAATCATGTATGTACAGTTCTTTGCTTTATACACAATGGTTTTGTTATGTATGTATATGCACATAGATCATTTTGTTTATTTTATTTACTTTGTGTAACGACCCAGAATTTTTATAAATTAAAATATGAATATTTAATTAATTTTAAATATTTATAAGTGAATTTTTAAGTCAAATAAATTTTATTTTGATTTATTGGATTTAATTGGATAATTAAATCGATAATTTAATACGTTAAATTATGAAAATAATTGAAAATTGAGTTAAATATGATTGAAAATAATTTGTAAAATTTTATTTTATCATACTGGAGTTATAGAAATATTTTAGAACTTTTAAAATCGAATCAAAAGTTAATCTGTGAAAATTGAATATTTTAATATTTAATAATCGACTGTAAAATAGCCAATTTTTGAACAGTCTCAGAATTGAACGAAACCAGTTCCATTGGATCCGTAATAGTTAGTTATTACCGGATTTCAATTTTCGTGTCAATCGGAGTTATCGTTTGATCGTGGCAGCTCGAAACGCATCGAATCGTTTTTAATTTAAATTTGGCGAGTCAAAATAGCCATTTTTCAAAAAGTCTCGGATTTCGACGAAACCAGTTTCATCGGATCCGTAATGTGATATTATTGTAAGGTTTCAAATTTCAAGTCAATTGGATTTACCGTTTGTCCGGTACAAATTAAAACGCCTAGAAATCGACTTAAATCGGTTTAATTTAAATTGAACGTTTTCAGCCATAACTCGCACATACTTCCGAATTAGCTTCCGAAACCTGTTCCATTGTGTCCGGAACGCGGGATAAACCCTAGGTACGCTGGTTACGGCGTCTAAATCGGAGTTCGGAATTTCCGGGATGAATAGTGTCGCTCGTTCCTTATAAATAGACCACCCCTCTCTCTTCATTAATAAAAAAAAAAAAATATCAACATTAAACCCTAGCCGCCAGGAACCTTCATCAAGGGCCAGAAAATTCCCAATTTCAACTCTCAAAATCTCTCGATCCATTCATCGATTCATGAAGCCATCAACTACAAAGTTATAGAGCTTCGCAAGATCTTGAAATCCATACGGATTTGATGAAGTTTGGAGCATCGTAGTGTGAGATAGGTGTGGCCGTTCCCTACAGGCCGTGCACGACTTTCTAGGTGCAAGACATAGCCGAGCTCAAGGCTATCTTGGCCGAGCAAGGTGGAGAGGAGGAGCTTCGCAACGGCGCGTCCTGATCGAGCTCTCGTCGAGTGTGGAGATCGTATAATTTAACCCTAGCTAGCTAATTGGGTTCGGCCTCATTTCTGGGTTCCTGGAGATGATAACGTGAAGGGGAAGATGACCAGGGGCTGTTGGATCTAGATCTAAGGGCTGTGAATGGTGGGGGTTAAAATATATAAGTATATGTGTGATTTAAGTAATATAAATACGTGCAAACTTGTAAAATTCGTATCTTTTTCATACGAGGTCGAAAAAATGCAAACTCAGTTGCGTTGGAATCGTATGGACGAGCACTACGCGATGGAGTTGGTTTGGAGTCGTTTGGAGTTAGTGAGAATTTCGGGTAAAATTAAACGCGCGTTTAATTTTATTCGAAATAAATCGCTAAAACGGAAATTAAAACCAAGGTGAGAACTTCTCACTCAATCGAATAGATTTCGATTTTATTTTAAATAGTTAGATTTAAAATATTTGAATGCATGTTTGAATGATGACTGTAAATTATTGATTGTTAAAATAGACATTATGCGCCGTTAGTAAGCGGATGTTATTTAATATAAACATATACCGCGAATATTTCATAAACAGTGAAATTGGTATTATATATAATATCAATATATATATATTGGCATATGTATATATTGCAGTTGTTGATTTCCCGCATTTTTTGTTTAGCGGATGAGACCCTATTACGCCGTTAGTAAGCGGATAATATTTAATAAGAACATGTACCGCGATAATTTCGTACTGGAGCGAAATTGGTATTGTGCTAATGTTTTTGGATGCAGGAAAACAGGTTGGAGGGATCCAACTGGATTCCTCAACAGTATTTATTTAATTTCAGATATTTTGATATTTGATGGATTATCATATCGATATATGATATCGTTGTTAGTCGTGATTGACTATTTGGTGTGTAGCATCATTGGACCCAGATTTTGGGATTTTAAAATGGTTTTAAAGTGATTTTTTTGAAAATATACGTTTGTAAAATATTTTTGGAATTGATCCATTTCAAATAAATAAACGTTATAATTTTTAAAGTTATAAAAATTATGGTTTTTGTGAAATATAGTTAAAAAGCTGATTTTTAGAAATACGATTAAAAGTCGATTTTGAGAAATATGAACTAATGATTTTATAAAATAATTTAGATTGGATTTTTGAATATATGATAAAAGTTTAAATATAGGATTTATAAAATTTGATTATTTTATAAATCGAAATGATGAAATTATAAAGGAATTTAAAGACGTTTTAAAATAATAATATAAACTGATTTATATTAAGAGATTTATAAATGGATATTTATAAATTGAAATATAGACATTATAAAACGAGTTTTTATAAGTGTTTGAATGTAGTGAAAATGAATTTCATAAATGAATGAAATTTATAGAATTATAAACTGTGAAGTTATAAATGAGATTTATAAATAGTAAGATTTATAAATTTGTGAAGTTAATTGAAGAATAGATTTGGTTAAATAAATGAATCTTATAAGTTATAAGATTTATAATTATGAAGTTTAAAGAACGATTTTATAAAATAATCGTTTTATAAGTATTTAACTTATAATATAAACATTTAGTTTATAATTGAGTTATACACTGAAATAGGTTAATAAAGGAATTTATAAAAAGGAAGTTTTTATAAATAAAAAGAAACGGAATTTATAAACGTTGTTTTATAAATCCGCAAATAACTTATTTTGATAAGTTAATTGTTATAACTTATAAATGGAGTTATATTCACGTTTAGACAGTGAATAATTCTTTAAGTTAAAGTGAATAGAAATGATGAAGTTTGTTAACGTAGTTTATTCACGTTTTTGAACAGTGAATAACACGTTAAAGAAATTGTTTAGAATGTGAATGTTTTAAATAGAATTAAAACGATTTAACGATGTTTTAATTGTGTTGAGATTCGAAATCATAGATTTCAACATTTATTGTTGAAATAGACGTTTTCGAGAAATAAAAGGAAATGGTGGACTATAACACTGTTGTTATAGTAAATGATTTCCGAAAGGAAATATTTGTATAGTATTGGGATTTATATATCTATTTAATTTCGAATCCCTATACTAGTGATTTTGGGACGTTGTAACGATGTTTTACGCAACATTCGTTTTGGCCCAAACAAAAATGTTTAAGAGAATGATTTCCCTTAAAGAATGAATAATATACTTAATTCGATTTAAGTATATTGAATATTTTCTAAGTGTTGAAAATAAAAGGAATTTGTGAATTACTTATGAATAAATAAGTATGGAAATGTTTTCCAATATGAAGTGAAGAATTCGAATTTATCTTTTTGAAGATAAATTGAAATGAATGATTGAAATCATATATGCATGGATATTTTGAAATATAAATTCATTATGGAATTTATGAATGAAAAGTGGAACTTGTTAAAAATAAATATTGATTTATTTTTGAAGTGTTGAAATTTAATATCTAGTGAAGATATTTTTGAAAAATAAATAATTTGGAAAATTATTTGGAATCTGGTGATGTGTGCATATCCAGTGATAGTTCAATAACCGACTATCAATATTTCCCTTTGAATGGGTATTTGATGTGAATTGATTGAATTTGAATGCACACTTATTTTTGAATAAGCGCTCACTATTCGGGTTAACCGGGAAAGGACCATGGGGTCGTATAACCCATTCCGAATATGTGATACGTCGTTATGAATTGCATTTGAAGATCGGTGTTGAAGACCGAGTATTTGTGAAAGCGATAGGATGACCTATCGATTGTCTCTGCACTGGGTAGCTCCTGGTATTGAGATCTCCTAAGTGATGGGAAATTCGATCGGGATTGTGAATACCCGTATTGCAAGGGCTTCGTAAGAAGTGCCTTCGGTTTTGTTCGAGCCCGGAACAGACTTGTATGGATTGTATGTCTGACATTACAATTTGAGATATAAAGCCGATTTCTTTCAAATATATTTCTGTTGGTGGCGGAGAATTTATTCTTTGCTTAACACCCTTCTTTGAGACGTACGAGCTCAAAGGTTATATAGTTGAAGTTATCAGCAATATATTCCCAATTTGGTAATGTAACATGCTGAGTGTTGCTGAAATGATCATTGTGTTGATTATTTGTGATAGGATCATTTATTTGATCGTCTATCCTTGTGATCATTGTGTTGATCATTTGTTGACCCAAAGCATGGCTTTTGTATAAAGTATGTTTTTGTGGACGTGAATTCGTCGAGCCTCACACACCGTGAATGGTCAAAACAGGAAAGAAGCAGCAAGGTTATGAGGGGTAGCACCCTTTAGGATGTGTCCATTTCCTTCTGGAAAAGGGTGGTATCATGGTATGGAGCCCAGATACTTACTCATGTTGAAAACACTTTGTTATGATTGTGTGAATTGATTACGAGCGCTCGGTGATAAAGGTCCCAAAGGACCGGGGGATGGCATATTCGGTCAGTTGTTACTCAGTTAGGAGTAACCCGGCCTTGTGTTGGTAGAGATCCGGTTTGGTTCTCGGGGATGTCCATCCAGAGGCATTCTCATGTGGCAATGGGAAGTTCCTTGGCCTGATCATTCGTTGGATTTCCAAAGAAACAATACGTGACTTGTACGGTTTTAGTTGTATAACCTGCTATGGAATGTGGCGGTAACCTGCTATTGAACATAGTTAGCTATAGTAGGCATACGATAATGGTCGTATGTTGGCTAAGATTTATATCTTTATTTTTGAAATAATTTGTTATTACACTATGCACTAGTAATAATATCAAATGTTATTTTAAATGCGTATCAAGCATCTTTGACTATCATAAGGAGAAATCTCCTCCGATTCTGCGTTTGCATGTGTGTGTGTGCGGGAGGCCTTATGGTAGTCTCATTTTTAAAAGCATTGCGAATTGATTTAAAATATTCCTCTATTTTGATTTTAAAGTAAATAAACTGTTTTGAGTTCTCACACCAGTCACATGACTGACTCGGAGTTTATTGTTTTCCTTCCTAAACTCTGGGTGCCCACCAATTTCCACACGGGCAGTTAAGAGTTAGGTTTATCAGGATATTCTGGATATTCTGGAGTTGCTGGAGGCAAGCTGGATGGCATGGCGTATTATTTATATAGTATTTCTTTTCCGCTGCACTGTTGTTGATGTATGTTGTTGTACACTCTGATGATATGATGTAATGAAATGTGATGTAATGTAATAACTGATATAGTTCTTTGTTTAAAGATTATTCATTCATTATTATATGTTGTTCCGCTGCGAATTGTGAGATTCTGTTGTTGTTCTGTTGTTTTCTGTCCCGTCCTATTTTCTTCTGTTTTTCTCCTTTTTCTCTATTCTCTTTTTCTTTCTATTTCTAAATTTTCTATCTTCTTTTCCCTCTATCTTCTACCTTTTTCTCTCTTCTTTCTTTTCTTAAATTCTTTTTAAAACCCATAACATTCCGTGTTTTCGGCCTTCGATTTCTCGGCAGTCGATAAAGTGAGTATCGATGTCGGTTTTTCGAAGAACGAAACTCCGTACTGTTACATTTGGTATCAGAGCTCTGATGGTTAAGCGACAACCATGGTTCTGTAGGGTATTACTCGTTAGAGATAGAGTCAGCAGTACTCTAGAATGAGTTTGAGTGTAATAATAGCTATGAGAGCGTATTTGTTAGTGAATATAAAATTGTTTTATATTGTGATGATTGGTTTGTTGAGTGGTATATGAACTTTCGTCAGCACAGCCTCGAAACTGAGCCGAAGGGGTTTCTAAACACTTGAATAGAACAATTCGACATAATATTGATTTTTAATTGGGTAAATGAAATAATTTTGCCTTGATTATATTTTTATATATGAAGGAATAATTTTTCTAAATTATTAAAGTGTATATAAGTTGATTGTTAGGTTGTTTGAATAATCTAAATTAAAGAATAATTGTATAAGTAAAAGAATTATAAGAATTGAAATTATAATTAAAGTGATTTACAATTGTGAAATAAACTTGTATATATAAAAAGTAAAATTTTATGAATATATGTATGAATTTAAGTTATGTAAAACCAAATGATGTTTAAATGGAATATAACTTAAGAGATATTGAATTAAGTTGATATTGGTATCGAAGTAAATAATCAAGTGGATTAAATAAATATGAACTTGAGTATATAAATAAAAATTCAACTTTAGAAATTGGATTGAATGAAAGGATTGAATGTTAATCAATTGAATGTGAATAATTGATATGAAATGATGAATATAAGTGTTAATTCATTAAAATCAAATGTTATTAGAAGTTGAATAAATTGAATGAGAATGAATATAAGCAAAGGAATTTGGTTATAATTAATATACTTTGGTTGTGATATTGATTGTTAGTTGATAGTATAAAATTCATTAAGTGTTAATGAAAATGAATTAGCGAAATTGGAAGCTATGAAATTGAATTCAAATGGAAAGTAAATAAATTTGAATAGAATTGAATGTGAATGGGATTTAATTAGTGAATGTTAACAAATTGAAACTAATTAGAATTGAGAATGAATGTTAGTAAATCCAATGTAAACAAATCAAATGTGATTTGATAGTGAAAACCTATTTCATTAAATATTAATGAGAATATGAAGGAATATTGATTGATTATGGATGTTGGTTGGGTAATGTTTGCATTTGTTGTTTAGTTGCATTTGCTATGTTGACATATATAGTTATTATGGAGATATATGTTGTATATTGAGATTATTTGCATATGTGCATGATTCTTATGTTGTTTGTTGAGTGTTTAGTAGGTGTGGATCGCATTTGCTTCGCATTTGGAGTTCGCTTTAGCGCTATATTAGCCGTATATGCTCGCTAATAAAATATAAGGTACATATCTCGGATTAAATATCGTACTTTTACACTTTTTTCCCTTCGGGATGCCTCATTACTTGATGAGATGTATATTTGTGATATATATACTGTCATTTTTTTTTCGGATCGAGCCGCGCAAAGGAGACTATGGCGAATTTTTTCGAAAATTTAAGGCGTTAGAAAATTTTTGAGAAAATTGGGAAAATTTTGGGAAACTTTAAACTTTGATTTGGAATTGAAAGTTAAACAATAGTAGTTGCTTTTGAAAAAGATAACTAAGTATGATTTGAAAACTTAGTAAAGTTATTGTAAGAAGTTTAATTATAAATTTTGTGAAAATTAATGGATTCTGTACTTTTCTTACTTGTAATTTCGAGGACGAAATTCTTTTAAGGGGGAAAGATTGTAACGACCCAGAATTTTTATAAATTAAAATATGAATATTTAATTAATTTTAAATATTTATAAGTGAATTTTTAAGTCAAATAAATTTTATTTTGATTTATTGGATTTAATTGGATAATTAAATCGATAATTTAATACGTTAAATTATGAAAATAATTGAAAATTGAGTTAAATATGATTGAAAATAATTTGTAAAATTTTATTTTATCATACTGGAGTTATAGAAATATTTTAGAACTTTTAAAATCGAATTAAAAGTTAATCTGTGAAAATTGAATATTTTAATATTTAATAATCGACTGTAAAATAGCCAATTTTTGAACAGTCTCAGAATTGAACGAAACCAGTTCCATTGGATCCGTAATAGTTAGTTATTATCGGATTTCAATTTTCGTGTCAATCGGAGTTATCGTTTGATCGTGGCAGCTCGAAACGCATCGAATCGTTTTTAATTTAAATTTGGCGAGTCAAAATAGCCATTTTTCAAAAAGTCTCGGATTTCGACGAAACCAGTTTCATCGGATCCGTAATGTGATATTATTGTAAGGTTTCAAATTTCAAGTCAATTGGATTTACCGTTTGTCCGGTACAAATTAAAACGCCTAGAAATCGACTTAAATCGGTTTAATTTAAATTGAACGTTTTCAGCCATAACTCGCACATACTTCCGAATTAGCTTCCGAAACCTGTTCCATTGTGTCCGGAACGCGGGATAAACCCTAGGTACGCTGGTTACGGCGTCTAAATCGGAGTTCGGAATTTCCGGGATGAATAGTGTCGCTCGTTCCTTATAAATAGACCACCCCTCTCTCTTCATTAATAAAAAAAAAAATCAACATTAAACCCTAGCCGCCAGGAACCTTCATCAAGGGCCAGAAAATTCCCAATTTCAACTCTCAAAATCTCTCGATCCATTCATCGATTCACGAAGCCATCAACTACAAAGTTATAGAGCTTCGCAAGATCTTGAAATCCATACGGATTTGATGAAGTTTGGAGCATCGTAGTGTGAGATAGGTGTGGCCGTTCCCTACAGGCCGTGCACGACTTTCTAGGTGCAAGAAATAGCCGAGCTCAAGGCTATCTTGGCCGAGCATGGTGGAGAGGAGGAGCTTCGCAACGGCGCGTCCTGATCGAGCTCTCGTCGAGTGTGGAGATCGTATAATTTAACCCTAGCTAGCTAATTGGGTTCGGCCTCATTTCTGGGTTCCTGGAGATGATAACGTGAAGGGGAAGATGACCAGGGGCTGTTGGATCTAGATCTAAGGGCTGTGAATGGTGGGGGTTAAAATATATAAGTATATGTGTGATTTAAGTAATATAAATACGTGCAAACTTGTAAAATTCGTATCTTTTTCATACGAGGTCGAAAAAATGCAAACTCAGTTGCGTTGGAATCGTATGGACGAGCACTACGCGATGGAGTTGGTTTGGAGTCGTTTGGAGTTAGTGAGAATTTCGGGTAAAATTAAACGCGCGTTTAATTTTATTCGAAATAAATCGCTAAAACGGAAATTAAAACCAAGGTGAGAACTTCTCACTCAATCGAATAGATTTCGATTTTATTTTAAATAGTTAGATTTAAAATATTTGAATGCATGTTTGAATGATGACTGTAAATTATTGATTGTTAAAATAGACATTATGCGCCGTTAGTAAGCGGATGTTATTTAATATAAACATATACCGCGAATATTTCATAAACAGTGAAATTGGTATTATATATAATATCAATATATATATATTGGCATATGTATATATTGCAGTTGTTGATTTCCCGCATTTTTTGTTTAGCGGATGAGACCCTATTACGCCGTTAGTAAGCGGATAATATTTAATAAGAACATGTACCGCGATAATTTCGTACTGGAGCGAAATTGGTATTGTGCTAATGTTTTTGGATGCAGGAAAACAGGTTGGAGGGATCCAACTGGATTCCTCAACAGTATTTATTTAATTTCAGATATTTTGATATTTGATGGATTATCATATCGATATATGATATCGTTGTTAGTCGTGATTGACTATTTGGTGTGTAGCATCATTGGACCCAGATTTTGGGATTTTAAAATGGTTTTAAAGTGATTTTTTTGAAAATATACGTTTGTAAAATATTTTTGGAATCGATCCATTTCAAATAAATAAACGTTATAATTTTTAAAGTTATAAAAATTATGGTTTTTGTGAAATATAGTTAAAAAGCTGATTTTTAGAAATACGATTAAAAGTCGATTTTGAGAAATATGAACTAATGATTTTATAAAATAATTTAGATTGGATTTTTGAATATATGATAAAAGTTTAAATATAGGATTTATAAAATTTGATTATTTTATAAATCGAAATGATGAAATTATAAAGGAATTTAAAGACGTTTTAAAATAATAATATAAACTGATTTATATTAAGAGATTTATAAATGGATATTTATAAATTGAAATATAGACATTATAAAACGAGTTTTTATAAGTGTTTGAATGTAGTGAAAATGAATTTCATAAATGAATGAAATTTATAGAATTATAAACTGTGAAGTTATAAATGAGATTTATAAATAGTAAGATTTATAAATTTGTGAAGTTAATTGAAGAATAGATTTGGTTAAATAAATGAATCTTATAAGTTATAAGATTTATAATTATGAAGTTTAAAGAACGATTTTATAAAATAATCGTTTTATAAGTATTTAACTTATAATATAAACATTTAGTTTATAATTGAGTTATACACTGAAATAGGTTAATAAAGGAATTTATAAAAAGGAAGTTTTTATAAATAAAAAGAAACGGAATTTATAAACGTTGTTTTATAAATCCGCAAATAACTTATTTTGATAAGTTAATTGTTATAACTTATAAATGGAGTTATATTCACGTTTAGACAGTGAATAATTCTTTAAGTTAAAGTGAATAGAAATGATGAAGTTTGTTAACGTAGTTTATTCACGTTTTTGAACAGTGAATAACACGTTAAAGAAATTGTTTAGAATGTGAATGTTTTAAATAGAATTAAAACGATTTAACGATGTTTTAATTGTGTTGAGATTCGAAATCATAGATTTCAACATTTATTGTTGAAATAGACGTTTTCGAGAAATAAAAGGAAATGGTGGACTATAACACTGTTGTTATAGTAAATGATTTCCGAAAGGAAATATTTGTATAGTATTGGGATTTATATATCTATTTAATTTCGAATCCCTATACTAGTGATTTTGGGACGTTGTAACGATGTTTTACGCAACATTCGTTTTGGCCCAAATAAAAATGTTTAAGAGAATGATTTCCCTTAAAGAATGAATAATATACTTAATTCGATTTAAGTATATTGAATATTTTCTAAGTGTTGAAAATAAAAGGAATTTGTGAATTACTTATGAATAAATAAGTATGGAAATGTTTTCCAATATGAAGTGAAGAATTCGAATTTATCTTTTTGAAGATAAATTGAAATGAATGATTGAAATCATATATGCATGGATATTTTGAAATATAAATTCATTATGGAATTTATGAATGAAAAGTGGAACTTGTTAAAAATAAATATTGATTTATTTTTGAAGTGTTGAAATTTAATATCTAGTGAAGATATTTTTGAAAAATAAATAATTTGGAAAATTATTTGGAATCTGGTGATGTGTGCATATCCAGTGATAGTTCAATAACCGACTATCAATATTTCCCTTTGAATGGGTATTTGATGTGAATTGATTGAATTTGAATGCACACTTATTTTTGAATAAGCGCTCACTATTCGGGTTAACCGGGAAAGGACCATGGGGTCGTATAACCCATTCCGAATATGTGATACGTCGTTATGAATTGCATTTGAAGATCGGTGTTGAAAACCGAGTATTTGTGAAAGCGATAGGATGACCTATCGATTGTCTCTGCACTGGGTAGCTCCTGGTATTGAGATCTCCTAAGTGATGGGAAATTCGATCGGGATTGTGAATACCCGTATTGCAAGGGCTTCGTAAGAAGTGCCTTCGGTTTTGTTCGAGCC
Source organism: Allium cepa (assembly GCA_030765085.1). Classification (NCBI taxonomy): domain Eukaryota; kingdom Viridiplantae; phylum Streptophyta; class Magnoliopsida; order Asparagales; family Amaryllidaceae; genus Allium; species Allium cepa. The sequence continues at coordinate 231,743,970 of CM060938.1, forward strand.
CGGAACAGACTTGTATGGATTGTATGTCTGACATTACAATTTGAGATATAAAGCCGATTTCTTTCAAATATATTTCTGTTGGTGGCGGAGAATTTATTCTTTGCTTAACACCCTTCTTTGAGACGTACGAGCTCAAAGGTTATATAGTTGAAGTTATCAGCAATATATTCCCAATTTGGTAATGTAACATGCTGAGTGTTGCTGAAATGATCATTGTGTTGATTATTTGTGATAGGATCATTTATTTGATCGTCTATCCTTGTGATCATTGTGTTGATCATTTGTTGACCCAAAGCATGGCTTTTGTATAAAGTATGTTTTTGTGGACGTGAATTCGTCGAGCCTCACACACCGTGAATGGTCAAAACAGGAAAGAAGCAGCAAGGTTATGAGGGGTAGCACCCTTTAGGATGTGTCCATTTCCTTCTGGAAAAGGGTGGTATCATGGTATGGAGCCCAGATACTTACTCATGTTGAAAACACTTTGTTATGATTGTGTGAATTGATTACGAGCGCTCGGTGATAAAGGTCCCAAAGGACCGGGGGATGGCATATTCGGTCAGTTGTTACTCAGTTAGGAGTAACCCGGCCTTGTGTTGGTAGAGATCCGATTTGGTTCTCGGGGATGTCCATCCAGAGGCATTCTCATGTGGCAATGGGAAGTTCCTTGGCCTGATCATTCGTTGGATTTCCAAAGAAACAATACGTGACTTGTACGGTTTTAGTTGTATAACCTGCTATGGAATGTGGCGGTAACCTGCTATTGAACATAGTTAGCTATAGTAGGCATACGATAATGGTCGTATGTTGGCTAAGATTTATATCTTTATTTTTGAAATAATTTGTTATTACACTATGCACTAGTAATAATATCAAATGTTATTTTAAATGCGTATCAAGCATCTTTGACTATCATAAGGAGAAATCTCCTCCGATTCTGCGTTTGCATGTGTGTGTGTGCGGGAGGCCTTATGGTAGTCTCATTTTTAAAAGCATTGCGAATTGATTTAAAATATTCCTCTATTTTGATTTTAAAGTAAATAAACTGTTTTGAGTTCTCACACCAGTCACATGACTGACTCGGAGTTTATTGTTTTCCTTCCTAAACTCTGGGTGCCCACCAATTTCCACACGGGCAGTTAAGAGTTAGGTTTATCAGGATATTCTGGATATTCTGGAGTTGCTGGAGGCAAGCTGGATGGCATGGCGTATTATTTATATAGTATTTCTTTTCCGCTGCACTGTTGTTGATGTATGTTGTTGTACACTCTGATGATATGATGTAATGAAATGTGATGTAATGTAATAACTGATATAGTTCTTTGTTTAAAGATTATTCATTCATTATTATATGTTGTTCCGCTGCGAATTGTGAGATTCTGTTGTTGTTCTGTTGTTTTCTGTCCCGTCCTATTTTCTTCTGTTTTTCTCCTTTTTCTCTATTCTCTTTTTCTTTCTATTTCTAAATTTTCTATCTTCTTTTCCCTCTATCTTCTACCTTTTTCTCTCTTCTTTCTTTTCTTAAATTCTTTTTAAAACCCATAACATTCCGTGTTTTCGGCCTTCGATTTCTCGGCAGTCGATAAAGTGAGTATCGATGTTGAATTTTCGAAGAACGAAAATCCCCGGGACGTTACACTTTGTATGCTAGCTTTGTTTATGTTTGCTCATATGTACTTGTATTGTATAAAAATAACTCATTTGATTTTTATATTCTGGTTTTGTTTATTTTTGTATTTAATGTTTTATGTTTTATTTGTTTTGTAAATATTACTTTGCATTCAATTTAATATGTTGTTCACCGAGATGTCTTTTACATTGCTTGATTTAAATATGTTTTATAATATAAATGAATTCAATGTTGTTATTATTATTTATTCAAACTTTTAATTTAATTTTCCTTTTCAACATTAACTTTACAACGTATATTTTATTTTATATTTTTCACTTAATATTGATAAGTAGTTTTATTCTTATCTCTTTTACTTATTCTTTTTACTTCTATTTTTAGTTTAAATATTTATCATAAATTTTACTTTAAAAATTATTGTTTTATATTTCTCTATATATATACATATATTTTCATATATATACAAATTTTCAAATCCATATGACTTTACATATTTTCTATTTGAATCGGGGAAACTCGCTTTCATTTATAATTAATTAAATAAATTTTTATTCAAAATTTCATTTAATTATCAATTTAAATTAAATTAAAATCTAGGGTCGTTACACTATACGAACATTTCCTTTCGGAAATCATTTATTATAACAACAGTGTTATAATCTACTATTTCCTTCTATTTCTCGAAAAAATCTATTTCAACAATAAATGTTGAAATCTATGGTTTCGATAGTTAATACTTTTTAAAACATCTTTAGATCGTTTTAATTCTATTTAAAACATCTCATTCAAAACCATTTCTTTAACATATTATTCACTATTCAAAACTTGAATATACTTGTTAATCAATTTCATCATTTCTATTCCTTTTATTTTAAAGGATTATTCACTGTCTAAAACATGAATATAACTCCATTAATAAATTACAACAATTTACTTATCAACATAAGTCGTTGCGGATTTATAAAATAATGTTTATAAATTTCATTTCTATTTATTTTGTAACAACTTCCTTTTATAAATTTCCTTTATTAACCTATTCGATTTATAACTCAATTATATACCGAAAGTCCATATTATAAGTTAAATGCTTATAATTTATTTGTTTACAAAAACATTCTTTTAAACTTCATAATTATAAATCTTAAAAATTATAAGATTCGTTTATTTATCCAAATCTATTCTTTTAAATAACTTTACAAATTTTATAAACCTACTGTTTATAAAATTCCATTTATAACTTCACCGTTATAATCTTATAAATTTCATTCATTTATGAAATTCATTTACAATTCATTCTAACACTTATAAAAGCTCGTTTTATAATTCAAGATATTCTAAATTTATAAATGTCAATTTATAAATCTTTTATATGGATCAATTTATATTATTCTTTTAAAACGTCTTTCAACTCCCTTATAATTTCATAATTTGATTTATAAAATAATCAAATTTCATAAATCCTATTTTTAAACTTTTTATAATAAATTCAGAAATCCCAGTTTAAACCATTTTATAAAATCATTAATCTCATATTTTCAAAAGTCAACTTTTAACTGAATTTCTCAAAAATCATAATTTTTATAACATTAAAATTATAAAGTTTATTTATTTAAGATGAATCAATTCAAGAAAAATATTTGATAAACGTATACTTTCAAAAATCACTTTAGAAATCCCATAAAAATCAAAATTGTTATTTTTAAACTTCAAAATTGGATTCGATGATGCAACACATCAAATAGTCAATCACGACTTTCAAACATCATATATCGATATGATAAACAATCAAATATCACAATATCTAAAATCAATAAATATTTGTGAGGAATCCAGTTGGATCCCTCCAACCTGTTTCCCTATATCCACAGACATTAGCACAATACCCATTCCACTTCGAGGTGGAATATCGCGGTATATGGGATTTTATAAAATATTATCCGCTTACTAACGGCGCAATAGGGTCTCATCCGCTATACAATGCGGGAAATCAATCAACTGCAATATATACATATGCCAATATATATATATTGCTATATATATAGATATATCCTACTATATCTAATATCACAACCAAATAGCAATCAATAATAACTGCAAATCCAACTTATAAATTTATTTGAGTGAGAAGTTCTCACCTTTGCTTTTATTTTGCAATCCATTTCCCATCTTGACTCGATTTTATTGATTTATACCTCGTATAAATATTTACACAATTTATTAATATTCGAAATAATCGAATAATAAATTTTCATTTGATTAGCTCGATTCATCGGTGATTTTATTTTAATTGTTAAATTAACTGATAGTTTTATTTAAACCAATTTTGTCTTTAAAATTTTTATTTAACTAAAATTTAAATTTCCTTTTAAATTAAATTTGTTTAACCAAGATTTTATTTTAACTAACAAATTCCTTTTTTTTAAAACAATTTCTTTTAAATAATTAAATTTATCTAACTAATGATTTAATTCTCCCTTTTATTTTAATAAATTTGATTAACTAAAAATTATATTTTAAACTAACAATTTTATTCTTAATATAATAATTTGAACTAATATTTTTCTTTAAAATCTTTTAACAACTAAAAATAATTAAATTGGTGCATAAACAAATTAATTGCCATTTTAAAATTTTAATTCAAACAACTGCAAATCAATTTTCTTTTAAATAAGTTTATTTAACTAAGCACTTTACTGTAAACATTTTCTTTCTTATCAGTATTGACTCTACAACCTAAATTAGTTTTATTTACTAACTTAAAACAAATAAAGTTACACGAGCCGAAGAACACAACACAGCAGCCCACACGAATCGCCAGCGTCTTGCCGTTGATCGAGCAGTGATCGCGACCCACCTTCAGCATCACCAAACCCAACTCGCGCCGCGACCTCTGCCTTCGTCGACGTCCAATCAAACCCCCATTGTGAACAGCGAACCCAACCTGACAATCGCACGCCACCACGGCCATTTTCGAATTCGCGAACCACCCCTCATCTTCGCCGATGTCGTTCCAACGTCGCGGCCAATCCAGATCTACCTCCCATCATCAACTCGAGCCGCCGTTGATCGAGTTCGACCCTGCCTCCATCCAGTATCGCGGCCCACTTTGAATTGAACGAGCCGCGTCACCTTGCGAGCCCCCCCTCCCCCCCCCCCCCCCCCCGCTCGTTCGCCATCTCACGAACGCCACCAGAATAGACGCCACGCGCGAACGCGAGGCTCGAATTGGTTTGGAGGAAGTCGCGATTTTTCTGTTGAGCAATTTGATTTAGAATGAGATTAAGGGCTTCGGCCATTAATATTTTGAAGCTGCCGTGATTTTGTTTTTGAACGAGGGAACTCGAATTGGGATTTAAGAAGGCTTCGGCCATTCCTTTGCACGATCTCTCCCACGATCTCTTCATGATTTCAGGCGTGATTGTAGGCTGAAAGGAAGGAGAAGACACGATTACTTGATTTACGCGTATTCTTAGGCATAATGTTAGGAGGGTAATGTGTTGATATTTGACTAATTATATTTAAATTTCAAATTGGATTCGATTTAATTTCAATGCGTTTATTCGTCGTGTGCTTACATATCAACTCCGAAAAATACGAAATTTGAAATCCGAGAATAATTCAATATTACGGACCCAATGGAACTGGTTTCGTCGAATTTCGAGACTGTGCCTCGGAAGGCTATTTTTAAATATCGATTCAAACGATATATTTTCAAAACTGAACAATTCACTTTCAAATTCAATTCTGAAGCTTCTATAATCTTCAGTATTATCAATATAAATTTTACTAGCCTTTGAAATATTTTTAATCGGCTTAAAATTGAAGATTCAAATTATTATTCAACTCTCAATAGATTAAACTCTATAATTTAATCGCCAAATTCATTCTGAAAATTTGAAATTCAAGTCAAACTATCATTCAAATATTTAAAATTAATTAAATATTTTCAAATTAAATTGTTTAAAATTCAGGGTCGTTACAACCTTCCCCCCTTAAAAGAATTTCGTCCCGAAATTACAAGTTAAGAAGAACAATCCTTAATCCATCTATCATTTTTCACAATCTAAATAGTTTTCAACTTACTAACCTAAATCTTTTTACTAGAGATTCACTATCATTTCAACTAGCTTTCCAACTTCAATTATAGGTTTCAAACAATATTGTTTACTAACAATTCAAATTTAAATTTAAATTCAAATTTCAAACTTTTAAAATTTCTCAAAATTTTCTAACACCCTAAATTTTCGAAAATTTTTGCCAGCGTCTCCTTTGCGCGGCTAGCTCGGTACGACTACAAATGGCACCACGGCCCCTCAGAATCAAAAAGAAAAGAGAAAGCCAAGTGGCTGGAGAAGAAAATCATCAAATTTCATACTGAAATTGAAATACGTACCTTTTTGTCGAGCCATTTAAATTATCTTCAAAATCAAAATCCAATCCCATTATACTACCCATATATCCTGCTATTCATAATATCCAATTCCAACATTCAAACCATTTTGCCAATTCCATTACAAAATTTTCAATATTTGCTTCTTATACATTTTTACTTCACTATTGAAGTTACATATTTATTCTCATTCAATTTTACATTTCAATTCAATTCATAATTTCAATTCTATTTGAATTAAATTCTCAATTTCAATTCAATTTGAATTCAATTCTCAATTCTAAATATTGAATTCTAACGATTAACTTTCATTTACTAATTCATATTACTACTTTAAATTAGTTTCATTCACTAATTTATTTCAAATTTCCATATTCAATTCATCTCGAATTTACTTAATTACTAACAAAGGGAATTTCAATTTATTTCTTTTACTTACTTGAATTTATTACAAATTCAAATTTATCTTCAAATTTAGCTCACGACTAAACTTTTATTTAACCAATTCAAATTCCAATTCATTAGTCCATGAATTAATAATTTATCAAGTTAGTTCACTTGAATTCAATCCATTTTATCTTATTTTAATACCAATTCAATTTATTTTACGAATCCCAATTGCATATGAATTCATTTCCTTATTTAATTCCATATACTAATGATAATAATTTAATATTATTACTTCCTAACAATCATGCAACCATATACTATAATAATTCATAGAAAACCATTTCTTTTCTATACAAAAATAGTTTTGGGCAAAATTATCTTATTCACCCGATTCAAAAACAATTTTTACATTCACTAACAAATAGGCGCTCATATCTATTATTACACTCAACCTCATTCTAGAGTACTACTGGCTCTATCTCTAATGATAATACCCAACAGAACCATGGTTGTCGCTTAACCATAGGCTCTGATACCAAATGTTACGTTTCGGATTTTTCGTTGCCGAAAAACCAAAATGTTGGGGTTTAAGAAAACAGAAAAGAAGAAGAAAGAGGTAGAAGAAGAGAGAAAGAAGAACAGAACAGAAAGAAATAACACAACAACATCAGAATCTCACAATCGCAGCGGAACAACATATAATAGATAAATGAATAATCTTTAAACAAAGAACTATATCAGTTGTTACATTACATTACATTACATTACATTACATTACATTACATCATATCATCAGAGTGTACAACAACAAACAAACAGCGAAAAAAGAATACTATATACTAGTAATACGCCAATGCCATCCATCTTACCTCCAGCAATTCCTGGATTCCAGAATATCCTGATAAACCTTAACTCTTGACTGCCCGTGTGGAAATTGGTGGGCACCCAAAGTTTAGGAAGGAAAACAATAAACTCCGAGTCAGTCATGTGAGTGGTGTGGGAACTCAAAACAGTTTATTTTTATTTAAAATCAAAATAGAGGAATATTTTTTTTTAAATTCAATTCGAAATGCTTTTAAGAATGAGACTACCATAAGACCTCCCGCCACACACACAATGCAAACGCAGACTTGGAGGAGATTTCTTCTTATGTTAGTCAAAGATGCTTGATACGTATTAAAAAGAAAACATTTGATATTATTACTAGTGCATAGTGTAGAAAACATTTCAAAAGTAGAATATAAATCTTAGCCAGCATAGTTACCATTATAGTATGCTTACTATAGCTACCATATTAGATGGCAGGTTCTACAACTAAAACCGTACAAGTCTCGTATTGTTTCTTTGGATTTCCAACGAATGGTCAGGCCAAGGAACTTCCCATTGCCACATGAGAATGCCTCTGGAAGGACATCCCCGAGAATCAAACCGGATCCCTACCAACACAAGGCCGGGTTACCCCTAACTGAGTAACAACTGACCGAGTATGCCATCCCCCGGTCCTTTGGGACCTTTAGCCGAGCGCTCGTCACCATCATCACACAATCATAACAAAGTGTTTTCAACATGAGTAAGCATCTGGGCTCCATACCATGATACCACCCTTTTCCAAAAGGAAATGCACATACCCTAAAGGGCGCTACCCCTCATAACCTTGCTGCATCTTTCCTGTTTTGACCATTCCGGGGTGTAAGGCTCGACGAAGTCACGTCCACAAAAACATACTTTATTCAAAAGCTATGCTTTGGGTCAACAAATGATCATAGAAATAATCACCAAGATAGACGATCAAATAAATGATCCTATCGCAAATAATCAACACAATGATCATTTCACAGCAACACTCAGCATGTCACATTTCCAAATTGGGAATATATTACTGATAGCCTTCAACTACATAACCTCTGAGCTCATACGTCTCAAAGAAGGGTGTTAAGCTAAGAGAATAAATTCTCCGCCACCAACAGAAATATATTTGAAAGAAATCAGCTTTATACCTCAATTTGTAATGTCAGACATACAATCCATACAAGTCTGTTCCGGGATCGAACAGAACCGAAGGAACTTACAAAGAAGTCCTTGCAATCCGGATAATCTCTAATCACGTCCGAATTTCCCATCACATATGGAGATCTCTATACCGGGGATCAGCCAGTGCAGAGAGAATCAACAAGAAACCCTTTCGTTTTCGAAAATATCTGGTCTTCAACACCGATCTTCAAATGCAATTTATCACGACGTATCACATATTCGGAATGGGTTATACGACCGCAAGGTCCTTTCCCGGTTAACCCGAATAGTGAGCGCTTATTTTAAAAAAAATAAGTGTGGCATTCAATTTCGAACAAATCACAACAAATACCTATTCAAAGGTAAATATTGATAGTCGGTTATTGAACTATCAATAGATATGCCAACATCACCAGATTCCAAATAATTTTCCAAATTATTTATTTCCCAAAAATATCTTTACAAGATATATATATATATTTTCCATTCTTCAAAAATAAATCAATATTTATTTTTAAACTCATTTTCCAAATTCCATTTATAAATTCCATATTGAATTTATATTTCCAAAAATATTTATGAATATACGATTTTCATTCGATTTCTAATATTCATTTTTAATTTATCTTCAAAAAGATAAATTCCAAATATTCATTTAATATTGGAAAAACATTTCCATACTTATTAAAAATAAGTAATTCACAAGCCTTTTAATTTTCTACACATGGAAAATATTCAATATACTCTAATCGAAATTAAGTATATAATTCATTCTTTAAGGAAATCATTCTCTTAAACATATTTATTTGGGCCAAAACGAATGTTGCGTAAACCATCGTTACGACAACCCAAAATCACTAGTATAGGGATTCGAAATTAAAATAGTTATACAAATCCCAATACTATACAAAACATTTGCTTTCGGAAATCATTTATTATAACAACAGTGTTATAATCTACTATTTCCTTCTATTTCTCGAAAACATCTATTTCAACAATAAATGTTGAAATCTATGGTTTCGATAGTTAATACTTTTTAAAACATCTTTAGATCGTTTTAATTCTATTTAAAACATCTCATTCAAAACCATTTCTTTAACATATTATTCACTATTCAAAACTTGAATATACTTGTTAATCAATTTCATCATTTCTATTCCTTTTATTTTAAAGGATTATTCACTGTCTAATACATGAATATAACTCCATTAATAAATTACAACAATTTACTTATCAACATAAGTCGTTGCGGATTTATAAAATAATGTTTATAAATTTCATTTCTATTTATTTTATAACAACTTCCTTTTATAAATTTCCTTTATTAACCTATTCGATTTATAACTCAATTATATACCGAAAGTCCATATTATAAGTTAAATGCTTATAATTTATTTGTTTACAAAAACATTCTTTTAAACTTCATAATTATAAATCTTATAACTTATAAGATTCATTTATTTATCCAAAACTATTCTTTTAAATAACTTTACAAATTTTATAAACCTACTGTTTATAAAATTCCATTTATAACTTCACCGTTATAATCTTATAAATTTCATTCACTTATGAAATTCATTTACAATTCATTCTAACACTTATAAAAGCTCGTTTTATAATTCAAGATATTCTAAATTTATAAATGTCAATTTATAAATCTTTTATATGGATCAATTTATATTATTCTTCTAAAACGTCTTTCAACTCCCTTATAATTTCATCATTTGATTTATAAAATAATCAAATTTCATAAATCATATTTTTAAACTTTTTATAATAAATTCAGAAATCCCAGTTTAAACCATTTTATAAAATCATTAATCTCGTATTTTCAAAAGTCAACTTTTAACTGAATTACTCAAAAATCATAATTTTTATAACATTAAAATCATAACGTTTATTTATTTAAGATGAATCAATTCAAAAAAAATATTTTATAAACGTATACTTTCAAAATCACTTTAGAAATCCCATAAAAATCAAAATCGTTATTTTTAAACTTCAAAATTGGATTCGATGATGCAACACATCAAATAGTCAATCACGACTTTCAAACATCATATATCGATATGATAAACAATCAAATATCACAATATCTAAAACCAATAAATATTTGTGAGGAATCCAGTTGGATCCCTCCAACCTGTTTCCCTACATCCACAGACATTAGCACAATACCCATTCCACTTCGAGGTGGAATATTGCGGTATATGGGACTTTATAAAATATTATCCGCTTACTAACGGTGCAATAGCGTCTCATCCGCTATACAATGCGGGAAATCAATCAACTGCAATATATACATATGCCAATATATATATATTGCTATATATATAGATATATCCTACTATATCTAATATCACAACCAAATAGCAATCAATAATAACTGCAAATCCAACTTATAAATTTATTTGAGTGAGAAGTTCTCACCTTTGCTTTTATTTTGCAATCCATTTCCCATCTTGACTCGATTTTCTTGATTTATACCTTGTATAAATATTTACACAATTTATTAATATTCGAAATAATCGAATAATAAATTTTCATTTGATTAGCTCGATTCATCGGTGATTTTATTTTAATAGTTAAATTAACTGATAGTTTTATTTAAACCAATTTTGTCTTTAAAAATTTTATTTAACTAAAATTTAAATTTCCTTTTAAATTAAATTTATTTAACCAAGATTTTATTTTAACTAACAAGTTCCTTTTTTTTAAAACAATTTCTTTTAAATAATTAAATTTATCTAACTAATGATTAAATTCTCCCTTTTATTTTAATAAATTTGATTAACTAAAAATTATATTTTAAACTAACAATTTTATTCTTAATATAATAATTTGAACTAATATTTTTCTTTAAAATCTTTTAACAACTAAATATAATTAAATTGGTGCATAAACAAATTAATTGCCATTTTAAAATTTTAATTCAAACAACTGCAAATCAATTTTCTTTTAAATAAGTTTATTTAACTAAGCACTTTACTGTAAACATTTTCTTTCTTATCAGTTTTGATTCTACAACCTAAATTAGTTTTATTTACTAACTTAAAACAAATAAAGTTAATACCTTACACGAGCCGAAGAACACAACACAGCAGCCCACACGAATCGCCAGCGTCTTGCCGTTGATCGAGCAGTGATCGCGACCCACCTTCAGCATCACCAAACCCAACTCGCGCCGCGACCTCTGCCTTCGTCGACGTCCAATCAAACCCCATTGTTAACAGCGAACCCAACCTGACAATCGCACGCCACCACGGCCATTTTTGAATTCGCGAACCACCCCTCATCTTCGCCGATGCCGTTCCAACGTCGCGGCCAATCCAGATCTACCTCCCAGCATCAACTCGAGCCACCGTCGATCGAGTTCGACCCTGCCTCCATCCAGTATGGCGGCCCACTTTGAATTGAATGAGCCGCGTCGCCTTGCGAGCCCCCCCCCCCCCCCCCCCCCCCCCCCGCTCGTTCGCCATCTCACGAACGCCACCAGAATAGACCCCACGCGCGAACGCGAGGCTCGAATTGGTTTGGAGGAAGTCGCGATTTTTCTGTTGAGCGATTTGATTTAGAATGAGATTAAGGGCTTCGGCCATTAATATTTTGAAGCTGCCGTGATTTTGTTTTTGAACGAGGGAATTTGAATTGGGATTTAAGAAGGCTTCGGCCATTCCTTTGCACGATCTCTCCCACGATCTCTTCACGATTTCAGGCGTGATTGTAGGCTAAAAGGAAGGAGAAGACACGATTACTTGATTTACGCGTATTCTTAGGCATAATGTTAGGAGGGTAATGTGTTGATATTTGACTAATTATATTTAAATTTCAAATTGGATTCGATTTAATTTCAATGCGTTTATTCGTCGTGTGCTCACATATCAACTCCGAAAAATACGAAATTTGAAATCCGAGAATAATTCAATATTACGGACCCAATGGAACTGATTTCGTCGAATTCCGAGACTGTGCCTCGGAAGGCTATTTTTAAATATCGATTCAAACGATATATTTTCAAAACTGAACAATTCACTTTCAAATTCAATTCTGAAGCTTCTATAATCTTCAGTATTATCAATATAAATTTTACTAGCCTTTGAAATATTTTTAATCGGCTTAAAATTGAAGATTCAAATTATTATTCAACTCTCAATAGATTAAACTCTATAATTTAATCGCCAAATTCATTTTGAAAATTTGAAATTCAAGTCAAACTATCATTCAAATATTTAAAATTAATTAAATATTTTCAAATTAAATTGTTCAAAATTCAGGGTCATTACAAAAGGTCAGTCTCGAATACTGGTACACTTAGTCTAATCCGAGCGTAAAGCAAAACACAAAACACTCGAGTCAGGATTAACATTCTTATATCAACAAATCCAACTCAAGTGAAATAACAACTCAAATACAAGTAACTCAAAGGATGTTGGAATAATCATCCTCTAAGGATCCGTTAAACTATCTACGATGTAGTACGCTAAGTAGATAATGCCTATCAGTAATATAAAGTATCAAAATAGTGTTAAGGCGTTACCATTATCCCCCTTAACACATTCTATATAAGTGTCATAGACTTACAGCACTGTAACTCCACCATAAACTAGTGGGATATCAAAAAGTACTCCATAGGTATAACAAAAAACAAATTTGTAGTGGTCACGTATATAGGGATACAAGTATGTAAGGCAAATGAGGCAATACCCAAGGTAGTGAAACTACCATTTGCCTGATCCGGACTGGTGAAAACGCATCGCCGCAACGATCGCAACACCGTGAAATAACACTCCCAAAATTCAAGGATGCACCAATCAATAACAAGTAATGAGTAGTTTACGAAGAAGTGTGTTCGCTCGTGGTGGCTAACCCCATTTGGCCCGGCACGGCTCCTGTTTTAGTCATTTCCAATTTGACACAAGTGTCATGGCTATCCATTATCGTTCCCTTTCTTCAGTCATCACGTACATCATTCCAACTACTTCATTCTGCATCACACTCCACGTATAGTTATTAAAGTGGTTTTCGGTTTAGACAGAGAGTATGTCCATAACCGATTCCGGTTACTTTAATAACTTTCGTAATTATTACACTAATTGGTCATTTAATAAATTTTAAAACCAAATCAAATTCAATTTCAATTAGAATTTGTAAACCAACATTCCATTTGTCTCTCAATATCAATTTCCATAATTCACGTTTCAAAACTCCAAATTACTATTTCAAAATCTTATAATTCAATTTCAATTTTTATTTAAAACAATTCAATATTGATTCCAGTTCGTTTATAAATTTCATTCCGTGATCATTTAAATTAATTTAATTTAACATTCGAAACAATTTAAATTCATTGATCGACTTCATTCAATATTTATTAATTCAATTTATCGATTCAAAACAATTTCTATTTAATTTCCAATTCATTAAATCAATTTAAGTTTTCCTTCATTATATCAAAACTTACAAATTGAATTAAATTAAATTCGTCAAATCAAATTCTTTAAACTACAAGTCTTATATTAATCTTTATGAATCACAATTCATTTCTTATTGAAGAAATTCAATTTCACTTATTTACTTACTTTAAATAATTTTCCAAAAACTCAATTAATAAAGAAACTCGATTTCAATTATTAACGAAGTTCAAATTCACTTATCCCGAAGTTCAATTCCACTTATCAAAGAGTTCAATTTTATTTAATTATCAAATAATTCAATCTTATTCAATTATTAAATAATTTCAAAACTTTAATTATTAATAATTTCAAAACTTAATAATTTCATTAAGTAATTTCTAACTTAATTATTAAATAATTTCAAACTTAATTATTATAATTTAAATAATAAATTTTTTAAACACGTTCTTTCATCAATTACTACGTTAATATTTTGTTTCAAATTTCATATATTCACATTTCTTTTCATTAAAATTTTAAATTCCAATTTTATTTCAAAACCTTATTATTATTCAAATCAAATCTTTATTTTCTTTAAAACAAATTATTGACCAATCGGGTTTAATTTAATTCTCTATCCTAAGTCAAGTTCATTTTGGGTATTTATCATTTCAACCCGATTCCATTTCAATTCAAAAAATCAAAGCATAAAAAAGGGAACTTGTAGTGCGATAACTGGGATGGTGTCAAAGTAAATAAACAAGCAATAGCAAACATCAATAACAATCCAATAATTAATTCAAATAATCCCGAAATAATCGTATTAATGTACATTGTTGTTTGTGCAAATTAATATAATTATTTCTAGAATCTACATTATCATTTCATATAGATTAAAGATTATTACACTAATATTTGTACGGTTTTTCACTTAATATCTATTATTCAATTTCGTACTACAGCAGCTTACACAACATACATTCAATGGTTCAAGGTGTAATTAACCATATTTCTATGTGTCAATTAATTTAAACATTTAAAGGGTCATATTTACAAATTTAACTAATCAAATTCAACACATATGTCCATTCAAATTTTTAACTATCCTACGTCAAATTCAATTGCATAATATTTATCACTTTATATATTACAATTTATCATCCAATATAAACAACAAACAATCAATCAATTATCAACCAAACGGGATTATCATCGTATAGTTAACAGATAATGGTGTCAGATGTCATAGGTGAACTGATACAGGTAATAACATATATATAACCGTGTAAATCACTAACAACAACACATTTCAATTGTCGTTTCAATTGAAATCAAATTTAATAAATATAATAACATTAATCGTGAGTGATTGCTCACCTTTCGAGACTAAAGGGGTTTGAAGATACACCACAATCTACGAATTCCAAAGCTAAGTGAGAATGGCACAAATTTGATGGACAGAGCCGATAGATAAGGGATTGAAGAAATAGATCTGGACTGGATCGAAGAAGATATTTGATATAAGTAAATTGATATAGATATAACATATAAAATTATATATGTATATACAAAATCGTATTCTAATTTCAACATATTAAAATTTAAATATATATGTGCATTTCAAAATCCATTGTTTCAAATTAAAACCCACATACAAAAAAAATCAACATATACACGTAATAAAGTTTAAAATAAATACTCATAAACTCATTGTGACATATAGACTTCATATGCACCAATATGTGCATATATTTATATAATATATAAAAAAATTCATATACTTCAGTTACGACTTTAAGATCCAAAATAATTACAAGGTATAACACATAAATACTATACGACTCATACACCATAGACAAATATATAACACATATGGACTTAGAAATATATATTTGTCAGTGGATTCCTGTCAACCAAAACAACATATATTATATCCTACATTTAAGAATGCACTGAAACTACACAGTACAACAGCATATAGGTATATATTTATGTACCAAAAATCTTATAACCTATATAAAGCTACAGCACAGCTTACACAACTAACTTTTTAATATAAGCTTATCCAGCTGACGCAAAGTACAGACATCAACTTAATATACATATATAAAATAGATTTAAAACTTTATGTATAATATAAATTAAACTAACACTATCTATCTACCTTTAAAACATGTTATGTAATACCCTGAACATAGTGTAAAATATGCCACCTTTTTTTTATTAAAGTGAGAATGACACGGGCTGCTGTTTCACAAACAAGAGTACCACACTATATATATAAAATAAAATGGTTTCAAAATCTAACATAGCTGAACTAAATAATTTAACATATTATATATTCAATAAATAGATTACATATAAAATATACGCATATAGAAGAGAGGACAAAGCTTGCGGCTACTACCGTGGTTATCGAGGCAGTGGAGGCGGAGATGAGTGCAAGGCCAAAACCGTGGGGAAGGGAGGTTCTCATTTGGAGGAGACAAGGGTGGTCGGCAGGCCATCGTGTGGTCGAAGGTTGTCAGGGCGAGCAAGCTCGTGGCGGTTGACTGGGAGATAAGGTGGCCGAGCACGGTAATGGTGGAAGATGGTCGGAGGAGCTTGCGGTGGGATTGAAGCGAGGCGGAGGTTGGTCACGAGCAAGAAAAAAAGAGGACAAGGTAGGTAGATAGTTCGGCAATGGAAAGCTGATGCTCGGCATGGGTGTGCGGCTTTGGCATGGAGGACATGAGGCGGTGTTGGAGCTTTGGGCGTGAGGCGGTTTCAGGTGAGAGGTGGTGGATTCAGTCCATGCTTGCACGCGATGGTGACGGTGATGTGAGGTAAGTAACAGTGATGAGCAGGTCAGGGTGAGAATAGAAATGAAGAGGAACAACTTGCATGCAACTGATGTATGATATGCTTCTTCTTTTTTTATTTTTAATTAAGGCACAGAACAACAACAAAAATAAATGAAATAGAAAGAGACCAACCACCTTCATAGTTTGAAACTATTGGGAATAGTAATAGTTAAGGCTGAATTTCGAGAATAATAAAGGACTAGTGACAGTTCATATTGTATGATGAAATTTGAAAGGTCGCTAGAAGTCCAAAAGCTAAATTGCGGAACCGGTAAGAGAATCGTTTTTTACGGATTCAACTGCGTATCAGACTTCAAACATAAAATTGAACATACCATAGAGATCAGCACGACGAGGCGATCAAAACGGTGTACAGATATTAGTGGTATGATTGAATTTATAAAATTTGAAATTTCTACTAACGGAAAATGCAGTAAAACGCAGAAAAATAAGATCGACGGAGCTAAAGAAGTCCGAATTTGGAAAAACAAAAAATGACGTCTTGCTCAAAAGATGATTTATAATTTTTCTATATAAAAAATATTTAGGTTTCAAAAACATTTTATTTTCATCAATTTCTATCTGATTAAATTGAAATAAAATTACGCACGAAAATAAACTACATATTTTCGGACGAAAATTTATCAGTTGCCGTATTTAATTAGACGCATTTCTAATATCAAATTTTTATTTCAAAAATTTATATTTATATTTTTTATTAAATTTCACACAAATTCAGTTAATTAAATTAATTAAAAGCATTAAAATATCCGGGTTGTTATACTCTCCCCCACTCAAAACTTTTCGTCCTCGAAAAGTAAGGAGGTAGGAGACTAGATATAACCAGAAGAAAATAGACTTGAATTACAAAATAAACAATTAATTTAAACCATATAAATTTCAATTTAAATAAATTATATTCATAATTTGTTTTTAAATTCAAGGTTTCCATTAAATTGATTTGATTTCACATTTAATATTTGATGCCGAAAGATTTCTTTAAAACAAAATTTTATTTAATTTGTTCCATTTACTATTAATTCAACTTATTATTCTATTTATCTCTATTAACATTTTATAATTAAAAGTCAAGTGTATAACACTTATTATAAGCACTCAAATTTTATTTATAAAGACATTTTATATTTTATATTATCCAATTATTTTACATTAACCATTTCAAAGATCATAAATTTGAATAGTCATTTATTATAATCATATTTTATTCGACAAATTTAATTCTTCTTTATTCCAAATTATTATTAAATTTATTCTACTTAATATATCTTATCACATATATTAACTATATTTACACTTATTATAACTACTCGAATTTATTTGAAAATTTCTTTGATATCGTTTTCTACTGTATAATATTCAATTACATAGTTAACTTTTGAAGATTTAGGTAAGTTATATATAATGCAATTGAGTGTCATACAAGTAAATTTCTAATTCAATTCTCTCCAGTTTAAATATTAATACAAAATTTTGATTCATTTATAATTGACTCATCCTTTAGCGAAATTTTAAGAATTAAATTTCCGATTAACTTCAAATAATTTAGAGATAATTATATACATACAATATATCCAAGTCAAATCTAAATCAAATACTAATATGTATATATATTTTAAATCGAGTCATACTTTAGAAATTCAAATCAAATTCATTTCAAAACAAAAATGTAGCAAGCTACTGAAGGTCTCTCCACTTCGGAACTCGAAAATGATTGTCGATGATGCAGCGGTCGTCACCGAAATTATTTTCCAGCGACGAAGAGAAGAGCACCAATTTAAACATTTAAAATTCTTTGAAACGGTTTCTATTTGGAAATATTTTAAATACTATACGCTTTAAAACTTTTAAAAATCTAGGTTTGAAATCACCGGAAATCAAATTCTCAAATTCCTGATTTACATTCATTTCAAATTCCAAATCAAATTATAACCAGGTTTTATAAATTCATTTATTTATATTTGGTAAATCAATGGTTTACAAAATAATAAATGAAAATCAAATACATCATTTAGTTAACCAATTCATTTAACAATTATCAGAAAATTTACTTATATATATAATATAATCATACACAATTTATTTGCCAAATTTGAAAATAGTATTGTGTCAGTTTGCTCTGTTAAAGTGTTTTGGAATTCATATCGATAGCGTTGATCAGACGAATCGATCGGAAACCAAAATCATCATCAACAACTCAAACAACACAATATATAAAACATTTTTAATATAAATTTACAAATACACTTCCTCGCTCGACGATACAAGAACAGATTCCAAAGAAGTATAAAATTCAAATTTTTGATGGACTCAAATCAAAGAAAATTTTAATTCGAAGATAGGTTCGAAACAAAGATAAGATGTTTTAAGTAACAAAATCGGTAGATGGATAACCTTATATAAATCGCAGGAAACCTTAACCGAATCGACCGTGACTTCAATAATTAGATCGATGCAGAATTCCGAGGCAAATCTACATTCGATCGCAAGGGATAGAATTCAGGTATAACAGGAGATAGATAGCATCGTAAACCGAGGATACAGAAATCTCTGGTAAATCAATGCCTATTGTAAAGGAGTTTCACCCATTTACAAATAATTCGAAGATTGGCAAGACCGTCGATTCATTTTAAAGATCATTCGAAGTGGAGTTATGGGATGCTCTTGAATCGAAAGAAGACGAATGGTGAGGGACACGAATTAATTTTGGAACCGTAGGGAACGCTCCAAAATTCAAAGGGATTGAGTCAAAAGGAAGAGATTGAAACTCGAATGAGAGTGATTCTGTAAATACATTTACCCTATATGCTAAGTTTTGCCTAGAGCTACCATAGCTCTGGTACCAACTGTAACGACCCACTATTTTGGACAATTCGCATCCGCACATGTCGGACTTGAATAATTCAAAATACCGAATTGTTAATTTAAATTTGGCAAAACTCAGATATACAGTAAATAAATAATCACAGAATCACATAATAGAGTAATACTATGCAGCGGAAGCAAAAGATAATAGTTCATGAAGCTACTATATACATATAACAGAGTTAAATAAGTTAAAACAGAAGTCTTGAATACAATAATCAAATACAAGAATCAGAATATATCACTAGAATCAACTGAATATCTGAAAGTTGGATGGATAGCCGGATCTCCAAGTGAGGCTCTAACTCCAAAGGTGAGTCTCGAATACTGGTACACTCAGTCTGACCTGAGCGTAAAGCAAAACACAAAACACTCGAGTCAGGATTAACATTCTTATATCAATAAATCCAATTCAAGTGAAATAACAACTGAAATACAAATAACTCAAAGGATGTTGGAATAACCATCCTCTAAGGATCCGTTAAACTATCTACTATGTAGTAGTGTACGCTAAGTAGATAATGCCTATCAGTAATATAAAGTATCAAAATAGTGTTAAGGCGTTACCATTATCCCCTTTAAAACATTCTATATAAGTGTCATAGACTATACAGCACTGTAAACTCCACCGTAAACTAGTGGGATATCAGGGAGTACTCCATAAGTATAACATAAAACAAATTTATAGTGGTCGCGTATATAGGGATACAAGTATGACAAGGCACATGAGGCAATACCCAAGGTAGTGAAACTACCGTTTGCCTGATCTGGACTGGTGAAAATGCATCGCCGCAACGATCGCAACACCGTAAAACAACACTCCCAAAATTCAAGGGTGCACCAATCAATAACAAGTAATGAGTAGTTTACGAAGAAGTGTGTTCGCTCGAGTTGGCTAACCCCATTTGGCCCGGCATGGCTCCTGTTTTAGTCATTTCCAATTTGACACAAGTATTAAGGCTATCCATTATCGTTCTCTTTCTTCAGTCATCATGTACATCATTCCAACCACTTCATTCTGGATCACACTCCGAGTATAGTTATTAAAGTGGTTTTCGGATTAAACAGTGAGTATGTCCATAACCGATTCCGGTTACTTTAATAACTTTCGTAACTATTACACCGATTGGTTATTTAATAAATTTCAAAACCAAATCAAATTCAATTTCAATTAGAATTTGTAAACCAACATTCCATTTGTCTCTCAATATCAATTTCCATAATTCACGTTTCAAAACTCCAAATTTTTATTTCAAAATCTTATAATTCAATTTCAATTTTTATATATAACAATTCAATATTGATTCCAGTTCGTATATAAATTTCATTCCGTGATCATTTAAATTCATTTAATTTAACGTTCGAAACAATTTAAATTCATTGATCGACTTCATTCAATATTCATTAAGTCAATTTATCAATTCAAAACAATTTCTATTTAATTTCCAATTCGTTAAATCTATTTAAGTTTTCCTTCATTATATCAAAACTTACAAATTGAATTAAATTAAATTCGTCAAATCAAATTCTTTAAACTACAAGTCTTATATTAATCTTTATGAATCACAATTTATTTCTTATTGAAGAAATTCGATTTCACTTATTTACTTACTTTAAATAATTTTCCAAAAACTCAATTAATAAAGAAACTCGATTTCAATTATTAACGAAGTTCAAATTCACTTATCCCGAAGTTCAATTCCTGTTATCAAAGAGTTCAATTTTATTTAGTTATCAAATAATTCAATCTTATTCAATTATTAAATAATTTCAAAACTTAATTATTAAATAATTTCAAAACTTAATAATTTCAAACTAAATTATTAAATAATTTCAAACTTAACTATTAAATAATTTCAAACTTAATTATTAATAATTCCAAATTTAATTATTAAATAATAAATTTTTTAAACACGTTCTTTCATCAATTACTACGTTAATATTTTGTTTCAAATTTCAAATATTCACATTTCTTTTCATTAAAATTTTAAATTCCAATTTTATTTCAAAAACTTATTATTATTCAAATAAAATCTTTATTTTATTTAAAACAAATTATTGACCAATCATGATTAATTTAATTCTCTATCCTAAGTCAAGTTCATTTAGGGTATTCATCATTTCAAAACGATTCCATTTCAATTCAAAAAATCAAAGATGGCAAAGGGAACTTGTAGTGTGATAACTGGGATGGTGTCAAAGTAAATAAACAAACAATAGCAAACATCAATAACAATCCAATAATTAATTCAAATAATCCTGAAATAATCGTACTAATTTACATTGTTGTTTGTGCAAATTAATATAATTATTTCTAGAATCTACACTATCATTTCATGTAGATTAAAGACTATTACATTAATATTTACACGGTTTTTCACTTAATATCTATTATTCAATTTCATACTACAACAGCTTACACAACATAGATTCAATGGTTCAAGGTATAATTTACTATATTTCTATGTGTCAATTAATTTAAACATTTAAAGGGGTCATATTTACAAATTTAACTAATCAAATTCAACACACATGTCGATTCAAATTTTTAACAATCCTACGTCAATTTCAATTGCATAATATTTATCACTTTATACATTGCAATTTATCATCCAATATAAACAACAAACAATCAATCAATTATCAACCAAACGGGATCATCATCGTATAGTTAACAGATAATGGTGTGATATGTCACAGGTGAACTGATACAGGTAATAACATATATATAACAGTGTAAATCGCTAACAGCAACATATTTCAATTGTCGTTTCAATTGAAATCAAATTTAATAAATAAAAGAACATTAATCGTGAGTGATTTCTCACCTTTCAAGGCTAAAGGGGTTTGATGATACACCACAAGCTACGAATTCTAAAGTTAAGTGAGAATGGCACAAATTTGATGGACAAAGCTGATAGATAAGGGATTGACGAAATAGATCTGGGCTGGATCGAAGAACATAATTGATATAGGTAAATTGATATAGATATAACATATAAAATTATATATGTATATACAAAATCATATTCTAATTTTAACATATTAAAATTTAAATATATATGTGCATTTCAAAATCCATTGTTTCAAATTAAAACACACATATGAAAAAAATCAACTTATACACCTAATAAAGTTTAAAATAAATACTCATAAACTCTTTGTGACATATAGACTTCATATGCACCAATATGTGCATATATTTATATAATACATAAAAAAATTCATATACTTCAGTTATGACTTTAAGATCCAAAATAATTACAAGGTATAACACATAAATACTATATGACTCATACACCATAGACAAATATATATATTTGTCAGTGGATTCCTGTCAACCAAAACAACATATACTATATCCTACATTTAAGAATTCACTCAAACTACACAGTACAACAACATATAGGTATATATTTATGTACCAAAAATCTTATAACCTATATAAAGCTACAGCACAGCTTACACAACTAACGTTTTAATATAAACTTACCCAGCTGACGCAAAGTACAGACATCAACTTAATATACATATATAAAATAGATTTAAAACTTTATGTATAATATAAATTAAACTAACACTATCTATCTACCTTTAAAACATGTTATGTAATACCCTAAACATAGTGTAAAATATGCCTCTTTTTTTTATTAAAGTGAGAATGACACGTGCTGCTGTTTCACAATCAAAAGTACCACACTATATATATTAAAAAAAATGGTTTCAAAATCTAACATAGCTAAACTAAATAATTTAACATATTTTATATTCAATAAATAGCTTACATATAAAATATACGCATATAGAAGAGAGTACAAAGCTTGCGGCTTCTACCATGGTGATGGAAGCAGTGGAGGCGGAGATGAGTGCATGGCCGAAACCGTGGGGAAGGGAGGTGCTCGCTGGAGGAGGCAACGGTGGTCGGCAGGCCATCGTGTGGTCGAAGGTCGTCAGGGCGAGCAATCTCATGGCGGTTGACTGAGAGATAAGGTGGCCAAGCACGGTAATGGTGGAAGATGGTCGGAGGAGCTTGCGGTGGGATTGAAGCGAAGTGAAGGTTGGTCACGGGCAAGAAAAATAGAGGACAAGGTGGGTAGATAGTTCGGCAATGGAAAACTGAGGCTCGACATGGGTGTGCGGCTTTTGCGTGGAGGACATGAGGCGGTGTTGGAGCTTTAGACGTGAGGCGGTTTCAGGTGAGAGGTGGTGGATTCGGTCCATGCATGCGCGCGATGGGGACGGTGATGTGAGGTAAGTAACGGTGATGAGCAGGTCAGGGCGAGAATAGAAATGAAGAGGAACAACTTGCACGCAACTGATGTATGATATGCTTCTTCTTCTTTTTATTTTTAATTAAGGCACAGTACAACAAAAAAATGAAATAGAAAGAGACCAACCACCTTCATAATCTGAAACTATTAGGAATAGTAATAGTTAAGGCTGAATTTTGGGAATAATAAAGGACTAGTGACAGTTCATATTATATGATGAAATTTGAAAGGTCGGCAGAAGTCCAAAAGCTAAATTGCGAAACCAGTAGACAATCGTTATTCACGGATTCAACTGCGTATCAGACTTCAAACACAAAATTGAACATACCGTAGAGATCAGCACGACGAGACGATCAAAACGGTATACAAATATTAGTGGTATGATTGAATTTATAAAATTCGAAATTTCTACTAACGAAAAATGCAGTAAAAACGCAGAAAAATAAGATCGGCGGAGCTAAAAAAGTCCGAATTTGAAAAAACGAAAAATGATGTCTTGCTCAGAAGATGATTTACAATTTTTCTATGTAAAAATATTTAGGTTTCGAAAACGTTTTATTTTCATCGATTTCTAACTGATTAAATTGAAACAAAACTACGCACGAAAATAAACTTCATATTTTCGAACGAAAATTTACCAGTTGCCATATTTAATTAGACGCATTTAAAATATCAAATTTTTATTTCAAAATTTTATGTTTATATTTTTTTGTTAAATTTCACACAAATTCAGTTAATTAAATTAATTGAAACCGTTAAAATATCCGGCTTGTTACACCACATCTCCACAGCATCTCTTTTTCGACTTCGCTCCAGAATGATGATAATCTGACTCTAGGCTGCCCGTGTGGAAAATTATGGGCACCTAGAGTTTAGAAAGGGAACAACAAAATCCAAGTCAATCGTGGGACGGGTGTGAGATCTTAAAAACAGTTATTTCACAAAGAAAATAAAAGGAGATCCGCTATGCTTTTGGAAAATGAAACTACCATAAGGCCTCCTGCCACACACACAATGCAAACGCAGAATTGGAGGAGATTTTTCCTTATCATAGTCAAATATGCTTAATAAGCAAAATCATTTTTTTTATTATCATTAGTGCAACGTGTATAAAACATTTCGAAAGTATAATATAATCTTAGCCAGCATACAACTATTATTGTATGCCTACTATAGATACCATGTTCAATAGCAGGTTACCGCCGCATTCCATGGCAGAATATACAACTATAACCGTACAGGGCGCGTATTGTTTCTTTTGATTTCCAACAAATGGTCAGGCTAAGGAACTTCCTACTGCCACATGGGTACGCCTCTGGAGGGACGTCCCGAGAACCTACCCGGATCTCTGCCAACACAAGGCCGGGTTATCTCTGTAACTAGGTAACTACTACTCGAGTATGTCATCCCCCGGTCGCTTGCGACCTTTATCCGAGGATCCTCAACCACAAAGTGTAATAGATTTGCAGAAATCACATAGGTTAAGTATCTGAGCTCCATACCATGATACCACCTTTTTCCAAAAGGAAATGACATACCTTAAACGTTGCGACCCTCATAATCTTGCCGCATCTTTCCTATTTTGACCATTTGCGGGGTGTGAGCTCCGACAAAGTCTCGTCCACAAAGCTACACTTTTTACAAAGTCATGCTTTGATCAACAAATGATCAGCAGCACTTCGTATGCCACATTACCAAATTGGGAGTATATCGCTAATAACCATCAACTACATAACCATTGAGCTCGTACGTCTCAGAGAAGGGTGTTAAGCTAAGAGAATGAATTCTCCGCCACCAACAGAAATGTATTTGATAGAAATCAGCTTTATATCTCAAAGTGTAATGTCAAGCACACATCCATACAAGTCCGTTTTGGGATTGAACGGAACCGAAGGCACTTCAAAGAAGCCCTTGCAAATCCGGATATTCACTAATCACGTCCGAAATCCCCATCACAAAGGGTGATAAAACCTCTATACCGGAGCAACCCGATGTAGAGACATTCAACAGGTAATCCTTTTGCTTTCGAAAATACCCAGTCTTTAACACTGTCTTCAAATGCAATCACATTTCGTCGTATCATTATTTGGAATGTGTTTTATGGCACAAAGTCCGCTCTCGGCTAATCCGAATAATGAGCGCTTATTTTTAAAAATGCGTGTTCAATCAGATTTCAAACAAATCACAACAAATTTCCATTTTGATCTTTTAAACAAAAGATCCATCACAATCACAAAGGTTCGATGTGTTTTTCGAATATCCATTTGATATACCACCCCCGGTCGCATCGAAATTCAAACGTCGTTTAAAGGAAAATATTGATAATCGGTTATTTAACTATCAATCAACATTCACAACAATTACCAGATTTAAATAATTTTCCCCAATTATTTATTTTAAAAATATCTTCACAGGATAAATTTCACACTTCAACCATTTGAAAACAAATTTCAAATTACTTTCCACATTTCAATACTTTGAAAACAAATTTCAAATCACATTTCCTTACGCGGAATACATTTCCAAATATTTATTCATTTCACTGAAAATCTGTCGAGTTCAAATATTTTAAAATAATATAAAATACTTATCCAAAATATACTTGGACACATTTAAAATAAAACTATTTTAAATACTTGCTTAAATATTAGTTATGAAAAATATTATACTAATATCTCGTATAAAAATTAAAGTCCAAAAACTAATTTTGAAATGAAATTAGTAGATGGGATATAACTATTTAAATATCCATTTTCTAAAACAAATATCAATTAAAACATAAAATCATTACTACCATTATTATTAAATAAATCATTACTTTAAAGATTTACAAAACAACTTAAAGAAACTAATTTCTCCAAAATATTCTTTTAAAACCAACCCTGGGACTTTTAATTTATATTTCAAAAGCTATTTTACAAACATACTCGGCTTTTCACGGAAAATACACCTTTCTTTTCAAAATGGATCATTTTTTAATCAATTAATAAATCCTCCTGGGTTTATTTTAAATTTATGTTCCGAATCCACAAATCCCTTTCACACTTTTAAAAAATAACCAAATGCTTATTTTTTTAAAAAATCCCTTTCCTTTATAAATTCGCATTGTGAATTTATATTTCCAAATATCAACTGATACGTGATTTTCAAATCGATTCCCGAATATTCACTATCAACACCAAATCAATTTTCAAATTGATTTCCAAATTTTATTTTAAACACCAATCAAATTCCAAATTGATTTCTGAATTTATTTCAACACCAATTCAATTTTCAATCAAACACTAAATCAATTTCCGAAATTATTTTTAAAATAAATAGATTTATCTCTTCCAAATTATTTAAAAATCATATTTTTAAAATAAATTCTTCAAAAATTATTACTTGAAATCCATTTATTAAATTTTTTCCCATATTTTGGAATTTTATTCAATAGGATTTCACTATAGATTTTCTTCTTAAATTTAAAAATCCAATTTTATTTATTTCTGGTGTCTTACGATACCAAAAATATATTCGGCTAAATTTTAGCTTACAATGATTTCAGTTACAATATAATCACACACAGATTTTAAATAATCAACATACAATATTGAAACAAATTCGATTATTTGAGGAATCCAGTTGGATCCCTCCAACCTGTTTTCCTGCATCCACAAATGTTAGCACAGCAATTAAATATCAGTTCCACTTCGAGGTGGAGTATCGTGGTATATGGGATTTATAAAATATCATCCGCTATTACGCGGCGCATAGGGTCTCATCCGCTATATAATGCGGGTAATCAATCACTCCAATGTATATATATATACTACTATATATATAATATCATCCGGTGAATAAATTATTATAAATCAATTATCTAAGCACACAGTCAACCAATTTTAAATCTAACTATTCAAAATTTAAATCAGAACAATATTTGATTGAGTGGGAAGATCTCACCTTTTACTACGCATGCAATTCCATTTCCATTCCGGATTTGATTTCATCATTGTATTTGACCTTGTATAAACAATTATATAATTCATTAATATTCGAAATAATCTAATAACCAATTTTATTTTATTTTTGTGTTTGGTAGTTTTAATTATCCAATGATTTTATTTTAAACCGATTTCTTTTAATAAATTTATTTAACTAAAATTAAATTTAAAACTAAATTTAGACCAACATTTATTTTATAAAATATTCTTATCGATTAAAATAATTAAATAAGTTTATTAACAGATTTATCCAAAATTACATTATTTAAAATAATTAGTAGTTTAACAAACACAGATAAAATTGAAAACTGCATATATATTATTATTTTATTTTTTTACATAAGTTGATATCAAATTGAAAACATAAATTGTACATATACCTCCCAGTCGAGTCGAGGTCGACTCCGACCATCCACACGACCTCAGTTCCTTCTAGAACAAACCCTTTTTTTCCGAGCTCCAGTTCTACCTTCATGCAGGCTCGAGTCGCAGTATTCGCAGCCGCCCTTCCTCACATGCGCGAGTGTGCGCGCAGCCACCAGATGCGTCGCCGCCGCCTCGAGTCAAACTCGAGCCTCTGATCGCTCTCGAATTGTTATCCCACTACCCATTTCCTGCAGCGCCAACTCGAACTCAGGTCAAATCTCACAAGCCTTGCGCACGCGACGCTTCCACACTCAAGTTCGAGCTTGCCTCATTCGCCGCCCCCCTTGATTTCGACGACTTTGATTTTTGTTTGTTTTAAACTGAAGTCGACTGATTTTGGATAGAAGGAGGAGGAGAGCACAGGTGTAACAACCCGCATATTTATCGATTTTATATTTAAATATTTTATTTAAATATTTTATCAATACTCTGAATTTAGTCCGAAAAGCTACTTTTGCATACGGTCGAATTAGGACTCGGGACCACTCCCATTGAGTTTAAAATGTCGTTTGCGACCTTTTTGAGTATAAACTTCGATATGTTCGGAGAAAGTTGATTTTTGCTACTTTTCACTTTGGGTTTGGTTTTTGGGCTCAGCCCTATGTTTTACTTATGCTCAAATCTGAGCCACTCTTCCCCGTTCACCCTCATTCTCTTCTCTTTTCAGTTTTCTTAGCATTAATGGTGGGAGAGATTGGAAATTAAAACTCCAAAACCCTAGTTTCTCTTGCAAATCAAATTCCTAGCTCCAAACTCAAGAAGAACCCCTTGGTAAGCTTCTCTTCTTCTTCTCCAACTTATCCTTTTACCAATTTCAGAAATTCCTAAACCTAATTTTGGGAATGTTCTTGTTTTGAGCATAGATTCAAGCTCATTTGGGTTGTGTTGAAGAGAGGTTGATTCTCCATTTGCTTTCAAGCTTCTTCTCGTTTGATTTTGTGAAAAGGTGAGATTTTTAATCTCACATCTAAGTCTATGAATTATCTTCGAATGTTAGGTATGAATTCCTAACACTTATTCGTGTGCATTTGCTTTTGGTTTGGATTGAATTGGTGTATATTCCAATTTTTGGTGTTTTGAGTTCAATTCGTTAAAAATCCAAACTTCTATGTTTGAACATGTTTTTGGTGATGCATCGAGGAGCATATAGGGTCGGGTAGTCGATTGGCATAAACCCTTAGCGCCGTTGCTCGAGAGAATGAAATTTGGACGAGGTTGGAGCTCATTACTATGGGCTGGGAAGAGGCTGGCAACAGGTCCGGTCGACCGAGCTCCTTGAGTCGGCCGACCGACCTGCTGCCGAGTGCATAAGCACTCCTCTGTTTAAGGCTCGGTCGACCGACTCAGGGAGTCCGGTCGACCGACCTGCTGTTAATTGCCAGATTAGCCTATTTTGCTAATCCGTTTGAATATCCAACTTTAATCGATTCGTGTAGTCTCCCTTTTGTTGTTGTCATTTATTATCGACTTAGATGACCTTTTCTTTGGGAATTTTAGATATATCCACTTTGATGGATTTTATATCGATTTCTTTGGATTTTATTCACGTTTTCGGATGTGAATCTTAGCGATTGATTGTTCCTACAATCTTCTTTGTGATTTGTCACTTTAAAAATATAAAGGTTTTCTATACTAGTAGTAAATATCAAAACTCTTTCCTCAAACGATTTCAACACTATTTTAATACCAAATTCGTTTATAAAACCGTTTTCCAATCTATTAGTATATATAAGCCTTTACTTCACCCGTATGTGAAATCTAATTAAACGACTTAGTAAAACAAGTGGTATGAAACGCTTGCGTTCACTTTGTCGGTTAATTCTTGGACTTGTTCGATTGAATCCCTTGTGACAATTTTATAGTGGAGATCTACAGTTTGTTCGTAAATATTTAAGTTAAGCAAGTGGTTATGGGACATGAAGCTAAACTCATATATTTACTAGCTTAGTGTAATTGACACTTCGTGATGATCAATGACGATCATTTTTTTTTATGATTTAGACTAGCAATGTGCGATGTCTCTTTGTCTGCAAGGGAGACTAAACCCCGCTTCGTGGAGTTTCGACTCAAATTTGGTGGGGTAGCAACCCATGGTATTCGGGCCGTCTGTGGAGCTTCGGCTCAATTCGTGATGGTTAGCAACCATGGAATTAGCGTTCCATTCGTGATACACGTGTAGGGAGTTTTATGCTCCCGTCTGTGATAGGCCTCCCCCTCCTTAAGATTTCTGAATTTCTTGTGATGATTTCTAGAATTTGTACTTCACCAATTTTCGTGTTTTTCATTGATATGTTTTATCAATCTTTGTGCATTGGTGAATTTGTGTGTCGTCACCTTTATAGGTGAATTTGGATCTTTGAGAAGATTCTTGTGATATTGATTTATCCATTGTTGATTTTTCAATTTACGTACCTATCATAGTATGGCATTATGGTTATTATACGTTTAAGTCATATCTCTTATTCTATATCATTTCGTCTGATATCTATAGCTAGACTGATCCATTTATTATTTTCTTATTAAATAATACTCGGGTCGGACCGAGATGTTTCAGGTGCTTCTGCTTGACTCCTCGTCAGAGATTATTATTCTGACTTTTGGCTAACTACTTCGATTAGTAGTTTATTTTGTTGTATACATTTGAGATGTAGACTCTATAATGTATACTTATTCTTTTGTGTAGCTCTTGTAACTATCTTTTTGTGTTATCGTGGATCTTATAGACCGCTACTCTGATAAACACTTTTAAGTGTTGTATATTCATATCTATTTCCGCCTTTGTGATATGAATTATCTGTGACTTATTTATGTTATGCTTATTTCTATATTTGTTTCCGAAGATTATACATAGCCACTGTGTAGTAGCTTTGAGTTTGTATCGGTATGTCGGATTTCCTCTTGAGATGAAAAGTTGTATTTTTATCTGGCATATCGACACTCGCACAAAGCAATTATACAGATGGTCGCTCCTCAACAGCCTTATTCTCCGTGCTAGTTGACAGCATTACACCGTAGTGTTCTTGGGTAGCGTGGGTATAGAGGTGGGGCGTCACAGCTTGGTATTAGAGCTTCACTTCGGAACAATGTAGAATAATCTAGCAAGGATCATGTCCTAAGTCTTTCTTAGGAGTGGTGCCTTAGGATTTATTCGAGTCTTCGTACCGTTCTATCCTACCTTCTTTTATGATTCCTTGTTTTATCTATCAAGATTGCTTGATGTTCATTTTGTGAATAACCTTTTTCTTCTTCTTTCTTTCTTTCTTAAAGAAGAAGAGATGGTTAGTTCTGGCAGTCCTAGCGCTGGTCAATCCAGTTCTCTGGATGGCGTATTCATGTCTGCCCAACAACTTTTGGATCTTGCTCAGAATCAAAGGTTTATCTGTTCTTTGAGAAAGAATCCCACAAAGGTCTTACCTCTGAAACTAGAAGTTCCTTTCGATCAACTTGTAGATATCACTCTACAAGAAGAAGAGGTCGGTAAAGGAAGTAACAGTGATGTCGGAGGTTCCAAAAAGAGCCTCATTTGCAACAAAAGGAGGTATATTAAGTTCGAAGGCCTTAATCCCTACAAGAAAGGGAGGAAGGCAACTTCGGTAGCAAAGACTCCAATCCCTAATCATGGACAATGCTACAATTGTGGTTCTAAGGACCACTATGCGAAGGAGTGTCCGGAACCACTCTTTTGTCGTTATTGCAAAAATTCAAGTCATCATATTTCTGTCTGCCCCATACTTCTAAGCAAGAAGAAGGTGGAACTGGAAACTTCGACAGCCAAGCCACCTACCCCAAGTCGTAAACAATGCTACAATTGTGGTTCCACAGACCATTATGTAATTAAGTGCCCGAAACCCCTTTATTGCCGCTATTGCAAAGGCTCGGGTCATTACTTATCTACATGCCCTAAACTTCAAAGTAGGAGAGAGGGAAAGCTAAAAGCTCCTAGCGAAACTTCTCTGGGTCAAGGTATTCTTATTTAACCCTTGATTTCATTTGTTTGCGATTATCCGATTCGAGTTCTTTTTGATATGGGTTCATCTCATCATTTTTATATCAAAAGAATTTGTTGATTCTTTTTCTTTAAAACATTTTGGGCTTGATGACTTCTTTAAGGGTTGCGAATCCGGATTCGTGGATCCGCAACACTCAATTTGCTTTCTATTGATGTCGAAATTATTTTATGTGATTTTTCTTTCCGAGCCGATATTTTTACTTAGGCTTTGGAATTGATTTGTGTGGAAGGATTGGCTTAATCATCATGAAGCCCATATCCTATTTTTCGAATGGACTGTTCATTTTCGACATTTTCTATCTATTAAGCAGATTCCTATTTTTCT
This sequence comes from Allium cepa, assembly GCA_030765085.1. Classification (NCBI taxonomy): domain Eukaryota; kingdom Viridiplantae; phylum Streptophyta; class Magnoliopsida; order Asparagales; family Amaryllidaceae; genus Allium; species Allium cepa. Next base: position 231,776,526 of record CM060938.1, read on the forward strand.
TTGTGATTTCGATTCCAATTTGATGGCATCATTTTCATTCTTTAATCCCACGTGACGAGTAACGTGTTATTTCTCTCATTTATATATTTTGAGAATTTTCCGGAATCTTTGAGCTTGTCATAGAATTACCACTTAAGCAATCTTTTGTGTGGTGTTAAGGTCGTTTCAGTTTGACCTTGCCATCGGTTTTCATTAGCTACGAGTTGCGGAAGTTAGCATTCCACTTACCGCATTCCGCACTCGTTACGATTCTTATGAATGACTTATTATGTCATTCAATTTATCCAGTTTACTTCATCCATTTTAATCCCAATAATTTCATTCTTGTATTTATTGATTTTGGACGAAAATAGAAATTTAAAATTTTGCAAATCTTTTTCATAAGATTTATTTATAAGTACAATTGGATTTTGATCTTAAACGAGCAAAGAATATTCTCAAAAATTTTAAGAGATATTTTCATCATATAGAAGATGATTTTGTGATTGTATTGCCCATTGAGTGCTTTAAGAATTCTGGTCGATGCGCTTGATCAACGTTATTGATAGGAATTTCCTAAATGCTTTGATGAGACAATCAGACACGATATATTGACTTGAAAAATGCAAATTTTTCTTGAAAGATTATTACATAAAGATAAAGGTACTTTTGAAAGTTTTAGCTTTTCGGGAAAGAAGATTATTTAAAAAGAAATTCTTTCTTTTCGATACTTTTAGTCTTGTGATTCCCGAAAGAAACCAAGACTTTATCTTTTGAACCAATGCTAATCGTATTGGTTTGGATGCGTTCTTTTGCAAAAAAAAGGAACGTGCTATCACTTGTGCTTCTAAATCATTAATGCATATTGAGACTAGATATGCCACTCATGATCTAGTGCCCGTGGCTATTGATTTCGCTTTTAAAAATTGGCATCATTATTTTTGGGAGAGAAATTTATTCTTTATACCGATCATAAGTCTTTGAAGTATTTATTCTCTCAGAAGGAACTTAATTTGCGTCAACAGCGTTGGCTCGAGTTCCTTGCACCTTATGATCTTGACATTCTTCATACTCTCGGAAAGGGGAATCGAGTTGCCGATGCACTTAGTCGCAGGCAACAAGCGGTTGTTTCCATGATGATATCCGAATGGAATGACCTCAAAATTTTATCCACTTGTGAGATTCAAGATCGTGTATCCGATTTATGTTCATCTCTTGTTTTATGCAGCCTTGAGGCTCATCCTTCTCTCTTAGACCGCATTCTTGAAGCTCAAAGGCTAGATCCCGAAATGGCTCTTCTTGGCCAAAATATTAGGGATAAAATTGATGTTGAAGGATTGAAAGAGTTCGATATCGATTCTCGTGGCGGCATTCGAAAATTTGGTAGACTTATCGTACCAAATATTGTTGATCTTCGTAAGGATATTTTAGAAGATTCTCATCGTTCTAAATTCACCATTCATCCCGGTAGTAGTAAAATGTACGCAGATATGAAGCGACTTTATTATTGGGAGGGAATGAAACTTGACATCGCTAACTTCGTTAAGCGTTGTATGACTTGCCAACTCGTTAAGGCCGAACATCAAAGGCCCGGTGGGTTATTGCAACCTTTAGAAATTCCAATTTGGAAGTGGGACCAAATTTCCACGGATTTTATAGATGGCCTTCCCCGTTCTCGATCGGGTCATGATAGCTTATGGGTGATCGTTGATAGACTTACTAAATCAGCCCATTTTATTCCCGTTCGGTCTAACCGAACCGTTCCTCTTTTGGCCAAGCTCTTTGTCAAAGAGATTGTTAAATTGCATGGAGTTCCTACTTCTATTGTTAGTGATCGTGATCCATTGTTTACTAGTGGATTTTGGAAGAGTCTTCAAAAAGCTTTGGGAACGAAGCTCAATTTTAGCACTGCTTATCATCCTCAGTCCGATGGACAAACTGAGCGTGTGAATCAAACTCTTTAAGATCTTCTTCGTGCATGTGTGCTTGATTTTGGGGGAAGTTGGGAAGATCATATTTCACTTGTTGAATTTTCCTATAATAACAGCTTCCAATCTAGTATTGGTATGGCACCTTTCGAGGCACTCTATGGAAGGCCATGCCGATCTCCTTCTTGTTGGCTTGAGGCCGGTGAGAAGCTGGTTTTAGGTCCAGATTTTATTCGTGATTCCACAGAAAAGATTGATCTTATTCGTCACAGGATGGAAGAAGCCCAGAGTAGACAAAAATCCTATGCCGATAACCGAAGAAGGAAGTTAGAATTTTCTGTGGAAGATCTTGTGTTCATTCTTGTTTCACCTATGAAAGGTGTTGTACGTTTCAGTCGATCGGGAAAATTGGCGCCTCGATATATTGGGCCATTTCCTATCACTAAACGTATTGGTTCCATGGCTTATCGCCTTTTATTACCGGCTTAATTTTCTGCTATTCATGACGTGTTTCACGTTTCTCAATTACGGAAATGCCTTCGAGATTCCGATTCTATTCTTGAGCCCGGTGTTGTGAAGAGATTGAAGTTTCGCCTAATTTAACTTATGAGCAGCATCCTATTCGAATTGTTGCTTCGGAGGTCAAACGACTTCGAAATAAAGATGTTCCGCTTGTTAAAGTTCGATGGTCTTCAAATCCTAAGGATTGTTCTTGGGAATCTAGAGAGTACATCGAGCGAACACATCCGGACTTAATTTCTCGTGCTCTTTGAGGTGAACTTCTTATTTCAAATTTCTTTTGTGTTGAATATGCTTTTATGGTTGTTACTACATATCTTCTTCTTAAATATTGCAAGGACGCAATTTCTTTAAGGAGGGGAGTCTGTAACAACCCACATATTTATCGATTTTATATTTAAATATTTTATTTAAATATTTTATCAATACTCGGAATTTAGTCCGAAAAGCTACTTTTTGCATACGGTCGAATTACGACTCGGGACCACTCCCATTGAGTTTAAAATGCCGTTAGCGACCTTTTTGAGTATAAGCTTCGATATGTTTGGAGAAAGTTGATTTTTGCTACTTTTCACTTTGGGTTTGGTTTTTGGGCTCAGCCCTATGTTTTACTTATGCTCAAATCTGAGCCACTCTTCCCCATTCACCCTCATTCTCTTCTCTTTTCAGTTTTCTTAGCATTAATGGTGGGAGAGATTGGAAATTAAAACTCCAAAACCCTAGTTTCTCTTGCAAATCAAATTCCTAGCTCCAAACTCAAGAAGAACCCATTGGTAAGCTTCTCTTCTTCTTCTCCAACTCATCCTTTTACCAATTTCAGAAATTCCTAAACCTAATTTTGGGAATGTTCTTGTTTTGAGCATAGATTCAAGCTCATTTGGGTTGTGTTGAAGAGAGGTTGATTCTCCATTTGCTTTCAAGCTCCTTCTCGTTTGATTTTGTGAAAAGGTGAGATTTTTAATCTCACATCTAAGTCTATGAATTATCTTCGAATGTTAGGTACAAATTCCTAACACTTATTCGTGTGCATTTGCTTTTGGTTTGGATTGAATTGGTGTATATTCCAATTTTTGGTGTTTTGAGTTCAATTCGTTAAAAATCCTAACTTCTATGTTTGAACATGTTTTTAGTGATGCATCGAGGAGCATATAGGGCCGGGTAGTCGATTGGCATAAACCCTTAGCGCCGTTGCTCGAGAGAATGAAATTTGGACGAGGTTGGAGCTCATTACTATGGGCTGGGAAGAGGCTGGCAACAGGTCCGGTCGACCGAGCTCCCTGAGTCGGCCGACCGACCTGCTGGCGAGTGCATAAGCACTCCTCTGTTTAAGGCTCGGTCGACCGACTCAGGGAGTCCGGTCGACCGACCTGCTGTTAATTGCCAGATTAGCCTATTTTGCTAATCCGTTTGAATATCCAACTTTAATCGATTCATGTAGTCTCCCTTTTGTTGTTGTCATTTATTATCGACTTAGATGACCTTTTCTTTGGGAATTTTAGATATATCCACTTTGATGGATTTTATATCGATTTCTTTGGATTTTATTCACGTTTTCGGATGTGAATCTTAGTGATTGATTGTTCCTACAATCTTCTTTGTGATTTGTCACTTTAAAAATATAAAGGTTTTCTATACTAGTAGTAAATATCAAAACTCTTTCCTCAAACGATTTCAACACTATTTTAATACCAAATTCGTTTATAAAACTGTTTTCCAATCTATTAGTATATATAAACCTTTACTTCACTCGTATGAGAAATCTAATTAAACGACTTAGTAAAACAAGTGGTATGAAACGCTTGCGTTCACTTTGTCGGTTAATTCTTGAGCTTGTTCGATTGAATCCCTTGTGACAATTTTATAGTGGAGATCTATAGTTTGTTCGTAAGTATTTAAGTTAAGCAAGTGGTTATGGGACATGAAGCTAAACTCATATATTTACTAGCTTAGTGTAATTGACACTTCGTGATGATCAATGACGATCATTTTTTTTTATGATTTAGACTAGCAATGTGTGATGTCTCTTTGTCTGCGAGGGAGACTAAACCCCGCTTCGTGGAGTTTCGACTCAAATTTGGTGGGGTAGCAACAAATGGTCTTCGGGCCGTCTGTGGAGCTTCGGCTCAATTCGTGATGGTTAGCAGCCATGGAATTAGCGTTCCATTCGTGATACACGTGTAGGGAGTTTTATGCTCCCATCTGTGATAGGCCTCCCCCTCCTTGAGATTTCTGAATTTCTTGTGATGATTTCTAGAATTTGTACTTCACCAATTTTCGTGTTTTTCATTGATATGTTTTATCAATCTTTGTGCATTGGTGAATTTGTGTGTCATCACCTTTATAGGTGAATTTGGATCTTTGAGAAGATTCTTGTGATATTGATTTATCCATTGTTGATTTTTCAATTTACGTACTTATCACAGTATGGCATTATGGTTATTATATGTTTAAGTCATATCTCTTATTCTATATCATTTCGTCTAATATTTATGGCTAGACTGATCCGTTTATTATTTTCTTATTAAATAATACTCGGGTCAGACCAAGATGTTTCAGGTGCTTCTGCTTGACTCCTCGTCAGAGATTATTATTCTGACTTTTGGCTAACTACTTAGATTAGTAGTTTATTTTGTTGTATACATTTGAGATGTAGACTCTATAATGTATACTTATTCTTTTGTGTAGCTCTTGTAACTATCTTTTTGTGTTATCTTGGATCTTATAGACCGCTACTCTGATAAACACTTTTAAGTGTTGTATATTCATATCTATTTCCGCCTTTGTGATATGAATTATCTGTGACTGATTTATGTTATGCTTATTTCTATATTTGTTTCCGAAGATTATACATAGCCACTGTGTAGTAGCTTTGAGTTTGTATCGGTATGTCGGATTTCCTCTTGAGATGAAAAGTTGTATTTTTATCTGGCATATCGACACTCGCACAAAGCAATTATACAGATGGTCGCTCCTCAACAGCCTTATTCTCCGTGCTAGTTGACAGCATTACACCGTAGTGTTCTTGGCTAGCATGGGTCTAGAGGTGGGGCGTCACAACAGGATTCTGATCGCACCCTTTTTTTTTAGATTTCAACTGTTTGGCCATGAATTGATTTCGAATTGAGGAAAGGAAAATAGTGTACTATGTGATTTAACAAAGTAAAAGGGGAAATTTGGACTGAAAGAAAAGAAAGGAAGCAAGCATCTCGAGCACGTTCCCTAGGTCGGCTAGGTTGGCTGATGGGATGTAATAGGGTTTGACTTAGGAATTTATAATATTATTTAATTCCAAAATATCTCGTTTAAAATATCTCAAAATTCCAAACCCCTATTGAGGTATGCTGCTAGGCATTTATAAGGTTTTATCCACATTTCGAACACAATGGAACGTGTTTCAGAGGCTAATTCGATCATATGCGCAAGTTACGGAAGTAAACGATCAATTTTAAATTAAATCGATTAAAATAATTTCTATGCGTTTTGAGTTGCTAGGGTTAAACGACAACTCCAATTGCTACGAAAATTGAAATCCGATAATAACTAACTATTACGGATCCAATGGATCTGGTTTCGTCGAATTCTGAGACTGTGCCTCGGAAGGCAATTTTTAAATATCAATTTAAATCATATAATTTCAAGACTGAACAAAGCATTTCCAAATTCAATTTTGAAGCTTCCATTAACCTCAGTGTTATCAATACGAATTTTCTATGCCTTGAAAATATTTTTAACAAGCTTAGAACAGAAGATTCAAATTTTTACCCAACTCAATAAATTAAATTCAATAATTTAATTGCCAAATCCATAGTTATATTTGAAATTCAAGCTAAGCCATCATTCAAATATCTAAAATCAATTAAATTTTCAAATTTCAATTGTCCAAAATTCAGGGTCGTCATAGTGTCAGTAGAGTTCGTTGGTCGAGACAGTGGGTATATCATCTTTTTCCTTCTAGTTTAAAATTTAAGCAGATATTTTCTTTCTATTTTATAAATATAGATACAGGAAACAGAAAAGAGAAATATATGTATAATTTTCACAGTAAAGTATGTGTGTGTGGATTATTTTCTTAAATCTAAAGTTATATATATATGTATATGTATACGTATACAGTAGGATATATGTATATATAAGGTTCAAACAGAAAATTATATATATAAATAAAGTTTGGAAAAAAAATAAGGATCATAAAATGTTTGAAAATGTTTATATAAAAATTAGGTTTTTTATAGGTAGTTTCAAAGGAAAAAAAATAAAGTAAATAAATATACATATACATATTTTAATTTATTAATTTATGAAAATAATGTATTTTGGTGACTAATCCGTCAATTAACGCATTTAATTATTTTTATCTACTAAAAGGTTTTTAAAAAGGAAAAATTAGTTAAAATTTAATTATTGGTTTAAATTAAATCATTTGTTTAAAAAAATTATTAGTTAATTAAATTATAGAATGGCAATTAATTGTTCGATTGATCCAAATATTAAAAAAATCATCTAATTTCTGTTCAAGGTCTAAATCGTAGAGAATCAAGCCGGTGTGGATCGGATTTTCAAATTAAAAATCAAAGGTGAGTTAATCTCACTCATCTGGATTGCTATTTAAAATTTAAATGATTAAATTTAAATAATTGGTTGAATGATTGAATTGATTTGATGTGCTATATTATATATAGTAGTATATATATAGTATGTATTGGAGTGATTGACTTTCCCGAATTATATAGCGGATGAGACCCTAGCGGACGATATTTTTTAAACCCACTGTAACGACCCGAAATTTCCAATCCCGAACATTCCAGATAGTTAGAGAAAAGAAGAAAAGAGATAGAAGAAGAACAGAAAGAAAACACACAATCTCACATTCGCAGCGGATAAAATATAATATCAATAATAATAATTATACCAAAGAAAACTGTATCTATCAATTTTACATCGATATAAAATCAGAGTTACAGAAATTTTATACAACATTAGACAGATACAATTTAACATGTCACAGATATATAATATCATAGGGAAACTCTCCATTCGTTACTACCATCCAGCTTGCCTCCTGAGCTCCAGAACGTCCTTACCTGAAAATCTGTAATACTCGATCTGACCCGAGCATTACATCAAAGTAACACCCGGGTCAGGCTGGAAACCAGCGTGAGTAAACCCATCTAACATAAATTTCAAAGGCATGCAACTTATATATGTAACCCGGGTAACTTGTATCAGTTACAACTTCTCAAATCGTCATCATTTTCCCACTCACCAATTTTCTAAGTACTCAACTTAGATTAAATGGTCTAATTCACTTAAATCATTCCAAACCATCACATTGATTTCCACATATCAATTTTATAAAGAATCGAAGTGGCTTCGGGTATTAACTAATACCCGACTCTGGTCTCTTCGAATCCAATGTCATCTAAACCCAAGCTATCTGATTTAAATAAAATTTAACTTTAATTGTCGGATAACTGCTTTACACAGAAAATTCATAATAGATTGATAATCACACTATCATCGTCCATTCAACATATTAAATCACAAAACAATTCATATCAGAGATATCAACCAATTCAAAGTTCTCATCATCATTCAATCATTAATAAGCAATATTTATCACTTCCATTAATTACACTAATTCGTAAATCCTCTAATTACTTTTATTAGTTAATTATTCTTAAATTTCATATCATAATTAACCTTTAACTTAATTACATGCATTAATCAATCTCGATTATTCATCAATAGATGTTAATCCGATAGATATCATTCAATTCAGACATTCAACAACCCATCATCCATAAGCAAGACTTATCAATTCATATCATAATTAATTTAATTACTTAAATTAACTCCTTAAGAATTAATCACTAAATCTTGCTAATACCATCATTAATTAATTTATAACCTTAATTAATTAATCACATCCTTGATTAACTCAATTAATTAATCAATCCCTAATCCTAGATTTATTTTCCTTTGTTTATCAATTAATAATCGTTAATTATTACTTAATCTCCTCTAATACAAAGTAATTAATCCCTAATTACTTTCATAATCAATTAATCAACCTTTAATTAACCGATTAATTATTTATCAACTATCGATTAATATTCTTAATTATTAATCAATATCTCTTAATATAAATTAATTAATCCATAATTACTTCATTAATCAAATCAAGTCATTGATTAATTACATTAATTAACCCTTTAACTGCACTGAGTAACCAACACTTGATTACTTTCAGTAAGTAACTTTTCTTTAATTACTATTCATCAAGTTATTTTCCTTAATTAATTAAATCTAGTAATTATCCATTACTTCATTACATTCATTAATTACATTAAGTAATTATACTTAACCCATCATCACATAATTCTCTTTAATAAATTTAAACTTAATTAATTAATTGAAATTAACCACACTAACTTAGAGTAATTAATCCCTTTAATTACTTCATTAAGTAATTACCTCTTTCTTGATTTATAAGTGATTATCTTAAATTTAATCACTAATTAATTTCTTAGTTAATTATTAACTATCCTTTAAAAACAATTATTACTGAAATTTTTGGAACAAAACCTTACTCCTTAACTTGCTTAATTAAATTATTTAATTTAACTTTAAAATACTTAAGCATTTATCAAACATAGGTTAACAATCCTATATCTTCTTAAATCAAATACTTTTAAATTATTTATTTAACTATAGTTTAAACCAAATTTGTTTTAAATCTTTAAAACTTATTTATTTAAACTTAAAACTGGATTTAAATTAACTTCAGGTTGAATTCGTAATGTACTCGAGCCTGAACCCAAAATCTTGAGACAAGATTCGAATTCTTTCAAAACTAAAATTCAGAAGAAAATAAAAAAAACTACAACAGTTACAACCGAGAACAACTCGAGAAATCCCTCCATTTTCCTTGAAACATTCCCGAGCCTACAACTCTCCTTCTACTACTGATACACGCGAACCAACGTGCACGTGCACGGAACGACGACAATGATCGGCCACCTACGGTCACCGTTGACAAGTCGTGTAAAGACCCGTAAATCCGTACTCCTTGAATAGACACTAATCTCCTTTGTTTAATTCAAGATGAACGAAAATACGAACCCTTAGGGGTTTTAAGAAAAAGAAAAGAAGAAAAAAAGAAGATAGGAAAGAAGGAAATAGAAAATAGAAAGAAGAAAGAACATTTTAAAATAGAAGAAAAAGAGAATAGAGAACATAGAAGGGGAAAGAAAAATAGAACATAATTTTAAAATAGAACGGAACAGAAAGAAAACAGAACAACATCAGAATCTCACAATTCGCAGCGGAACAACATATAATAATAATGAATAATCTTTAAACAAAGAACTATATCAGTTATTACATTACATCACATTACATTTCATTACATCATATCATCAGAGTATACAACAATATACAACATCAAACAGTGCAGCGGAAAAAGAAATACTATATAAACTAGTAATACGCCATGCCATCCATCTTGCCTCCAGCAACTCCAGAATATCCAGAATATCCTGATAAACCTTAACTCTTGACTGCCCGTGTGGAAATTGGTGGGCACCCAGAGTTTAGGAAGGAAAACAATAAACTCCAAGTCAGTCATGTGACTGGTGTGAGAACTCAAAACAGTTTATTTATCTTTAAAATCAAAATAGAGGAATATTTTTAATTTCAATTCGTAATGCTTTTAAAAATGAGACTACCATAAGGCCTCCCGCACACACACACAATGCAAACACAGAATCGGAGGAGATTTCTCCTTATGATAGTCAAAGATGCTTGATACGCATTAAAAGAACATTTCATATTATTACTAGTGCATAGTGTAGGAAAAATTCATTTCGAAAGTAGAATATAAATCTTAGCCAACATAGACATTTCGAACTATGCCTACTATAGCTACCATCCAAACAGTGTTGCGACACCATAAGTGAATGATAGGTTCTACAACTAAAACCGTACAAGTTTCGTATTGTGAATTGGATTTCCAACAAATGGTCAGGCCAAGGAACTTCCCATTGCCACATGAGAATGCCTCTGGAAAGACATCCCCGAGAACCAAACCGGAACTATGCCAACACAAGGCCGGGTTACCCCTAACTGGGTAACTACTGACACGAGCACGCCATTCCCCGATCGTAAACGACCTTTCTCACGGGATCCCGATAACCAACAACCACAAAGTAATAAATTCGTAGTAACCACATAGGTTAAATATCTGGGCTCCATACCATGATACCACCTCTATCCAGAAGGAAATGTACATACCCTAAAGGGAGCTACCCCTCATAACCTTGCCGCATCTTTCCTGTTTTGACCATTCCAGGGTGTGAGGCTCGACGAATTCACGTCCACAAAAACATACTTTATACAAAAGCCATGCTTTGGGTCAACAAATGATCAACACAATGATCACTAAGATAGACGATCAAATAAACGATCCTATCACAATAATCAACACAATGATCATTTCAGCAACACTCAGCATGTCACATTACCAAATTGGGAATATATCGCTGATAACTTCAACTATATAACCTCTGAGCTCGTACGTCTCAGAGAAGGGTGTTAAGCTAAAAGAATGAATTCTCCGCCACCAACAGAAATATATTTGAAAGAAGTCGACTTTATATCTCAACTTGTAATGTCAGACACACAATCCATACAAGTCTGTTCCGGGATCGAACAAAATCGAAGGCACTTACAAAGAAGTCCTTGCAATCCGGATATTCACAATCCTGATCGGATTTCCCATCACTTAGGGAGTCTCTATACCGCTGCAACTCAGTGCAGAGACAATCGACAGGTCGTCCTATCGCTCTCGCAAATACCGGGTCTTCAACACCGATCTTCAATGCAATTCACAACGACGTATCACATATTCGGAATGGGTTATACGACCTCATGGTCCTTTCCCGGTTAACCCGAATAGTGAGCGCTTATTCGAAAATAAGTGTAGCATTCACATTCAAACAAATCACATCAATTACCCATTCAAAGGGAAATATTGATAGTCGGTTATTGAACTATCAATGGATATGCACACATCACCAGTTTCCAAATAATTTTCCAAATTATTTATTTTCCAAAATATCTTCACTAGATATATAATTTCAACACTTCAAAAATAAATCAATATTTATTTTTAAACTTAATTCGCTTTCTTTTATAAATTCCTTAGTGAATTTATATTTCAAAATATCCATGCATATGATTTCAATAATTCATTTCAATTTTCTTTTCAATTTATCTTCAAAAAGATAAATTCTCAAAATATTCACTTTATATTGGAAAACATTTCCATACTTATTTATTCATAAGTAATTCACAAATTTTATTTATTTTCAACACTTGGAAAATATTCAATATACTTCAATCGAGATTAAGTATATATTTCATTCTTTAAGAAAATCATTCTCTTAAACATATTTATTTGGGCCAAAACGAATGTTACGTAAAACATCGTTACGACAACCCAAAATCACTAGTATAGGGATTCGAAATTAAAATAGATATATAAATCCCAATACTATACAAAACATTTCCTTTCGGAAATCATTTACTATAACAACAGTGTTATAGTCCATCATCTCCTTTTATTTCTCGAAGACGTCTATTTCAACAATAAATGTTGAAATCTATGGTTTCGAATCTCAACACAATTAAAACTTCGTTAGATCGTTTTAATTCTATTTAAAACATCCAAATCCAAAACAATTTCTTTAACGTGTTATTCACTATTCAAAAACGTGAATATACTTCATTAACAATTTCATCCTTTTATTCATTTTAATTCAAAGGATTATTCACTATTCAAAATGTGAATATAACTCCATTTATAGGTTTCAACAATTTTTCTTGTCAAAATAAGTCATTTGCGAATTTATAAAACAACGTTTATAAATTCCATTCTATTTATTTATAAAAACTTCCTTTTTATAAATTCTTTTATTAACCTATTCCAGTTTATAACTCAATTATAAACTAAAAGTTCATATTATAAGTTAAATACTTATGAAACAATTACTTTACAAAAATCGTTCTTTTAACTTCATAATTTTAAATCTTATAACTTATAAGATTCAATTATTTATCCAAAATTCATTCTTTCAATAACTTTATAAATTTTATAAACCTACTGTTTATAAAATTCCATTTATAACTTCACTGTTTAAAATTCTATAATTTCATTCATTTATGAAATTCATTTTCACTTCATTCAAACACTTATAAAAAACTCGTTTTATAATGTCAATATTTCAATTTATAAATATCCATTTATAAATCTCTTAATATAAATCAATTTATATTATTCTTTAAAACGTCTTTAATTTCCTTTATAATTTCATCCTTTCTCTTGATTTATAAAATAATCAAATTTTTATAAATCCTATATTTAAACTTTTCACAATAATTCTAAAATATCTCGATTAAACTATTTTATAAAATCAATAGCATCATATTCTCAAAAATCAGTTTTTAACTGTATTTCACAAAAATCATAATTTTTACAACATTAAAAATTATAACGTTTATTTATTTAAAATGGATCCAATTCCAAAAATATTTTATATTTTCAAAAATCACTCTAAAAATCATTTTAAAATCCCAAAATTTGGGTCCAATGATGCTACACACCAAATAGTCAATCACGACAACAACGATATCATATATCGATATGATAATCCATCAAATATCAAAATATCTGAAATCAAATAAAAACTGTTGAGGAATCCAGTTGGATCCCTCCAACCTGTTTTCCTGCATCCAAAAACATTAGCACAATACCATTTCGCTCTAGTACGAAATTATCGCGGTATATGTTCTTATTAAATATTATCCGCTTAATAACGGCGCAATAGGGTCTCATCCGCTAAAAAAAATGCGGGGAATCAACAACTCCAATATATACATATGCCAATATATATATATATATATATTGCTACTATATATAATACCAATTTCACCGTTTATGAAATATTCGCGGTATATGTTTTTAATAAATAACATCCGCTTACTAACGTCGTATAATGTCTATTTTAACAATCAATAGATGTCAATCATCATTCAAACATGCATTCAAATATTTTAAATCTAACTATTTAAAATAAAATCGAAACTGATTCGATTGAGTGAGAAGTTCTCACCTTGATTTTAAATTCCGTTTTAGCGATTTATTTCGAATAAAATTAAACGGACGTTTAATTTTACCCAAAATTCTCACTAACTCCAAACGACTCCAATCCAATTTCATCGCGTAGTGCTCGTCCATACGATTCCAACGCAACTGGTTTCGCGCGTTTTAATTTGTACAGGACAAACGGTAAATCCAATTGACACGAAATTTGAAACCTTACAATAATATCACATTACGGCTCCGATGAAACTGGTTTCGTCGAAATCCGAGACTTTTTGAAAAATGGCTATTTTAACTCGCCAAATTAATATCGAAAATAAATCGATGCGTTTCGAGCTGCCACGATCAAACGATAACTCCGATTGACACGAAATTTGAAATCGGGTAATAACTAACTATTACGGATCCAATGGAACTGGTTTCGTTCAATTCTGAGACTGTTCAAAAATTGACTATTTTCACTAGTCGATTTAAATATTAAAATATTCAATTTTCACAAATTAACTTTTAATTCGATTTTAAAAGTTCTAAAATATCGTTCTAACTCCCATATGATAAAATAAAATTTTACAAATCATTTACAATCATATTTAACCCTATTTTCAATTATTTCCATAATTTAACATATTAAATTATTGATTTAATTATTCAATTAAATCCAAAAATTCAAATAAAAATTTATTCGACTTATAAATTCACTTATTAATATTTAAAATTAATTAAATATTCATATTTTAATTATTAAAAATTCTGGGTCGTTACAATCTTCCCTACTTAAAAGAATTTCGTCCTCGAAATTATAAGTAAGAAAAGTTAAAGAATTCTATTAATTTTCCCAAAATTCATAGTTAAATTTCTTACAAATCTTTACGAAGTTTTCATATCATACTTAGTTATCTTTTCAAAACAACTACTATAGTTTAACTTTCAATTCCAAAATCAAAGTTAAAGTTTTCAAAATTTTCCAGATTTTCTCAAATTTTTCTAACGCCTTAAATTTTCGGAAAAATCATAGTCTCCTTTGCGCGGCTCGATCCGAAAAAAAAAATGACAGTATATATATCACAAATATACATCTCATCAAGTAATGAGGCATCCCGAAGGGAAAAAAGTGTAAAAGTACGATATGTAATCCGAGATATGTACCTTATATTTTATTAGCGAGCATATACGGCTAATATAGCGCAAAAGCGAGCTCCAAATGCGAAGCAAACGCGATCCGCACCTACTAAACACTCAACAAACAACATGAGAATCATGCATATAGATAATAGTATCGATATACAACATATAGCAACATACTAACTATACATGTCAACATATCAAATGAAGTAAAAGCAACAAATGCAAACATCAACCAACTATCATCCAACTAACATCCATAACCAAATCAATATTCATTCATATTATCATTAATATTAATGAATTGGTTTTCAATTTAATTTATTCTCAACTAGTTTATATTTACTAATTCATATTCAAGTTGGTCCACTTCCAAATCAAATTCAATTCTATTCAAATTTATTTACTTCTAATTTGAATTCAATTACATAGCTTTAAATCTCACTAATTCACTTTCATTAATACTTAATGAATTATATACAATCAACTGTAATCCATAACCAATATCAACCAATGTTTATTAATTGCAACCAAATTCCTTTGCTTATCAATTGGTTTAATTTAATTGATTTTTTCATTCAATTTTTTTTTTAACTTCTAATGACATTAGATTTTAATGAATTACACTTATATTCATTATTTCATATCAACTTAATTCACATTTAATTGATTAATATTCAATCCATTCATTCAATTCTGTTACAAAAGTTGAATTTCATTTATATAACTCAAGTTCATATCTATCACTTAATTTTATTAATTTACTTTGATACTAATATCAACTTCATTCCATATCACTTAAGTTATATTCATATAGTTTCACTTCTTATATATATGTTTATTTCACAATTGTAAATCACTTTAATTATAATTCGATTCTTATAATTCTTTTTACTTATACAATTATTCTTTTATTTAGATTATTCAAACAACTAAACAATCAACTTATATACACTTTTATAATTCTGAAAAATTATTTCTTTATATATAAAATATACTCAAGTAAAATTATTTCATTTACCCAATTTAAAACAATATTATGTCGGTTTATCTTGTTTAAGAGTTTAGAAACTCCTATCTACGATAGTTTGCTAGACTACATCGACTGGAATCTATAAACAATCAACCGATAAGTCAACACAATATAAAACAATTTATATTCACTAACAAATACGCTCTCATAGCTATTATTACACTCAAATTCATTCTAGAGTACTGCTGACTCTATCTCTAATGAATAATACCCAACAGAACCATGGTTGTCGCTTAACCATAAGCTCTGATACCAACTGTAAAGACCCGTAAATCCGTACTCCTTGAATAGACACTAATCTCCTTTGTTTAATTCAAGATGAACGAAAATACGAACCCTTAGGGGTTTTAAGAAAAAGAAAAGAAGAAAAAAAGAAGAAAGAAGATAGGAAAGAAGGAAATAGAAAATAGAAAGAAGAAAGAACATTTTAAAATAGAAGAAAAAGAGAATAGAGAACATAGAAGGGGAAAGAAAAATAGAACAAAATTTTAAAATAGAACGGAACAGAAAGAAAACAGAACAACATCAGAATCTCACAATTCGCAGCGGAACAACATATAATAATAATGAATAATCTTTAAACAAAGAACTATATCAGTTATTACATTACATCACATTACATTTCATTACATCATATCATCAGAGTATACAACAATATACAACATCAAACAGTGGAGCGGAAAAAGAAATACTATATAAACTAGTAATACGCCATGCCATCTATCTTGCCTCCAGCAACTCCAGAATATCCAGAATATCCTGATAAACCTTAACTCTTGACTGCCCGTGTGGAAATTGGTGGGCACCCAGAGTTTAGGAAGGAAAACAATAAACTCCAAGTCAGTCATGTGACTGGTGTGAGAACTCAAAACAGTTTATTTATCTTTAAAATCAAAATAGAGGAATATTTTTAATTTCAATTCGCAATGCTTTTAAAAATGAGACTACCATAAGGCCTCCCGCACACACACACAATGCAAACGCAGAATCGGAGGAGATTTCTCCTTATGATAGTCAAAGATGCTTGATACGCATTAAAAGAACATTTCATATTATTACTAGTGCATAGTGTAGGAAAAATTCATTTCGAAAGTAGAATATAAATCTTAGCCAACATAGACATTTCGAACTATGCCTACTATAGCTACCATCCAAACAGTGTTGCGACACCATAAGTGAATGATAGGTTCTACAACTAAAACCGTACAAGTTTCGTATTGGGAATTGGATTTCCAACAAATGGTCAGGCCAAGGAACTTCCCATTGCCACATGAGAATGCCTCTGGAAAGACATCCCCGAGAACCAAACCGGAACTCTGCTAACACAAGGCCGGGTTACCCCTAACTGGGTAACTACTGACACGAGCACGCCATTCCCCGATCGTAAACGACCTTTCTCACGGGATCCCGATAACCAACAACCACAAAGTAATAAATTCGTAGTAACCACATAGGTTAAATATCTGGGCTCCATACCATGATACCACCTCTATCCAGAAGGAAATGTACATACCCTAAAGGGAGCTACCCCTCATAACCTTGCCGCATCTTTCCTGTTTTGACCATTCCGGGGTGTGAGGCTCGACGAATTCACGTCCACAAAAACATACTTTATACAAAAGCCATGCTTTGGGTCAACAAATGATCAACACAATGATCACTAAGATAGACGATCAAATAAACGATCCTATCACAATAATCAACACAATGATCATTTCAGCAACACTCAGCATGTCACATTACCAAATTGGGAATATATCGCTGATAACTTCAACTATATAACCTCTGAGCTCGTACGTCTCAGAGAAGTGTGTTAAGCTAAAAGAATGAATTCTCCGCCACCAACAGAAATATATTTGAAAGAAATCGGCTTTATATCTCAACTTGTAATGTCAGACACACAATCCATACAAGTCTGTTTCGGGATCGAACAAAACCGAAGGCACTTACAAAGAAGTCCTTGCAATCCGGATATTCACAATCCTGATCGGATTTCCCATCACTTAGGGAGTCTCTATACCGCTGCAACTCAGTGCAGAGACAATCGACAGGTCATCCTATCGCTCTCGCAAATACCGGGTTTTCAACACCGATCTTCAATGCAATTCACAACGACGTATCACATATTCGGAATGGGTTATACGACCCCATGGTCCTTTCCCGGTTAACCCGAATAGTGAGCGCTTATTCAAAAATAAGTGTAGCATTCACATTCAAACAAATCACATCAATTACCCATTCAAAGGGAAATATTGATAGTCGGTTATTGAACTATCAATGGATATGCACACATCACCAGTTTCCAAATAATTTTCCAAATTATTTATTTTCCAAAATATCTTCACTAGATATATAATTTCAACACTTCAAAAATAAATCAATATTTATTTTTAAACTTAATTCGCTTTCTTTTATAAATTCCTTAGTGAATTTATATTTCAAAATATCCATGCATATGATTTCAATAATTCATTTCAATTTTCTTTTCAATTTATCTTCAAAAAGATAAATTCTCAAAATATTCACTTTATATTGGAAAACATTTCCATACTTATTTATTCATAAGTAATTCACAAATTTTATTTATTTTCAACACTTGGAAAATATTCAATATACTTCAATCGAGATTAAGTATATATTTCATTCTTTAAGAAAATCATTCTCTTAAACATATTTATTTGGGCCAAAACGAATGTTACGTAAAACATCGTTACGACAACCCAAAATCACTAGTATAGGGATTCGAAATTAAAATAGATATATAAATCCCAATACTATACAAAACATTTCCTTTCGGAAATCATTTACTATAACAACAGTGTTATAGTCCATCATCTCCTTTTATTTCTCGAAAACGTCTATTTCAACAATAAATGTTGAAATCTATGGTTTCGAATCTCAACACAATTAAAACTTCGTTAGATCGTTTTAATTCTATTTAAAACATCCAAATCCAAAACAATTTCTTTAACGTGTTATTCACTATTCAAAAACGTGAATATACTTCATTAACAATTTCATCCTTTTATTCATTTTAATTCAAAGGATTATTCACTATTCAAAATGTGAATATAACTCCATTTATAGGTTTCAACAATTTTTCTTGTCAAAATAAGTCATTTGCGAATTTATAAAACAACGTTTATAAATTCCATTCTATTTATTTATAAAAACTTCCTTTTTATAAATTCTTTTATTAACCTATTCCAGTTTATAACTCAATTATAAACTAAAAGTTCATATTATAAGTTAAATACTTATGAAACAATTACTTTACAAAAATCGTTCTTTTAACTTCATAATTTTAAATCTTATAACTTATAAGATTCAATTATTTATCCAAAATTCATTCTTTCAATAACTTTATAAATTTTATAAACCTACTGTTTATAAAATTCCATTTATAACTTCACTGTTTAAAATTCTATAATTTCATTCATTTATGAAATTCATTTTCACTTCAATCAAACACTTATAAAAAACTCGTTTTATAATGTCAATATTTCAATTTATAAATATCCATTTATAAATCTCTTAATATAAATCAATTTATATTATTCTTTAAAACGTCTTTAATTTCCTTTATAATTTCATCCTTTCTCTTGATTTATAAAATAATCAAATTTTTATAAATCCTATATTTAAACTTTTCACAATAATTCTAAAATATCTCGATTAAACTATTTTATAAAATCAATAGGATCATATTCTCAAAAATCAGTTTTTAACTGTATTTCACAAAAATCATAATTTTTATAACATTAAAAATTATAACGTTTATTTATTTAAAATGTATCCAATTCCAAAAATATTTTATATTTTCAAAAATCACTTTAAAAATCATTTTAAAATCCCAAAATTTGGGTCCAATGATGCTACACACCAAATAGTCAATCACGACAACAACGATATCATATATCGATATGATAATCCATCAAATATCAAAATATCTGAAATCAAATAAAAACTGTTGAGGAATCCAGTTGGATCCCTCCAACCTGTTTTCCTGCATCCAAAAACATTAGCACAATACCAATTTCGCTCCAGTACGAAATTATCGCGGTATATGTTCTTATTAAATATTATCCGCTTAATAACGGCGCAATAGGGTCTCATCCGCTAAAAAAAATGCGGGGAATCAACAACTCCAATATATACATATGCCAATATATATATATTGCTACTGTATATAATACCAATTTCACTGTTTATGAAATATTCGCGGTATATGTTTTTAATAAATAACATCCGCTTACTAACGGCGTATAATGTCTATTTTAACAATCAATAGATATCAATCATCATTCAAACATGCATTCAAATATTTTAAATCTAACTATTTAAAATAAAATCGAAACTGATTCGATTGAGTGAGAAGTTCTCACCTTGATTTTAAATTCCGTTTTAGCGATTTATTTCGAATAAAATTAAACGGACGTTTAATTTTACCCAAAATTCTCACTAACTCCAAACGACTCCAATCCAATTTCATCGCGTAGTGCTCGTCCATACGATTCCAACGCAACTGGTTTCGCGCGTTTTAATTTGTACAGGACAAACGGTAAATCCAATTGACACGAAATTTGAAACCTTACAATAATATCACATTACGGATCCGATGAAACTGGTTTCGTCGAAATCCGAGACTTTTTGAAAAATGGCTATTTTAACTCGCCAAATTAATATCGAAAATAAATCGATGCGTTTCGAGCTGCCACGATCAAACGATAACTCCGATTGACACGAAATTTGAAATCCGGTAATAACTAACTATTACGGATCCAATGGAACTGGTTTCGTTCAATTCTGAGACTGTTCAAAAATTGACTATTTTCACTAGTCGATTTAAATATTAAAATATTCAATTTTCACAAATTAACTTTTAATTCGATTTTAAAAGTTCTAAAATATCGTTCTAACTCCCATATGATAAAATAAAATTTTACAAATCATTTACAATCATATTTAACCCTATTTTCAATTATTTCCATAATTTAACATATTAAATTATTGATTTAATTATTCAATTAAATCCAAAAATTCAAATAAAAATTTATTCGACTTATAAATTCACTTATTAATATTTAAAATTAATTAAATATTCATATTTTAATTATTAAAAATTCTGGGTCGTTACAAGTCGTCTCTGACCTTCCTTCGCCATCTGACAACCTAAACTTCCCATTCGAACATGAGATTGAAATTCGAGTTTGAATGAACCCATCACTCTTACATGTAACAAAACCCCTCACCAGAATCTATGTCGAAAATTTCAAATCCGACCACCTGACATCATGCCGACTCACCAGAAGCTTCGCCATTTCACTATCCTCCTTTTTCCCCCACTCTTGTTCAACTCGATTCGGCCATGCCACCGCACTGTTCTCCCAACATCATCGAATAGAATTTGGGTCTAAAATCCTAACTTAACTTCGCTCGATCGCCATAGGCCAGAGAAAAATTCCTCCACATTTTTCCAATCATCTCTGACTTATGAGCCACCTTTGGCAAGAATCCCGACCATCATAGTTACACCGATCACCAGGAAATGCTTAAAACTCCAATTCCGATCAACCACAAATTGCACATTCAAAGGTAAACTAAAAATTATAATTCAACCCTTAAAAACCATGATTTTCGATAGAGAATCAGATTATATGGGGAAATCAAAGAATTGAGATATCTGATTTTAACATGATTTTCAATATTCCCACTGACTTTCCCATTCTCGGGTGATATTTCAACTTCTAGCATTTAATCATATTTTTAAAACTTAATTTAGGTCCAAAAAAACAAAATTTGTTTAAAACCCAAAGCCTATTATAGATTATACAAAAAGATTAAGAATTTGATCTAAAATCTTTAATCTATTACTATGAAACAGAGTATATATATATATATAAGTATACAGACATGCATACGTACAATTCCATATTATTGTTATTATTATTATTATTATTATTATTATTATTATTCTTTTCCATGCAACATAATTCATTCATACTGAACTACTAACACTCATTCTATCCAAGCACCATTCCTATGCATCAATTTAACAAATTTTAAAGCATTGATTACTCACAGGCATTAAAAGAACAGAAAAAGGAAGGTCAGATCACTCACCTGCAAAAGAAGATCAAAGACCTTAAACTAAAATCTGGAAATGCTTCCTTCTTGCAAAACTTAAACTGGAACTTTGAGTTGCTTCCTTATTTTTTTTTAAACTTCAATCTTGGATTTACTGCAAATGCTTTTCCTGATTTACAGCTACATGCTTCCAGATAAAAGGGAAAAATGCAGACTTTTGGAAGTTTTTCTCAAAACAGATAAGGAAAGATCTGCAGTTGCATGTAGGTTTGAGTTGCAATTTGCTTTTCAGGTTGATGAATTTGAGGAGAGCTCCAGGTTTAAACTTTGATTTGCACTTCAGTTTTTAAAGATGATTCAGATAGATTTGGTTAGAGGAAATTATTGATTCAGATTTTTTTTGAGGGGAATTTGCAGGATTTGGTTTGAGCAGATTTTCTGGTTTTGAATAAATCTTTAAATTTTAGTATGAATGCTGATTTCAATTTTGGGTTTAGATTTGGCTGAAGATTACTTAAGTGATGAAAAGAATAGGAAAAAGAGAATGAGGTTAAGAGACAAAGTTTCTATAAGCACATTTTTGATTTAATAAAAAAAAATTAAGAGGACACTTGTAACTTCTTCTTTTTTATATCTAACATTTGTCACTTGGTTTATTCAATGGCTCACACATGTTATTTAGATGTCTTAAGAGACTTACACATGTATTTAGAGTATTTTAAATTTTAATTTAAATTGTTTATAAAGGTTTTAACCTATTTTATTTCTTTCTTATGTATATATATATAAATAAATTTCTTCCTTTTCTTTTATAGAAAAATAAAACAAAACAAATTATAAATAAAAGCCTATCCAAATATTTTAAGCATTTACTCTTTTATATTTCAAAGCATTGAACCCAAATTTAAATTAAATTAAAACTCCAAATTAAAAATCAAGCTATATATGCATATATAACTCTTATTAAAATTTAAAAATAACAAAACCTATTTCTATAAAAATACATTTATGTTCATAAGAACTAAGTATTATAATTATTATTTGAAAATAACAAATTTAACAAATTTAAATGATTTATAAAAGAGATTATAAATTACTTCTATTACTCAATAAATTAAGATCATTTGTAAATTGTATTTTAAATTCTTATATAATTTCAAGTAATATTTTAAAAAGAAAATAAAACAAAGCTTTTATGTTAAACTAACTTAAATTCATATTCAAGCCAATTAAATATAATTTAAACAAATAAGATTTACCTTAAGTATAAACCATACAGATATTTATTAAATTGCTTTATTTACTGACTTTCAAACCAAAGCTTATACGTATTTACAATATATTCAATTACATATATTATAAATAGAAACAATTTATTGGCTTTAAAACAAAATCTACCAATTTAAATATTAATTAGAGAAGATTATTAAATCAATCCAAAAATTTATTATCAAAAATTATCTAATCAATTTAATTTATAACACAGATTATTAAATTCATTTATTTATCCAGATATCTATATATATATCAGAATTTCATTTGTTCAATAATCAAATAAGTATTTTAACAATTTTTGTCCTATTAATTTCCAATTAACAGATGCCCAGAAATTCGGGTTATCACATTCCTCCCCCCTTTGAATCTTTTCGTCCTCGAAAAGAGACGAAGCCAGATTTTATTAAAATGCTTAAAATTAGATAAATTTTCCTTTGATCAATTTTAAAACACCTTTAAAATCTATATATAGTATTATCGAAGTAGTTTTATGAACATATCATTCTATAACTCGATGTTTCAACAAGTCCATCTTCGTTCTCAACGAAATTCGGTCATACGTTGATCAGGCGTAGGACTGAAAATCTATAAGTACTTAGCAGACCCTTTTTCAACACCCAGTGAAAATACTTTGGAAACTAATTTTATTGAAAATATAGAAAACAGTTTTTGAAAATAGAGGATATATCTTTGGTGTGAATGCTCTGGAAATCATAACCCCCATCCATGGTCACAGTTACATTTCAGGGTTACGTTGCCATCGCAGCAAAAGTCCATGTGACTGCAGGCTCTCCGCGGCCTCTCGATTACGCCATGGAACCCACACAATAGATCACAGTTAAATCCAGGGTTACGTTGCCGTCACAGCAAAAGTCCATGTAACTGCAGGCACTCAGCGGCCTCTAATTTTCGCTGTCGAAATGAAACCTCTCCATTCCTACATAGGTCGCAGTCTGCCGATATAAAATCAAACACAGACTGTTGGCTCTCAGCGGCACACATGACTTTCGCTATGTTATACCATAGGTCGCAGTTACATCCTGGGTTACGTTGCCGTCGCAGCAAAAGTCCATGTAACTGCAGGCTCTCAGCGGCACACACGACATTCGCTATGGTATACTCTACTCAAAATCCCCAGGAACTAGTTTCGTCTGGACTCCTCACAGGATCAACTTTAGAACCCCCCTTGGGGCTCAAGGCAGCACCACCCAGTGGCACTCCTGAGAAGTTCATTTCAAGGGAGCGCCTTTTTCCCTAGAGCCGTCATCAAAACACTTTATACTATACATATATAGTATCTTTAAATCATACACCTAGTATGATCTCATACAAAGCTCCTTTAAACAAAATCGATTATTCCAAAATCGATAATTCTCAAACTAGGCTTTCCAAATTTAATATTGATTTTACCCAAAAATCAAAAACCTTTCCAAATCCAAAGGTTCCCAACTTTTTCCAAAATCCTCATATGATCCTTTATATATATAGAGATATATATGAAATCCTTGATAAAAATCTTTGGATCATTATAAACTTGTATAAAAATCCTTTTATACCTCAAACACTTTCAAAACAAATCCTTTTTCTTTTGGAAAAAGATTCATTAAGGGGAATTTTATCTTATAAAACAAAGATATTTACTTTGTTTACTCAAAATCAGATATCCAAATTTGATTACTCTTTTCAATATCATTTTCATTTAAATCCGTACGATGTACACATATCATCCGTACGCTATACCAATCTGATCGCTCACTCGATCACATAATTTCACTTCCGAACTAGTATCGTCCACCCGACTTTCTAGTGCGGACACAGATCTGGTTTCTTGATCAGAAACCGTCATTCTCCTCGCATAGTCATAATTATGATAGAGAACATCCAGAACCAATCAATAATCCATATCCACGTTCGCCGTCGAAAATCGGGTGAAAAATCCCACTCGGATCGATATAACTATCTCGAAATTCTGTGCTCAAATCTGGATCAAATCACTATGCGAATAGAATAACATACGTACATCCTACGTATTTATCTTTATTGGTTATTAGCCAAATTAATTTCATTTCTATTCACATTCATTTTGATTATCATTTACTTACTTACTATTGCTTCATTCTATTTGGATTATTACCTCTATTCTTATCTCGATTGGGTATTTAACCAATAACAGTCTGAACTCTAAACAGTTTATTTAGAGAATAGCTTGAAATTTTTTAAAATAGATAAGTAGTTCAAAAATAATTACTAGTTTGTAAAATAGGTGTAAAATAGTTAGGTAGTCGTAAAATAGTTGGAAAATAGTTAAAATAATTATAGAAATTTTAGATAATTGCAAAATTATAGTAAGATAGTAATTAGTTTTGTAAAATAGTTAAAATATAGTAATTAGCTTATAAAACAGTTGGAAAATTGTTAAACAGTTTCAAATAATTGTAGAACAAGTATAAGATAATTTGGCTTTTAAAAGAAAAGTTGTATATATATTGAATAACTTGGAAAAATAGGTTTATATTAAAACAATTTATATTAAAGATAGTCCAGAGTCAAAACTGCTCACTTCCCAATTCCCATTCTCATCAATTCAATTTAAATTCCCTTTTACATTTAAATTGACCCAATTCCAATTTAAATATCTTCAATTTCCATTGAAATTTATTCAACCCCAATTCAAGTTGAATTAACCTCCGTTCTTCCCACATTTAACTTTATTCAACCTTGATTTCAAATTCTACTAATTCAAATAAATTTCAATTTAAATAGTATCAATTTCAGTTCAGTTCAACTCCCGTTTGAATTAATCCCAATTTCATACTCCATTTCCAAATCAAGTTGAATTATTCTTGATTTCCTCCCGAATTCAATTCAAAATCCATTTGAATCTAAAACCATTCAGCATTAATTATAATTCCAAATTATTCCAATAAATTTGGACTAATTTCAAATTGAATCCACTTCAATTTCAAATCGTTACAAATTAATCCAATTCAAATTTTCCATTTGAATCTTATACTCATACATCTTCAATCACACTTCCAATTACTTCAAATCAAATTCAATTTGAACTAATTCAAATTTCAAATTTAAACCATCTCTCATTCATTTAATCAATTACAATTCACAACTCAAAGATTTTAACAACAATAGGATGATATTATCTAATTTATTTTAAAACATCAATTCATTTCCAATTCCAGTTCTCAAACCCATTTTGAGGTCACACAAACTCCAATTCAAATTAACCATTTAACTTTCCAAGTTAAATTCCAATTTCACCTTAAAATTTCCAATTCAAGTTGTTCATTTAAACCTTTTTAACTTCTCCCAAGTTAAATTCGATTTACTTAATCCAATCAACCTCATTCAATCCTTAATCTTCACAATAATAATCTTTCCACTTAAAAACTTATCACTTTGGGTATCATATCTCATTCCAATTGAAAATTCAATATTTAGAGTTAATTTCAAATTATCCTTGATATCATGTATATCCATACATATATACATATTTATTTCTTTTACATACCAAGTTATAGTTTAAAATTTTTAAACCACCTTTGGTTTTTAATTCAAAACAAATTTCTTTAAATTTTCAAACAGCTCTTGTTTGAAATAGGACCATTTCATTCAAATGCATTAAATAATATTATTTATTATTTCTTTAAACGAATTATGTCATTAATTTATTCCAATTAATCATATTTGGTAATTAACTTATTTCTTTTTTTTTTTGAAAGTCAATAGGCTAAGGGAGCCTTGCCCATTTATTACAATGATATTTACATTACAAAAGACATCAGCACATGATTTGCAAGTATCCAAATAAATGAATCATACAAAACATTTTTGCTTTCCATCCTATATACAGCAGATTCAGTCTTAATGCTCCATATTCAATTGTTGCATTTGTTCTTCAGTTGAAAAAATTTTAGCCACTGCTTCCAAAACCATACTTCAGTAGAAAAAGCTGAAAACTGTAAATCCATAGATGATCCTCAAAGGCCATTTGAAATTCTCAATGCATCAGCAGAGTATATATCATCAGTCCATATGAATGGAACAAGCTTTAAACTTCAGATCTAGACTTTAAACATCATAACCAAATTATGGCATTTGAACATCCATAAATGATCTTCAGCAACCATACTATTTCCTCAATGAAACAGTTTTAAATCTCTCTTCATACCCAAATGCATGGAATAACCTACCATTAAAAGATTCAACTAACAAAGGATCGGTAAGCATGTAACAAGCAGAACACATATAATCACTCATCTGTTCATTCTTTTTTGAAATACACTACTTATTTTTAAAATCAAATTACTGGATGAGCTGAAGTTATTTGAAAAAATTCTCTCATTTCTTTCCTTCCAAATTACAGTAACAAAAATTTTAAGAATTGTTAATAAATCCTTAGCTTTGGAATTTCTCCATCTAGTAGCTTTGTAGATATTGAACCATTCTTCTTTAGAATTCTTGTTTGGAGTATGAAAATTTCCAGAGGTCATCAATTTGTACCAAATATCACCTGTAAAAGCACAACTGAAAAATAGATGTGTATTATTTTCTAAATGTTCATTGCAGAGAACACATGTGTTATTGTCAATTAAACCATAAGACATAAGTTTATCCTTTGTTAATATAGCATTGGCCATAACCTTCCATAACATTAAGTTTTCTCTAGCTGGATTATCAGAGCACCAAATTCTATTATTCCAGGCAAATTTCCCACTGCATTCATTATCCACAAGAAAATCATATATCAACTTAATTGAATGTCTTTTCCTCTGCTGTGACCAAAGAACACAATAATCTCTCTCAGGAATTTTAATCTTAGCAATTTCATACCAAACCTTCCTAACTTCCATGGAACTGCTATAAGGAAGCACTATTTCATCATGAAGAATGAAATCAGATGCTTTTGTCTGAATAGGAATACCAGTTGACATAAAACTTGAGTAATTCATACATTTTTCCAAAATTAAACCAGGTTTAGCCCAAGGATCAGACCAAAAATTGCAGTTTAAATTCTTCTTTGGATTAATTTGAATCATTGGTAAAAATTTCTCTCTCAACTTTAAAATATTTCTCCAACTCCAACTCGAGTTATTCTGAATTAGCATATCCCAAAAGTTCTTTCTCTTGATCAAATTTCTTTTAATCCACATTGTCCATAAGTCATCACTATTGCTTAAGATTTTGTCAAAGTATTTAGATATTGCAGCTTGATTCCAAAGATGTAAATTGATAATACCCAAACCTCCATTAAATTTTGGCAAACTAATCTTTTTAAAAGAAATAGGAATTAATTTTTTGGAGAAAGGATCACCATGCCAAAGAAATCTATTCAAAGCACTATTAATCATGGAAATTAATTTAACAGGTAAGATAAAATGCCTCATCCAATAGGTAGTCATGGCAGAAGCAATTGACTGGATTATTACAAGTCTACCAGCTTGAGATAATTTTGAACTAGGCCAAGAAGAAAGCTTTTCAGTTATTTTCTCATATAAAGGTAAGCAGCTCACTTTTGATAGTCTAGAAGTTATCAAAGGTAATCCTAAGTATGTTGCATTAGAAGGCATGTTAATAAAGCCAGAGAATTTAATCAACTCATTTCTGATTTCCTCTTTAACTCCAGCTATTAATATACTAGATTTATTGATATTTATATGAAGACCAGTGATTTCCCCAAATTTTGTAAGAATCTCCAAAACAGTCTGGATATTATCCTTAGAAGGTTTAGTAAATAAAACTAAATCATCTGCAAAAAGTAAATGAGTGATCATAGGGTTCTTACACTTAGGATGTAGTTCCAATGATTTACTATGCACCTTTTCCTTTATTAGAACATTTAATAACTCCATAACTATGATGAACAGATAAGGTGAAACTGGGTCTCCTTGTCTAATCCCTTGTGTTCCTTTAAAAAAACCATTTAAACAACCATTTCTAGAAATAGAAAAATAAGGTGTAGATATGCAAGTGTAGATCCAAGCCAGCATTGGTTTTGGAAAATTCATTCTAGCCATGATTGCAATAATGGAATACCATGATAAAGTATCAAAAGCTTTCCTAATGTCAAGTTTTATCATACATCTAGGAGAAATATTTGATGTTCCATAACCCCTTAATAATTCTTGAGTCAGAAGAATATTATCACTTATGTTCCTATTGGGGAGAAAAGCAACCTGATTCTTTGAAATAATTGAAGGAAGGACAGTTTGCAATCTAGTAGATATAATTTTGGTTATTATCTTATAAACAGTATTACAACAAGATATTGGTCTAAATTCTGAAACATTAGTTGGATTATCATTCTTGGGGACAAGTGTGATTGCAGTAGAGTTAAAACCTTTAGAAAGCTTATTCGAAGCAAAAAAGTATTTAACAGCTCCTAACACATCATATCTAATTGTCTTCCAACAATGTTGAAAAAAATATGTATTAAATCCATCAGGACCTCCACAACTTTCCTTATTCAAACTGAAAACTGCTAACTCAATCTCTTCATTAGCGATTTCCTCTATAAGATTGTTAGCTTGAATTGATGATAGATGAGGAGTTTGAAGTTGAAACAATGGACTTACATCAGCAACAAAAGGTTTTTGATTGGCAAGAATGGATGCAAAGTAATCTACAAAAGCAGCATTAATATTCTCTTCATTAACATGCTTAACACCTTTATCATCATATATACAATTGATTCTTTCTTTTGATTGCTTAACCTTGATAGAATCATGGAAAAATTTTGTATTCCTATCACCAAATTTATCATATTTATCATGTAGTAACTCTTTAGATAAATACAGTTCAAATTCTAAAACATCTTGCAATGACTTAGCTAATTCATTCTCCTCCGTAGCAATAGCAGCATTCAATGGATCAGAAAGTAAATTTCTTTGTACCTCACATAGTCTTTTCCTTAAATCAGAGGAGATATCAGTACCAGTACCAAAATTATTCCTAGCCCAAATCTTCAATTTGCTTTTTAGTTTGGAAAGTTTAGTCTTGAGAATATACAAAGGATTACCAAAAACTTCTTCATGCCAAACCTGCAGAAGTAAATCCTGAAAAGAAGAATGATTAGTCCAAAATTTAAAAAATTTAAAAGTGGAAAATTTTGC
Organism: Allium cepa; assembly: GCA_030765085.1. Taxonomy (NCBI): domain Eukaryota; kingdom Viridiplantae; phylum Streptophyta; class Magnoliopsida; order Asparagales; family Amaryllidaceae; genus Allium; species Allium cepa. The sequence continues at coordinate 231,806,757 of CM060938.1, forward strand.
ACTAGCGACCTCTCCCCAAGATAAGATTAAAGGACTATGGTCAGAGATAGAAGGAAGAAGAGTGTTATAGAATATTGAAGGCCAAAGAGAAATAGCTGTAGAGTTTTGGAAAGCATGATCAAGTTTGCAAAAGATTCTATGATCATTTTTATTTTTATTGTTCCAAGTGAAAAAAGGGCCAATAGATTGTATAGGAGAAAGATGAGCAAGTAATAACATTTGTAAAAGAGGAGATATATCTTTGGATGAAAGGGGAGAACCCCCTAATTTATGAGAAGAAGAAAACATACAATTAAAGTCCCCTAAAACAAGCCAGGGCACTGAAGAATTATTTAAATGAGGCAAATGATCAAGCAGCATTTTCCTTCTCTCAATGCAGTTTTGAGCATAGATAAATGTAAGGAAAAAAGAAGAGTTGCTATCAACAGAAAAAACTTCATAATGAAGGAATTGATCAGATTCTTCCAATTTTTTCAACTGATAGAACTTTAAATTCCACATCACCAATAATCTTCCATATGATGCACTGGAAAGGTTATCATCATGTTCCCAATTTGGAGCCATTAAATTGCTAGCTTTACTAGTTAAAATAGCATTCAATTTAGTTTCACTAACACACATAATATGAATATTTTCCTCCTTGATCATTTTCTTAATTTCCAATTGCTTATAAAGTAAGTGACCACCTCTAATATTCCAGTATGCTATATTCTTCATCATCATCAAGAGTTTGGAATGATTAACTTACTAGGATGCCTCCTAGTATGCCTTGAAACATTTCCTGAAGTATTTGAAGATATGTTATCTGATTTAGGTTGAACTTCCTCTATACTACAGTCAATCTCATTATTCATATCCATTGCTTCATGAACTAAATACTTATTCTTTGCTTTTTTACCTCTTTTTAAAGATAAGCTCAGAGTGGAAGGATTAGAACTAAAATTTGAGCATTTTGATTTATTGTTCAAAGAAGAAATAGGAGTAGAAGAAGCATTAATAGAAGAAGATAGAATAGAATTATCTTGATTCCTGGTTGAGTCCAAGTTTACTGGAGGAGGAAGAATTAAAATATCAGGAGGAGATAGGTGGGAATAAGGAGAACTGGAATGATTAGATTTTGAAGGACAACCATCTACATTCATATTCACCGAATTGATAATAACATCTTCATTCATCTCAGCTAAAACTGAGAATGTATTCGAAGTATCCACCACACTAGATTTAAGCATTGTATCTTGAATACCTTTTGAATTATTTTCATCATCAACAAGATCTTTACCCATTATCTTTACATTATTTGTACTTTTAGGATCACCAGACTGCATATCAATATTGTTTCCAGAAACATTAACATTAGTCTTTGTATTGTTCTTCACAATATCCCCTTGAAACTTATCCTTTCTCTTCCAAATCTTATTCTTTCTTTTATGAAAAACAAAATTATTATTCTCCAAATCCCTTGATTGACCATTTTGCACAACATTATCTTGAATGAAATTACCATCTTTAGACTCCCTACCGAAATTACAGTCTTCGGTGTAATAATTCCAATCCATCCTCTTCATAATATTCATAACTTTTTCTCCCTGCAGAATCCATACAGTTTTTTGTATTATGTCCAAAAACTTTACAAACAACACAAATATTCGGTCTCCAATCATATTCAATTCTTACTTTATAACCTCCTTCACCCAAACCATCAATTTCAATATATTCTGGTAATTCCTGATTTGGATCAATTTCAATTAAAGCTTTAGCATATTTAAATCTCTTTAATTTTTCAGTACTCTCATCAAAACAAATCAATCTTCCAATATGACATGCCAGCCAATTAATACCCATAAGAGTCCATGCAATTGTAGGGATTTTATAAAAGTGAACCCAAATAGGAACTCTTCTAATACTAGCTTGAACACACCCAACAGAAGGATTCCACAAACTAATAATGAACATTTTTCCTCTGATAAAAATGGGATCAGATTGAAGAATATGCAGTTTGTCTAACTCATTTGAAAATTTAAAATAAAAATTCTCATTGTCAGATTTAATATCAACCTCACCTTTAAGCTTCCAAATTCTTTTCAGATGATTAGTAACAGTAAGATAAGGAAGAGCTCCATCCAGAAAAAATCCAACCAAATAGTCGCTCCAAAATTTGATACCTTCATTCTTGACATCACCAGGTAACTGTTTAGGTTTACCATCTCTAATAATAACAAAATCTCTGGGAACATAGACTCCAGCATTCTTAGGCTTTTTCTTGAAAAGAGAGGACCACTTAGGCGCAACATCTTCCTTCTGGAGATCCAACTTCTCAGAAGAAACCGAATTCCCAATGAAAGAACCATCAACAACCACCGCATTATTGGTTAGAGCTTGATCAGAAGAATTTAACCCAATCTCCAGACCATATTGAACCCCAGAAAAAGCATTAACAGGATCTTGAAAGAAAGAGGCACCCGATTTAAAAGAAAAAGAAGAAGAGAAAGAAGAAGGGCAACTAATAGAAAGAGAGGGTTGAATAATGGGTAACGAAGAAGAAAGAGGGCAATTAGAAGAAGAATGAGACAAGGTCAGAGAAGGACAAGAAGCACCCAAAAACACAGACGGACAAGAAGAAAGAGGAGGAAGATGAAGAGGGGAAGGAGGAGTAGGAGGAAGCGGAGAAGGAGGAAGAGGAGGAGGAGGAGGAGGAAGAGGAGGAAGAGGGGGAGGAGGGGGAGGAGGGGGAGGAGGTGAAAAAGAAAGGAACGGGGGAGGACGAGAACGAGGGGAAGAGGAAACCGCCATTACAAAATTCAATTAACTTATTTCTTAGTTACCTTCATTAAGTAATTGTCCTTTAAGTTACTTACCCCTAGTTACTTCATTAACCAACTCCCTCTTTATTTATCATATCCAATTATTATCCATTAATTAATCTCATTAAATAAATTTTAATTAATTGCATAAATTAATTGATTATCCTTACCCTGAAACCTTTCCCAATTTCAAGATTTAATTTTAGTTTGGTTGTATTTCTATTACTTCTTAATTTAATTCAATGATTTAACAACCAATTCCTTTACCATTTGTTAGAAAGATATATTGCTTTATATATCAAAATATAATCTTATATAAATCCATTTGAAATCTTTACATAAGAAAATAACAAGTACGCTCTCTCATATTTATATACTCAAATCATTATAGGGTACTACTTACCCTATCCTTAATGAGTAATCCCACCAGAGCCAAGGTTCTCGCTTAACCTTCAGCTCTGATACCAAATGTAACGACCCGAAGTTTCCAATCCCGAACATTCCAGATAGTTAGAGAAAAGAAGAAAAGAGATAGAAGAAGAACAGAAAGAAAACACACAATCTCACATTCGCAGCGGATAAAATATAATATCAATAATAATAATTATACCAAAGAAAACTGTATCTATCAATTTTACATCGATATATCAGAGTTACAGAAATTTTATACAACATTAGACAGATACAATTTAACATGTCACAGATATATAATATCATAGTGAAACTCTCCATACGTTACTGCCATCCAGCTTGCCTCCTGAGCTCCAGAATGTCCTTACCTCAAAATCTGTAATACTCGGTCTGACCCGGGCATTACATCAAAGTAACACCCAGGTCAGGCTGGAAACCAGCATGAGTAAACCCATCTAACATAAATTTCAATGGCATACAACTTATATATGTAACCCGGGTAACTTGTATCAATTACAACTTCTCAAATTGATATCGTCATCATTTTCCCACTCACCAATTTTCTAAGTACTCAACTTAGATTAAATGGTCTAGTTCACTTAAATCATTCCAAACCATCACATTGATTTCCACATATCAATTTTATAAAGAATCGAAGTGGCTTCGGGTATTAACTAATACCCGACTCCGGTCTCTTCGAATCCAATGTCATCTAAACCCAAGTTATCTGACTCCGGTCTCTTCGAATCCAATGTCATCTAAACCTAAGTTATCTGATTTAAATAAAATTTAACTTTAATTGTCGGATAACTCCTTTGCACAGAAAATTCATAATAGATTGATAATCACACTATCATCGTCCATTCAACGTATTAAATCACAAAACAATTCATATCAGAGATATCAACCAATTCAAAGTTCTCATCATCATTCAATCATTAATAAGCAAGATTTATCACTTCCATTAATTACGTTAATTCGTAAATCCTCTAATTACTTTTATTAGTTAATTATTCTTAAATTCCATATAATAATTAACCTTTAACTTAATTACATTCATTAATCAATCTCGATTATTCATCAATAGATGTTAATCCGATAGATATCGTTCAATTTAGACATTCAACAACCCATCATCCATAAGCAAGACTTATCAATTCATATCATAATTAATTTAATTACTTAAATTAACTCCTTAAGAATTAATCACTAAATCTTGCTAATACCATCATTAATTAATTTATAACCTTAATTAATTAATCACATCCTTGATTAACTCAATTAGTTAATCAATCCCTAATCCCAGATTTATTTTCCTTTGTTTATCAATTAATAATCCTTAATTATTACTTAATCTCCTCTAATACAGAGTAATTAATCCCTAATTACTTTCATAATTAATTAATCAACCTTTAATTAACCGATTAATTATTTATCAACTATCGATTAATAATCTTAATTATTAATCAATATCTCTTAATATAAATTAATTAATCCATAATTACTTCATTAATCAAATCAAGTCATTGATTAATTACATTAATTAACCCTTTAACTGCACTGAGTAGCCAACACTTGATTACTTTCACTAAGTAACTTTTCTTTAATTACTATTCATCAAGTTATTTTCCTTAATTAATTAAATCTAGTAATTATCCATTACTTCATTACATTCATTAATTACATTAAGTAATTATACTTAACCCATCATCACATAATTCTCTTTAATAAATTTAAACTTAATTAATTAATTAAAATTAACCACACTAACTTAGAGTAATTAATCCCTTTAATTACTTCACTAATTAATTACCTCTTACTTGATTTATAAGTGATTATCTTAAATTTAATCACTAATTAATTTCTTAGTTAATTATTAACTATCCTTTAAAATCAATTATTACTGAAATTTTTGGAACAAAACCTTACTCCTTAACTTGCTTAATTAAATTATTTAATTTAACTTTAAAATACTTAAGCATTTATCAAACATAAGTTAACAACCCTATATATTCTTAAATCAAATACTTTTAAATTATTTATTTAACTATAGTTTAAACCAAATTTGTTTTAAATCTTTAAAACTTATTTATTTAAACTTAAAACTGGATTTAAATTGACTTCAGGTCGAATCCGAAATGTACTCGAGCCTGAATCCAAAATCCTGAGACAAGATTCGAATTCTTTCAAAACTAAAACTCAGAAGAAAATAAAAAAAACTACAACAGTTACGACCGAGAACAACTCGAGAAATCCCTCCATTTTCCCCAAAACATTCCCGAGCCTACAACTCTCCTTCTACTACTGATACACGCGAACCAACGTGCATGTGCACGGAAAGACGACAGTGATCGGCCACCTACGGTCACCGTTGACAAGTCGTCTCTGACCTTCCTTCACCATCTGACATCCTAAACTTCCCATTCGAACATGAGATCGAAATTCGAGTTTGAAAGAACCCATCACTCTTACCTGTAACAAAACCCCTCACTAGAATCTATGTCGAAAATCTCACTTCCGACCACCTGACATCATGCCGACTCACCAGAAGCTTCGCCATTTCACTATCCTCCTTTTTCCCCCACTCTTGTTCAACTCGATTCGGCCATGCCACCGCACTGTTCTCTCAACATCATCGACAAGAATTTAGGTCTAAAATCCTAACTTAACTTCGCTCGATCGCCATAGGCCAGAGAAAAATTCCTCCACATTTTTCGAATCATCTCTGACTGACGAGCCACCTTTGGCAAGAATCCTGACCATCATAGTTACACCGATCACCAGGAAATGCTTAAAACTCCAATTCCGATCAACCACAAATTACACATTCAAAGGTAAACTAAAAATTATAATTCAACCCTTAAAAACCATGATTTTCGATAGAGAATCAGATTATATGGGGAAATCAAAGAATTGAGATATCTGATTTTAACATGATTTTCAATATTCCCACTGTCTTTCCCATACTTAGGTGATATTTCAACTTCTAGCATTTAATCATATTTTTAAAACTTAATTTAGGTCTAAACAAACAAAATTTGTTTAAAACCCAAAGCCTATTATAGATTATACAGAAAGATTAAGAATTTGATCTAAAATCTTTAATCTGTTACTATGAAACAGAGTGTATATATATATATATAAGTATACAGACATGCATACTTACAATTTCATATTATTGTTATTATTATTATTATTCTTTTCCATGCAACATAATTCATTCATACTCAACTACTAACACTCATTCTATCCAAGCACCATTCATATGCATCAATTTAACAAATTTTAAAGCATTGATTACTCACAGGCATTAAAAGAACAGAAAAAGGAAGGTCAGATCACTCACCTGCAAAAGAAGATCAGAGACCTTAAACTAAAATATGGAAATGCTTCCTTCTTGCAAAACTTAAACTGGAACTTTGAGTTGCTTCCTTATTTTTTTTTAAACTTCAATCTTGGATTTACTGCAAATGCTTTTCCTGATTTACAGCTACATGCTTCCAGATAAAAGGGAAAAATGCAGACTTTTGGAAGTTGTTCTCAAAACAGAAAATGAAAGATCTGCGGTTGCATGTAGGTTTGAGTTGCAATTTGCTTTTCAGGTTGATGAATTTAAGGAGAGCTCTAGGTTTAAACTTTGATTTGCACTTCAGTTTTTAAAGATGATTCAAATAGATTTGGTTAGAGGAAATTATTGGTTCAGATTTGTTTTGAGGGGAATTTGCAGGATTTGGTTTGAGCAGATTTTCTGGTTTTGAATAAATCTTTAAATTTTAGTATGAATGTTGATTTCAATTTTTGGTTTAGATGTTGGCTGAAGATTACTTAAGTTATGAAAAGAATAGCAAAAAGAGAATGAGGTTAAGAGACAAAGTTTCTATAAGCACATTTTTGATTTAATAAAAAAAAATTAAGAGGACACTTGTAACTTTTTTTTTATATATCTAACATTTGTCACTTGGTTTATTCAATGGCTTACACATGTTATTTAGATGTCTTAAGAGACTTACACATGTATTTAGAGTATTTTAAATTTTAATTTAAATTGTTTATAAAGGTTTTAACCTATTTTATTTCTTTCTTATGTATATATATATAAATAAATTTCTTCCTTTTCTTTTATAGAAAAATAAAACAAAACAAATTATAAATAAAAGCCTATCCAAATATTTTAAGCATTTACTCTTTTATATTTCAAAGCATTGAACCCAAATTTAAATTAAATTAAAAATCCAAATTAAAAATCAAGCTATATGTGCATATATAGCTCTTATTAAAATTTAAAAATAACAAAACCTATTTCTATAAAAATCCATTTATGTTCATAAGAACTAAGTATTATAATTATTATTTGAAAATAACAAATTTAACAAATTTAAATGATTTATAAAAGAGATTATAAATTACTTCTGTTACTCAATAAATTAAGATCATTTGTAAATTGTATTTTAAATTCTTATATAATTTCAAGTAATATTTTAACAAGAAAATAAAACAAAGCTTTTATGTTAAACTAACTTAAATTCATATTCAACCCAATTAAATATAATTTAAACAAATAAGATTTACCTTAAGTATAAACCATACAGATATTTATTAAATTGCTTTATTTACTGACTTTCAAACCAAAGCTTATACGTATTTACAATATATTCAATTACATATATTATAAATAGAAACAATTTGTTGGCTTTAAAACAAAATCTACCAATTTAAATATTAATTAGAGAAGGTTATTAAATCAATCCAAAATTTTATTATCAAAAATTATCAAATCAATTTAATTTATAACTCAGATTATTAAATTCATTTATTTATCCAGATATCTATATATATCAGAATTTGATTTGTTCAATAATCAAATAAGTATTTTAACAATTTTAATCCTATTAATTTCCAATTAACAGATGCCTAGAAATTTGGGTTATCACACCCACATACCGCGATATTCCACCTCGAAGTGGAATTGGTATTGTACTAAAATCTATGGATGCAGGAAACAGGTTGGAGGGATCTAACTAGATTCCTCAAATTTATTTAGATTGTTTAATACTCTGTGATATGGTTTATGTGATAATCTGTGATAGATTATATTGGAAATTCAAATGTTGGGTGTTATGGTTTGATTGAATATATTTGGATATATCGAGTTATAAAATTGTATAGATTTGGATTTTTGGAAGAAAATAAAAGAGAGAATTTTAAGTAAACAATTATAGGAATTTGAATAAATTAAAGAATGAACTGGATAAGAATAAAAGTTGATTTTCGAATCCTAATAAATAAAATTTAAAGTAAGGAAAATGAGATTTTGAATAAATGGGAATAAGTGATTTTTTCTTAAAAACTCAAGTGTTATTATTTAAAGGAATAAAGAATTTATTTTAAAATTGAAGGTTTAAATTTATTTAAAAGGATAAAGAAGGAATTTCAGAAATTTGAAATTGGTATTTTTCAGTTAAAAGATTTTAAATATAAGTAAGAATTAAAAATCTGAAGTTAATGGGTTTTGAAGTAAATGAGTAAGTAAAGGAATTTATTCCAAAATAGAGTAATTTGGAAATCGGTTTGAAAATTGATTTAAATGTTTGAAATTGGAATTTTAAGAAGGATGGGACTAAGAAATTTATAAACTGGGTTTATAAAAGTGAAGTAATATATCAGTAGATATTGGGAAGAATAAATTCACGGTGGGAATTTATTAAAGGAATGGGTAAATTTGTTTAAAAATAAATAGTGATTTATTTTTAAAGGATGTGAAAGAGAAACGTTTTTCCCTGGATAGCCAAGTACGTTTTCGGAGCAAATTTTTAAGTATAAGTTAAAAGTTTTAAAGTTGTTTTTAAAGCATGTTTTAGAAAATTTATTATTTTTAAATGTTTAAATCTTAAAGTAAGAATTTTTCAAATTTATCTTAGTAGTAATTACTTAAAGGTGGCTTGGTACTATGTTTCTAAAAAAGAAAAGTTTTGTTTTATATTTTATAAAGTAGCTTTATTTTAAATATTCTTAATGTATATATTTTGAAATAAAGTATTAAAGTAGTTTTTATTTTAAATGTTTTAAAGTATAATTTATAATAAAGTGTTTTAAATTATTTTAAAAATCTAAAGTATTGTACTTGGTGTTTTCACTGGAAATAAATATTTGGGAATTTACTCCATGAGAAGAGTGTAGTTGGAAAACTGTTTTAAAAAAGGTTTGAAAGTGGAAATATATCTTACGAAGATATTTAGAGATTAGTAAATAATTTGGGAGAAATTATTATTGCTTGATGGTCATTTGTGAATGTTATTTGATAGTTAAATAACCGACTATCAATACGCGCTGACCGTTTCGAAGAGACCGGGATCAGATTTATTTCCTGAAAACCACTTCGGTCCGGTTTGAACGTTTCGTGTGGAAAACAAGAGTTTGGATTCGAAGGTGGAGCAGTGAAGTGCAAGGGCTAGTCGCTACTAATCCTGAGGTGATTCCAAAATGGATGTAGTAGTAGTGCCTTGGGTTCCGTTCGAACCCGAAACGGACTTGTATGGATGAATGCTTTCAGAACATCGTCAGGTGGATGGTGAGCATTCTAAGTGATATGTTCTAAAAAGTAATGCTTAGCCTCGAGCCTCATCAACCGGGAATGACTAAAAATCAGGGGTTATGCAGCAAGGCTAAGTGGGTCGCGCCCATTAGGGTGAGGTCATCCCTGTCTAGATGTCCCTTTTATTTCGGCTGTGTGGTGCAGTTGCTGATCCCAACCGTGGGGTGATCTTACTTGGACTATCCAATAAGGGGTATTCCGGTCATGTGTTGCAGGGGATTTAGGGTAGATCCTCGGTACGCTGATCTAGACCAAGTACTGTGATAGTTGGTACCCCAGTGCCTAGTCATTAGTTGAAAATCCATTCTCCCTACGTGCCTTTACGATTTTTGTTTGTAGAACCCACTTTGTGGTTAGTATGCTGGAACTTAATCATGTAACAATTTCAGTTATTTTAATAAGCATCTGTATATAGACACTACTATAATATCAGAGGATTTGATAAAAAAATGTTTTGGCTATCGTACGGTAAAAACCCAACGTGTTTATTTGTGGCGTGGTCTTACGAGATGCTTTTGATTTCAAAGGATTTTGAAACTTTAATAATCAATTTGAGTGTGGTTTTCTCACACTGGTATTCCAGACCGACTCGAGTGTTATTGAACTATAATGGTCGGGTCAGACCGAGTATTATAGATTACAAGAAAGGATGCTGTGGAGCTCAGGAGACGAGCTTGATGGCGTTGCGTACTTCCGTACTTGTTTTTAAATATTCCGCTGTGTGACTAGCTGTGTATTCAGTTTTGTGAAGACATGTTATGATTACTGTCCAGTTGGGTGTTATGTGTACTCTAATGATGTAATGTATAAAAAAAAATTCTTTTGTGTAAAGATCAGTTATTATCTATTATATTTTATTCCGCTGCGTTTATGAGATTCTAATGTTGTTTCTATTTCTCTTTCTGCCTCCTTCTTCTTTAACCCTAACGGTTCGTATTCCGTTCACCTTGAGTTGATATGTTGGAAAATAGTGTTGACTTAAGGGGTACGAGTTTGTGGGTCGTTACACAATTGATCCTTACTTCACAGCTCCAACTAAACTTCACCTTAGGAGCATAGATTGAGCAACTCCGGTTGTCACATTGTAAACGCGGCATGCAATGAAATTTGAATATTAGTATGTTATGATGGGAGTAAACTGCACACGTGACTTTATACTTTTTATAGTCTTTCTTTAGTAAGAAAAAATTGCATCCCATAACATAGGAATAAGATAAAAAACTGCAAGGTTGATAAAGACCACAATAAAGGAAAACAAATCACTTTTAGTTCATCGCTCCGTATATTTAGTTACTTCCATCTACAATAGAGTGAATATAATTTATGTTTTTCAATTTTTTTTTGAAGTTCATAGCAATATTACATCTTTATTAAAATCATTCAAGAAAGTTTTTAACAATGTCAAATATTGTAGGTTAACCAAAGATATTTAACACATGTATAGAGCATTCATGTTGTCTGAAAGAATGACATGTTTATATATTATGTTTTTATGTAAGTGGACCAAGTTGGTGATAAAATGTCTTAAATGCAAAACAAGATATATAAAAACTTTACCAAACTTTAGTTTACTAAGAATATTATGATATTTTATCTAATAATCATAAACAAGAAAAAATAGGAAATAAACCATTATTATTGTTCCTTAAGGGTGTCACTTCTATAATTGCGATGAAGCTTGTCAGTATTTGAAGCACCACAAAAGAATTGTTGTATAGTTCATCTAATCATTATTTAAATAAATTTTGAACCTACCAATATGTACAATGATGTCAATATCACCAATATAAAAATTTAAACAATACAAGCCTATAAAAAAAGTGGCTGTTATAAAAATCAACCACGATATAATCAATCGCACGTTATTCAGGTGAAAAATGAACAAATCTAAATAATCTTATTATGTATTATGTTTTTAAATTTTTCCATCTATTTTACTACCTTGTTCATGATTTCATGTTGATCATTACCTAACTAATATACAACTATGATTTATCAAATAGTTTCATCAATTAGACTTATAAACATAATTACTATAACTTGCAGATTAAACCTATTTTAGAAGATATTAACAGTTTTTTCAAGTATATACAATTATTCATCGCAAGAGAACAAAATATAAATAATTTAAAAAGTGATAATACAAAATTCATTTTATAGTTGGTGCATTTATATTTTAGAGGATTTTTAAGTCCGAATTGGCTTATTATCTGGCCTACACAGAATATAAATACATATGTTTGGGTTTTTTAAACCCAAATTATTGTTTTAAAAATTAAAATTTTGTTTTGCTATGGTATATCAAAGAACAATATTTCCTATAATAATCGAAATAAATATAAAAAACATTTTAAAAAGACATTTAGCCTGAGTTGTGCAATATTTTAGGTTATTTTATATTACTGGTATTATATCTCAGCTATGACCAAGTCATTTATTATATCCAAAAAAATGCATCAACAAATTGGTTGGTGTTGCCTTATGAACTGACAAAAATATATTTTTTATGTAACTCTACATGATAAATAATAATAAAATGATATTAACTACTTATTTGAGTCAAGGTGGTAAGGCCTTTCAATAAGAAATTGATTAAAGTTATCTAAGCCAAATATTGTCCTTCCCTTCAAAATTGATTTTATGTTGGGTTTAATTAATCAATTCCTTTGTTTCAAGCACTATAGAATAAAGGGTCGGACTTGAGATTATATCATAGGAGAACATGTCAAATGTTTTAGATTTAATTCTCGCATGAAGGCTGGATCTAATTCGATTATCAATAAGAACTCTAATGCCAGATATAAGTCAACAGGATCTGCGCCTGCTAATACTGAATCACATAATTCTATTATCAATAAGAACAGATTCAAAAATTCGGGTGTGTTTGCTGTTAATTCAAAGGCCTCTCCTAAAAGTTGGTGTGATTTGGTTAAAGAAAAGAAACAAAATGATACCTTGCAATTCTTTGATCCAACAATTGTTAACAACAGAAAAACTGCAATAATTGGAGAAGAGGAGCTATTAACTGCAGAGAAAATGTGGTCGAATTCTATTTTGATCTATCTGGTGGGAAAAAGACCGTATTATATGTTTTTTAAAGCATATATCAAGAGAATGTGGCTTCCAAAAGGTAAATTTGAAGTTTTTGCTAGAAACAATGGTTTCTATTTAGTTCAATTTGAATTAGAAGAAGATTGCAATAAAATACTAGAAGGAGGACCATGGTTGATGGATGGTAAGCCTATCATTATGAAGAAGTGGAGCTCTGCCATCAAATATGAGAAAGATCTTTTATTATCCATTCCTATTTGGGTCAGATTTCCCAATCTCAATTTTGCATAATGGAACCATATTTCATTGTGCAAAATCGCCAGCACTATTGGAAGACCTATTGCAATGGATGAACATACTAAAAATAGAAGCAGAATAGCCTTTGCTAGAATGCTTATTGAAGTGGACGCGTCATTTAAATTTGAAAGTGAAGTACAAATTAAACTGCCTGGAGGGGATTTTGTCATGCAAAATGTTGAATATGAGTTTATTCCTCCAGTTTGTCAAAACTGCATATGTTTTGGTCATGTGGACAAAGAGTGTCCTATATCATTTACAAAACAGTGGATACCAAAATCATCTAGCAATAATGAGACTAATAGTATGGGTGTTATTTCAGAGGTTCACACTATTCCACAGACTCTATATATCAGTTCAGAAGGAGTAGTGTATAACAATACAGATGCTATTACAATTGATGAGACAAATGTTCAAGATCATACAATAATTGAGAAAGATCACAGGAAACAAAATTCAAATAATTTAAATAAGGGCATTGATATTTCTCCATCAGATATGAATGCTGTTAATGTTGAGACTGTTCAGAAGTCTTTTAAGGTGCCTGCAATTACAATTGCAACCTCGCCAACTGCCAGTGAAAGTGTAGTATCTGTTCCACAAACCAGCAGGGCTGCTACAATTGCAAAGGGATCCTCTACTCAATTTTGTGATATGTCTCATATAGGTCCCCCTACGAGCACTATCACTCTGGACCCAAATGCAATGACTTCATTGATAGATGTCTCAGTCACTTTATCATCATCGGAGAAAAATAATAGCAGGGAGTTATCAAATCATAGTATACATGTTGTAAATAATTTAAACTCTCAAATTTCTGTGCTAACAACTGAAGTGCTTAATACGTTTCAGGTGCAAAAAGACATGAAAGACTTAGATGCGGATGTATCTTCTCTAGCTCAATCATGTATTGAACCCACATACCCTTCAATTGATAATCCATCCAACAATGCGCCCAAAAACCTCACATCTATCAACCCTGAATTTGTAAGAGCAATTGCAGATATGAAAAGCAATAATATTTGACGCAGCGGATAATATGAAAACAAATGAAATCGATGAAAGTAGCAAATCGGTGGATTGAAGATACTGAAGTGCCCAAATTCGTTGATCACAAAGATACCGAATTCTAGCTATCATCGACAGGTTGATCGCGCACGAAGAAGATCTTCAATTCTTCAAGCGTTGATCAAGCGCACTTGATTCCGCAAATCGGCTTCAACAATCGTTGATTCGAGCGCACTCGAATAACCGAAAGTGGAGATAGGAGATTACACTCAACTACCAATTTAAAATGAAAGCACACAGCAATCAACAAGAAATTTTATTCAAAAATCAACCTCCTTTCAAATTATAACGCACGCCTATTTATAGCCCAGACCCTGAAGTCGTTCACGACTCATGACCCACGACTCACGACTCACGACTCACGACTTAGCAACAATATCACACCCATATTACAACACAACACATAGGTCGATGACGACCTAAAATACAACACGAGTTAACAAGGTAAACGACATAACCACACAACATACTATAATGACATACAACACGTTACAGCAAGGTATCAACGACATACGACTCAACACAGGCCGACTTACGACCTAAGAGTATCGAACGACTCAAGTGAAAACGCGATTTAACCCAACAACCTGCCTCCCATCCACTTCTTCGCGACCTAAGTTTTATGCGGTATACCGAATGAGTAACCTGCTAGGTCGGCTACGACTTACCATAAGTCATTCCAGCGACTTAAAGATAGCTCGCTGATGTTCTTCCTTGGTTTTGTCAACATCCTTTTCCTTGTTAGGTCGTAAGCGACCTATTGTATTCAAACGACTCAAAGCTCCACTGGGTCTTTTCTTACACGTTTCGTTGTCCCGTGGCCTGTTAAGTCGTGTACGTCCTACGCTGGATCGAAGCCGACCTAGAACCCTTTCCTTAAGTCGCGAGCGACTTAAAATTGTCGAGCGACTTAAAATCGTGACTTTATCCAAACGATCTAAGGACCTTGCGCAATTCAACTCCACTGAGTTTGTAGATTGTACGGCTTCGTCTTCATCCTTAGGTTGGCCTACATCATCCTCCCCAGGTTGAGAAAAATTCGTCCTCGAATTTATAAGTTCTTTCCTCCTGGATCGTTCAACTCCAAAGTATGGTATAAGATGTTTAACATTGAATACTTTAGACGTGTACACATCCTCCGGCAACTCCAACTTGTATGCATTTTCGTTGATCCGTTTCACAATCTTGACAGGACCAATCTTTCTAGCTTTGAGTTTATTGTACGTTCCCATCGGAAATCGATCTTTTGTCAACACTGCGTACACCAAATCACCTTCCTCGAAATTCACACTTCTTCGCTTCTTATCCGCCAACTGTTTATACTTTTCATTAGATACAAGCAATCGATCATGAACAGTTCTGTGGCACTCCTGCAACTCAGTCACGAAGTCACTAGCTCGCTTAACAACTCCCTTTTGATATGGTACTGTTGTCAAATCCAACGGTCCCCTCGGTAAGCTTGAATACACAATCTGGAATGGAATGAAACCTGTACTACGATTCATCGCATGATTATGAGCAAACTCAGCTTGACATGACTTCATATCCCAACTTTTCAGATTATCTTTTACAAGACATCGTAACAAATTTCCCAACGATCTATTCACCACCTCTGTTTTCCCATCTGTTTGCGGATGATAAGCACTACTAAAATTCAGCTTTGTTCCCACCATCTTCCACAAACTAAGCCAAAAATGACTTAAAAATCTGGTATCCCTGTCTAAAACAATAGACTCCGGCAACCCATGTAAACGATAGATTTCTTTAAAGAACAACTGAGCAACACGAACAACATCTGTCGTCTTCTTACAAGCAATAAAATGTGCCATTTTTGAAAATCTGTCAACTACAACAAATATTGAATCGTTACCCCTTTGAGTTCTAGGCAAACCCAACACAAAGTCCATACTCACATCAACCCATGGTTTAGACGGTACAGGTAACGGCATATACAATCCAGCATTTGTCGCAGTTCCTTTCAAAACCTAGCAGATATGACATCGCTCCACAAACCTTTCCACTTCTTTCCTCATTGACGGCCAAAAATAAGATTGTGAAACTAACTGTAAGGTGCGATCCCGTCCAACATGTCCTTCTTCATGCAACTCTTTAACAATCTTCATTCTCAAGCTACAGTCTGGTATGCATAATCGATTTCCCTTGAACAAGAATCCTTCAACCAACACAAATTCATCAGTATTCCCTTCCTTAACATTCTCAACGAGCTTTGCAAAGTAAGAATCCTCCTCAAACAATTCTGGCAATAACTCAAATCCTGTCACCTCAACTTTCATTGTCGTTAATAAATGACTCCTCCTACTCAATGCATCGGCTACACGATTTGTTACCCCAGATTTGTGCTTCACAACAAAAGTAAATTGCTGCAAATAGGCAATCCACGATGCATGTCACGCTGAAATCTTATCCTGCCCTTGCAAATGCTTCAAAGCTTCATGATCAGTGCACAGAACAAATTCTTTCTGAAACAGATAGTGTCTCCAATGCTTAACAGCCTAAACAATTGCGTAAAACTCCACATTGTACATGCTATACCTCATCTTTGCTCCTGATAACTTCTCACTGAAATAAGCAACGGGTTTCCCACTCTGACTCAAGACTCCACCAATTCCCACCTTCGACGCATCAGTATGCAATTCAAACAACAACTGAAAATCTGGTAAAACAAGAATCGGTGCTGTCGTCAATAGTTCCTTGATCTTCTCAAAAGCAACCCCCGCTTCCTTTGACCATACAAACTGTTTCCCTTTCATGCAATCAGTAACTAGAGCCATCACGCTACTGAAGTGTGGAATGAATCTTCGGTAAAATGACGCTAGCCCATGAAAACTTCTCACTTCCGTAATTGTCTTTGGCTGTGGCCAATTCCTGACTGCCTCAACTTTATTCTGGTCCACCTGTATACCTTCTCCTGACACAACATATCCCAGAAATAAAACACTATGCATCATGAACACGCATTTCTTCGTAGCAGCATAAAATTGTTCCTCACGAAGAATAATCAGCAATTCCCTCAAATGTTGAACATGCTCCTCCATACTCCTGCTATGTATCAGAATATCATCGAAATAAACCACCACGAACTTCCCAATGAATGGTCTAAATATTTGATTCATCACCCGCATGAATGTACTAGGTGCATTTGATAAACCAAATGGCATAACCAACCATTCGTATAACCCCTCTCTTGTCTTGAAGGCTGTCTTCCATTCGTCTCCAGGTCTAATCCGAATTTGATGATATCCACTCTTCAAATCAATCTTCGAAAAGATAGTTGCCCCACTCAACTGATCTAGTAAATCATCCAACCTCGGCATAGGAAACCTGTAATGAACAGTAATCTTGTTCAAAGCTCTACTATCGGTACACATTCTCCATGTTCCATCCTTCTTTTGGTACTAACAAAGCTGGCACAGCACATGGACTCAAACTTTCCTGCACACGTCCCTGCTCAAGTAACTCTTCCACCTGCCTCCTCAACTCTTCATGTTCCTTCGGACTCATTCGATAATGTGGTCTATGCGGCAATACTGCTCCCGGAACAAGATCGATTTGATGTTGAATGTCTCTCAGTGGCGGTAACTCCTTAGGCAACTCTTCTGGAAATACATCTTCAAATTCTTTCAAAACCGACTTCACCTCTTCAGGAATTTCAACCTCTTCGTTACACTCTCGTCCAATCAACAAGTACACTTCAGGTTCTTCTTCGACTTCCTTGACAAACTCCTTCAAAGTTAACAGAGTTTTCAATTCTTCAATTTCCTCCAGCTTGCTTTCTTTCTGTTGCTGCTTCTTGGGAACTAACGTGATTTTAGTACCTTCAAACATGAAACTGTAGCTATTAGCACGACCCTCATGTTGTACTGCTCTATCAAACTGCCATGGTCTGCCCAACAACAGATGACACACATCCATGTCCACTACATCGCACCAAATTTCATCTTTATATTTCTTCCCGATTGAAAATTTAACACAAGCTCTTCGTCCAACTTTCACCTCACCACCCTTCCTTAACCATGCTAACTTGTATGGTTTAGGATGTTTCTCGGTTTTCAACTCCAACTTCTTCACAGCCTCGGTAGAAATAATATTATCACAACTCCCAGCATCAATAATGAACTTACAAACTCTTCCAAGAATAGTGCAGGTAGATTGAAATATGTTATTCCTCAACCAACTGTCTTCCTCCTCTTGCTTCGGTGTCAAACAGCTTCTCCTCATCATCAATAAATACCCTTCATCTCCCGACAACAAGTCTTCTTCCTCAACCGGTAAGGAATTAGAACACTCTGCCTATCCTTCCTCTTCTTCAACCTCAGCTATCATAGTTCTCTTCTTCGGCTTCGGACATTCATTGATTTTGTGACCCAACTCCCGACAATTGTAACATTTGAAACTGCTATTAACCTTTGCCTTCTCAACTTCCTTCACAACTGGCTTACTGACAGGTTTAGGAACATTAGAACTCCCACTAACACCCTTCACTGGATTATTGGAATTAGTAAACACACCACCTCCACGCCTTCCCTGCTTTTCCCAAGCCAACGCTTTCTGATGTGCCTCCACCACAGATCTTGGATCAAACATATTAACCATATCCTGGATCTGCATTCGCAATCCTCCAACAAATCTAGCAGTCAGCTGTTCTTCTGTCTCCATTATGTCATTTCTAGCAATGAGTTGGTAAAATTCATCTGCATAATCATTAACTGATTTCGTCCCCTGCCTTAGATTCTGCAATCTCTGGTACATGAGTGATTGATAGTTGTAAGGTAAAAATGTAGTCCTCATCAACTTCTTCATCTTCTCCCAAGATTCAATCTTTGACTTTCCCATTCTCTCCCGCGTAAGTTTAGTTTGCTGCCACCATGCTAAAGCTCTTCCCCTCAACCTAGTAGCAACCAACTTCACCCTTCTATGCTCAGGAACCTCCTTGAAATCAAAGATCTCTTCAACATTAGATAACCAATCAAGAAATTCTTCGGCTACCATTCCACCCTTGAATTCTGGAATTTCCATCTTCATACCCGATTCCCATCGACGATCCTCATCCACATCTCGATATGAATTTCGAACTTGGTGTCGATCTCGATAATGTATGCTAGCTCTATCACCCTCTTCATCAAAATCAAATGTACGTCTATATTGATCTCGACCATTATCATCCCTTCGATGACGCATGTCTCTTCTACTATGTCTCTCTTCATCTCTATATGGCTCATTTTCATACTCACGTGGAGTTCTTCTCTCTTCATGTCCATAGTCATGGTGATCTCTCCTTGACGAAATTGATGTTTCTCTTCTCTCTCTAAAAGATTGCGGTGATACCCTCCTCGCTTCCGTAACCGATGGCGAAACTCTGTTTCCTCCATGGTTCTAGATTGGTGATCTCCTCCTTTGATTTTGATTCAAATCATTCATCAACTTCTCTAACTTTCCAATGCCTTCGTCAAATTTCTCATTGATACGTTGTTCCATTTGCTCGGCTTCTTCTCTTCTATACAACGCTTCAACATTCTGATGACGATTAGCTCTTCTTGGCGGCATGATTACTCAATCACAAACACTTCACAATTCAAACTCCAACTCTAACTTGTACAACAAGTCACGGCCTCAAACTTCAAACAAACTTCACCAAGGCTCGGCTACTTTCACAAGTATACATGGCCTACTCTTCAAACTCTCGGGTCAAACACTTTTGCACACTTCGATCCAAAAGGCTATGGATCAAATGTTCCAAACTTGTTGCAACTTCAATAAGAACACAACGAACACAACTTCAACTCCAAATGTTGGCTCCAAGAATCAACTTAGCTATGATTGGCTAAGTATGGCTCCGATACCAAAAACTGACGCAGCGGATAATATGAAAACAAATGAAATCGATGAAAGTAGCAAATCGGTGGATTGAAGATACTGAAATGCCCAAATTCGTTGATCACAAAGATACTGAATTCTAGCTATCTTCGACAGGTTGATCGCGCACGATACCGTGAAAGAAGATCTTCAATTCTTCAAGCGTTGATCAAGCGCACTTGATTCCGCGAATTGGCTTCAACAATCGTTGATTCGAGCGCACTCGAATAACCGAAAGTGGAGATAGGAGATTACACTCAACTACCAATTTAAGATGAAAGCACACAGCAATCAACAAGAAATTTTATTCAAAAATCAACCTCCTTTCAAATTACAACGCACGCCTATTTATAGCCCAGACCCTTAAGTCGTTCACTACTCATGACCCACGACTCACGACTCACGACTCACGACTTAGCAACAATACCACACCCATATTACAACACAACACATAGGTCGATGACGACCTAAAATACAACACGAGTTAACAAGGTAAACGGCATAACCACAAAACATACTATAATGACATACAACACGTTACAGCAAGGTATCAACGACATACGACTCAACATAGGCCGACTTACGACCTAAGAGTATCGAACGACACAAGTGAAAACGTGACTTAGCCCAACAACCTGCCTCCCATCCACTTCTTCGCGACCTAAGTTTTATGCGGTATACCGAATGAGTAACCTGCTAGGTCGGCTACGACTTACCATAAGTCGTTCCAGCGACTTAAAGATAGCTCGCTGATGTTCTTCCTTAGTTTTGTCAACATCCTTTTCCTTGTTAGGTTGTAAGCAACCTATTGTATTCAAACGACTCAAAGCTCCACTGGGTCTTTTCTTACACGTTTCGTTGTCCCGTGGCCTGTTAAGTCGTGTACGTCCTACGCTGGATCGAAGCCGACCTAGAACCCTTTCCTTAAGTCGCGAGCGACTTAAAATTGTCGAGCGACTTAAAATCGTGACTTTATCCAAACGATCTAAGGACCTTGC
This sequence comes from Allium cepa, assembly GCA_030765085.1. Taxonomy (NCBI): domain Eukaryota; kingdom Viridiplantae; phylum Streptophyta; class Magnoliopsida; order Asparagales; family Amaryllidaceae; genus Allium; species Allium cepa. The sequence goes on from CM060938.1 coordinate 231,827,849, forward strand.
GCAATTCAAATCAACTGAGTTTGTAGATTGTACGGCTTCGTCTTCATCCTTAGGTTGGCCTACATCAATATTCAAGAAAAGAAAAGGAACAAAATGATCCATGAAAGTGTGACTCCCACTATAAGGACCAGGAGTCAAGCTAACTCATCTAAATAATGTCTATCTTGTGTTGGAATGTGCGGGGTCTTAATAAGGCAGCGCATGCTTTGGAGGTAAAAAATATTGTTTTTTCACAAAAACCTTCTATTTTCTGCTTAGTTGAAAATAAATTGAGAAGCAATAAACTCCAGTTATATATTGAATCCTGGGGAAGCAAATGGACATGCATAAATAACATTGAGTATCATCACAAGTGCAGAATTCTCATTATGATCAACTCAGACATTTGGAGCAGTTATGTAATTTCTATGAGTAAACAACACATTACTTGTATGTTAAATAATAATGCAGGGGCCCAATGCATTGTTTCTGTCATTTATGCCCTAAACCTTGAATCTGAAAGGAAAAGTTTATGGAGACAATTGGTAAAAGAGGCTAACACTTTCATCACTCCATGGTGCATCATAGGAGATTTTAACTGTGTCAGATGTTTGAAGGAGAAATTAGGTGGAAACAGTTTAACAATCAGAAACATTCAGGAGCTCAACAATTTTGTTAACTCTGCAGGGGTTAAGGAGATTAGCATTGTAACAACCCGATATTCGCGTCAATTCATAATCGACGTTAAAACGATTTATATTTTCGTCAATTGCCATTTTGAAGTTTTTAAAATTTAAATTAAAATTTAAATTACAAATGGTTATTAAGTTTGTGGGGCTTTGATATTTTTTTAAAAAAAATAATAAACGGTCCACGAGTTTTTATTTGGGCCGTGAAAAAACTTAACCAAGGCAAATCGTCGTTACCCTTTTTATTTTTATTCAACCCGGTCCCCCTCTTACCCCTTTTCATTCACGAACCCTAGAATAAAAAAATGAACGAAGAAAATTAATGGCGGCCCGCCCCTTTCCCTTGTTCGTTCTTGGCTTTGCGCGTCTCTATGATGCCTCATTTCGTCGACACGGTGAGTGATTTCTATTACTCGCATCTAATTCAATTTCATATATATGTAATTTTGTGATTTACACGGCTTTGAAATTCTCTGATACTTTGATTTTGTTCAAGTTTGGGATTTTCGTTGTTTGATTAATTGATGCTCACGGTTTCGATTTCTCTGTTTAAACTTTATTTCGACTCCGTGAATTTCTCCTGTGACATCATTGATATCGGCACCCGACATTGTCGAACTTTGCACTGACTTGTTAATGACTTCTACTTCAATTTTGATATTACTTGCTATTGACTTTCGCTTTTGGGACTTTGTCATGATATCGTGATAATGGATGGCTTCGGCATGACCGTCGTCTAGTTTTATTTTGGTCACTTAACTGGGTTGCTTCATCCTGTATATTGTGACATGATACTTGACTGTTGTACTAGGTGGTTTCGTGGCACTTCTTACTGTCATGTTTTGGTTTTTCGGCACTATTTGATTTTGTGGTATGGTATCACTTGGTGTTGTAGTTTCATGGTTGCATTCATGTGTACATCACTTGTTGCTGTTTCATATGTTTGTTTCCCGATCTGTTATCTGGTGACATGGTTACATTGATTCCATGTTGCCTTTTGTTTTTGGTCTGGACACATGTGCTGCAGGCAGTCTTCAATTTTGTCAATTTGCACTGTTAGGTTCATAGTCATTTATTGTTGGGTGTTATGGTGCCATATTTTAGTGCTCTCACCTTCAAACTGCTGTGTTCATGTAGTCGTATCGTTTTGTTGATGATGCTTGAGATTCTGTTGTACTTGGTATCGTGACAAGGTGTTTCACTGTTTGACATTGCTTTGCATCCTTCGGGTTGTTTGTACCACTCTTGTTTATGAAAGTTGGTCATACTACATATATATGCAGTTCGCAGTTTGACTTCGTAGACTCGATCAAAACTGCATATATGTAGTTGTCTGTTGCATCACTGTATATGCACTTGAATTTGATATTTTTCGAAGCTTGTTCTGTCCAGTTTCATTTGAACTTAGTTGTATTTGTACATCACGTCATACGGTTTTGCATATAGTTCTGGCCTTTGTATATTTGTTGCACTGCTTCTTAGTTTTATATTTTGGCGACTGGTCTTTGCTTATGAGTTCATCGTGGTCTGCTATTTGATGTAGAGGGCAGTTGCAGTTTTATATTGATTTTGCAGCTTTGTGTATTATGTAGTCAAGTTTGCTTCGGTGTGTGTTGCCATATTTTTGTTGTAACTATACTTGTCTTTCCTGTCCACTACTTGACTTTGTGGGCTGGTTCATTCATTTACAGTCTGCGACATTTTGTTCCACTGGTGCATGTATCTGTACTCGTGATGCATTGCATTGGATTGGATTTGTGTCGATTGTAGCTTCGAGTTACAACAGCTTCATCGTAGCTGTTTGGACCATTTGAAGCAGTTTGGTTTTGTTTCATGTATTTTGGTTATAACCAGTGCACACCGTCTGGATTTTCTAATTTGAATTCGACTTGGCTTTGGTTTTCTTCAAGTAGACAGACCTTGTTGGATTTCTTGGTGTTACTGTTAGCTTTGTTTTGTCCTTGCAATTGTGTTGAGTCATGATAGCAGTGACTTGACCTTTGCATTTTGTTATTGATTGGGTTTTGCAGTTTCGACTTGTTGGTAATATTTGGAGTTGTGATGACCTCATCACTGTAGTGGCGAGGCAGTGCACGCGAGCGTGTACTGCAGCCACACGGTATTCATTGGGTACATCATCACTATAGTGGCAAGGCAGTGCACGCAAGCGTGAACTGCAGCCACACGGTATGGTTTTGTGATATTCTATTTGTTATGACTTATGAATCTCTTTGCGTATTCCATATTCTGTAGTGGCGAGGCAGTGCACGCGTGCGTGTACTGCAGCCCTACATGAATTAATATTTTAATTGATATTTCAATGATTTGAACTGTTATGTTTATTTCAATTCAATATTTCTGAATTGCATTCTGACTTGGTTTAATTACTGTCGTCTATTCATTATTTGATTATTATTGCTTCTGTGCACTAATAACTGAGTTTGAATTAGACTGACCCGAGTATTATTTTCTTTGAATTTAATACTCGGGTCAGACCGAGTATTTCAGGTTGTAGATATTCTGCTTTGGGTTGCTGCTAGAGCTATGAAGTTCTTTCATATCTTTTGGAGTAGTCGTCGTCATTTGTAGTAGTCTGTAAAAATTGTATAGGAAAATATGTATTCATGTATATTATATACGTTAATGTACTTGTATATGTAATTTCCTTAGTCGACTGTTGTAGTTGTATCATATGTACCGTGTGAATGTATTGTAACTGACATCAGTTATTATATATATATGAGAATTTCTGTTTCATCTGTGTTCCGCATTTATATTATCTGTGTTGTTATTTTATATTTACTGTTCTAAACTATTACGAACCATCGTAGTTCGTTTTATACTGGAATTGGGGTATGTCGATGGGAGAAAATAAATCATTAGATGAAAAATGAAAGAATATATATATTTATATCACTCCCATCGAGATAACCAATACTAGTGTAAGGCCAACTATTGATGGCCGCTCCTCAACAGCCTTATTCTCCGTGCTAGTTGACAGCATTACACCGTAGTGTTCTTGGCTAGCGTGGGTATAGAGGTGGGGCGTCACAGCTTGGTATCAGAGCCTGGGGTTTAGAAAAATATAAAACATAAATTGGATGGAACATATGTTACAACTATTTGTCGACGTCTAATCTTTCGTATTTGCATATGATTGTCTTTGATTGTTAGGTATGAATTCCTAACGCTTATTCATATGCATTTGACTTTGATTCTTGTGTTTTCGGCTTTGATTTGATTTAGCCGATGATTGATTTTTGTTCGAATCTCAGCGATTCCGAATTTGATATTTTATGTTTTCCTCTGATTGATTTCCATTCGACTTCGGTCACTTTGTTTTGAGAAATTTCTAAATTCTTGATTTCCAAGACTCTGACATTGTTTGCCGTTGAATTCTTTGTTGATGATGTTGAATCGTTTTGTACTCTATTATGGCCATTAATTGTCGACTTCGGCATTGACTTGATTTTTTATTTTTGTTGAAGTCATTTATGCCTTTATGCTCGTTTTGTTTCGTTATTCCATTTGTCAATCGATTCTTCTTTTCCGATTAGTTGTTGTCATCTTTGTCGACTTTGAAAACTTCTATTTCTGGAATTTTTGGATATTCCTACTTTGATGGATTTAGAATCGAATTCTTTGGATTTTATTCACGTCTTCGAAGGTGAATTTTAGTGAATTGATTTGGTTTCCAAATTTAATCGATTCTTGTTAATTTCCCGATTTATTGCTATCATTTATTAGCAACTTTGATAACATTTTCTTCGGGATTTTCGTGAACATACTTTTGGATGGATACAGTATCGATTTCTTTGGATTCTATTCACGTCTTCGTATGTGAATTCTTGTGGTTGATTGTTTCTGCAATCATTTTTGTGATTTGTCACTTTAAAAATATAAATGTTTCAATACTAGTAGTAAATATCAAAACTCTTTTATCAAAATGTTTTCAACTCTATTTTCAATATCAAAATCTTTTCCTAAACCGTTTTCCAATCTATTAGTATATACAAACCTTTATTTCACTCGTATGAGAAATCTAATTAAACGGCTTAGCAAAATAAGTGGTATGAAACGCTTGCGTTTACTTCGTCGGTTAATTTTTGGACTTGTTCGATTGAACCACTTGTGACATTTTTCTAGTGAAGATCTACAGTTTGTTCGTAAATATTTAAGTTAAGCTAGTGGTTATGGGACATGAAGCTAAACTTTTATATTCACTAGCTTAGTGTAATTGACACTTCTCGTTGATCTTGATGATCGCTTTATGAATTAGACTAGCAATTGCGCGATGTCTCTTTCATTGCGAGGTTAGACTAGACATCTCTTGTGTGATTCCATTCACACATACCTTTCTGCTTTTTGGTTAGTCTTGACCTCAATCTGTGTGATTCCATTCACACATGCTTAGTGTAATTGACACCCCTCGTTGATCATGATGATCGTTCTGATGGTCAGACTAGACACCACTTGTGTGGTTCCATTCACACATACCTTTCTGCTTTTTGGTTAGTCTTGACCTCAATCTGTGTGATTCCATTCACACATGCGGGGTAGCTCCCCATGGTCTTCGGACCGTCATGTGATAGGCCCCTTTCCCTTTTTCTGTGATTTCTAGATTCCTTATGTTGATTTCTGGAAATTTTATGCTTCACCTATTCTTGTGCATTGGTGAATTCATATGTTATTAATTTGTCATGAGTACAAATTTAGGGTATGTTACCTCTTTGGATCTTTGAGAAGATTCTTGTGATATTGATTATCTCTTATCGGTTGATCTCCTGTTGATCATTATTTGCATACGTATAGTCGTATGTCAGTATGGATATTTCATATTTATGCCATACCCCTCATCGGTTGATCTCCTGTTGATCATTATTTACATACTTATAGTAGTATGTCATTATGGATATTTTATGTTATGCCATATCTTTTATTCTATGTCATACTCTGTTCGAGTTTTCATACTCCGTTCGAGTTCTCATACTCTTATCTTGTGATTTCTGGATTTCTTGTGTAGATTTCTAGAATTTGTGCTTCACCAACTTTCGTGATTTCTATTGATAAGTTTTATCAATTCTTGTGCATTGGTGAATTCGTGTGTTATTGACTTGTTATGAATACAAGTTTAGGGTATGATATCCCTTTCTATCTTTGAGAAGATTCTTGTGACCTTTTTGATGAACGAAAATTCATTGGTATTATATTTTGATGCCAATTATTTCGATGAAATTTTGACGTATGTCGAAGTTGCTACTGACATTGCTATTTTAATCACGTGTTTTAAAAAATTTGTTATTCTTCAAAATATAAATCAAAATTGTTTTCAAAATCTTTACGATTTGCGCTTTCAAAAGAATGAGGAAGCGAATTAAACGTTTCAGAAAAATCGAGGACTATGACCCCTTTCTTTTACTGATTCGCTTAATTCCGGACTTGTCCGTTTGAGAACGTAAAATGTTATTTATTTAAAATACACAATTTTGCACTTTCAAGGAAACGATGAAGTGAATTAAACGATTTAGTAAAACTCGTGGTTATGGGTCATGTGCGTTTGCTATTTCGGTTAATTTCGGACTCGTTAATTGAAAATTTGTGATTTCTGATTATCGCTTGTGATAATCAGATAATTGAGATTTGATTATCAATTGTGACAATTAAATATTTATGATTTCTGATTATAGTTTTTGATAATCAGATATTTATTGTTTCTAATTATCGTTTGTGATAATTAGATATTTATGGTTTAATTATCGTTTGTGATAATTAAACATTTGCGATTTGAGATTTGATTATCAATTGTGATAATTAAATATTTATGATTTCTGATTATAGTTTTTGATAATCAGATATTTATTGTTTCTAATTATCGTTTGTCATAATTAGATATTTGTGGTTTAATTATCGATTGTGATAATCAAACATTTGCGATTTGAGATTTGATTATCAATTGTGATAATTAAATATTTATGATTTCTGATTATAGTTTTTGATAATCAGATATTTATTGTTTCTAATTATCGTTTGTGATAATTAGATATTTGTGGTTTAATTATCGTTTGTGATAATTAAACATTTGCGATTTGAGATTTGATTATCAATTGTGATAATTAAATATTTATGATTTCTGATTATAGTTTTTGATAATCAGATATTTATTGTTTCTAATTATCGTTTGTGATAATTAGATATTTGTGGTTTAATTATCGTTTGTGATAATTAAACATTTGCGATTTGAGATTTGATTATCAATTGTGATAATTAAATATTTATGATTTCTGATTATAGTTTTTGATAATCAGATATTTATTGTTTCTAGTTATCGTTTGTGATAATTAGATATTTGTGGTTTAATTATCGTTTGTGATAATTAAACATTTGCGATTTGAGATTTGATTATCAATTGTGATAATTAAATATTTGTGATTTGAAATTTGATTACCGTTGTGGTAATTCCTGATTATCGTTTTTGATAGTTAGATATTTGTGTTTTCTAGTTATCTTTGTTGATAATTAGATTTGCTGATTTTGCTGTTTTAAGATTTCTTTATTCTGATTATCTATTTGACAATCAAACTTTGTTGAGAATTTGGGAATTTCTTTTATGAAATTAAAAGCTTACCTTCTCATGCTTTTATGGTTGTTACCTTTTGTCCATTTATTCCTTAGGATTGCGTGGACGCAATTTCTTTAAGGAGGGGAGTCTGTAACAACCCGATATTCGCGTCAATTCATAATCGACGTTAAAACGATTTATATTTTCGTCAATTGCCATTTTGAAGTTTTTAAAATTAAAATTAAAATTTAAATTACAAATGGTTATTAAGTTTGTGGGGCTTTGATATTTTTAAAAAAATAATAATAAACGGTCCACGAGTTTTTATTTGGGCCGTGAAAAAACTTAACCAAGGCAAATCGTCGTTTCCCTTTTTATTTTTATTCAACCCGGTCCCCCTCTTCCCCCTTTTCATTCACGAACCCTAGAATAAAAAAATGAACGAAGAAAATTAATGGCGGCCCGCCCCTTTCCCTTGTTCGTTCTTGGCTTTGCGCGTCTCTATGATGCCTCATTTCGTCGACACGGTGAGTGATTTCTATTACTCGCATCTAATTCAATTTCATATATATGTAATTTTGTGATTTACACGGATTTGAAATTCTCTGATACTTTGATTTTGTTCAAGTTTGGGATTTTCTTTGTTTGATTAATTGATGCTCACGGTTTCGATTTCTCTGTTTAAACTTTATTTCGACTCCGTGAATTTCTCCTGTGACATCATTGATATCGGCACCCGACATTGTCGAACTTTGCACTGACTTGTTAATGACTTCTACTTCAATTTTGATATTACTTGCTATTGACTTTCGCTTTTGGGACTTTGTCATGATATCGTGATAATGGATGGCTTCGGCATGACCGTCGTCTAGTTTTATTTTGGTCACTTAACTGGGTTGCTTCATCCTGTATATTGTGACATGATACTTGACTGTTGTACTGGGTGGTTTCGTGGCACTTCTTACTGTCATGTTTTGGTTTTTCGGCACTATTTGATTTTGTGGTATGGTATCACTTGGTGTTGTAGTTTCATGGTTGCATTCATGTGTACATCACTTGTTGCTGTTGCATATGTTTGTTTCTCGATCTGTTATCTGGTGACATGGTTACATTGATTCCATGTTGCCTTTTGTTTTTGGTCTGGACACATGTGCTGCAGGCAGTCTTCAATTTTGTCAATTTGCACTGTTAGGTTCATAGTCATTTATTGTTGGGTGTTGTGGTGCCATATTTTAGTGCTCTCACCTTCAAACTGCTGCGTTCATGTAGTCGTATCGTTTTGTTGATGATGCTTGAGATTCTGTTGTACTTGGTATCGTGACAAGGTGTTTCACTGTTTGACATTGCTTTGCATCCTTCGGGTTGTTTGTACCACTCTTGTTTATGAAAGTTGGTCATACTACATATATATGCAGTTCGCAGTTTGACTTCGTAGACTCGATCAAAACTGCATATATGTAGTTGTCTGTTGCATCACTGTATATGCACTTGAATTTGATATTTTTCGAAGCTTGTTCTGTCCAGTTTCATTTGAACTTAGTTGTATTTGTACATCACGTCATACGGTTTTGCATATAGTTCTGGCCTTTGTATATTTGTTGCACTGCTTCTTAGTTTTATATTTTGGCGACTGGTCTTTGCTTATTAGTTCATCGTGGTCTGCTATTTGATGTAGAGGGCAGTTGCAGTTTTATATTGATTTTGCAGCTTTGTGTATTATGTAGTCAAGTTTGCTTCGGTGTGTGTTGCCATATTTTTGTTGTAACTATACTTGTCTTTCCTGTCCACTACTTGACTTTGTGGGCTGGTTCATTCATTTACAGTCTGCGACATTTTGTTCCACTGGTGCATGTATCTGTACTCGTGATGCATTGCATTGGATTGGATTTGTGTCGATTGTAGCTTCGAGTTACAACAGCTTCATCGTAGCTGTTTGGACCATTTGAAGCAGTTTGGTTTTGTTTCATGTATTTTGGTTATAACCAGTGCACACCGTCTGGATTTTCTAATTTGAATTCGACTTGGCTTTGGTTTTCTTCAAGTAGACAGACCTTGTTGGATTTCTTGGTGTTACTGTTAGCTTTGTTTTGTCCTTGCAATTGTGTTGAGTCATGATAGCAGTGACTTGACCTTTGCATTTTGTTATTGATTGGGTTTTGCAGTTTCGACTTGTTGGTAATATTTGGAGTTGTGATGACCTCATCACTGTAGTGGCGAGGCAGTGCACGCGAGCGTGTACTGCAGCCACACGGTATTCATTGGGTACATCATCACTATAGTGGCAAGGCAGTGCACGCAAGCGTGAACTGCTGCCACACGGTATGGTTTTGTGATATTCTATTTGTTATGACTTATGAATCTCTTTGCGTATTCCATATTCTGTAGTGGCGAGGCAGTGCACGCGTGCGTGTACTGCAGCCCTACATGAATTAATATTTTAATTGATATTTCAATGATTTGAACTGTTATGTTTATTTCAATTCAATATTTCTGAATTGCATTCTGACTTGGTTTAATTACTGTCGTCTATTCATTATTTGATTATTATTGCTTCTGTGCACTAATAACTGAGTTTGAATTAGACTGACCCGAGTATTATTTTCTTTGAATTTAATACTCGGGTCAGACCGAGTATTTCAGGTTGTAGATATTCTGCTTTGGGTTGCTGCTAGAGCTATGAAGTTCTTTCATATCTTTTGGAGTAGTCGTCGTCATTTGTAGTAGTCTGTAAAAATTGTATAGGAAAATATGTATTCATGTATATTATATACGTTAATGTACTTGTATATGTAATTTCCTTAGTCGACTGTTGTAGTTGTATCATATGTACCGTGTGAATGTATTGTAACTGACATCAGTTATTATATATATATGAGAATTTCTGTTTCATCTGTGTTCCGCATTTATATTATCTGTGTTGTTATTTTATATTTACTGTTCTAAACTATTACGAACCATCGTAGTTCGTTTTATACTGGAATTGGGGTATGTCGATGGGAGAAAATAAATCATTAGATGAAAAATGAAAGAATATATATATATTTATATCACTCCCATCGAGATAACCAATACTAGTGTAAGGCCAACTATTGATGGCCGCTCCTCAACAGCCTTATTCTCCGTGCTAGTTGACAGCATTACACCGTAGTGTTCTTGGCTAGCGTGGGTATAGAGGTGGGGCGTCACAGCTTGGTATCAGAGCCTGGGGTTTAGAAAAATATAAAACATAACTTGGATGGAACATATGTTACAACTATTTGTCGACGTCTAATCTCTCGTATTTGCATATGATTGTCTTTGATTGTTAGGTATGAATTCCTAACGCTTATTCATATGCATTTGATTTTGATTCTTGTGTTTTCGGCTTTGATTTGATTTAGCCGATGATTGATTTTTGTTCGAATCTCAGCGATTCCGAATTTGATATTTTATGTTTTCCTCTGATTGATTTCCATTCGACTTCGGTCACTTTGTTTTGAGAAATTTCTAAATTCTTGATTTCCAAGACTCTGACATTGTTTGCCGTTGAATTCTTTGTTGATGATGTTGAATCGTTTTGTACTCTATTATGGCCATTAATTGTAGACTTCGGCATTGACTTGATTTTTTATTTTTGTTGAAGTCATTTATGCCTTTATGCTCGTTTTGTTTCGTTATTCCATTTGTCAATCGATTCTTCTTTTCCGATTAGTTGTTGTCATCTTTGTCGACTTTGAAAACTTCTATTTCTGGAATTTTTGGATATTCCTACTTTGATGGATTTAGAATCGAATTCTTTGGATTTTATTCACGTCTTCGAAGGTGAATTTTAGTGAATTGATTTGGTTTCCAAATTTAATCGATTCTTGTTAATTTCCCGATTTATTGCTATCATTTATTAGCAACTTTGATAACATTTTCTTCGGGATTTTCGTGAACATACTTTTGGATGGATACAGTATCGATTTCTTTGGATTCTATTCACGTCTTCGTATGTGAATTCTTGTGATTGATTGTTTCTGCAATCATTTTTGTGATTTGTCACTTTAAAAATATAAATGTTTCAATACTAGTAGTAAATATCAAAACTCTTTTATCAAAATGTTTTCAACTCTATTTTCAATATCAAAATCTTTTCCTAAACCGTTTTCCAATCTATTAGTATATACAAACCTTTATTTCACTCGTATGAGAAATCTAATTAAACGGCTTAGCAAAACAAGTGGTATGAAACGCTTGCGTTTACTTCGTCGGTTAATTTTTGGACTTGTTCGATTGAACCACTTGTGACATTTTTCTAGTGAAGATCTACAGTTTGTTCGTAAATATTTAAGTTAAGCTAGTGGTTATGGGACATGAAGCTAAACTTTTATATTCACTAGCTTAGTGTAATTGACACTTCTCGTTGATCTTGATGATCGCTTTATGAATTAGACTAGCAATTGCACGATGTCTCTTTCATTGCGAGGTTGGACTAGACACCACTTGTGTGATTCCATTCACACATACCTTTCTGCTTTTTGGTTAGTCTTGACCTCAATCTGTGTGATTCCATTCACACATGCTTAGTGTAATTGACACCCCTCGTTGATCATGATGATCGTTCTGATGGTCAGACTAGACACCACTTGTGTGGTTCCATTCACACATACCTTTCTGCTTTTTGGTTAGTCTTGACCTCAATCTGTGTGATTCCATTCACACATGCGGGGTAGCTCCCCATGGTCTTCGGACCGTCATGTGATAGGCCTCTTTCCCTTTTTCTGTGATTTCTAGATTCCTTATGTTGATTTCTAGAAATTTTATGCTTCACCTATTCTTGTGCATTGGTGAATTCATATGTTATTAATTTGTCATGAGTACAAATTTGGGGTATGTTACCTCTTTGGATCTTTGAGAAGATTCTTGTGATATTGATTATCTCTTATCGGTTGATCTCCTGTTGATCATTATTTGCATACGTATAGTCGTATGTCAGTATGGATATTTCATATTTATGCCATACCCATCATCGGTTGATCTCCTGTTGATCATTATTTACATACTTATAGTAGTATGTCATTATGGATATTTTATGTTATGCCATATCTTTTATTCTATGTCATACTCTGTTCGAGTTTTCATACTCCGTTCGAGTTCTCATACTCTTATCTTGTGATTTCTGGATTTCTTGTGTAGATTTCTAGAATTTGTGCTTCACCAACTTTCGTGATTTCTATTGATAAGTTTTATCAATTCTTGTGCATTGGTGAATTCGTGTGTTATTGACTTGTTATGAATACAAGTTTAGGGTATGATATCCCTTTCTATCTTTGAGAAGATTCTTGTGACCTTTTTGATGAACGAAAATTCATTGGTATTATATTTTGATGCCAATTATTTCGATGAAATTTTGACGTATGTCGAAGTTGCTACTGACATTGCTATTTTAATCACGTGTTTTAAAAAATTTGTTATTCTTCAAAATATAAATCAAAATTGTTTTCAAAATCTTTACGATTTGCGCTTTCAAAAGAATGAGGAAGCGAATTAAACGTTTCAGAAAAATCGAGGACTATGACCCCTTTCTTTTACTGATTCGCTTAATTCCGGACTTGTCCATTTGAGAACGTAAAATGTTATTTATTTAAAATACACAATTTTGCACTTTCAAGGAAACGATGAAGTGAATTAAACGATTTAGTAAAACTCGTGGTTATGGGTCATGTGTGTTTGCTATTTCGGTTAATTTCGGACTCGTTAATTGAAAATTTGTGATTTCTGATTATCGCTTGTGATAATCAGATAATTGAGATTTGATTATCAATTGTGATAATTAAATATTTATGATTTCTGATTATAGTTTTTGATAATCAGATATTTATTGTTTCTAATTATCGTTTGTGATAATTAGATATTTGTGGTTTAATTATCGTTTGTGATAATTAAACATTTGCGATTTGAGATTTGATTATCAATTGTGATAATTAAACATTTATGATTTCTGATTATAGTTTTTGATAATCAGATATTTATTGTTTCTAATTATCGTTTGTGATAATTAGATATTTGTGGTTTAATTATCGTTTGTGATAATTAAACATTTGCGATTTGAGATTTGATTATCAATTGTGATAATTAAATATTTATGATTTCTGATTATAGTTTTTGATAATCAGATATTTATTGTTTCTAATTATCGTTTGTGATAATTAGATATTTGTGGTTTAATTATCGTTTGTGATAATTAAACATTTGCGATTTGAGATTTGATTATCAATTGTGATAATTAAATATTTATGATTTCTGATTATAGTTTTTGATAATCAGATATTTATTGTTTCTAATTATCGTTTGTGATAATTAGATATTTGTGGTTTAATTATCGTTTGTGATAATTAAACATTTGCGATTTGAGATTTGATTATCAATTGTGATAATTAAATATTTATGATTTCTGATTATAGTTTTTGATAATCAGATATTTATTGTTTCTAATTATCGTTTGTGATAATTAGATATTTGTGGTTTAATTATCGTTTGTGATAATTAAACATTTGCGATTTGAGATTTGATTATCAATTGTGATAATTAAATATTTATGATTTCTGATTATAGTTTTTGATAATCAGATATTTATTGTTTCTAATTATCGTTTGTGATAATTAGATATTTGTGGTTTAATTATCGTTTGTGATAATTAAACATTTGCGATTTGAGATTTGATTATCAATTGTGATAATTAAATATTTGTGATTTGAAATTTGATTACCGTTGTGGTTATTCCTGATTATCGTTTTTGATAGTTAGATATTTGTGTTTTCTAGTTGTCTTTGTTGATAATTAGATTTGCTGATTTTGCTGTTTTAAGATTTCTTTATTCTGATTATCTATTTGACAATCAAACTTTGTTGAGAATTTGGGAATTTCTTTTATGAAATTAAAAGCTTACCTTCTCATGCTTTTATGGTTGTTACCTTTTGTCCATTTATTCCTTAGGATTGCGTGGACGCAATTTCTTTAAGGAGGGGAGTCTGTAACAACCCGATATTCGCGTCAATTCATAATCGACGTTAAAACGATTTATATTTTCGTCAATTGCCATTTTGAAGTTTTTAAAATTTAAATTTAAATTTAAATTACAAATGGTTATTAAGTTTGTGGGGCTTTGATATTTTTTTAAAAATAATAATAAACGGTCCACGAGTTTTTATTTGGGCCGTGAAAAAACTTAACCAAGGCAAATCGTCGTTTCCCTTTTTATTTTTATTCAACCCGGTCCCCCTCTTCCCCCTTTTCATTCACGAACCCTAGAATAAAAAAATGAACGAAGAAAATTAATGGCGGCCCGCCCCTTTCCCTTGTTCGTTCTTGGCTTTGCGCGTCTCTATGATGCCTCATTTCGTCGACACGGTGAGTGATTTCTATTACTCGCATCTAATTCAATTTCATATATATGTAATTTTGTGATTTACACGGCTTTGAAATTCTCTGATACTTTGATTTTGTTCAAGTTTGGGATTTTCGTTGTTTGATTAATTGATGCTCACGGTTTCGATTTCTCTGTTTAAACTTTATTTCGACTCCGTGAATTTCTCCTGTGACATCATTGATATCGGCACCCGACATTGTCGAACTTTGCACTGACTTGTTAATGACTTCTACTTCAATTTTGATATTACTTGCTATTGACTTTCGCTTTTGGGACTTTGTCATGATATCATGATAATGGATGGCTTCGGCATGACCGTCGTCTAGTTTTATTTTGGTCACTTAACTGGGTTGCTTCATCTTGTATATTGTGACATGATACTTGACTGTTGTACTGGGTGGTTTCGTGGCACTTCTTACTGTCATGTTTTGGTTTTTCGGCACTATTTGATTTTGTGGTATGGTATCACTTGGTGTTGTAGTTTCATGGTTGCATTCATGTGTACATCACTTGTTGCTGTTGCATATGTTTGTTTCCCTATCTGTTATCTGGTGACATGGTTACATTGATTCCATGTTGCCTTTTGTTTTTGGTCTGGACACATGTGCTGCAGGCAGTCTTCAATTTTGTCAATTTGCACTGTTAGGTTCATACTCATTTATTGTTGGGTGTTGTGGTGCCATATTTTAGTGCTATCACCTTCAAACTGCTGTGTTCATGTAGTCGTATCGTTTTGTTGATGATGCTTGAGATTCTGTTGTACTTGGTATCGTGACAAGGTGTTTCACTGTTTGACATTGCTTTGCATCCTTCGGGTTGTTTGTACCACTCTTGTTTATGAAAGTTGGTCATACTACATATATATGCAGTTCGCAGTTTGACTTCGTAGACTCGATCAAAACTGCATATATGTAGTTGTCTGTTGCATCACTGTATATGCACTTGAATTTGATATTTTTCGAAGCTTGTTCTGTCCAGTTTCATTTGAACTTAGTTGTATTTGTACATCACGTCATACGGTTTTGCATATAGTTCTGGCCTTTGTATATTTGTTGCACTGCTTCTTAGTTTTATATTTTGGCGACTGGTCTTTGCTTATGAGTTCATCGTGGTCTGCTATTTGATGTAGAGGGCAGTTGCAGTTTTATATTGATTTTGCAGCTTTGTGTATTATGTAGTCAAGTTTGCTTCGGTGTGTGTTGCCATATTTTTGTTGTAACTATACTTGTCTTTCCTGTCCACTACTTGACTTTGTGGGCTGGTTCATTCATTTACAGTCTGCGACATTTTGTTCCACTGGTGCATGTATCTGTACTCGTGATGCATTGCATTGGATTGGATTTGTGTCGATTGTAGCTTCGAGTTACAACAGCTTCATCGTAGCTGTTTGGACCATTTGAAGCAGTTTGGTTTTGTTTCATGTATTTTGGTTATAACCAGTGCACACCGTCTGGATTTTCTAATTTGAATTCGACTTGGCTTTGGTTTTCTTCAAGTAGACAGACCTTGTTGGATTTCTTGGTGTTACTGTTAGCTTTGTTTTGTCCTTGCAATTGTGTTGAGTCATGATAGCAGTGACTTGACCTTTGCATTTTGTTATTGATTGGGTTTTGCAGTTTCGACTTGTTGGTAATATTTGGAGTTGTGATGACCTCATCACTGTAGTGGCGAGGCAGTGCACGCGAGCGTGTACTGCAGCCACACGGTATTCATTGGGTACATCATCACTATAGTGGCAAGGCAGTGCACGCAAGCGTGAACTGCTGCCACACGGTATGGTTTTGTGATATTCTATTTGTTATGACTTATGAATCTCTTTGCGTATTCCATATTCTGTAGTGGCGAGGCAGTGCACGCGTGCGTGTACTGCAGCCCTACATGAATTAATATTTTAATTGATATTTCAATGATTTGAACTGTTATGTTTATTTCAATTCAATATTTCTGAATTGCATTCTGACTTGGTTTAATTACTGTCGTCTATTCATTATTTGATTATTATTGCTTCTGTGCACTAATAACTGAGTTTGAATTAGACTGACCCGAGTATTATTTTCTTTGAATTTAATACTCGGGTCAGACCGAGTATTTCAGGTTGTAGATATTCTGCTTTGGGTTGCTGCTAGAGCTATGAAGTTCTTTCATATCTTTTGGAGTAGTCGTCGTCATTTGTAGTAGTCTGTAAAAATTGTATAGGAAAATATGTATTCATGTATATTATATACGTTAATGTACTTGTATATGTAATTTCCTTAGTCGACTGTTGTAGTTGTATCATATGTACCGTGTGAATGTATTGTAACTGACATCAGTTATTATATATATATGAGAATTTCTGTTTCATCTGTGTTCCGCATTTATATTATCTGTGTTGTTATTTTATATTTACTGTTCTAAACTATTACGAACCATCGTAGTTCGTTTTATACTGGAATTGGGGTATGTCGATGGGAGAAAATAAATCATTAGATGAAAAATGAAAGAATATATATATATTTATATCACTCCCATCGAGATAACCAATACTAGTGTAAGGCCAACTATTGATGGCCGCTCCTCAACAGCCTTATTCTCCGTGCTAGTTGACAGCATTACACCGTAGTGTTCTTGTCTAGCGTGGGTATAGAGGTGGGGCGTCACAAGCATTTTAGGGGTTAATTTTTCATGGAAATCAGGGCCTAACAAGAATATTGCTACAAAGATTGATAGACTTTTCTGCAATGTTGAATGGATGAACATGTTCAAAAAATCACATGCAAAATATTTAGATCTATCAACAAGTGACCATGTACCTATTATGTTTCACTTTAATTGCATCCAAACATATGAAGGTACTAAACCATTTAAATTCATGAATCACTGGGTTATGTGTGAGGGGTACAAAGAAGCAGTTGAAAAGTATTTTGTTTTCCCTGAAGGAAATCAGTTATTTAACCTTATTCATATGCAGAAAAACATTAAAAAGGAAATTAAGAAGTGGTGCAGTGGTAAGAATGATTTACAATCACAAGTCTCAAAATGCAAGCAAGAAGTCAATATTGCTCTACAGATATTAGAATCAGATCATAACTACTCAAATGCACAAAAGTTGCATGATGCACAAGTGAGCCTGGCAAAGAGTATGGAGCTGTTAGCTATTGATAACAAACAAAAAGCAAAATGTCAATGGATCAAGTGGGATGATAGTTGTTCTAAATTTTTCTATGCAAAACAAACTAACAGGAGTTTTGTTAATAGCTGCCACAATATTTTAAAACGAAATGGAGAAGTTTACAAATCACAAAAGGAGATAGAGGAAGAGGCAGTCAATTATTTCTCTAACATATACAACAGAGGCAATATGCTTAATCAATTTCCTAACATTATTCCAAAAAGAAAATTAAATGATTGGGGAAAAATATATCTTAATGCTGCGTTTGATGAGAAAGAATTGAAAAAAGCTATTTTTAGTGTGCATAATGATACTGCTCCAGGCTATGATGGATTTAATGCAAAATTCTATAAAAGACACTGGAATGAATTAAAGGAACCCCTTATGAAAGCTATGCAGTCTTCCTTTGATAATGGCAGAATAGTAAGAGAAATTAATCACACCATTATCTCCTTAATCCCTAAGGTAAAAACCCCTGCATCTATTATAGATTTCAGACCCATAGCCTGTTGTTCCATGCTGTACAAAATTCTATCTAAATTATTATGTGACAGAATGAAGTTTGTGCTTGGAGAATTGATTTCTGATAATCAAACAGCCTACCTACCAAACAGGTAGATTAAAGATGGAATAATAATTGCACATGAACACATCATAAATTTTAACAAGCATGGGAGTAACAAAATGTGCATAAAGGTGGACCTTAAGAAGGCATATGATTCTGTTAACAGACAATTTATTCTTCACATGATGAGAAGCATGGATTTTCCAAACAAATGGTTAAAAATTATTCAAGAAATGATAAGTTCTCCGAGCTTTTCACTTTCTATTGAAGGATATCACAAGGGATACTTCAAAGGCAACAATGGTTTAAGGCAAGGAGGTCCACTATCCCCTTATCTCTTTACTCTATGCATGGAATATTTCACTTTGTTGATGGAGGTTAAAGCTACTAAAGGTAAAGTGGAAACAGTTATCAAAAATAATTCTAACATAACTCATCTAATTTATGCTGATGATCTGCTAATTTTCATCAATGAAACTACAATTGGAGCTAAATATGTTAAGAATTGTTTTAAGAATCTACAGAAAGTCACTAGACTGGAAATGAACAATCTTAAGACTCAAGTATTTTTCAATAAGTTCTGCAATAACAAAGATCAAATACTTAACATTCTGGAAATTCAAGAAGGAGAATTACCAGTTAGATATCTTGGGTTACCTTTATCTGTGACATATATCAAACACTCAAATTGTAAACAGCTGATTGACAAAGTGTTAAAAAAGATGCAAGGTTGGGAGTGTAAATTTCTTACAGTTCCAGGAAGAATAGAATTGATTAAGGCTGTAGTATATCCTATGGTCAGTTTTTGGATGCATTGTTTTATGCTCCCTAGTCTAACCATTCAAAAAATCAATCAACTATGCAAAAAATTCATATGGAAGGGTAAAAAGAGCAGTGTTCCTTGGGAAACAGTTACAAGTGTTAAATCTGAAGGTGGAATGGGTTTGAAAAAACTTTCAGACATCAATATTACTTTCTGCATCAAAAGAATTTGGGAGACTCTTACCAATTCAACATACAGTGCTAAGTGGTTAAATGTGAAATATGCTAATAATGAGACTTTGTGGGAATCTAATTTTAATAACAATCACTCATGCACTTGGAAAAAAATGCTATATCATAGAAAAGATGCACAAAAACTAATTCATAGAAGAATAGTAGATGGTAAATCTACTAGCTTATGGTTTACACCATGGATTAATGGCTCTAATTTATTGGAAAAGCTGGGGCATGAAACTTTATCATACTCAAGAGGTCACAAACACAAGGTAGAGCAAATTATATCCGGAAATTCTTGGAGGCCTGAAAACATCTCTTATCTTGGAAATATAAGTGAGGAAATAAAACAAGTACCCATTCAACATGATAAAACATCAGACTATTGGTTTTGTAAAAGCAGCAAAAATGGTCTATTCACTTTGCATAATGTATGGAATGATTTTAGAATCAAGCTACAGGAAATCAATGACTACAAAATTATATGGAATAACATATCACTCCCAAAAATGAATGTATGCTTATACAGAGCCATTTTTAATTTTCTCCCTACAAAAGACAAATTAAGAAGGAAAGGAGTGACTGAAGATGATGTTTGTGTCTTGTGCAACAAAGAAGTAGAAACCTGCAATCATCTATTTTTCAAATGTTCCTTTTCTAAGCATGTATGGCATTGGATCAGAATAATGATGGGTGATCCTATAATTCAAAGAAACACATATACTTCACTCATAAACGCCATTGCATACATGAGGCAGAAATTTGCAGCCAACAACATTAAAAAGGACATCATAACAGCTGCGCTTAGCTCATCTATCTGGTTTATTTGGAAAAGCAGGAACTCTATCATTTTTAATAATGAGAAGATAGACAAAATCACGGTTTGCAACACCATCAAATCTAATGGTCGTGACCTCATCATCAACAGATCCAAGTTTTTTAGTCAGAATATGAACAATCATAAGGATATCATTGAAAGATGGGAAATTATACCTCGGAGAGTAGAAAATACCTTGACCTCAAACCCTAATTTCCGAAACATAGCATCATCCTCGAGATACATGATTGATAGAGAAGATATTGAAGCTGAGAGATCTAGATTGTCCAGACGCACTGAAAGTTTTATCACTAATGTTGAAAGAGAAGAAGACTTGCCTGGAAGAGAGAATGAGCCGCCATGAATAGACAAAGTAGCTAGGTTTTCGCACTGTGTTTAGGGCACTGGTATACTTTAGCTGTAATCAGTATATTTGTTGGGTGGCCTTTGTGTAAATTGAGTTTTGTAATGATTTTTCCTCATTATCAATAAAACGTATGATCTTTTTCAAAAAAAAAACAATACATAAATTATTTGATTATATAAAACCTAATAACAAACCAAAATACAAAATACACTAAAATAAATGACCAATTCTATTAACACGCCACTTTCTTCCTACATGGTGTTTTATTAAAAAAACACACACCACTTTTTTCTTTCTCACTCCATTTTATTTTGAAATTACCCTTGTTTCTTTTATCCCACTTATTCTTATTTTCCACTCTTCTCATGGCAATAATAAATGATTCTCATCTCAGAACATTTAAAAAATTCTTAACGATCATGAACAATTTGATCTTCTTTTTTATCTAATAATGCAATCTAAAAGAGAAAAAAACATGCTACAGCTTAATAAAGTATTAAAATGATAGGAAGCTTATGTAATATATTTCATGCATACTAGGTTTATTATTATCCCACATGGACTATGCACTATCTTAGTAGCAATTCAAGTATTAAATAGGCTTGGTTGCTATCATATCCTAGTTACTATATATAAACCTTAGAAAACATACATAGTTATCTTCTAGTAATAAGATATCTTCTTTAAAAATTCTATCCTTATATTTATGCAAGTAAACCAAGAAAAGAGAAGGAGATGGAAAATATGAGGACATGAAAGGAACTAAAACATCTCAGTAAAAATAATTACAAGGATAAAACAGTCGTTTATTTTCAAAAAAAAGAAATCGAAAAAAATGAAATAATGTGGTGTGTTAAGAATGGGCCAAAATAAAGAATAAAATAATCAAATCGAACCTTAAAAAGTTTCTTGTAATTCAAGGAAAATAGGAAAGAAATAAATGGATATATTTTTTAGCAAAAAATAACATATTCCATGGGCTAGCTGATTATACAATAAAAGAATATGAATGTAAATTGCAATGTTATAGATTGTCGATCGAGATATAAATATACTTTGTGTGCAGAATGCAAAATTATTCCCTAGGGGGGGAATAGGAAATGAAATGAGAGTAAATATGTGGAAAGAATACCAAAGGTCTTACATTGAACATTTTATGCATTAGAATACAAGGTATATAATGTGTCTAGAGTATGGCATTAAATGGAATGAAAAGGTGGTTCGTAATATTGAAATTCTTGAAGCTTGGCAAGAAGATATTCTCTTTCTGTCTTTTGTATATCATCAACCAAATGTCTATATGTAGAAGGATTAAATTCTCCTTCAACATCTGGTGAGATCTCAAAGGTTGAAGAGGAAGCAATAATGAATGCGATTCTAATGGTGGAACCAATAAAGGTATCATAGGCGAGGCTGCAAATTGCTAGGAAATTAGTGAAAAAAGAAGGAGAGAGAATATTGCAGTTGTGTACGAAAAGCATGAAATGATGAATGTGAGTTTTAGGCAAAGAAATAGTGGACGCAGATCTAGGTTTTTGAATGTTAGAGACATAATGGTATGTATAATACGTTTTTGGTTACCAAAATACTATAGCATTGAAAAAATGAAATTTTACAATAAATATTATAGATTTTATATAGAGAGGTATAGAGTGAAGAATGGAAATGGTTTTATAAAGAGAATGACAAATTCTCTCTAGACTTCTCTTTTAATTATTATTACCTTCATCTCGTATTTATTTGGCATTAAAAGAATTTATTGACTCTTTAATCTATTTTAAATTCAAATGAAATGCTTTTTTTACTGTGTAATTGTGGAAATTAATCTTAGAAATTAATTGCACATTATCAAAAATTTCCTAATTGTTAAGTATGTTATATATAAATTTGTCGATCGATTAATAACTTTTGTTAATTTACCGAGTAACTTCAGAATTCGTAAATCAACCAATTAGTTTCCTCTAACCAAATGAGGCAATTAATTTCCTTTAATTAATTATTTTATTGAAATTAAGGAAAATCAATTCATTTTCAAAATAATACTCTCACTAAAATTAAATATAAATTTCGTGTGAAAATTATTAGAAAACTCCTTAATTGACTATGCAATATGTTAATAAATCAATTGATTAGTATCATTTTTAAACCTATTTATTAATTATGCAATTAAACGACTTTTACCATGTAATCAATTTTTTAAAATTATGAATGCTTGTGCGTGTATAGTAAGCATAATATGTATTAGTCCTAATCACTTATTTAATCGATATTATCTTATTAATCATTCCAACATATTATTACTTCCTTTTCACTTTCTATAATGTTATTTTACATATGAGGTCTTATTTCAATATCCCGCAATTAATTTTATATCTTTCGCTACTCTTAGAACCTAAAAAATTGAAAGAAAACCCAAGTCCCAATAGAACAACGGGGAATTAAGGTAAAATTTCCATCAAATCTTAATATAGGAGATGAAAGTTGTACATACTCTCCTAAACATTTTGTAATAAATAGTATCTAATTCTAGTCTTGAATATAGATTATAGTGCAATGAAAATTAAAATCTGACTAAACTATATAAATGACCGAAAAGTTTACCAAATGATTGTATCGTTGCTACTATGCAATAGCGTCAGCCATGCTAGATTGCTCATGGTCAAAAGATTTTGGAGTTCGTATATTATTGAATTGGGTACTAGATTATATTCCAATTTGGTTAATGTCAAATTTGATTGATTGGTCAACAATAAATGCATTCCATTTATAATTAAGAAATATCTTGTTCAAAATAATAGATTTCAAATGGTTTTGTTAAGAAATTTGTTGCACGGGACTCTGAAATTGGGAAATATAACTCTTTGCACTACTACAAAATTAGGTTGTTACTTTTTTTTCCTTTTTCCTACCCAGATCAATCTTTCTGACTTGATAACAGCTTGAAGTTTAAAGCTGCTGACATGGAATATGTTGAGAAAGCGTAGGATTATTTGCAAAATTTTATAGTTTTATGGAACTATATATTTGTATATCGTTTTCAGTCCTTTTTATTCATTGTTTGACCAGTTTGTAAGTAAGCTTTGATTCTACATCTAATTTATTGCCTGTTTTTAGTACACACACATACACATACCCACATATATATATATATACATATATATATATAGTAATAGTAATGATGATGTTAAGGCATATTGCAGAAGATCTCACTATTTGATATTTACCTATATTATTTGTACTTTTCCTAGTTATAATATTTCCTATTATATTATTACTTAGGCTTCAAGTAACTAAGATATAAATGTAAATCATGTATTTTTGTATATCAATTAAGCCATTAGTAAAAGTATTGACTTTTAACGATTGTTGAATTTTTTTCCTCTCCCCCTCTTCTTCTTTTATATGTTATTTTATTAAATAATTTCAACAACTGATAAATACCAAAAATTTCACATATTTGTTTGGTTTAATTTTTCTTGAATAATTGAGTGCATGTTAAAAGTGAAAGAAGGATTGGAGTTTAGAAATTATCACTACAACAAAATTGCCCTAATATAGCAATATTTTTTGCAATGTTCATAATGTACTAGTTGAAATTAATGTAGCATGCTAAGTAATAATAATAATTAATTATTAATGTATAATAATTAAAAACTGCTCTTAAATACTAATAATTAATTATTAACTTGAAATATGAAATAACCATATTAATAATTAATTATTAATTAATATTTAATAATTAATTAATAATAAATTAATTAACAATCAACAATTAGTCCGAAATAATAAATAATAAATATTTAATTGTAATTAATGATTACTGTTAAATAACAGTAATTAATAATTAGTAATATGAAAATAATAATAATTAGTTAAATAAAAGTTAAACATTAATAATTAAAAGCTAAAATTTAATACCAAATAATAATAATGAACAATTTTAATTAGATAATAATAATTATAGATTATTTTGAAATATGAAATAATTACTATTAATATTCAGTAATCCACCTAAGTGAAATATACTTTCTTAATAAATTTAGAAATTCGTATAATATTTAAATATAAATTGCCACTTATAGTTCTATCTTCAACAAGCGAGCAGAGCATTTGAGCGGTCCAACCATATTACATGTATGATAATTTTTCCTATTTTACTTATAATAATTAATATAAATAATATTTTTTTATAAAATATTTGCCCTATTAAATAATAGATAACTAATAAATAAATTTTACTAATTAAGATTAAATTTATTAAAATTAATAATTATTATTATTAATTTGTAATATATACATATTAACTAACATTTAATAATTTATATTCAATTATAATTATGGGTTTTATATATTAATTGCTAGTAGTAATTATTGATTACTATTGAATATACAAAAGTTGGTAATTAATGTAACGACCCAGAATTCCTGTCATTTGAAATTCGTATATTTAATTGATTTTAAATATTAACAAGTCAAATTTGTAAGTCGAATAAATTTTATTTTGATTATCTAGATTTAATTGGATAATTAAATCGATAATTTAATAATTGAAATTTCAGAAATAATTGGAAATTGGGTTTAATGAGATTAAAATTGATTTTTAAGGTTGTATTTAATCATATTGGAGTTAGAATGGTGTTATAGAACTTTTAAAATTGAATTAAAAGTTAATTTGCAGAAATTGAATATTTTAATATTTAATTGACGAGTAAAAATAGGCATATTTCAAACAGTCTCGGATTTCGACGAAAACGGTTTCATCGGATCCGTAATGTTATATTATCGTATGGTTTCAAATTTCGTGTCAACGGGACTTACAATAGGTCCGGGGCAAGCTAAAACACACTGAAATCGGTTTGAGTGAATTTTTAAATTTAAATTAGTCGATTCGAAAACCTATCTTCCAAAATTGATCGAATTGGCTCCCGATATATATATTCCATTGCGTTTGGAATAGGGGTAAAACATTATAAACGCCAGGGGCACGCTTCGTTTGGAGTTCGGGAAAAAATCGGGTGAATAGTGCGCGTAAATTTTCTATAAAAGCCCCTAGATTTTCACCATTTTCACAAACCCTAACCCTAAAAGCTTTAGGCTGCCACTTTCACGATTAATGGCCGGAAACTCATCGCGCTCTTCTTCAATTATCTTCCAATCCACCAATTAACTCAAGAAACTCTCAACTACAATATTGTAGACAACAACGAGAACCACATATCCAATGGTTGTGATCGGAAACGGAGCTACGGATCAACGGCAATCCTCGCTCAAAGGCAGAACGTTCGCGCACGATTTTCTAGGAAAATGGGGAGCCGAGTTCATGTGGTCTTTGGCCGTGGGTAGAGTTCGAGTCGCTCGTGCGATTGGCGCTAGCTGATCGTTGTCGAATGCAACGTGGGTGGCTCGAAATTTGATGCAAATGGGCGGCCGATATGGGTTGTGTGCATTCGTACCTGATGAGGGATAAGAAGCAAACGCACAGCCCTGATTTTAGGGCAAAGGAATCAACGGCCGCAAGGATTATGGTTTAAAAAATTAAAAAGAAATTAGTAAAATTATTATAAATTAAATCGTTCAAACTTTAAAACGCTATAACTTCTTCATACGAGGTTGGAATTTGACGAAACAAATTGCATCGGGTTTGTATTGATGAACGCTATGCGATGGAGCTAGATTTGAGTTGATTTAAGCAAGTGTAAATTTTGGGTAAAACTAAATGCGCGTTTAATTTTATTCGAAATAAAACGCTATAACTGTTATTTGAAACAAGGTGAGAACTTCCCACTCAATCGAATCTGTTTCGATTTAAATTTTAAATAATTAGATTTAAAATTACTTGATTGTATGCTTCGATGATAAATTGCTATCCGTTGTATTGAAATAGACCCTATACGTCGTATATTAAGCGGATGTTATTTATTAAACCCATATACCGCGATATTCCACCTCGAAGTGGAATTGGTATTATATATGTACTTGGAGTTGATTTTCCCGCATTATATAGCGGATGAGACCCTATTGCGCCGCTTAATAGCGGATAATATTTTATATAAACCCATGTACCGCGATATTCCGTCTTGAAACGGGATTGGTATTGTGCTAACATCTGTGGATGCAGGAAAACAGGTTGGAGGGATCCAACTAGATTCCTCAACAGTATTGATTTATTTACAGATATTTGCGATATATTCTGTTATCATATTGATATATGTTTTGGAAGCCATGATTGTTATATTGGCGTTGTTGCAGCATTGGGCCTATTTTTGGAGTTTTAAAAATGTTAAATTAATGATTTCGAATTTAAAAGGATTTTCAAGTGATTTTTGAAGTATACATTTTATTGAATTTTGGAATTGATTCATTTTAAATAACTAAATGTTAAAAAATTTATGTTATAAAAATTATGATTTTTGTGAAATATAACCAAAATGTGATTTTTAAAATAAGTAGTTGATTTATTTGTAAAATGGTTTAAATTGGGGTTTTTGAATTATTATAAAAAGTTTATATAAAAGATTTATAAAATTGATATTTATAAATTAAAATATTGGAATTATAAAACGAGTTTTTATAAGTATAAAATGAAGCATAAATGGATTTCATAAGTGAATAAAATTTATAGATTTATAAATTGTGAATTTATAAATTGAATAATTTTTTGTAAAATAAAAGATTTATAAATAATTAACTTATAAATTGAATGTTGGCATTTAAATGGGATATAAATAGAATTTGTTAATTAAGGGATTTTATAAGTTGAAGTTGTTATAAAATATAAATAGAATTTATAAACATTGTTTTATAAATCCGAAGTCGACTTATTTTGATAAGTTAATTATTATAGCTTATTAAAGGAGATATATCCATGATTTTGGACAGTGGATAATCCTTTAAACTAAAATATGTAGAAGTGTTGAATTTGACAAATGATTTATAGTCACGATTTTGGACAGTGAATAATATATTGAAGAATTGTTTTGGGGAAGTTATATTTTAAATAGAATTAAAACTATTTAAAGGTTTTTCAAAATGCATTAACTATCAAAACCATAGATTTCAACATTCATTGTTGAAATAGACGTTTTCGAGAAATAAGGAAATGGTGGACTATAACACTGTTGTTATAGTAAATGATTTTCGAAAGGAAATGTTTTATACAGTATTGGGATTTATATATCTATCTTAATTTCGAATCCCTATACCAGTGATTTTGGGTTGTCGTAACGATGTTTTACGCAACATTCGTTTTGACCCAAATAAATGTGTTTAAAGAGGACATTTTCCTTAAACAATAAAATATATACTTAATCGTGTTTTAAATATATTGAATATTTTCTAAGTATTGAAAATAAATAGATTTGTGAATTACTTATTATTAAATAAGTATGGAAATGTTTTCCAATACGAAGTCAAATGCTTTGAGAATATATCTTGTAAGGATATTTTTGGAAAATAAATAATTTGGGGAATTATTTGGAATCTGCTGATGTTGTGCATATCTATTGATAGTTAAATAACTGACTACCAATATTTAGCTTTAAATGGGTATTTGTTGTAATTTGCTTGAATTTGAACGCTACACTTATTTTAAAATAAGCGCTCGTTATTCGGTTTAGCTGGGAGAGGACCTTTGGGTCATAAATCCCATTCCGAATAGTGATACGTCGTAATAGATAGCATTTGAAGACCGGTGATGAAGACCGAATATTTTCGAAAACGGAAGGATTACCGTCGAATAACTCTACATCAGCTGATCTCCGATATAGAGATTTTATCACCCTTTGTGATGGGAATTCCGGACGTGATTAGTGAATATCCAGATTTGCAAGGGCTTCTTTGGAAGTGCCTTCGGTTCTGTTCGATCCCAGAACAGACTTGTATGGATGTGTGTCTGACGTTACAATTTGAGATGTAAAGCTGTTTCTACCAAATATATTTCTGTTGGTGGCGGAGAATTTATTCTTTTAGCTTAACACCCTTCTCTAAGACGTACGAGCTAAGAGGTTATGTAGTTGATGGTTACTAGTGATACATTCCAAATTTGGTAATGTGGCATACGAAGTGCTGCTGATCATTTGTTGATCAAAGCGTGGCTTTTATGAAAAGCGTAGCTTTGTGGACGAGACTTTGTCGAACCTCACACCCTGGAAATGGTCAAAACAGGAAGAATGCAACAAGGTTGTTTGGGGATCGTGCCCCCATAGGGTATGATCATTTCCTTATGGATAGAGGTGGTATTATGGTATGGAGCCCTAATACTTAACCTATGTGGCTGCTGCAAATTTATTTCTTTGTGATTGTTGGTGAATCCCGGGATAAAAGTTGGTTACGACCAGGGGATGGCATACTCGTGTCAGTAGTTACCTAGCTAGAGGTAACTCGGCCTTGTGTTGGCAGAGATCCGGTTAGGTTCTCGGCGCGTCTTTCCAGAGGCGTACCCATGTGGCAATGGGAAGTTCCTTGGCCTGACCATTTGTTGGAAATCCAAAGAAATAATACGAGCTTTGTATAGTTTTAGTTGTAGAACCTACCATTTAAAATGGTAGCTATAGTAGGCATACTATAATGGTACCTATGCTGGCTAAGATTAATATTGTACTTTCGAAATGTTTTTCTGCACCATGCACTTATAGTAATAATATCAAAGAAATATGCGTATCAAGCATGTTTGACTATCATAAGGAGAAATCTCCTCCAATTCTGCGTTTGCATTATGTGTGTGGCAGGAGGCCTTATGGTAGTTTCATTTTCCAAAAGCATTGCAGATCTATTTTAAAATATTTCTTTGTTTATTTTTAAGGATAAACTGTTTTAAGTTCTCACACCAGTCCCATGACTGGCCTGGAGTTTATTGTTACCTTCCTAAACTCTGGGTTCCCATCACTTTCCATGCGGCCAGTCTAAAGTTAGGTTATCAGGTCATTCTAGAATTCAAGAGTTGCTGTAGAGATCTAAAGGCAAGCTGGATGGCATGGCGTATCAACTAGTATATAGTATTTCTTTTCCGCTGTTTGTTGTTGTAAACTCTGACAATGTAATGAAATGTGATGTAACGTAACAACAGATATGATTCTTTGTTTTAAAGATTATTCATTTATGAATTATATGTTGTTCCGTTGCGACTGTGAGATTCTGATATTGTTTCTATTTTCTTCTTTCTTTCTTCTTCTACCTCTTCTTCTTTAACCCTAAAAATTCGGTTTTCCAGCGTTCGATTGCTCGGCAGTTGATACAGTGGACGTATTAATGTCGACTTTCGTGAGTCGAAAATCGTAATCCTCACATTTGGTATCAGAGCATTTGGTTAAGTGACAACCTTGGCTTTGTTGGGAATTACTCATTAGAGATAGAGTCAGTTGTACTCTAGAATGAGTTTGAGTGTAATAATAGATATGAGCGCGTATTTGTTAGTGAATATAAAAATGTTTTATATTGTGTTTGCTTATCCGTTGAGCTGTTTGTGAATTTTGGTCGGTATGTGGGACGCCATATTTTCGATAAGGATTTCTAAACTCTTAAACGAGGCAAGTCGATATAGTATCATTTTAAATTGGGTGAATGAAATAATTTTACCTTGATTATATTTTACATATAAAGGAATAATTTTTCAGAATTATTGAAGTATATATAAATTGATTGTTTGGTTGTTGAAAATGTTTGAATAATATAAATAAAAGAATAATTGTATAAGCAAATCAATTATTAAGATGGAATTATAATTAATGTGATTTACAATTGTGAAATAATCTTATATATAAAAAGTGAAACTATATGAATATATTTATAAATATGAGTTGTAAATAAAAATGAATTTGAACTATGAATTGAAAATGTTGAATCCTGTTTATTTTGGAAATTGCTTTCCAAAATTAAAAGTTAAATAGTGAAATTCTATAAGAAAATGACTTATAAATGTGATTTATGAACAAAAGGAATTTTTTTTGAAAGAATATTAAGCACTGAATTCACTACTGTCACTGGGAAATAATAAGGGTGATGACTGCAGCATCATCAGTATCATTTTCGAGTTTCTGTGTGATGGATTTGGTACCATAGTAAATTGAAAATTGAAGTTTGGTTGTGATAAACAAATTTGAAATTAAAATCCAAGTTGCAATTGTTGAAAATAAGTGAAACGAGTTTTGGACTTATAATATGAAATAATAAAGACTTTAGATTTGGTAAAGAATAAAGAATTTGGGTTAGCATATTAAATATATGATTTGAAATTTAACTAAATGAAAGTTAAATAGAATTCACTTTAGAATTGGAATCTGAACTGGATTTATAAGTGGAAATTTTAGTTATGTTAAACAAATGATGTTTAAATGGAATATAACTCAAGGAATGTTGAATGAAGTTGATTTTGGTATCGAAGTAAATCAATCTAATGTAAATGAATTGATATGGAATAATGAATGTAAGTGTTTATTCATTAGAAGCTAATGAAGTTGAAAAAAAATTAAATAATTGAATGGAAGTCAATTTAATATCAACCAATTGAAATTAAAAGTGTTAAACCAAATTGAATGTGAATTTAATGATTTGGTTATGATTTGGTTGTTATATGATTGTTAGTTGATTGTATATAATTCATTAAGTGTTAATGAATTGAATTGATAAAAAAATTGGAAGCTATGAAATTTGATTTGAATGTGGAAGTGAACTAACTTGAATATAAATTAGTGAATATAAACTAATTGAAAATGAATAAATGAATGTTAGTAAAGTCCAATGTTAATGAATCAAATGTGATTAAATGAAAAACCAATTCATTGTATATTGATGAGAAGTGAATGTATATTGATTTGATATGGATTTGTTGCATTTATTGCTTTTTGTTGCATTTGCTATATTGGCACATATTGTTGTTGCTTCTGGTATATGTTGTATATCAATATTATTTTCTATATACATGTTTCTCATTGTTGTTGAGTGTTTAGTAGGTGTGGATTGCGCTTGCTTCTCATTTGGAGCTCGCTTTCACGCTATATTAGCCGTATATGCTCGATAATAATATATAAGGTACATATCTCGGATTACATATCGTACTTTTACACATTTTCCCCTGCGGGATGCCTCATTACTTTAATGAGATGTATATTTGTGATATATATATTGCCATTTTTTTCGGATCGAGCCGCGCAAAGGAGGTTATGGCGAAATTTTCTGAAAATTTAAGGCGTTAGAATATTTTTGAGAAACTGGAAAATATTGAAAACTATAACTTTGATTTTGGGGTGAAAAGTTAAACGATATAGTTGGTTTTGAAAAGATAACTAAGTATGATAGCAAAACTTAGTAAAGTTACTGTAAGAATTTTAACTATTGGATTTTGGGAAAGTTAAACACATAAGTGAATTTGAAATCTAATTTGAACAAATGGTTTTGAAAAGTTAATGGATTTTAAGACTTTTTCTTACTTGGTAATTTCGAGGACGAAATTCTTTTAAGCGGGGAAGTTTGTAACGACCCAGAATTCCTTTCATTTGAAATTCATATATTTAATTGATTTTAAATATTAACAAGTAAAATTTGTAAGTCGAATAAATTTTATTTTGAATATCTAGATTTAATTGGATAATTAAATCGATAATTTAACATTTGAAATTTCAGAAATAATTGGAAATTGGGTTTAATGTGATTAAAATTGATTTGTAAAGTTGTATTTAATCATATTGGAGTTAGAATGATGTTATAGAACTTTTAAAATTGAATTAAAAGTTAATTTGAAGAAATTGAATATTTTAATATTTAATTGACAAGTAAAAATAGCCATTTTCACACAATCTCGGATTTCGACGAAACCAGCTTCATCGGATCCGTAATGTTATATTATTGTATGGTTTCAAATTTTGTGTCAATCGGACTTACAGTTTGTCCGGGGCAAGCTAAAATGCACTGAAATCGGTTTGAGTGAATTTTTAAATTTAAATTAGTCGATTCGAAAACCTATCTTCCAAAATTGATCGAATTGGCTCCCGATATATATTTCATTGCGTTCGGAATAAGGGTAAAACATTATAAACGCCAGGCGGCACGCTTCGTTTGGAGTTCGGGAAAAATTCGGGTGAATAGTGTGCGTAAATTTTCTATAAAAGCCCCTAGATTTTCACCATTTTCACAAACCCAAACCCTAAAAGCTTCAGGCCGCCACTTTCATGATTAATGGTTTGAAAACTCATCGTGTTCTTCTTCAGTTATCTTCCAATCCACCAATTAATTCAACAAAACTCTCAACTACAATATTGTAGACAACAACGAGAACCACATATCCAACGGTTGTGATCGGAAACGGAGCTACGGATCAACGGCAATCCTCGCTCAAAGGAAGAATGTTTGTGCACGATTTTCTAGGAAAATGGGGAGTCATGCGGTCTTTGGCCATGGGTAGAGTTCGAGTCACTCGTTCGATTGGCGCTAGCTGATCGTTGTCGAATGCAACGTGAGTGGCTCGAAATTTGATGGAAAGGGGCGGCCGATATGGGTTGCGTGCATTCGTTACCTGATGAGGGAGAAGAAGCAAAAGCACGGCCCTGATTTTAGGGCAAAGAAATCAATGGCCAGAAAGGATTAAGGTTTAAAAAATTAAAAAGAAATTAGTAAAATTATTATATATTAAATCGTTCAAACTTTAAAGCGCTATAACTTCTTCATACGAGATCGGAATTTGACGAAACATATTGCATTGGGTTCGTATTGACGAACACTACGCGATGGAGCTGGATTTGAGTTGATTTGAGCTAGTGTAAATTTTGGGTAAAATTAAACGCGCGTTTAATTTTATTCGAAATAAAACGCAACAACTGTTATTTGAAACAAGGTGAGAACTTCTCACTCAATCGAATCTGTTTCGATTTAAATTTTAAATAGTTAGATTTAAAATTGCTTAATTGTATGATTGGATGATAAATTACTATATGTTGTATTGAAATAGACCCTACACGTCGTATATTAAGTGGATATTATTTATTAAACCCATATACAGCGATATTCCACCTCGAAGTGGAATTCGTATAATATATGTACTTGGAGTTGATTTTCCTGCATTATATAGCGGATAAGACCCTATTGCACCGCGTAATAGCGGATAATATTTTATATAAACCCATGAACCGCGATATTCCGTCTTGAAACGGGATTGGTATTGTGCTAACATCTATGGATGCAGGGAAACAGGTTGGAAGGATCCAACTAGATTCCTCAATAGTATTGATTTATTTACAGATATTTGCGATATATTCTGTTATTATATTGATATATGTTTTTGGATGCCGTGATTGTTATATTGGTGTTGTTGCAGCATTGGGCCTATTTTTGGAGTTTTAAAAATGTTAAAGTAACGATTTTGAATTTAAAATGATTGTCAAGTGATTTTTGAAAGTATACATTTTATTGAATTTTGGAATTGATTCATTTTAAATAAATAAACTTTAAAAAATTTATATTATAAAAATTATGATTTTTGTGAAATATAACCAAAATGTAATTTTTAAAATAAGTAGTTGATTTATTTGTAAAATGGATTAAATTGGGGTTTTTGAATTATTATAAACAGTTTATATAAAAGATTTATAAAATTGATATTTATAAATTAAAATATTGGAATTATAAAACGAGTTTTTATAAGTGTTAAAATGAGGCATAAATGGATTTCATAAGTGAATAAAATTTATAGATTTATAAATTGTGAAGTTATAAAATGAATAGATTTTTGTAAAATAAAAGATCTATAAATAGTTAACTTATAAATTGGATGTTGGCATTTAAATGAGATATAGATAGAATTTGTTAATTAAGGGATTTTATAAGTTGAAGTTGTTATAAAATATAAATAGAATTTATAAACATTGTGTTATAAATCCGAAGTCGACTTATTTTGATAAGTTAATTATCATAGCTTATTAAAGGAGATATATCCATGATTTTGGACAGTGGATAATCCTTTAAATTAAAATATGTAGAAGTGTTGAATTTGACAAACGATTTATAGTCACGATTTTGGACAGTGAATAATATATTGAAGAAATGTTTTGGGTAAGTGATATTTTAAATAGAATTAAAACGATTTAAAGGTGTTTTAAAATCATTAACTATCGAAACCATAGATTTCAACATTCATTGTTGAAATAGACGTTTTCGAGAAATAAGGAAATGGTGGACTATAACATTGTTGTTATAGTAAATGATTTTCGAAAGGAAATGTTTTATACAGTATTGGGATTTATATATCTATTTAATTTCGAATCCCTATACTAGTGATTTTGGGTTGTCGTAACGATGTTTTACGCAACATTCGTTTTGACCCAAATAAATGTGTTTAAAGAGAACGTTTTCCTTAAAGAATAAAATATATACTTAATCGTGTTTTAAGTATATTGAATATTTTCTAAGTATTGAAAATAATAGATTTATGAATTACTTATTATTAAATAAGCATGGAAATGTTTTCCAATATGAAGTGAAATTTTTTGAGAATATATCTTGTAAGGATATTTTTGGAAAATAAATAATTTGGGAAATTATTTGGAATCTGGTGATGTTGTGCATATGTATTGATAGTTAAATAACCGACTATCAATATTTACCTTTAAATGGGTATTTGTTGTGTTTTGCTTGAATTTGAACGCTATGCTTATTTTAAAATAAGCACTCGTTATTCGATTTAGCCGGGAGAGGACCTTTGAGTCATAAATCCCGTTTCGAATAGTGATCGTCGTAATGGATATTATTTGAAGACTGGTGTTGAAGACCGGATATTTTCGGAAACAGAAGGATAACCGTCGAATAACTCTGCATCGGTTGATCTCCGATATAGAGATTTTATCACCCTTTGTGATGGGAATTCCGGACATGATTAGTTAATATCCGGATTTGCAAGGGCTTCTTTGGAAGTGCCTTCGGTTCTGTTCGATCCTAGAACGGACTTGTATGGATGTGTTTCTGACATTACATTTTGAGATGTAAAGCTGGTTTCTATCAAATATATTTCTGTTGGTGGCGGAGAATTTATTCTTTTAGCTTAACACCCTTCTCTGAGACGTACGAGCTCAGAGGTTATGTAGTTGATGGTTACTAGTGATACATTTCCAATTTGGTAATGTGGCATACGAAGTGCTGCTGAGCATTTGTTGATCAAAGCATGGCTTTTATGAAAAGCGTAGCTTTGTTGACGAGACTTCGTCGAGCCTCACACCCCGAAAATGGTCAAAACAGGAGAATGCAGCAAGGTTATTTGGGGATTGCGCCCCGATTATATATGTTCATTTCCTTCTGGATAGAGGTGGTATTATGGTATGGAGCCCTGATACTTAACCTATGTGGGTGTTGCAAATTTATTTCTTTGTGGTTGTTGGTGAATCCCAGGATAAAGGTTGGTTACGACCGGGGGATGGCATACTCATGTCAGTAGTTACCTAGCTAGAGGTAACCCGGCCTTGTGTTGGCAGAGATCCGGTTAGGTTCTCGGGGCGTCTTTCCAGAGGCGTACCCATGTGGCAATGGGAAGTTCCTTGGCCTGACCATTTGTTGGAATCCAAAGAAACAATACGAGCTTTGTACGGTTTTAGTTGTAGAACCTGCCATTTAAAATGGTAGCTATAGTAGGCATACTATAATGGTACATATGCTGGCTAAGATTAATATTGTACTTTTGAAATGTTTTTCTGCACTATGCACTTATAGTAATAATACCAAATAAATTTGCGTATCAAGCATGTTTGACTATCATAAGGAGAAATCTCCTCCAATTCTACGTTTGCATTGTGTGTGGGGCAGAAGGCCTTATGGTAGTTTCATTTTCCAAAAGCATTGCGGATCTATTTTAAAATATTTCTTTGTTTATTTTTAAAGATAAACTGTCTTAAGTTCTCACATCAGTCCCATGACTGACCTGGAGTTTTTTTTCCCTTCCTAAACTCTGGGTGCCCATTATTTTCCACACGGGCATTCTAGAGTTAGGTTATCAGGTCATTCTGGAATTCAGGAGTTGCTGTAGAGATCTGGAGGCAAGCTGGATGGCATGGCGTATCAACTAGTATAAAGTATTTCTTTTCCGCTGTTTGTTGTTGTAAACTCTGATAATGTAATGAAATGTGATGTAATGTAATAACCGATATGATTCTTTGTTTTAAAGATTATTCATTTGTCTATTATATGTTGTTCCGCTACGACTGTGAGATTCTGATATTGTTTCTGTTTTCTTCTTTCTTTCTTCTTCTACCTCTTCTTCTTTAACCCTAACAATTTGGTTTTCCGGCCTTCGATTGCTCGGCAGTTGATACAGTGGACGTGTTAATGTCAACTTTCATGAGTCGAAAATCGTAATCCTCACAATTAATAATCGTAATTGTTATACAATAAAATATAGATAATAATTAACATTATTATTATTCACTTATAATTAAGAAGTAATAATTAATAATTAAAAAGTAATAATTAATAATTACTATTCATTGTCTGATAATTAATAATTAAGACTAATATTTAATATTTAATAAGTAATATTTTGAAATTTTGTCTAAATAAATTTAAAAATATTCATAAAACTTAGAAAACTTTCATAAAATTTGAGAATACCATTTTGAAATTTTCGTAAAATTTAATTAAAATATTTAAAATTTTGAATTTATTTAAAATAAGGAAAAAAGTATTTATTAAGTTTAAAGTCCATAAAATTTAAATACAAAATGAAAATATTCAAAATTTTATAAAATTCAAAAAAGTTAAAAAATTATAAATTCGAATAATACAAATATTATGTTAGAAATTATTATTTCCATATGCATGTGGATGTTCACTTTTGTAATTAGTGGAATTTTTTTTCGTGCATCCAAATATTGGACCCAAATTCCAAAACTAAGTTTGGCTCCGACTTACTTTTCGTTCCCCTTTCTCAAATCCGTAGCTTTCTCGTTCTCATCGATCACTACTATTTTCTTCAATCCCTCTTGCTTTTTATTCCTTATCATTTTTTCTCTAACTGGCTTGCCACCATCGCCATCAACTACCTCACATACGACTGGGCCAACTTGCCTCTACCCACTACGACCGATTATTGAGCCAAATTAGAAAGGTTGAAGCGAAGTCGATCTCTGCTCGGAAAGCATAGGCAAAGGCACTTCCATGCCCTCGCCACCCAATTCTCCACATCGATCTCCTCATTTCGTCTGTCGATCAAGCAAAGATCTTAATGCCGCTGGCTCCAGAAACAGCTATTAGGTAACCATGCACATTTCCTTTATGTGTTTATCCATCATGTGCATTTATTAGGTGACCATGCTATTTTAAGTATTAACACCTGCATTAGTTTAAAATAACATACAATTAAAACCATACAGACTTTATTCATGAGAAAGTTTAGTAATATAATATATAATATTTGAGTTCTCGTTTCATTGTTGTGAGCATATTAGTAGTTCTTTCTAGCTTCTAACATGTAAAGGAGTTCAAAATAGCATACAACATTTTAGCATTAATGCCTCAAATTGTTTTTGCAAAAACAAATTATTTTCCTTCTATAGTTTTGCATCTAATTTTGATTACATTGGCCAAAGCATACAAGACAAAAGGCTTATTTAAAATAGTATTAGGTCATCCTATGACCTAGGCTTGTTTAAAATAATGTATAAATGTCTTTTACTTAATTAGCATTGTTGCTTGCTAATTAGAATCATTTTAGGCCATAATATTTGGGATTATTTTCTATAGCCTATAAAGTTTGTATTTTCCTAACTTTTGAATTATCTACTAACTAACATTCTGATTCACACTGATCAATATTCTTTTTTATAGACTTCGTTACCTCCATTAATGTCTCTTTTGTTGGCCAATTTTAAGTGAATTTTTTACGTTTTTATCATAAAGCGTTGCTGCTTTCAATGGGAACCTCAATATCGTGTGATTTTTAGATATTTTTCTTGTGTAGATATTGTAATTTTGGTATTTTATGGGTTAAGAAATTAAACTTGATGACAGGTTAGCTATTACACATAACATTGTTGGGCTATGAATATATAGGTTTGGTCGTCTTGCAATATAGCGAATTAAAACGGTTTCATTAGAGTTTTATGGTTGATTTTATAACTTGAAGTGGTAGTTAAAATTACATGTAATATTCACTGTCCATATATTGGATGCCTTCGAACTATGACTGTAAATTTTGTGGTGCAATGATTGACTCTTTCTTAAATGCAAGGTTTATTTAACTTTAAATTTAGAATATACTAATTTTTGGAAATCCCATCATTTTACTGGATACGGTTTATATTGTTTGTTTTATAATGTAGGCATACGAGACAGCTTAAGCTAGTTAATATGCTTGGTATCTTATAAAATGACACACAATTTATTGGTGGTTTTTATTAAACAGACATAACACAACAATAAGTTAGATGTAGATTCTTTTCTATCAAAGATGACATGGGAATGGAGAAGTTAATAATTTTCACAACTATCGCACCTGAACCGAATAGTCACATGTAAAAAACACAAATGGTGCTTGTTTTCATCGCCATTATCGCTTAGAACAATGTTATCAATATTCTAAAATTATGCTATTTTAATCCCATTTAAAACCAAATATCTTCACCTATTTTAGTCACAATCAAAATAATTCATTTACACGATGCCTGAAAGTTATACCAAATTTGAATCTACATTTCAACGACTTGGAAAATTAAATCAGACAACAATTGGATGAACTTTTTATTCTTATTTATTTCAGAGGTTCATACATCAGCTAACTACACTGCATAGTGTTTAGAAATGTAATTCACGCATCAATAGCTTGGATACCATGAACAATCTTCCATTTTGTTCAAATGTACATCACTCGTTATATAACATGTTTATTGTAAATGTAAATCAATAATTAAATAATATGTTATGTTTGATTTGGCCTCTATTCATGATAGATTGCTTGACGGAGGCATTGACTATATGTTTAAAAATTGATTGCTAGGCTACCAGTTTTAGTTTATATCAATCTTAAAGCATAATTTCATCACTTTTCAGGGTTGTCAGAGAACTTGCTACTTTTATTTAATTATTATGGTTTAAAGAGAATTAAATGGAAGTCTTTCGATATATGTGGAATAATTACTCAAAACTACTTGTGTCAACTTAATAAAGCTTAATGGCATATCTTTACTAAAGCAAAATGCATTACGTATGATTCTATCACCCATTTTTTTCCTTTTTTCTTTTTTAAATTTGTGTATGAATTTGAAATCATAACCAATTATATTTATATTGTTAATAAAATATATTTCTATTGTTAGGTAACTATTCTAGTGTACCATGTACCATTAGGAGCAGATGCTTGAAAGGTTTGGGTCGATTCAATGGTGGATCCTGAAGCCGTTCTATATAGGCTTACTGTAGACATCTATAGTTTTGGACAGGCGGTTGGGTTGATTTTTGCTTGACACAAGGACTTTATCTCTTTTGATCAATACATATCGGTCCTACTATTAACATATGTTATGGATTTGGTTATTTTTTTTAATAGAGTTATGAATTCACAAATGGTGTAAAGTTGAACTCGTTTTGGCTTTTTTGAACGTAAATGATTCATGTTGTTTCAGGTAATATGAATGATAAAAGTTATTATTAGTGAAATATTGGTTTTAATAATAATGTTGTAACGCCCCGAAAATTTTCGACTTTCGAAAATTCAACATCGACACTCACTTTATCGACTGCCGAATATCGAAGGCCGAAAACCGAGAAGTTATGGGTTTTAAAAAGAATTTTAAGAAAAGAAAAAGAGAGAAGTAGAAGAAGATAACAGAAAATAAAGGGAGAGGAAGATAGAAAAAAAAAAAGAGAAGAGAGAAAAGAAGGTAGAATATTTTAAAATGGAAGAAAACAGAAAGAAAACAGAACAACAGAATCACATCAGAATCTCACAATTCGCAGCGGAACAACATATAATAATAAATGAATAATCTTTAAATAAAGAACTATATCAGTTATTACATCACATTATATTTCATTACATCATATCATATCATCAGAGTGTACAACAACATACAACAATAAACAGTGCAGCAGAAAAGAAATACTATATAAACTAGTAATACGCCATGCCATCCAGCTTGCCTCCAGCAACTCCAGAATATCCAGAATATCCTGATAAACCTAACTCTTAACTGCCCGTGTGGAAATTGGTGGGCACCCAGAGTTTAGGAAGGAAAACAATAAACTCCAAGTCAGTCATGTGACTGGTGTGAGAACTCAAAACAGTTTATTTAACTTTAAAATCAAATAGAGGAATATTTTTAAACTCAATTCGCAATGCTTTTAAAAATGAGACTACCATAAGGCCTCCCGCACACACACACAATGCAAACGCAGAATCGGAGGAGATTTCTCCTTATGATAGTCAAAGATGCTTGATACGCATTTAAAATAACATTTGATATTATTATTAGTGTATAGTGTAGAAAAAATTCATTTCGAAAGTAGAATATAAATCTTAGCCAACATACGACCATTATCGTATGCCTACTATAGCTACTATCCAAACAGTGGTGACCACCATAAGTGAATAGCAGGTTCTACAACTAATACCGTACAAGTCACGTATTGTTTCTTTGGATTTCCAACGAATGATCAGGCCAAGGAACTTCCCATTGCCACATGAGAATGCCTCTGGATGGACATCCCCGAGAACCAAACCGGATCTCTACCAACACAAGGCCGGGTTACTCCTAACTGAGTAACAACTGACCGAATATGCCATCCCCCGGTCCTTTGGGACCTTTATCAACCGAGCGCTCGTAATCAATTCACACAATCATAAAGTGTTTTCAACATGAGTAAGTATCTGGGCTCCATACCATGATACCACCCTTTTCCAGAAGGAAATGGACACATCCTAAAGGGTGCTACCCCTCATAACCTTGCTGCTTCTTTCCTGTTTTGACCATTCACGGGGTGTGAGGCTCGACGAATTCACGTCCACAAAAACATACTTTATACAAAAGCCATGCTTTGGGTCAACAAATGATCAACACAATGATCACTAAGATAGACGATCAAATAAATGAGGCTATCACAAATAATCAACACAATGATCATTTCAGCATCACTCAGCATGTCACATTACCAAACTGGGAATATATCGCTGATAACTTCAACTATATAACCTTTGAGCACATGCGTCTCAAAGAAGGGTGTTAAGCAAAGAATAAATTCTCCGCCACCAACAGAAATATATTTGAAAGAAATCGGCTTTATATCTCAAATTGTAATGTCAGACATACAATCCATACAAGTCTGTTCCGGGATCGAACAAAACCGAAGGCACTTACAAAGAAGTCCTTGCAATCCGGATATTCACAATCCTGATCGGATTTCCCATCACTTAGGGAGTCTCTATACCGTTGCAACTCAGTGCAGAGACAATCGACAGGTCATCCTATCGCTTTTGCAAATACCAGTCTTCAACACCGATCTTCAATGCAATTCACAACGACGTATCACATATTCGGAATGGGTTATACGACCCCATGGTCCTTTCCCGGTTAACCCGAATAGTGAGCGCTTATTCAAAAATAAGTGTGCATTCAAATTCAATCAATTCACATCAAATACCCATTCAAAAGGGAAATACTGATAGTCGGTTATTGAACTATTAATTGATATGCACAACATCACCAGATTCCAAATAATTTTCCCAAATTATTTATTTTCCAAAATATCTTTACAAGATATATAATTTCAACACTTCAAAAATAAATCAATATTTATTTTCACACAAATTCCACTTTCACATATAAATTCCATAATGAATTTATATTTCAAAATATTCATGCATATATGATTTCAATTATTCATTTCCAATTTATCTTCAAAAAGATAAATTCAAAATATTCACTTCATATTGGAAAATATTTCCATACTTATTTATTCATAAGTAATTCACAAATCTCTTTTATTTTCAACAGTTAGGAAATATTCAATATACTTAAATCGAATTAAGTATATATTTCATTCTTTAAGGAAATCATTCACTTATACTTATTTATTTGGGCCAAAACGAATGTTACGTAAAACATCGTTACGACAACCCAAAATCACTAGTATAGGGATTCGAAATTAAAATAGATATATAAATTCCAATACTATACAAAAACATTTCCTTTCGGAAATCATTTACTATAACAACAGTGTTATAGTCCACTATTTCCTTTTATTTCTCGAAAACGTCTATTTCAACAATAAATGTTGAAGTCTATGGTTTCGAATCTCAACACCTTTAAAACATCGTTAGATCGTTTTAATTATGTTTAAAATATCACATTCTAAAACATTTTCTTTAACGTGTTATTCACTATTCAAAAATCGTGAACATACTTCGTTAACAAATTTCATCCTTTTATTCAATTTATTTTAAAGGATTATTCACTATTCAAAAATGTGAATATAACTCCATTAATAGGTTATAACAATTAACTTATCAAAATAAGTCATTTGCGGATTTATAAAACAACGTTTATAAATTCCGTTTCTATTTATTTATAAAAACTTCCCTTTTTATAAATTCCTTTATTAACCTATTCCAGTTTATAACTCAATTATAAACTACAAGTTCATATTATAAGTTAATTACTTATAAAACAATTATTTTACAAAATCGTTCATTTAACTTCCCAAATTCTTAATCTTAACTTATAAGATTGTTTATTTATCCAAAAATTCATTCTTTCGATAACATTATAAATTTTATAAACCTATTGCTTATAAAATTTCATTTATAACTTCACAGTTTATAATTTCATAAATTTCATTCATTTAGGAAATTCATTTTCACTACATTCAAACACTTATAAAAACTCGTTTTATAATGTCCATAATTCAATTTATAAATATCCATTTATAAATCTCTTAATATAAATTAATTTATATTATTATTCTAAAACGTCTTTAAATTCCTTTATAATTTCATCATTTCGATTTATAAAAAAAATCAAATTTTATAAATCCTATATTTAAACTTTTATCATATATTCAAAAATCCAATCTAAATTAGTTTATAAAATCATTAGTTCATATTTCTCAAAAATCGACTTTCAATCGTATTTCTAAAAATCAGCTTTTTAACTATATTTCACAAAAACCATAATTTTTATAACTTTAAAAATTATAACGTTTATTTATTTATAATGGATCAATTCCAAAAATATAGTATATTTTCAAAAATCACTTTAAAACCATTTTAAAATCCCAAAATCT
Source organism: Allium cepa (assembly GCA_030765085.1). Classification (NCBI taxonomy): domain Eukaryota; kingdom Viridiplantae; phylum Streptophyta; class Magnoliopsida; order Asparagales; family Amaryllidaceae; genus Allium; species Allium cepa. Next base: position 231,871,603 of record CM060938.1, read on the forward strand.
GGGTCCAATGATGCTACACATCAAATAGTCAATCACGACCACAACGATATCATATATCGATATGATAATCCATCAAATATCAAAATATCTGAAATAAAATAAATACTGTTGAGGAATCCAGTTGGATCCCTCCAACCTGTTTCCTGCATCCAAAAACATTAGCATAATACCAATTTCGCTCCAGTACGAAATTATCGCGGTACATGTTCTTATTAAATATTATCCGCTTAATAACGGCGTAATAGGGTCTCATCCGCTAAACAAAAAATGCGGGAAATCAACAACTGCAATATATACATATGCCAATATATATATATTGATATTATATATAATACCAATTTCACTGTTTATGAAATATTCGCGGTATATGTTTTTATTAAATAACATCCGCTTACTAACGGCGCATAATGTCTATTTTAACAATCAATAATTTACAGTCATCATTCAAACATGCGTTCAAATATTTTAAATCTAACTATTTAAAATAAAATCGAAATCTATTCGATTGAGTGAGAAGTTCTCACCTTGGTTTTAAATTCCGTTTTAGCTTTTATTTCGAATAAAATTAAACGCGCGTTTAATTTTACTCGAAATTTTCACTAACTCCAAATGACTCCAAACCAACTCCATCGCGTAGTGCTCGTCCATACGATTCCAACGCAACTGAGATTGCATTTTTTCGACCTCGTATGAAAAAGTTATGTATTTTACAAGTTCGTACACGATTTATATAACTTAAATACAACATAACTTAAATATTTATAACCTACATCTATCATCCACCATCCACTCCAGATCCAACGGCCTAAACTTTTCATCTCCCTCACGTCTTCATCACGCACGCACATGTACAGGTAATGGACGCACAAAGTAACCCATTAGCCTAAATTAGGTTTTCATATTCCGATCACCCCGTTCCACTAAACTCCATCACAACCCCACCATTCGAACCGCCTCGACTAGAGCTACACTCGGCCCAAGGCACAATGAACTCGGCCCCCATCTACGCATGAAATTGCGTGCGCAACCGTAGAGCTTCTAGCTCGATTTGCCGCCAATCCGAAGCTCCAAACACGATCATAGCCGTTGATATTGTAGATCTTGATGTACTCTACATCTTTCTAGTTGAAAGATTCTTGTAAATGTTGATGGATGAAGAGAAAAGAGGAGAAGAAGTTGGGAATGCTTCAGCCGTTCATGGTTAGGGCCGGCTAGGGTTTTGTGTTATATTATTTTTTTTTTTTTTTAATGAAGGGTGTGGGTCTCCTTTTATAGAAAAAGCTAGCGTAAACACTATTCATCCCGGGAATTCCGAACTCCGATTTAGGCGCCGTAACCAGCGTACCTAGGGTTTATCCCGCGTTTCGGACACAATGGAACAGGTTTCGGAAGCTAATTCGGAAGTATGTGCGAGTTATGGCTGAAAACGTTCAATTTAAATTAAACCGATTTAAATCGATCTCTAGGCGTTTTAATTTGTACAGGACAAACGGTAAATCCAATTGACTTGAAATTTGAAACCTTACAATAATATCACATTACGGATCCGATGAAACTGGTTTCGTCGAAATCCGAGACTTTTTGAAAAATGGCTATTTTGACTCGCCAAATTTAAATTAAAAATAATTCGATGCGTTTCGAGCTGCCACGATCAAATGATAACTCCGATTGACACGAAAATTGAAATCCGATAATAACTAACTATTACGGATCCAATGAAACTGGTTTCGTTCAATTCTGAGACTGTTCAAAAATTGACTATTTTACAGTCGATTATTAAATATTAAAATATTCAATTTTCACAAATTAACTTTTAATTCGATTTTAAAAGTTCTAAAATATTTCTATAACTCCAGTATGATTAAATAAAATTTTACAAATTATTTTCAATCATTTTTAACTCTATTTTCAATTATTTCCATAATTTAACATATTAAATTATCGATTTAATTATCCAATTAAATCCAAAAATTCAAATAAAAATTTATTTGACTTATAAATTCACTTATAAATATTTAAAATTAATTAAATATTCAAATTTTAATTAAATAAAATTCTGGGTCGTTACAATCTTTCCCCCTTAAAAGAATTTCGTCCTCGAAATTATAAGTAAGAAAGTTACAGAATCTATTAATTTTCCCAAAATTCCATAGTTAAACTTCTTACAATAACTTTACTAAGCTTTCAAATCATACTTAGTTATCATTTCAAAAGCAACTATTATTGTTTAACTTTCAATTCCAAATCAAAGTTAAAGTTTTCAAAAATTTTCCAAATTTTCTCAAATTTTTCTAACGCCTTAAATTTTCGGAAAAATTCGCCATAGTCTCCTTTGCGCGGCTCGATCCGAAAAAAAATGACAGTATATATATCACAAATATACATCTCATCAAGTAATGAGGCATCCCGAAGGGAAAAAAGTGTAAAAGTGCGATATTTAATCCGAGATATGTACCTTATATTTTATTAGCAAGCATATACGGCTAATATAGCGCTAAAGCGAACTCCAAATGCGAAGCAAACGCGATCCGCACCTACTAAACTCAACAAACAACATGAGAATCATGTATATAAAGCATAGTATCGATATACAACATATATCAACATAATAACTATATATGTCACATAGCAAATGCAACTAAACAACAAATGCAAACATCAACCATCTAACATCCATATCCAATAAACAAATCATATTTGATTCATCAACATTGGATTTTATCAACATTCATTCTCAATTTTAATTAGTTTGCATTCACTAATTAAATCCAATTCACTTTCAATTCTATTCAAATTTATTTACTTTTAATTTGAATTCAATTACATAGCTTCCAATTTCATTAACACTTAATGAATTATATACAATCAATCAACATCCATATAACAACCAAAGTATATTGATTACAACCAAATTTCTTCGCTTATATTCATTCATTTTTTTTTTATTCAACTTCTAATAACATTAGATTTTAATGAATCAACACTTATATTCATTATTTTATTAAATCCATTTGATTATTTACTTCGATACCAAAATCAACTTAATTCAATATCTCTTAAGTTATATTCCATTTAACTTTAAATCACTTCTTATATATATAAGTTTATTTCACAATTGTAAACACTTTAATTATAATTCAATTCTTATAATTCATTTGCTTATACAATTATTCTTTTATTTAGATTATTCAAACAACCTAACAATCAACTTATATATACACTTTAATAATTCTGAAAAATTATTCCTTTATATTTAAAATATAATCAAGGTAAAATTATTTCATTTACCCAATTTAAAACAATACTGTGTCGAATTGTTCTATACAAGTGTTTAGAAACCCCTTCGGCAAAGTTGTACATACCGTGCTGACGAAGGTTCATATACCACTCAATAAACCAATCATCGCAATATAAAACAATTTCATATTCACTAACAAATACGCACTCATATCTATTATTACACTCAAACTCATTCTAGAGTACTACTGACTCTATCTCTAACGAGTAATACCCTACAGAACCATGGTTGTCGCTTAACCATCAGAGCTCTGATACCAAATGTAACGCCCCGAAAATTTTCGACTTTCGAAAATTCAACATCGACACTCACTTTATCGACTGCCGAATATCGAAGGCCGAAAACCGAGAAGTTATGGGTTTTAAAAAGAATTTTAAGAAAAGAAAAAGAGAGAAGTAGAAGAAGATAACAGAAAATAAAGGGAGAGGAAGATAGAAAAAAAAAAGAGAGAAGAGAGAAAAGAAGGTAGAATATTTTAAAATGGAAGAAAACAGAAAGAAAACAGAACAACAGAATCACATCAGAATCTCACAATTCGCAGCGGAACAACATATAATAATAAATGAATAATCTTTAAATAAAGAACTATATCAGTTATTACATCACATTATATTTCATTACATCATATCATATCATCAGAGTGTACAACAACATACAACAATAAACAGTGCAGCGGAAAAGAAATACTATATAAACTAGTAATACGCCATGCCATCCAGCTTGCCTCCAGCAACTCCAGAATATCCAGAATATCCTGATAAACCTAACTCTTAACTGCCCGTGTGGAAATTGGTGGGCACCCAGAGTTTAGGAAGGAAAACAATAAACTCCAAGTCAGTCATGTGACTGGTGTGAGAACTCAAAACAGTTTATTTAACTTTAAAATCAAATAGAGGAATATTTTTAAACTCAATTCGCAATGCTTTTAAAAATGAGACTACCATAAGGCCTCCCGCACACACACACAATGCAAACGCAGAATCGGAGGAGATTTCTCCTTATGATAGTCAAAGATGCTTGATACGCATTTAAAATAACATTTGATATTATTATTAGTGTATAGTGTAGAAAAAATTCATTTCGAAAGTAGAATATAAATCTTAGCCAACATACGACCATTATCGTATGCCTACTATAGCTACTATCCAAACAGTGGTGACCACCATAAGTGAATAGCAGGTTCTACAACTAATACCGTACAAGTCACGTATTGTTTCTTTGGATTTCCAACGAATGATCAGGCCAAGGAACTTCCCATTGCCACATGAGAATGCCTCTGGATGGACATCCCCGAGAACCAAACCGGATCTCTACCAACACAAGGCCGGGTTACTCCTAACTGAGTAACTACTGACCGAATATGCCATCCCCCGGTCCTTTGGGACCTTTATCAACCGAGCGCTCGTAATCAATTCACACAATCATAAAGTGTTTTCAACATGAGTAAGTATCTGGGCTCCATACCATGATACCACCCTTTTCCAGAAGGAAATGGACACATCCTAAAGGGTGCTACCCCTCATAACCTTGCTGCTTCTTTCCTGTTTTGACCATTCACGGGGTGTGAGGCTCGACGAATTCACGTCCACAAAAACATACTTTATACAAAAGCCATGCTTTGGGTCAACAAATGATCAACACAATGATCACTAAGATAGACGATCAAATAAATGATCCTATCACAAATAATCAACACAATGATCATTTCAGCATCACTCAGCATGTCACATTACCAAACTGGGAATATATCGCTGATAACTTCAACTATATAACCTTTGAGCACATGCGTCTCAAAGAAGGGTGTTAAGCAAAGAATAAATTCTCCGCCACCAACAGAAATATATTTGAAAGAAATCGGCTTTATATCTCAAATTGTAATGTCAGACATACAATCCATACAAGTCTGTTCCGGGATCGAACAAAACCGAAGGCACTTACAAAGAAGTCCTTGCAATCCGGATATTCACAATCCTGATCGGATTTCCCATCACTTAGGGAGTCTCTATACCGTTGCAACTCAGTGCAGAGACAATCGACAGGTCATCCTATCGCTTTTGCAAATACCGGTCTTCAACACCGATCTTCAATGCAATTCACAACGACGTATCACATATTCGGAATGGGTTATACGACCCCATGGTCCTTTCCCGGTTAACCCGAATAGTGAGCGCTTATTCAAAAATAAGTGTGCATTCAAATTCAATCAATTCACATCAAATACCCATTCAAAAGGGAAATACTGATAGTCGGTTATTGAACTATTAATTGATATGCACAACATCACCAGATTCCAAATAATTTTCCCAAATTATTTATTTTCCAAAATATCTTTACAAGATATATAATTTCAACACTTCAAAAATAAATCAATATTTATTTTCACACAAATTCCACTTTCACATATAAATTCCATAATGAATTTATATTTCAAAATATTCATGCATATATGATTTCAATTATTCATTTCCAATTTATCTTCAAAAAGATAAATTCAAAATATTCACTTCATATTGGAAAATATTTCCATACTTATTTATTCATAAGTAATTCACAAATCTCTTTTATTTTCAACAGTTAGGAAATATTCAATATACTTAAATCGAATTAAGTATATATTTCATTCTTTAAGGAAATCATTCACTTATACTTATTTATTTGGGCCAAAACGAATGTTACGTAAAACATCGTTACGACAACCCAAAATCACTAGTATAGGGATTCGAAATTAAAATAGATATATAAATTCCAATACTATACAAAAACATTTCCTTTCGGAAATCATTTACTATAACAACAGTGTTATAGTCCACTATTTCCTTTTATTTCTCGAAAACGTCTATTTCAACAATAAATGTTGAAGTCTATGGTTTCGAATCTCAACACCTTTAAAACATCGTTAGATCGTTTTAATTCTGTTTAAAATATCACATTCTAAAACATTTTCTTTAACGTGTTATTCACTATTCAAAAATCGTGAACATACTTCGTTAACAAATTTCATCCTTTTATTCAATTTATTTTAAAGGATTATTCACTATTCAAAAATGTGAATATAACTCCATTAATAGGTTATAACAATTAACTTATCAAAATAAGTCATTTGCGGATTTATAAAACAACGTTTATAAATTCCGTTTCTATTTATTTATAAAAACTTCCCTTTTTATAAATTCCTTTATTAACCTATTCCAGTTTATAACTCAATTATAAACTACAAGTTCATATTATAAGTTAATTACTTATAAAACAATTATTTTACAAAATCGTTCATTTAACTTCCCAAATTCTTAATCTTAACTTATAAGATTGTTTATTTATCCAAAAATTCATTCTTTCGATAACAATATAAATTTTATAAACCTATTGCTTATAAAATTTCATTTATAACTTCACAGTTTATAATTTCATAAATTTCATTCATTTAGGAAATTCATTTTCACTACATTCAAACACTTATAAAAACTCGTTTTATAATGTCCATAATTCAATTTATAAATATCCATTTATAAATCTCTTAATATAAATTAATTTATATTATTATTCTAAAACGTCTTTAAATTCCTTTATAATTTCATCATTTCGATTTATAAAAAAAATCAAATTTTATAAATCCTATATTTAAACTTTTATCATATATTCAAAAATCCAATCTAAATTAGTTTATAAAATCATTAGTTCATATTTCTCAAAAATCGACTTTCAATCGTATTTCTAAAAATCAGGTTTTTAACTATATTTCACAAAAACCATAATTTTTATAACTTTAAAAATTATAACGTTTATTTATTTATAATGGATCAATTCCAAAAATATAGTATATTTTCAAAAATCACTTTAAAACCATTTTAAAATCCCAAAATCTGGGTCCAATGATGCTACACATCAAATAGTCAATCACGACCACAACGATATCATATATCGATATGATAATCCATCAAATATCAAAATATCTGAAATAAAATAAATACTGTTGAGGAATCCAGTTGGATCCCTCCAACCTGTTTCCTGCATCCAAAAACATTAGCACAATACCAATTTCGCTCCAGTACGAAATTATCGCGGTACATGTTCTTATTAAATATTATCCGCTTAATAACGGCGTAATAGGGTCTCATCCGCTAAACAAAAAATGCGGGAAATCAACAACTGCAATATATACATATGCCAATATATATATATTGATATTATATATAATACCAATTTCACTGTTTATGAAATATTCGCGGTATATGTTTTTATTAAATAACATCCGCTTACTAACGGCGCATAATGTCTATTTTAACAATCAATAATTTACAGTCATCATTCAAACATGCGTTCAAATATTTTAAATCTAACTATTTAAAATAAAATCGAAATCTATTCGATTGAGTGAGAAGTTCTCACCTTGGTTTTAAATTCCGTTTTAGCTTTTATTTCGAATAAAATTAAACGCGCGTTTAATTTTACCCGAAATTCTCACTAACTCCAAACGACTCCAAACCAACTCCATCGCGTAGTGCTCGTCCATACGATTCCAACGCAACTGAGTTTGCATTTTTTTGACCTCGTATGAAAAAGTTATGTATTTTACAAGTTCGTACACGATTTATATAACTTAAATACAACATAACTTAAATATTTATAACCTACATCTATCATCCACCATCCACTCCAGATCCAACGGCCTAAACTTTTCATCTCCCTCACGTCTTCATCACGCACGCACATGTACAGGTAATGGACGCACAAAGTAACCCATTAGCCTAAATTAGGTTTTCATATTCCGATCACCCCGTTCCACTAAACTCCATCACAACCCCACCATTCGAACCGCCTCGACTAGAGCTACACTCGGCCCAAGGCACAATGAACTCAGCCCCCATCTGCGCATGAAATTGCGTGCGCAACCGTAGAGCTTCTAGCTCGATTTGCCGCCAATCCGAAGCTCCAAACACGATCATAGCCGTTGATATTGTAGATCTTGATGTACTCTACATCTTTCTAGTTGAAAGATTCTTGTAAATGTTGATGGATGAAGAGAAAAGAGGAGAAGAAGTTGGGAATGCTTCAGCCGTTCATGGTTAGGGCCGGCTAGGGTTTTGTGTTATATTATTATATTTTTTTTTTTTAATGAAGGGTGTGGGTCTCCTTTTATAGAAAAAGCTAGCGTAAACACTATTCATCCCGGGAATTCCGAACTCCGATTTAGGCGCCGTAACCAGCGTACCTAGGGTTTATCCCGCGTTTCGGACACAATGGAACAGGTTTCGGAAGCTAATTCGGAAGTATGTGCGAGTTATGGCTGAAAACGTTCAATTTAAATTAAACCGATTTAAATCGATCTCTAGGCGTTTTAATTTGTACAGGACAAACGGTAAATCCAATTGACTTGAAATTTGAAACCTTACAATAATATCACATTACGGATCCGATGAAACTGGTTTCGTCGAAATCCGAGACTTTTTGAAAAATGGCTATTTTGACTCGCCAAATTTAAATTAAAAATAATTCGATGCGTTTCGAGCTGGCACGATCAAATGATAACTCCGATTGACACGAAAATTGAAATCCGATAATAACTAACTATTACGGATCCAATGAAACTGGTTTCGTTCAATTCTGAGACTGTTCAAAAATTGACTATTTTACAGTCGATTATTAAATATTAAAATATTCAATTTTCACAAATTAACTTTTAATTCGATTTTAAAAGTTCTAAAATATTTCTATAACTCCAGTATGATTAAATAAAATTTTACAAATTATTTTCAATCATTTTTAACTCTATTTTCAATTATTTCCATAATTTAACATATTAAATTATCGATTTAATTATCCAATTAAATCCAAAAATTCAAATAAAAATTTATTTGACTTATAAATTCACTTATAAATATTTAAAATTAATTAAATATTCAAATTTTAATTAAATAAAATTCTGGGTCGTTACAAATGTTTTGAAATTTTTCGTTAATAACAGTTGTGGAAAGAAGAATTATAACCTTTGGCAGATAATGTCAATAGATTTATTACAATGGTATTTTCGAATACAAATTTAAGATTTGTAGGAAATTCTTAGGTCAGCTAAATATGAGACAGTGGAACTAGGCTGCTATAGATAATCTTCCAAAAGACTTAGTTCATTCTCATATATCAATAACTATTACAAATAGTTTTGACAATTCACTAACACTATGGAGCTTTTGTAGGATTTAGTAAGAAGTATTATAAAGTTCAATTAGAAAATGAAAAATATTCTTCTGAGACATACAACAGATTTGATATATTAATAAACAACACAAAATAAGTATCGTAACTCCAAAGCACCATGCATATCTCAAATAAGGTAACTCAAATAAAAAGAGCTATAACATCAATGTTCCATAATAAATTTACATAACTGGATGTACACAAAAATATCAAACATTCCATAGCTAAAAATGTATATTTACGCAAAATAACAAACCTACATCTTATTTGGATGTCTGTCGTTTAAACGCAGCAACAACGCGAACCAAGTTTAGCAAGTCAGTTGATCCATTTTGGAAATGATTTTCCAGTTAATTTGAAGCAAACATCCTTGCTAAAACGGTTATAGTTCTTCGTAAATAGATTGTAGGAATCACCATTGTAGTTGCGCGAAAGAAGATCCCTGAATAAGCGTAACTGGAGTGGGTCATAGGAAGTTGCCCTAATCATAATTGATTTCCTCAATTTGTAGTTCGGACATTTTTTGGGTTCTACTTCAAATACACCACATGATGGAAAATCAAATGCCCCAAACGAATACTCTGCTCCATGAACTGTGAGCAAATGTAGGAAATCCCCTATATGACACTAAAGTATTGAATGTCACTCAAATAAATGAAATTTCCTTGATTTATTTTCAAATAGGAAAACCAAAGAATTTTAAAGGAAAGTACTTCTTCCCTTAAGTTTTTCTTTTTATGTAAACATTGGTATTTGATGTAATTATGATATGAAACAACTGACCAATCGAATGTACTACAAAAGACTACGTGAACAACTATTGCAATAATACACATAAACCAATGTTAATAACACTTTTGTAGGAAACTTATGTGGTATGTTGGATCTATAACAATATTAATTTCGAATGATCAGAGAAAGAATTTACACTTTAAAACAAGTTTCTATAAGAACTGAGATACAAACATTACGGATGCAACTTAAAATAACAACAATTTTTACAATATTTTATTATGTAACAATAAAAAATTCATATTAACCATAATTAAATATCATCTCTTTACTTGGTTGATAAATCATCTTAAGTTTACATTGATAAAATGTAGCAGTTTTATATAGGTAAATATCTAGTAAATTCTATGCTAAATAAATCACTATTTTTAACATGTCAACAACAATATTCTAGTCGCTTTCATATATATAAAATTATGTATGCAAAACCAATAATTCTATAGATAATAAAATAAGAAGCCCCATAACTATATCAACTAGTTCCTACATAATGGAAATGTGAACTAGGCTTAGTTAGGTGCAACAATAAATGAAAATAAAAGTAAACAAAAATATGCAAAATTACCTTTCACTCCATAATGAAATGCACCAAGGCCTGCCCAGTAACATAAATGATTAGTTGAGGTTAAGTCATAAACGTTAAGAATAACTGGTATCTCCGTTGGCCTTCTCTCACGCCTTTCCGTTGTCACGTGCTCTAAGGGTGCGGTAATCATTACTAAATATTCTTTCGAGTTCCTTGGATATCCATTTGAATGATCGACATGTATTCCCGCATCTTCTGTCGCGAAACGTAAGGAAGCTAGTTGCGTAATAACATCGACTATTTTTTGGCGCATTTGCTCTTTAATTTGGTAGCTTGGTCAATTTTTCTTTTATAAGCTTCCAAGCATTCCTCTTGTTCTAACTCAAGTATCATTCTCTCTCTATCTATATTTGGTTCACCAATCTCATCCCAAATCACCTGTTATAGTAATGTAGTAGAAATTAGTGATTAGGAAATAAATAAGACTTTCTTCGATCTTTTTTTTCTATATATATTCTCTGCATCTATATATTCATATGATTTTTATCATACTAGAATATCGCTTTGTAATGTTGTTGCCTTATCTATAGGACAATTGATCCTTACTTCACAGCTCCAACTAAACTTCACCTTAGGATCATAGATTGAGCAACTTTGGTTGTCACATTGTAAATGTGGCATGCAATGAAATTTGAATATTACTATGTTATGATGGGAGTAAACTGCACGTGCGACTCTATGCTTTTTATAATCTTGCTTCAGTAAGAAATTATTTAATTGCATCCCATAATATAGGAATAAGATAAAAAGCTGCAAGGATGATAAAGACCACAATAAAGGAAAATAAATCACTTTTAGTTTGTTGCTTCGTATATTTAGTTGCTTCCGTCTACAATAGAGTGAATATAATTTATGTTTTAATTTTTTTTGAAGTTGATATGTTCTTTACCAATATTACATCTTTATTAAAATTACCCAAGAATGTTTTTAATAATGTCAAATATTGTTGAATAACCGAAGATATTTAACTCATGTATATAGCATTCATGTTGTCTGAACGGAATGACATGTTTATGTATCATGTTTTTATGTAAGTGGGCCAAGTTGGTGAAAAAATGTATTAAATGCAAAATGAGATATATAAAAACTTTACAAAACTTTAGTTTACTAAGAAGATTTTGATAGTTTATCTAATAGTCATAAATAAGAAAAGGTAGTAAATAAACCATTATTACTGTTCTTTAAAAGGGTCACTTCGATAATTGCGATGAAGCTTGCCAGCAATTAAAGCACCATAAAAGCATTGTTGTATAGTTCATTTAATCATTATTTAAATAAATTTTGAACCAACCAATATGTAAAATGATGTCAATGTCACTAATATAAAAATTTAAACACAAATATGAGCCTATAAAAAAAGTGGTTGTCATAAAAATCAACCACGGTATAATCAATCGCACATTATTCAGCTGCAAAACGAACAAATCTAAATAATCTCATTACGTAGTATGTTTTTAAATTTGTCCATCCATTTTAAAACCTTCTTCAAGCTTTCATGTTGATCACTACCTAACTAATGTACTAGTTACTATATCCCAGTTATGACCCAGTCATTTATTGTATCAAAATAAACGCATCAAAAAATTGGTTGGTATTGCCTTATGAACCTACAAAAATAATTTTTTTAAGTAATTCTACATGATAAATAAAATTAAAATGATATTACTACTTATTTGAGTCAAGGCGGTAAGGCCTTTCGATAAGAAATTGATTAAAGTTATCTTAGCCAAATAAATTGTCCTTCCCTTCAAAACTGATTTTATGTTGGGTTTAATTAATCAATTCCATTGTTTCAAGCACTATAGAATAAAGGGTTGGACTTGAGATTATATCATAGGATAACATGTCAAGTGTTTTAGATTTTAATGTATACTTAATTTTATGATGGATTTGACATGTTCTTTTTCTATAAATACTTATTAACATTTGACACGCAAAATTAACGCGTAATAGGAACGTTGTGGTTATTATAATAAATATTTGACATACAAAATTCATTAGAATTTAAATTGTAGTAAAAACATTTAATATACTTTATTTTCAAATTAATAATGCATCGACAGATGAAAGGGCTCGTGGAGTTGATATTTAATCAAAATTAGTTATGGAGATAAAACTTATATTTGACATATATATACCAAATAGGAAGCTTTAACGATACATAAATTATTTGAATATGATAAAACCTGACAAAGCAAACCAAAATACACTAAAATAAATGGCCAATTCTATTAACACACCACTTTCTTCCTACATGGTGTTTTATTAAAAAACACACACCACTTTTTTCTTTCTAACTCCATTTTATTTTGAAATAACCCTTGTTTCTTTTATCCCACTTATTCTTATTTTCAACTCTTCTCATGCAATAATAAAAGATTCTCTCATAACATTTAAAAAATTCATAACAATCATGGACAATTTGATCTTCTTTTTTTATCTAATAATGCAATCTAAAAGAGAGAGAAACAAACTACAGCTTAATAAAGTATAAAAATGATAGGAAGCTTATGTAATATATTTCATGCATGCTAGGTTTATTATTATTCCACATGCACTATGCACTATCTTAGTAGCAACTCAAGCATTAAATAGGTTTGGTTGCTATCATATTGTGATGCCCCACCTCTATGCTCACAATAACAAAGTTTATTTTAAGGAATAACGTCTGCTATTGCGAAGAATAAGGCTTGTTAGAAGCGACCATTCGTAATTTATGCTTTAGAAGAGTATTGATTACATCGATAGGAGTTGTGTAAATTACTCCCAAAGATATATATTCAATCCAAATCTAAAACGAAACTACGATGGCTTAAGAAAAATTTAGAACAACTCATAATAACAACAACACTAATAAGTATAATCACATCAGAATAGAAATATCAGATTATAGCGGAAGACAAGTGTGGAATACATGCTACAATGATTGATAGTTCACATGAACAAAATGTATATATACAAAGACATCAACCTACATGAGACGATAGTCTATACACCAAAAGTACACTTCGAAGACTAGACAAAAGATGGAGTGAAATCCCAAAAGCTGAAGCGGCAATAGAATCAGAGATAGCGACTATCCTAAAATAACTCGGTCTGACCCGAGTATTATTTAAAAGAAAATAATAAACGGATCAGTGTAATTTAAACTTCATAAATAAGTATATGATAAACAACACTTAAGCAAATAATCATAACCTCAAATGAGATTATACAACATAGATAATCAACATAGATCAAAGAAAGAAATCTCAATTTGAACTCCACCAAAATCAATAATCTCGAATGAGACTATTCTATATAAATAATCACCATAGTTTAAATGAAGAAATCTCAATTTAAACTCCATCAAAATCAGTTTTTAAATTCCCAAATGAATTCAAAACATGAATACGCAAATTTATAATCTCGGACGAGACTATACACAAAATTATAATCTCGGATGAGACTATCAAAATCAACTCTCAAATTCACAATTGAATTCGAAACCGCAATACACAGAAATCTAGAAATCAATAAAGATAACTAGAAAATCAACAGACGCAAAATCTAGAAATCAAAATAAGATAATTAGAAAATCAACATAAAAAATGGATCGATCCCAGCAGATGGCGAGTTTTAGCTACGCCGCATGTGCATCTTATATGGCCAAAGCCCACCAAGTACTATAATTTTTGGTGCCTATTAGATGACCCGAAGGTCCGTAGAGTGACCTGAAGGTCTAGTACTGGTAACTGACCTGAAGGTCCATCAGATAACCCAAAGGTCCAGCAGAGTGGCTCGAAAGCCCAACAAATCATCAAACAGCAAATCCTCAGCAGATATTTCAATTAACGAGTCTGGAATTAACCGAAATAGTAAAAGTGTGGTTCCATACTCCGCACTTTTTGCTAAATCGTTCAAATCTCTTCCTCGTTTCCTTGAAAGTGCAAAATTGTGTATGTTATAAAAATAACATTTTACGCTCTCAAATGGACAAGTCCGGAATTAACCGAATCAGTAAAAGTAAGGGTTCATAGTCCTTAATTTTGCTGAAACATTTATATCGATTCCTCATTCTTTTGAAAGCGTAAACTATAAAAATTTTGGAAACAATTTTTATTTCAAAACGATTTGAAAACCTGTGTTTAAAACAGCAGCATCTGTAGCAATTTCAACAAGGAAATTGCGCTTCACAAAACACCGTAAAAACGGATATCAAATCAGCGTTGCGGGATAACCACTTAAAAATTCACTTTAAAATTGATGGTTACTGAAGTCAAAACAATAGTAATTTTTTTCGTCAAAAATCTCATCAAAACAACTCGCATCAAAAATATAACACCGGAGTGAAAATCCGTTATAAAAATAACGGCAATAAAATTCGTTTTAAAACCAAACATCGATTCTATGTAAATTAAATAGTGGACTGCACCACTATATTTTCATCAAAAATATTGCACCACCTCAATATACACGTGCACTACAGTATACGTGAATGAATTAAAACAAAGTATGCACGAATGAAATTGTCAAAATATAAAAATGACATGGACTGTAATATGTAGAACACACATACACAATATGCATGCCATATTTAAAACAAAGTATAAACTAACTTACTCAATATACCAAATGATCAGGCACGCAACTTAATGGCTCAGGCAATTTAAAAGAATGCAACTTCATACTTTTGCATGCAACTTAATGACTCAGGCAATTTAAAAGAATGCAACTTCATACTTTTGCATGCAACTTAACCATACTATATGCACGCATGGTTTCAAAACAGTAAAAATCAAAAATGATCTGGGCAATATGTAACTCAAACTACAAAATGAAATGCACACAATTGTTTAAAATAGTTTGACACTACTTCATACTTAAAAAGAATCATACACAAGCTGTGACGACCCGGCTTTCATTCCACAGAAAGACGTATCATCAATAAGAAAAGAAAGGGATAGAAAGATAAAGAAAAAGAAAAGAACAACAACATCAGAATCTCACAGCGGAAATGGAACAAAATATAATATTACACATATCTATTACATAGTTTTACAAATCAAAGTACACAAAATAATACGACTTCATTACATTAGACATTTATAAGAGTTTGCCAAACCATACAACCCAAAATACAACATCAAAATGTCACTACAGCGGATAGAAATAGATAAGTACATCTGGACTCTAGCTCCAACTTCCAAAACATTTGACAATCCTAACCTGATCACTTGGCTATTCATAAAAATTTGAGCACCCGAGAGTTTATGAAAAACAAAATAAACTCTGGGTCAGACATGGGTCTAGTGTGAGTAAACAAGTTAAAGTTGTTTAACTTTTAAAATCATTTGAAAACAACAGGTATCACGTAAGACTCCCCACACATAAATACGGGTAAGTTTTTACCTTACGCTAACCAAAGCATTTGATAGGAAATCTAATGATATTATAATAGGGTCTAGGGTTTTCAAGTAAACAGAAAATAGCGAAATTGTTACATTATTAAATTCCAGCTACTAGCCACAAAAGTGGGTAATACAATCAAAACTGTAGCTACTTATTGGATTTTGGATTCCATACAATGGCAGGGCTACTGGGGTACCGCCCGTCACAGTACGAGGCCTAGATCACCGTACTGAGGACCACTCCCGATCCCTTGCAACACAAAGCCGGAGCCATCCCTTACTGGACAGTCCCGAACAAGACAACCTCGCAGTTGTGGCCAACAACTGCCCACACAGCCGAAATAATTAGGGACTTCTAGACAGGGGAAAATCTCGTCCTACTTAGGCATGACCCAGTTAGCCTTGCTGCACCTCCTCTGTTTTAGCCATTCCCAGTTGATGAGGCTTGTAGCTATGATTACCCTTATAGAACACATCTCTTAGAATGCTCATCGTCCACCTAACGATGTGCTGAAAGCATTCAATCCGTACAAGTTTGTTCCGGGTTCGAACGAAACCGAAGGCATTATTTCGTTACACTCATTTTGGAATCACCTTCAGAGTTAATGACAATAACCCTTGCACTCTAAAATTCCATCTCGATCTTCTCTTTGAGATGTCACGACCTAACCTTTAACTTGGATCGATGTGGTTTCGAAAAATCAAATTTGATTCCCGATCCCGGTCTCATCGAAATCCAAAGGTGTCTTAAAGGCCAAGTTGTTTAAGGTTTAAACAATTTCATTCAATTTAAACATTGAATTTACTCAGCAGTATCCATAGATAATAACAAAAATTTATCACAGATATAATATCTCATCACAGGATACCTCAGATTATCATTCAATAGATATCAACTAAATTCAGACATTCAATTCAAAACAATCATCCATAAGCAAGCATATCTCTAATTCATATTATAATTAATTTAATTAATTCAAACTAAATTAATTACTTGAGAATTAATCCCTTTACCTTGCTTACTCCAATCATTAATTAATTAATCACAATTATTTAATTAATTAATCTATTCTTAATTACCCTCATTATCAATTAATTAATCTTTAATTAATTAATTAATTATTCTTTAATTATTAATTAATAACTCTAATTATTCATTATTAAAACTTGATTAAAAATTAATCATTCCTTAATTGATTACCAATTAACCCTTAATTTACAATTAATTAATCTTAATTAATTGCTTAATTAGTTTATCTTAATTACTTAATTAATTATAGTTAATTAACTTAATCATTTAATTAATTAAGTCTTAAGCACTAATTAATTAACTATTAATTATAAATTAAATAATGTTTAATTACTTAATTAATTAACTGTAATTATTTAATTATTTAATTCTTAATCATTAATTAATTAATCACTAATCACTTAATTAATTAATTACTAATCATTTATTAATTAATCTTTAATTATTTAATTAACTATCTATTAATTAAATTTAATTCTTAATTATCCATTAATTAATCCATACTAATTAATTATAAATTAATTAATCTAAAATTATTAATTAATTTTACTTTAATTACTTTATTAATTAAAGTAAACTTTAACCATAAAAAATTAATTAACTTTCAAATCAAATCAATTACATTGATTACTTAAAATTATTACATATTTAAAGCATTTCCATTTTGTTTAAACTTAATTACTTTAAAAGGTTAAATTTAAATGAATATAAAATCATCTCAAAATTTAACTATCAAAGTATAAAATACTTTAAATTAAATAGTTTAACATTTTCACAAAGTAGTTTAAATAAAGTTTATATTTCAAAACTTAAAACATGTTTTGGAAAACCTTTTAAACATTACTTGTTTCGGGTTCGACCGACCCATACTCGAGTTCAATCCTCTCTTCCTTTGTTTTAGCTTAAGTAAAACTTAAATTATGAAAAAATGGAAAGAAGCAACACTCTCGAACCCAGGCACGAGCAAACTACAACATGACCCCATGTAAAAACGCGAGCCAAAACCTCCCCTACTCGATCATCAACTCGAGTTACCCCAACACCATTCCCATTGACATAACCAAAGACACCGTACACGTGCACGTCGCACCAACGCCGCCGCCACTACCAGCGACATCGCGCGCAAGCTCCCCATCGACCACTGACACGACACCTACCGTTTACCAGCCACCACGCGACCTAAATCAAAAACGAAGTAGCTCGCACCATTCCAGGAATAAAACTTCGCCGGAAAAACCACCGAACACCTCGACCTCGACCATCGTTTGCCACGAAACTTCGGCCACATCAACGCATGCCTCCCACGCAACTAATCCCACGATCTTGCGTCACTCGATCCATCCTTCAATTTCCAGTCACGACATTTCCATACACGACCCAAAAACAATGTTAAACCCTAATCTCTAGTCGTCCGGCCACATCAACGTTCGAGAACACCTCCGAACATTTTTTCCATGACCACCCATCCTCACTGCTCCTCCAGACGAAATCCTGACCACCATCGTCCCTTGGTTCGCCAGAATTTTCCCAGAAACTAACTTCTGGTCATCACCGAATTACTGCCCCAAAACCTATCTAAAAATCATGATTTTTATTTTAAAAATCATGTTTCACAAAGTAGATTCAAGATATAAAATTGAATCAACAAACTACAATATTTGATTTTAAATATTATTGAATTTCCTACTGTATCATCTTGGGTTCAGAAGATTTTCAAACAAATCCTATTCGAATAAAATTTTAAACTTTAATTTCTATTTAAATGGACATACTGCATTTGAAGATTCAAGCCTAACAGTGATTTGTAATGGAAATTTTAAATTTTTGTTTTAGATTTTACTCTGTAATTTGGGAAACAGAGAAGGAATCAGACAGATTCAACATGCTTAGTTCAATACAACATGTATACAAAGATTTTACAAAAATATGTACATGCAAGACATCAAACATATCAGAAAATCACATGCACAAATTTTATTTACTTAAACTTTTCAAATTAAAAGTTTACTCACCTGAAATTCTTCAAACAGAGACCAAAATTTGAAATCTGGAAAAATGGACTGCAAATTTTTAAAACTTGGAAATGCCTGATGAAGTTGCTTTTGTTTGCTTTCAACTTGAATTCAATTAGAACTTAAGGTTTGAAACTGAGGAGAGCTTTGGTTTTGCTTATACTGGAATTTGATATTTACAGGAACTTGATTTTACAGGACCTTTGTATTTTGTTTGCAGATTGGAAACTTTGAAATGTTGTTTTAAAATTTTGGTTGAAGAGTGGTGATTGATGAAAATTTCAGATTTATGGATGAGGTAGTGATTTACTCTCTTTTTTTTAGAAAATGAGATGGGAAAATTTAGATGAAGAAGATGAAATAGCCTTTTATAGATTAAATTTTGTTTTATTAAAAATTAAAGAAACTAATTTAAAAATGTGACACTTGTCACTAAACATAATTATTCTCTTAACACATGTTATAAGAGGGCTTCACAAATTAACATATGTAATCTTTATGCAAAATAGATTTTAAAATGTTTTTATAATTAATTTTTCTAATTTTTATATACATTTTTAATTTATATAAATCAATTCTTCTTAAAAGAAATAAATATAAAACAAATTTTATATTCTAAATAAAATCATAGAAATACACCTTTAAAATCAAAGTATGATTTAAGATATAAATAATTATATTTTGAATTTCAACTTAATAGTTCAAATTCAAATAACATTTCAAATTAAAAATCAAATTTGATATGTACATAAAATTTTAACAAATCCATTTCCACTTGTATATACTAATTTCAATTAAAATCAATATATATTTACAACCCATTTATTATTGTTGTTTAAAATAACAATTTTATTAATTTTAGTTAATTTATTAAAAAGATTATCACATTTAAATTTGGTTTGAAATTCCGGAATATCACATTCCTCCCCCTTAAAAGAATTTCGTCCCCGAAATTTAAACAAAAGATAATCCAAAATTTTCATTTCATTTCAACAATTCAAGCATACATATTATCCATACATAAGCAATCAACAAACAAAACATCCAAACAACAATTCATCCAATACAAACATCACTAGTTATCCGGACACATATCCGGATAAGCCTTCCTAAAACTATCCAGAGTCTCCCAAGTACAATCTCTGGGATCCTCACTCCACTGGACTTTAACGAGCTTCTTACTTCTTAGTTGCCTCTCCTCTTGATCAACAATCTGAACAGGATGTCTGACAAATGATAAGTCCGGCCCAATCTCTAAGTCTTCTTGCACCGTTGGTTCCATAATAAGAGATGGATCGTGCACGTATTTCCCTAGATGAGATACGTGGAAAACATTGTGAATTCCAGCCATCCGGACTGGCAATTCAATCATGTATGCTACGGCACCAATCATCTTGAGCACTTGGAAAAGACCAATATATCTCGGGGCGAGTTTCCCTGTCTTCCCAAATCTTACTGCTCCTTTAATAGGTGAAACTTTGACAAAGAAAAAATCACCAATCTCGAACTCTAATTGTCTTCGTCTTTCATCTGCATATTTCTTTTGACGATCCTGAGCAGCTCTCATCCTTTTCTTGATAAGCTCAACTTTAGCAGATGCTACATGGATCAGATCTGGTCCAAGCACAAGACGGTCTTTCGACTCTATCCAACAGGCTGGGGATCTACACGGTCTTCCATAAAGAGCTTCATAAGGAGCCATCTTAATACTTGCTTGGTAACTGTTATTATAAGAGAATTCCACAAGATGTAGATGGTCTTCCCACGATCCACCA
Organism: Allium cepa; assembly: GCA_030765085.1. NCBI lineage: Eukaryota > Viridiplantae > Streptophyta > Magnoliopsida > Asparagales > Amaryllidaceae > Allium > Allium cepa. The sequence goes on from CM060938.1 coordinate 231,892,678, forward strand.
AAATCCAATACACAGGCCCTCAGCATATCTTCTAGAATTCGATTAAGTCTCTCCGTCTGCCCATTTGTCTGGGGATGATATGCTGTACTCAATCTCAAACTTGTTCCCGTAGCCGATTGCAAAGCCTTCCAGAACTTGCTGCTGAAGATAGGATTTCGATCACTTACAATACTGACTGGAACACCATGCAATCTGACTATCTATCTCAAGAAAATTTCTGCCAGAGAAGGTGCAGTACGTGTTGCCTTAACTGGTATAAAATGGGCGATTTTGGTTACACGATCAACAATCAACCATATTCCTTCATTTCCCTTCTTGGTTCTAGGCAATCCATCGATGAAATCCGTCAAAATCATCTCCCACTTCCACATCGGAATTTCCAAAGGTTGTAACAAACCGGCTGGCTTCTGCTGATCTCCTTTAACTTGCTGGCAGATAGCACAACAATTCATGAATCTAGCTACATCCTTCTTCATATTCAGCCACCAGAAAACTCTCTTCATATCCTTATACATTTTTGAAATTCCTGGATTGATATTTAATCTGGAGCGATGACTTTTAGATAAGACCTCCTGCTTCAATTCCTTGAAATTCGGAACACATATCCTTCGATTGATTCTCAGTGTCCCTTAGTCATCTATCTTAAAGCTGGAACACTGACCCTTCTTAATTCTCCTGATGATTCCTCTTAATTTACGATCAGATTCTTGCTTGCTCGAAATCCTTTCCAGAAGAGATGGCACCACTTCCAAAAGAGATAGAACTGCATTCCTGCTAAGAGCGTCTGCCACAACGTTCACCTTTCCCGGGGTATACAGAATCTCCAAATCATATGATGCCAAGAACTCGACCCATCGCTGCTGTCTTAGATTAAGATCTTTTTGAGAGAAAAGATATTTCAACGGTTTGTGATCCGTGAATAGCTCGAACTTTTCTCCTAAAAGATAGTGCCTCCATATCTTTAAAGAAAAAACAATGGCCAACAGCTCTAGATCGTGCGTAGCGTAGTTTCTTTCAAGTGGCTTCAATTGCCGACTCGCATATGCAATTACCCTACCATTTTGCAATAGCACTGCTCCTAATCCAATAATACAGGCATTTGTATAAACCTCAAACCTGCTCTTCCCATCCGGAATAGCCAACACAGGAGCACTTGTCAACCTTGCCTTTAGATTCTGAAAAGCCTCCTCACATTCCGGTGTCCACTTGAATTTAGCTCCCTTCCTTGTCAGCTTTGTTAGGTGTGAAGAGATCTTGGAATAATCCCTAATAAACTTTCTGTAGTAACCGGCCAATTCCAGAAAACTGCGAACTTCTGTTGGTGTCCGGGGCTGCTTCCACTCCAAAATAGTCTCAACCTTCGCTGGGTCTACCGAGATGCCTTCACCAGAAACAATGTGCCCCAAAAATTTTACTTCTGATTTTCAAAAATGGCACTTAGAGAACTTCGCCTTCAAAACATGCCTTCTCAGAGTTTCCAATACTATTCTTAAGTGCTGCTTGTGCTCTTCTTTCGACTTAGAGTAGACCAAGATATCATCGATGAACACCAAAACGAACTTATTCAAAACATCTCTAAAGACTCGGTTCATCAGGTCGAAAAAGTAGGCAGCAGCGTTGGTTAACCCGAAAGGCATAACCACCACTCATAGAAACAATTAGGTCCTCTAAATGCAGTTAAGGGAATACTGTCCTCGGCTACCCTTAACTGATGGAAACCAGATGCTAAATCCAACTGAGAAAAGACTGAAGCTCTATGAAGCTGGTCGAAGAGATCATCAATACGAGGAAGAGGATACTTATTTCGAATGGTCACTTTATTCAACTCTCGATAGTCTACACAAAACCTTAGTGACCCATCCGACTTGGTGACAAACACCGCAGCCGAACCCCAACAAGAAAAACTGGGCCTAATCAATCCCTTCTCCAACAGAATTTGAGTTTGCTTCACTAGTTCCTCTCTCTCCTTAGGAGCCATCTTCCTACTAGGCTGAATTACGGGTACTGCTCCTGGAACCAAATCTATGTGAAACTCTATTTCTCGGTGCGGAGATAAACACTTAACTTCCTCGAATACATCTGAGAAATCTCGGACCACTTCGATATCATCAACCTCCTCTTGAGAAGTCTCAACTCCATGTAAAAGACTACTCAAGTGAATTCCGAAGTTGTCACACATTACTCTAGCAATTCTACCCAGATCAGTTTCCAACAAAACTGTTCTCTCATCACAATTTAAGACAGCCTTAAATTTATCAAGCCAATCCATTCCCAATATAAGGTCAAAACCCTTAAAATCCAATACATAAGGGTCACAAGAAAAACTATGGGACAGATAGGAGATTTTCAAATCCTTACAAATCCTATCTAATTTGGTTACCCCTCTTATAGGATTAGATACACGGATAGGATTGTCTACGGTACTAGGGGTAAGAAAGAACTTCTCTACAGATTCTAGAGAAATTAAACTCAAAGAAGCACCAGAATCAAACAAAACTTTAGTTACTTGCCATCTAAAAGTAAGGTACCTTACAATACTCCTTTGCCCTTAGATGAGGTTGATGGTGCACCTTCCAAAGCAAAAACTGTATTCTGTTGGAGTTTATGAAGAAGCGGGCAATACCTGATCGTATGACCCGGTTGATGGCAGTTGAAGCAAAGAGAATTCTGAACCAAAGCTGAACCTGGTCCACTATAATGTTGTTGCTGCTGCTATTGCTGAGACCCTCTTCTAGGACACTTATTCGCCAGGTGATCTTCTTGCTGAAAAATATGGCATTTGCGAGGTCCATTGTTGCTTCCAGACTTCTTCTTGTTTTGCCTCTTCCAATTGGGATTGAATTTTCTCTTATTAGGGTTGGAAGAATTCCCTCCCGATGTAGAAACTCGTGCCACTGATCTCTTATTCATCAAATCCTCATATCTTAACCCATATCAATTAATTCTACAAAAGATCCTTTCAAGTGCGCTGTCATCCTTTCATGATACTCTGGCCTCAATCCTTGCGCAAACATCTCGTTCTTTTTTAGAGGAGTGTCTATAAGCCGGACCATAGCAAGATAACTCGTTGAATTTGGTCTCGTACTCTGCTATAGTCATTCTTCCTTGCTTTAAATTTAGAAAATCTAGATAAAGACGAGTTTTCCCTGCTGTAGGCATGAATTTCTCCTCAAACAACTCCTTAAACTCTTCCCAAGACATATCGTCCTCCGAGACATTTGCTGTCACTGCATCCCACCAGGATGTAGCACCTCCTAGTAATTGCCACGAAGCCATTACCCTCTTCTGCTCATCTGATAATTTCATGCTCTTAAAGATTTTCTCACAAGAGCGTAGCCATGCTTGAACCTCAATTATAGTCTTTGTCCCTTTAAATGATCCTCCTCCAAGGTTGACGAAGTCCTTACATAGTGCAGCAAAACTGACTGGAGGCGGTACTGGATTAACAGCCTCATTATCAGTCTGTTCTCTCCTATTATTGGTTGATGTACTTCCTACAACCCTTCCCCTTCTGCCTCTTGAACTCATTCTGGCTACCTGGACAGGTAACCCAACCAATTTAGATAGGGATATAGTTATATAAAAAAATTACAAATACGCACACTCAAGATAGATACTACTCCAGAGCCTAGGTGTTTCTCAACCTATGCTCTGATACCAACTGTGACGACCCCACTTTCATTCCACAGAAAGACGTATCATCAATAAGAAAAGAAAGAGATAGAAAAAGAAAGATAAAGAAAAGAACAACAACATCAGAATCTCACAGCGGAAACGGAACAAAATATAATATTACACATATCTATTACATAGTTTTACAAATCAGAGTACACAAAATAATATGACTTCATTGCATTAGACATTTATAAGAGTCTGCCAAAACATACAACCCAAAATACAACATAAAAATGTCACTACAGCGGATAGAAATAGATAAGTACGTCTGGACTCCAGCTCCAACTTCCAAAACATTCGACAATCCCAACCTGATCACTTGGCTACTCATAAAAATTTGAGTACCCAAGAGTTTATGGAAAACAAAATGAACTCCGGGTCAGACATGGGTCTAGTGTGAGTAAGCAAGTTAAAGTTGTTTAACTTTTAAAATCATTTGAAAACAAAGGTATCACGTAAGACTCCCCACACATAAATACGGGTAAGTTTTTACCTAACGCTAACCAAAACATTTGATATGAAATCCAATGATATTATAATAGGGTCTAGAATTTTCAAGTAAATAGAAATTAGCCGAAATTGTTACATTATTAAATTCCAGCTACTAGCCACAAAAGTGGGTAATGCAATCAAAACCGTAGGTACTTATTGGATTGTGGATTCCATGCAATGGCAGGGCAACTGGGGTACCGCCCGTCATAGTACGGGGCCTGGATCACCGTACCGAGGACCGCTCCCGATCGCCTGCAACAGAAAGCCGGAACCATCCCTTACTGGACAGTCCCAAACAAGACAACCCCGCAGTTGTGGCCAACAATTGCCCACACAGCCGAAATAATAAGGGACTTCTAGACAGGGGAAAATCTCGTCCTACTTGGGCATAACCCACTTAGCCTTGCTGCACCTCCCATATTTTAGCCATTCCCGGTTGATGAGGCTTGAGGCTACGATTACCTTTATAGAACATATCTCTTAGAATGCTCATCGTCCACCTGACGATGTGCTGAAAGCATTCAATCCGTACAAGTTCATTCCGGGTTCGAACGAAACCGAAGGCATTATTTCGTTACACTCATTTTGGAATCACCCTCAGAGTTAACGACAATAACCCTTACACTCTAAAATTCCATCTCGATCTTCTCTTTGAGATGTTACGACCTAACGTTTAACTTGGATCGATGTGGTTTTCGAAAAAATCAAATTTGATTCCCGATCCCGGTCTCATCGAAATCCAAACGTGTCTTAAAGGCCAAGTTGTTTAAGGTTTAAACAATTTCATTCAATTTAAACATTGAATTTACACAGCAGTATCCACAGATAATAACAAACATCTATCACAGATATAATATCTCATCACAGAATATCTCAGATTATTATTCAATAGATATCAACTAAATCCAGACATTCAATTCAAAACAATCATCCATAAGCAAGCATATCTCTAATTCATATTATAATTAATTTAATTAATTCAAATTAAACTAATTACTTGAGAATTAATCCCTTTACCTTGCTTAATCCAATCATTAACTAATTAATCACAATTCTTTAATTAATTAATCTCTTCTTATTTACCCTCATTATCAATTAATTAATCTTTAATTAATTAATTATTCTTTAATTATTAATTAATAACTCTAATTATTCATTATTAAAACTTGATTAAAAATTAATCATTCCTTATTGACTACTAATTAACCCTTAATTTACAATTAATTAATCTTAATTAATTGCTTAATTAATTTATCCTAATTACTTAATTAATTATAGTTAATTAACCTTAATCATTTAAATAATTAATTCTTAACCACTAATTAATTAACTATTAATTATAAATTAATTAATGTTTAATTACTTAATTAATTAACTCTAATTATTTAATTAGTTAATTCTTAATCATTAATTAATTAATCACTTAATTAATTAATTACTAATTATTTATTAATTAACCTTTAATTATTTAATTAATTATCTATTAATTTAATTTAATTCTAAATTATCCTTTAATTAATCCATACTAATTAATTATAAATTAATCAATCTAAAAATATTAATTAATGTTACTTTAATTACTTTATTAGTTAAAGTAATTAAAACCATAAAAACATAATTAACTTTCAACTCAAATCAATTACATTAATTACTTACAATTATTACATATTCAAAACATTTCCATTTTGTCTAAACTTAATTACTTTAAAAAGTTAAATTTAAATGAATATAAAATCATCTCAAAATTTAACTATCAAAGTATAAAATACTTTAAATTAAATAGTTTAACATTTTCACAAAGTAGTTTATATAAATTTTAAATTTTAAAACTTAAAACAAGTTTTGAAAAACCTTTTAAACATTACTTGTTTGGGGTTCGACCGACCCATACTCGAAACAACTCGAGTTCAATCCTCCCTTCCTTTCTTTTAGCTTAAGTAAAACTTAAATTATGAAAAACTGGAAAAAAGCAACACTCTCGAACCCAGGCACGAGCAAACTACAACATCACCCCGTGTAAAAGCGCGAGCCAGCACCTCCCCTACTCGATCATCAACTCGAGTTACCCCAACACCATTCCCACTGACATAACCAAAGACACCGTACACGTGCACGTCGCACCAACGCCGCCGCCGCCGCCAGCGACACCGCGCACAAGCTCCCCATCAGCCACTGACACGACACATACCGTTTACCAGCCATCACGCGACCTAAATCAAAAACGAAGTAACTTGCACCATTCGAAGAACAACACTTTGCCAGAAAAACCACCAAACCCCACGACCACCGTTTGCCACGAAACTCCAGCCACATCACCGCATGCCTCCCATGCAACTAATCCCCACGATCTTGGGTCACTCGATCGATCCTTCAATTTCCAGTCATGACATTTCCAGACACGACCCAAAAACAATGTTAAACCCTAATCTCAACTCGTCCGGCCACATCAACGTTCGACAACACCTCCGAACATTTTTGCCGTGACCACCCATCCTCACTCCTCCTTCAGACGAAACCCTGACCACCATCGTCCCTTCGTTCGCCAGAATTTGCCTAGAAACTAACTTCTGGTCATCACCGAATTACTGCCCCATAACCTATCTAAAAATCATGATTTTTATTTTGAAAATCATGTTTCACAGAGTAGATCCAAGATACAAAATTGAATCAACAAACTACAATATTTGATTTTAACATATTATTAAATTTCCTACTGTATCATCTTGGTTTCAGAAGATTTTCAAACAAATTCTATGCGAATAAAATTTTAAACTTTAATTTCTGTTTAAATAAACATACCACATTTGAAGATTCAAGCCTAACAATGATTTGTAATGGAAATTTTAAATTTTTGTTTTAGTTTTTACTCTGTAATTTGGGAAACAGAGAAGGAATCAGACAGATTCAACATGCTCAGTTCAATACAACATGCATACAAAGATTTCACAAAAATATGTACATGCAAGACATCTAACATATCAGAAATTCACATGCACAAATTTTTATTTACTTAAACTTTTCTAATTAAAAGTTTACTCACCTGAAATTCTTCAAACAGAGACCAAAATTTGAAATCTGGAAAAATGGGCTGCAGATTTTTAAAACTTGGAAATGCCTGATGAAGTTGCTTTTGTTTGCTTTCAACTTGAATTCAATCAGACCTTAAGATTTGAAACTGAGAAGAGCTTTTGATTTTCTTATACTGGAATTTGATTTTTACAGGAACTTTATTTTACAGGACCTTTGTATTTTGTTTGCAGATTAGAAACTTTGAAATGACACTTGAGTTCTTGTTTTAAAATTTTGGTTGAAGAGTGGTGATTGATGAAAATTTCAGATTTGTAGATGAGGTAGTGATTTACTCTTTGTTTTTTTTAGAAAATGAGATTGGAAAATTTAGATGAAGAAGATGAAATAGCCTTTTATAGATTAAATTTTGTTTTATTAAAAATTAAAGAAAATAATTAAAAATGTGACACTTGTCACTAAACATAATTATTCTCTTAACACATGTTATAAGAGGGCTTCGCAAATTAACATATGTAGTCTTCATGCAAAATAGATTTTAAAATGTTTTTATAATTAATTTTTCTAATTTTTAAATACTTTTTTAAATACTTTTTTCATTAGGGATTTTAGGCTGAAGGAAAAAGTTGTAGAAAAATTTAGTTCTAGGGACAGGAAGTTTGCTTTTTAGGCTGAAGGACACTTTTTAGTGTAAATCACAGAATGATAGTTGTAACTATCATTTTCCATGTACACTAAAAAATGTCCTTCAACCTAAAAAGAAAACTTGCTGTCCTTGAGACTAAGTTTTTTCGCAACTTTTTCCTTACGCCTATTTTCCTGTTTTTAATTTATATAAATCAATTCTTCTTAAAAGAAATAAATATAAAACAAATTTTATATTCTAAATAAAATCATAGAAATACACCTTTAAAATCAAAGTATGATTTAAGATATAAATAATTATATTTTGAATTTAAACTTAACAATTCAAATTCAAATAACATTTCAAATTCAAATTAAAAATAAAATTTGATATGTACATAAAATTTTAACAAATCCATTTCCGCTTGTATATACTAATTTCAATTAAAATCAATATATATTTACAACCCATTTATTATTATTGTTTAAAATAACAATTTTATTAATTTTAATTAATTTATTAAAATGATTATCACGTTTAAATTTGATTTGAAATTCCGAAATATCATACAAGCACTAACATTTTTAGTGAATCGCAACAAGTATTACTCACGCATACTTTAATTTGTCTACATGCCTTTGATGTCTGGAACTCTTTCTATAAAAAGAAAAATGACCTGACAACGTGTAAAGATGAACGAACGTGCATGCTTGTAAAAAAATTTAAAACAACTTGGATTGAAATCTTTGTGTATACATATAAATGCATTTACCACAGACATGGGCAATAAGATTCACACGCGCCTTGAACAAAAAAAGGTCAATGACCTGGCAGCTTCAAACATTTGCCTGCACTAACGTCTTAATCAAAAACCAAAATGACAGGGATATAGCTATGCATATTCACCCACATAAGGGATTGCCAAAATAATAGACCTGAAACAGTTTCGAATAATATACCTTGAAAACATGTAAGTTCTGTTTGTGAATATTATTCTAAGCTAATAATTCCTATGTATTAGGCTAGGCTAATAAAAATAAAACGTTTATAGAAATACAAGCTCAAACAAATGTTAACTTCACGTCAGTATTAAAAAAAGGGTTATATCAAATTCTTTTCTCACGGGAAGCAACTACCCTGAGGAAACTAAGTCATTGATGCAGTCGGACTCAGAACAACCGAGTTCAATATGCATTGGTCAACTGTCCATGTACGTTGCTAAAAATTGGTGATATAAGTGGACCGACACGAATTATTATAGTTGAGGAAGCTTACAGGGTAACTGAAGATTCCAGTAGCGTTGTTTTTATATTAGAAACGTGAGATTTTCACTCACCTAATTTGCTTCCAATAACGTTAAGCAACCCAGATCAAAAGAGTTGAACCGACATTAAAATTCTTCAACTGAGCTACTTGAAAAATGAAGCAACGAAAAATGATGAAGCTACTTTCTTTTCACTAATATTGTGTACAGATAAAATGAATGCGCTGGTATCAATTGTGGTACAATTGCATTAAAAGGAGACGTGCAAAAAAGAAGGAAAAGGACACATCTGCACTAATGAGTATGCTTGCAAAAATGTTCTAGCTTTACTTTTAAAATGAGTAACAACAAGTTTATATTGTTTAATAAAGTGAACCAACACTAGCTTTTGAAATGAATCATCTTCTTTGTTACACGTATGTAAAGGCAACAAGAGAATTCAACTTGCTTTATGTACTGAAAGTGACAGCACAAGAAGGTTTAAATTGTTATATAGTTGGATCTACTCTTTTATGCTCATAATCAACATGCTATTACTAAAGAGTTCACTGACTTTAAAAAATAATTTGTTCCATTTTTTTTCAAATTTTAATTTATAAAATTCCTATTTTAAATTTTTATTACGACGGTAATAAAATCACGGCCGTTACACATATCCTAGTTACTATATATGAACCTTAGAAAACATACATAGTTATCTTCTAGTAATAAGATACCTTCTTTAAATATTCTATCCCTATATTTATGCAAGCTTACCAGCAAAAGAGAAGGAGATGGAAAATATGAGGACATGAAAAGAACGATAAAATCTCATTAAAAATAATTACAAGGATAAAACAGTCGTTTATTTTCAAAAAAAAATTTAGCAAAAATGGAATAATGTGGTGTGTTAAGAATGGGCCAAAATAAACAATACTAATCAAATCGAACCCTAAAAAGTTTCTTATAATTCAAGGAAAATAGAAAAGAAATAAATGGATATATTTTTTAGCGAAAAATAACATATGCCATGGGCTAGCTGATTATACAATAAAAGAATATGAATGCAAATTGCAATGTTTATAGATGGGTAATAGAGATATAAATATACTTTGGGTGCAAAATGGAAAATTATTCCCTAGGGAGGGAATAGGAAATGAAATGAGAGTAAATATGTGGAAAGAATACAAAAAGTCATACATTGAACATTTTATGTGTTAGAATACAAGGTATAAGATGTGTCTAGAGTATGGCATTAAATGGAATGAAAAGGTGGTTCGTAATATAGAAATACCTGAAGCTTGGCAAGAAGATATTCTCTTTCTGTCTTTTGTATATCATCATCCAAAGGACTATATGTAGAAGGACTAAATTCTCCTTCAACACCTAGTGAGATCTCAAAGGTTGAAGTGGAAGCAACAATATGGCGGCCCCGATTCTTGTTTGAAAAGAGCACAAATATTATAAGGCCAATAACGCTATGAACAAATAGGTTGAGCGATACCCTATCAATGTATACGGTTCTAATGGTGGAACCAATAATGGTATCATAGGCGAGGCTGCAAATTGCTAGGAAGTTAATGAAAAGAAGGAGAGAGAATATTGTAGTTGTGTATGAAAAGCATGAAATGATGAATGTGAGCAAAGAAATACTGGACGCGGATCTAGGTTTTTGAGTGTTAGAGACATAATGGTATGTATAATATTTTTTTGGTTACCAAAATACTATAGCACTGAAAAATGAAATTTTATGATAAATATTATAGATTTTACTTAAAGAGGAATAGAATGAAGAATGGAAATGGGTTTATATAGAGAATGACAAATTCTCTCTAGGCTTCTCTTTTAATTATTATTACCTTCATCTCGTATTTATTTGGCATTGAAAGAATTTATTGACTCTTTATTCTATTTTAAATTCAAATGGAATGCTTTTTTGACTATATAATTTTGGAAATTAATTATAGAAATTGATTACAAATTATCAAATTTTTCCTAATTGATTATGTAGGCTATATATAAATTTATCAATCGATTAATAACTTTTGTTAATTTATCGAGTAACTTCAAAATTAGTAAATCAACTAATTAGTTTCCTCTAACTAAATGAGGCAATTAATTTCCTTTATTTAATTATTTTATTGAAATTAAGGAAAATCAATTCATTTTTTAAAATTGTACTCTCACTAAAATTAAATATGATTTCACGTGAAAAATTATTAGAAAACTCCTTAATTGACTATGCAACATGCTAATAAGTCAATTATTTAGTATCGTTTTTAAACCTTTTTATTAATTATCCAATTAAATGACTTTTACCATGTAATCAATTTTCTAAAATTATGAATGCTTGTGCGTGCACAGTAAGCATAATATGTATATAGTCCTAATCACTTATTTAATTGATATTATCTTATTAATCATTCCAACGTGTTATTACTTTGTTTTCACTTTCTATAATGTTATTTCACATCTAAGGTCTTATTTCAATATCCTGCAATTAATTTTATATCTTTCGCTACTCTTAGAACCTAAAAAATGGAAAGAAAACCCAAGTCTCAAGAGAACACTGGGGAATTAAGGTGAAATTTCCATCATATCTTAATATAGGAGATGAAAGTTGTACATACTCTCCCAGACATTTTGTAACAAATAGTTTCTAATTCTAGTCTTGAATATAGATTATAGTGCAATGAAAATTAAAATCTAACTAAACTATATAAATGATCGAAAAGTGTACCAAATGATTGTATCGTTGCTACTATGCAATAGCATCACCCATGCTAGATTGCTTATTGTCAAAAGATTTTGGAGTTTGTATATTATTGAATTGGATTTAAGATTATATTCCAAATTTTGGTTAATTTCAAATTTCATTGATTGGTCAACAATAAATTCTTTCCATTGATAATTAAAAAATATCTTGTTCAAAATAATAGATTTCAAATGGTCTTTGTTATGAAATTGGTTGCACGGGACTCTGAAATTGGGAAATATAATTCTTCGCGCTACTACAAGATTAGGTTGTTACTTTTTTTTCCTACCCAGTTCAGTCTTTCTGACTTGTTAACTGCTTGACGTTTAAAGCTGTTTAGATAGTAATATGTAGAGAAAGCATAAGATTATTTTTAAACTTTTATAGTTATATGGAACTATATATTCGTATATCGTTTTCAGTCCTTTCTATTCATTGTTTGACCAGTTTATAAGTAAGCTTTGACTCTACATTTAATTTCTTGTCTGTTTTTGCTACAAATATATATATATATATATATATATATATATATATATATATATATATATATATATATAGTAATGATGATGTTGAAGCATATTGCAGAAGATCTCACTATTTGTTATTTACCTATATTATTTGTACTTTTCCTAGTTACAATATTTCCTATTATATTATTACATAGGTTTGAAGTAACTAAGATATAAATATAAACCTTGTATTTTTGTATATCAATTAAGCCATTAGTAAAAGTATAAACTTTTAATGATTGTTAAATTTTTTTCCTCTCCTTCTATTCTTATCTTATATTTTATTTTATTAAATAATTTCAACAAATGATAAATACCAAAAATTTCACATATTGGTTTGGTTTAATTTGTCTTGAATAATTGAGTGCATGTTAAAAGTGAAAGTAAGATTGGAGTTTAGAAATTATCACAACAACAAAACTGCCCTAATGTAGCAATATTTTTGAAGTGGTCATAATCTACTAGTTGTAATAAAGGTTTTTACAACGTTTTTTTTCAAAAAGTTATAATAAGCTTACTTTTAACAACTTTTGTTTTGTTAGTTGTTGCATATGCATATTACAACTATTGTTCTTTTGCCAATTGTAATATATGTCAATTTTCATCAACTCTTTTGTTATGCTAGTTGTAGTAGATACCTATTAGCTCCGTTTGGTCGCCTGTTACGACCCGAAATCCAATTTTTGAAAATTGATACCAAATACCTCACTTGTATTCGACTGCCAAAGATTCAAACATCGAACTCCAGTCGGATGGAGCTAATAACAACATTAGATGAATTTAAAACAACGGAAACAAAATGAATATCATGCATTACATCACAGATACAACATCATCATAATATCCATTACAACATCAGAGTATTCTTATACATATATCACAACTCCAAAGAGAACATCACAATAGAACAATAAGTGATCATATGCCAAAAAGTCTTCAAGGAAATAGAGTGATAGCGAACGTCCAAAACTAAACACCTTGAGATCACAAGCTTTCAAACTATCTCTAAGACAAAAGCCTCCAAAAACCGATAGCCTCTAAAATACAGCTAATACCAAAACACGAAAAACCTGCTACTAGGCTGCCCGTGTGGAAATGATGGGCACCTAGAGTTTAGAAAGGAAACAATAAACTCCAGGTCAGTCGTGGGACTAGTCTGAATAAACAAAAACAGTTGCTTTTAAATAAATCAAGATTTATAAAGAAAATCCGGTATGCTTTTGGAAAATGAAACTACCATAAGGCCTCGTAGAACACACACAATGCAATCGCACACTTGGGGGAGATTTCCCCTTAGTCAAATATGATTAATACGAGAAAAATTCTTTGATATTATTGCTAGTGCATAGTGTGAAAACATTTCGAAAATATAATATTAATCTTAGCCAGCATAGGTACCATTATACTATGCCTACTATAGCTGCCATGTTAAATGGCAGGTTCTACAACTAGAACCGTATTGGGTTCGTATTGGGAATTGAATTTCCAACAAATGGCCAGGCTAAGGAATTTCCTATGCCACATGGGTACGCCTCTGGAGAGACGTCCCGAGAACTTAACCAGTTCTCTGCCAACACAAGGCCGGGTTACCTCTGTAACTAAGTAACTACTACACGACTATGTCATTCCATGGTCGTTTGCGACCTTTATCCAAGGGCCTTCTATCACAAAGCAACCACCACAGAGTAAATGAGATTGCAGCAACCACATAGGTAAAGTATTTGAGCTCCATACCATGATACCACCTTTTTGAAGAAGGAAATGACATACCCTAAAGAGTGCAACCCTCATAACCTTACCGCATCTTTCCTGTTTCGACCATTTCCTAGGTGTGAGGTCCGATGAGGTATCGTCCACAAAGTTATGCTTTACACGAAAGCCATGCTTTGATCATAAATGATCAACAAATGATCATCCACACACAGCAGCACTTAGCATGTCGCACTACCAAATTGGGAGTACATCGCTGATAACCTTCAACTGTATAACCTCTGAGCTCGTACGTCTCAAAGAAGGGTGTTAAGCTAAGAGAATAAATTCTCCACCACAACAGATATGTATTTGAAAGAAATCTTCTTTATATCTCAAAGTGTAGTGTCAGACACACAACCATACAAGTCTGTTCCAGGTTCGAACAGAACCGAAGGCACTTCGTCGAATAAAGGAAGAAGCCCTTGCAAATCCGGGTATCCATAATTCCGATCGTACTCCCCAACACATGTGGGATCTCTATACCAGAGCAACTTAGTGCAGAGACATTCTATAGGTTTTCCTATCATTTTTGAAGACACCCGGTCTTCACCACCGTCTTCAAATGCTATTCATTTCGTCGTATCACTATTCAGAATGGGTTATATGACACAAAGGTCCTCTCCCGGCTAATCTGAATAGTGAGCGCTAAATTTTGAATACATGGATGTATCGGCACAAAGATTCATCGTCAGGGTTCGATATGGGTTTCGGATAACTAACTGAAATCGGACTCCCTATCGCATCGAAGTTTAAATGCCGTTTTACGGGTAAAGGGGTTTTCATATACGTATAGGAACAAATCATAAATCGCAGTTCAGCACAAAGTAATTCACATCATTACAATATCACAACAGAATTATCAATCCAGTACACAACATTTGATGATAGTAAATCATCTTCAATTAAGGTGAATATGATTTAAGTGAATCAATAACATAATTATCTTTATTACTTATTTTAAATCAATGATTAGTTATTCTCAACTATGAATTTAATTAAATATTAATTGGCTTTATTAATTAATTATCTTTAATTAATTATTTCAACTTATTAATTCTTAATTGTTAACTAATTAAATTTTAATTACTTTTATTAATTAACTATTCTTTAATTAGTTATCAATTACAAAGTAATCACAAATCATTAATTGCTTAATCATTATTCATCATTATAAATAAATTTGGTTTAAAGTTGACACTTGAATATTTGATTTACTTCTCAAATTTTATTAAGTTAAATGTAAAACAATTTTATTTAAAAATATAAATTTGAAATATCTTTGAACTTCATTAATTTCAAAAAAAACATCTCAATATCATTTACTTCACCTTCCATTGACAACTATCTTTATTTTCTAAAGAATGGATTTAGAAAATTGTTTAAACTTATATTTTCAAAATTTTCAAACTGGAATTAGCTATTTTCATGGCCAACCGGAGGCTGTCTCGAGTCGTCCTCGAGAAAAAAAGGCCCATTACTTCGAGTTTTACCAAGATTCACCCGTATGCTTAAAATTTCCAAAACTTGAATTTTTTTCTAAGTAAACTTTTATTTTACCAGCGCACCAACATTCCACTCGAGTTAAAACTCGAGCTACCACACAATTTCCCCCGATGTTCGCTTCGAGTCACCCCTTTCTTGCCCAAACCATTAGCACTGATACAAACGACCACTACGTGCACGTGCACCGTTGAAGCCTCCACCTCCGTCCCCCAAGATCACCACCAGCAGACCACCCTCGATCCCCTCTTGCTACCCAAACACGACGAAACTCTGAAAAAACTCGAAAACGAAATCGAATTATCTTGATCCAAATAAACACAACGGCCATCACCACAAAATGGCCTCGCCCCACCTCCTCTAGCCATCAGCGGTCACCAAAACTTGATCGAGGCTTCGCCAACGTTAGACGCCGCGATTGGCACCAGTGACAGGAAGTCCGATCGCCTATCGACGACGCAGCACCATCATTTCAACCGCAAGCAGAAATGGGTTTTTAACCCTAATTCGATCTCGGATCAACAATTTAAAGATTTATAAATTCAACTTGTATTTTTCTGGTGATCTCAAACACTCAAGCTAACTGTGACGACGAACCCGAGGCCCACAACTGCATAGATTATCAGAATTTGACAAAATTTCATTTTTCTGACCAACCCCAATATCTTAGTAAAAACTTTGTGAAAAAAATTGAATTTTACTTTCTAAAATCATTATTTTCAATGGTGATTCAAATAGCATTGCTGAAATTAAAATTCATGAGGTTCGAATTTCTGCATAATTTAAGTTGTGACTATGTTTTCACATTTTCCAGAAAAGGAACTATATTACTTTGCTTTGATTTATTACTAAAATGTAGTGCATGTTTAAACAATATTCTAATTTTTTTATACTTTAATTTCAGAGGAGAATAGAGAGAGATCTTGAATTTAGCATGGTTTTACTCTGTAAACCAGAGGCTAAGAAGAGCAGTGATGCAACCCTGAATATAGACACTTTCGGGCAAAAATATACAAGCACACAATTTGTTTACATGCAAGGGTTTTTCAACAAAAATCCAGGCATACATACAACAATAAATAATTGGATAAATCAGAGGTTTGCACACCTTTGCCTGAAAACATAAAGCTTTTGATAGTTTTTAAAATAAGGATGAAACCTGGATAATAATTTTTTTTCCTTCTTTTCCTACTTTAATCTTGAAGTTTTAAATCTGTATCTTGTAAATAAAAATCTTTGCTTAATCTCTATTGTATTTGTTTATTCAGTTCATCAATGACAAACAAAGATCTAAGCTTTACTTATAGTTTGAATTTTTTATGTACAGAGAACAGGGTCTGCAGTTGAAAACCAGAAATTGATTTAGCCTTTAAACTTGATTTGTTTCCTGCAACAGATTAATACAATTGCTTAAATCTTGTTTTAATACAAATTCAAATTAAATTTATTAAAAGAATTTCACTTGCCTTAGATTATTCCAAAGAATCACTGCACTGTTTCCTGGCCAAAAACTGAAGCTTTGATTCTTTTTATAAATCTGCAGTTTGAGTTTGTTTGTTAAAACTTGATTTTAAAATCACAAATTCATTAAACTATAAAGTTTAAAGTTTACCTGAGAGATGGAATTTAAAACTACTGCTGGATGTTTAAGAAGATCTTTGGATTTTTACTTTGAATCCAAGAGAAAGTTGGCAGTTTTCTGATTTCTTTTTTTTTTCCTTTGGGTGTTGGAGTTTGAAATGCTCAAATTTTTGTTACTGTTCTTTTAGAGATTTGGAAGGCTAAATAATTTGAAAATGGAAGCTAAAAAGTTTTTATGAGTTTTAAATTTTATTATTTTATTCAACCAATTATATTGAATGCCATTAGTAAAAAACAATCATAAGATCTCAATACATGTTAATTTTTACTCCATCTCCTTTATGCATGTCTAACGCTTGTAATTTTACAAGGACAAAAGGATTTTTAAATAAATTTTATATCATATTCACTTTATAAATAATTATACCCCTTATTCATTTGTATATATGTAACGATCCTGATTTTTGATTAAATTTAAATTGGTAATTAAAATAAAATTTTGAATAAAATTGTAAATTAATTTGAATTTTTCAAATTAAATAGGATATTTGTCTATTTGGATATTGATTTTAAAATTTAATTGGGGATTTGAAATTCTATATTTAAAATCTTATAAAAAAAATAACATCCTAAAATTTGTCAATATAAATTAATAATATATTTTAAACTTTTGGAAATTTAATTTGAAAATATACTGAAA
This sequence comes from Allium cepa, assembly GCA_030765085.1. Taxonomy (NCBI): domain Eukaryota; kingdom Viridiplantae; phylum Streptophyta; class Magnoliopsida; order Asparagales; family Amaryllidaceae; genus Allium; species Allium cepa. The sequence goes on from CM060938.1 coordinate 231,910,537, forward strand.
AATATCAAACAAATAAAATGAGTAATAAACTATACATAAATTCCAATTTATTTTGAGTTTAAAAAATCTTGAAATAATAAATATTTTAAAAGAAAAAAATCATTTGAATTCAGATTATATATATATATAATACATACCTTTTTTTGAAAAGAAAAAAAATCAGTTATTAATAAAATTAGTTTTTAGAAATCATTTCTTTCTTTAAATTGGTATAAGTAGAAGTAATAGACATAAATGAATTTTTATTCAAGTGGATTGGAATTTGAGATTAAATTTAAAATAAATGTTTTAAAATAAGTGGCATTTAAAATTATTAAGGTGTAATTTATACAGTGTAAATTTTTGGCTATAGCAATTCTTTTTTTTAACATTGTGTGTATATATATATATATGCTAATGTAATAAAAGGTACATTCATTTATAAAATAAATATGATATAAAAAAATTTATAAACATTCTTTTGTCTTTGAAAATTTTAAATGTAAACATATACATAAGGAAGTAAAGAAGTAAACATCACATAGGAATATTATGATGATTTCTTACAAATGGCATTCAACATCATTGTTTAAATAAAATAATAAATTATAAATTATAAAAACTTTTAATCTCCCCATGTTCAATCATAAAACAACTCAACAAATTTGAACAAAACAGTAAAGAAAAGATTTGGCATTTCAAATCTAAACACCATAGAAAAAGAAAAGAAAATATAACCAGGCTATTTTCCAAAAGCTCCTCATATTCTTCTCTAAACATTTTCTCCCATCTTCATGTTCATATCTGAAAACCAAAGATTTCAAACAAACTGCCTCTATTCAAAATCTAAAACCTGATCAAGCTAAAGTAAAATAAAAATTTAAAATCAGAGATCAAATCAAAATCTGGAACAACTTCAATCTGAAAACTAACAGATCAGGTTCAAGTGCATCCCAATCAACAAGTTGATGAAGTTCAAAATTTGAAGCAAGTTGAAAACCTGGGGACAAGAATCAAATGTAGATTCAACTTAATTCCAAATCAAATATAAAGCTCAACTCAGATCATAAATTCCAGATTCAACAATCAAAACCAAGACCAAATTCAAGTTTCAGATTTTGGAAATCTGTTCTAGGCACAATCGTTCTCTGAAAATCTCAGGTGAGTAAACATCTCCTTAGAACTTAAGTAATTCTGGTTTGTTGCTTGTGAAAGTCTCCTGAGATGATTTGATGTTTGTTTGTGAATATTTAAATGGTATTTCTGTTGGGTAAATTGAAAGTATATGATTAAGGTACATGATGCATAAATCTGGAAAAACAGATATAGTCTCTGTTAAAAAAAAAATTACAGGCTTAAAAAGTTCAAATCCAATTCTAATTGCTCTGATCTTTTTTAATCAGTAATGTAAAAACAATATATATTCAAAAAAATCAGAATTTAATTTTTAAAATATAATTTTGATGGAACATGGAATGTTTTGTCTAGGAATAGAATATACAGTGAAATTTCAAGGTTTACCCAAATTTCAAATTGCATGAATTCTAGATTTGATTGCACCACCTAAAACTATTTCAAAAATGATGATTTTTAAGACAAAAATTAGAATTTTTAGTTGCGTATTAAGGTGGCGTTTGCGAGGTGAACAGATAATGGGTTCTCTCGATTTTCTGATGATTGATCAAGTGTTGGACATCGGGATCAAGGTGGTGGGTTCTGGAATGATTGGAGCTTGTAGGAAAAATGCAAGGAATTTTTTTTACACATTTTGGTTGAGGATACGAATCGATTTATGGCTTATGTGTTATATTTTCTCGACGACAGTCGTGTGGCAATTTCGCCGCTGACATAGTGATGCGGGCGATCGCCTACAGGGGGATTAGAGCGTTGTGTGGTGAGGCAGATGTGGGTTGGGTGACGTGAGACTTGGTGGTCCGAATTGGCAAAGCGAGCGTGTTTTATGGCGATGTGTGTTGTCTACGAAGGAGGTAATGAACTCGATTGTGTTTGTCAAAGAAATCATCATCATTGGACGATCAGGCTGGGAGGAGAGGTCGAAATCGACTTGTCAAGGACCACGGTGATGACCGAAGTTGGCCAGAGGGCTGTGCATGTGCACCGTGCACATTGGATTTGTGTTGTTTTGGTGAAGTGATGGAAGAAAGAGTGGGGCTCGGGTGACTACTCGGGTTCGTGTGCGTGCAATAATGTGTTTGACTCAAAGCAGTTGAACGTTGCAAAGGTCTCGAAGTCATACTCGGGGAAATCGAAAAATAGCTCGGGTCTGTTGGTTTCACTATAAAAACAGTTTTATACTTTTAAAATAAATCAATTTTTACTTAATAATTTTCTTAAAAACTACTTCTTTTCAAAATAATAATTTTTTATTTAACCTTGGGATTAATTAATGGTTTTAAAATAAATTTACTTTGAATATTAAGGTATTTTGTTATACACATGTAACCTTTATTTTTTTTAAGTTTATGTCAAATAAACTTAATATGGTGATTAAAGATTTAATTAAGAAGTGATGTTTTTGAAGGTTAATTAACTTAAAGGATTAAGCTGATTTTGGTTAATGAGAATTAACTACAATGATTAGTAATACAGGTTTACATAATAATTAAAGTAATTAATTTAGATAAATGATTGGCCTTTAATTAATAAAGTATAAATTTATTTATGAAAGTAAATTAAAGATAATTACCTTGTATAATTAAATAGAAGATAATTACCTTGTGTAATTAAATAAAAGCCAATTCCTTAGAGAAATCATTAAAGGATAATTAATTACATGGTAATTAATCAAATGGTGATTAACTAAGATAATTAATTTAGGGGTAATTAATTAATTTAAAGTTAAATTAATAAATGAAGAATGATAATCAATTAAGGATAATTAATTGGAATTAAGATTTAATTAAAAATTAAGGATTCATTAATTAAAATAATTAATTAAAGGTCAATAAATAAAAGTAATTAAGGTTTAAATTAATTATGATTAAGGGTTAATTAATTACGATAATTAATTAAAGAAATGATTAATTAATGAAGGTGGTTAAGACTTAATCAATTGTAGTTAATAATAATTAATCATTGACTAAAGATTTCTAAGGAAAGTAATTATGTGAGTAATAAATTTAAAACCACACGATTTATTCACCTTAATCGAAGTTGTTTGATTATTATTGAATGTTGTGTGATGGATTGATATATTTGATATGTGATGAGATGCGATGTGATGAGTTTCTATATTTGTCATGAATATACTATTGTATGAATATGAAAACCCCTTGACCCGTAGAACGACATTTGAATTTCGATGCAATAGGGAGTCGGATTCCAGTTGGTTATCCGAAACCCACATCGAATCATAATGATGAATCTTTATGATTGATAAATTTATTTTATCTATGAATCTGTGAATAAAGATAAGCGTTATGGGTTATACCGCTTATCGATATGATTTAATCTGTGATGATGATGTTGTGCACAATTGTGTCGAACCCCTGGACCACACTTATACACATAGAAATATGGATTGCATGTGGAAATTGGTTAAGTCATAGATTTTTTTTGAAATGGTTTTAAATTTGAATTTTGAATCCAAATGGTTTTGGAAATGAATTGGGTTTATAGTAATAAGCTTTTGAAAAGGTGTTTTCAAAGATAAAAGTTATTTTTGAATAACTTGATAAAGTTTTGAAATTTAAATAATTTTAATTAAATTTGAATCCAATATTTCAAATTGAATTCTATGGTTTGGAAACTATGGTTAAAAAAGGTTATTCAACCTATAAATGTGTTTATATGGGTTTTTAAATCAATTTTAAAAGTGTTGTTTTTGGACTTTAAATTTAACCCAAGATTTTAACTTGTATAGATATAATTGGATTTTTCCGAAACGAAAACTTTTTGTTTTCAAATAATAAGAGCTTTCATATAAGAAGTGAACTTTCAATTTGTGTTAAAAGGATTTCAAGTCTAAGATGAAAATGATTTTCCAAGTTATGAATGAATCATTGGAAAATGAGGTTTAAAGCTATAAATTAAATCTTTAATTTAAAGATTTAATGAGTTGATCCAATCGAAATGGAAATTGTTTTGAAAATCTATGAATAGATCTTTGTGAAACTAGGTGAACTTTGTGAAACGAATCTTTTTGTTAAAAGACTTGAAATGGTAATTTGTTTAACCATTTGAAAGAAAAGCTTTGGATTTTTAAGTCGTGACTTAACTTAAATCCCTTATCCATATGTTTTAAACATTACGCTCATTGTTCAGTTTAGCCGGGAGAGGACCTTGTGTCATATAACCCATTCCGAATAATGATGCGACGTTATGGATTACATTTGAAGATTGGTGTTGAAGACCGGGTATTTGCAAGAACGATAGGATAACTATCGATTGTCTCTGCACCGAGTAGCTACCGTATAGAGATTCTCCAAGTTATGGAAGTCTGATCGGGATTGTGGATACCCGGATTGCAAGGGCTTCTCCGAAAGTGCCTTCGCTTCTGTTCGAACCCGGCACAGACTTGTATGGTTGTATGTCCGACATTACACTTTGAGATATTAAACTGATCTTTATCAACTACATTTCTTCTTTGTGGCGGAGAATTTATTCTCTTAGCTTAACACACTTCTCTGAGACGTACGAGCTCAGAGGTTACGTAGTTGATATTTATCAGTGGTATACTCCCAATTTGGTTGTGTGACATGCTAAGTGATGCTATGTGTTGATGATCATTTGTTGATCATTTGTGATCAAAGCATGTCTTTTGTATAAAGCGTAGCTTTGTGGACGAGACTGCATCAGGACCTCACACCCCGGAAATGGTCGAAACAGGAAAGATGCGGCAAAGTTATGAGGGTCGCTCGGTTTAGGTGTGTGTCATTTCCTTTTGGAAATGGGTGGTATCATGATATGGAGCCCAGTTACTGACTCATGTGGACACTGCAGATCTATTACTTTGTTATTGCTTTATGGTTTAGAGGCACCTCGGATAAAGGTCCCAAAGGACCGGGGGATGGCATGCTCGAGTAGTAGTTACCTAGTTACAGAGGTAACCCGGCCTTGTGTTGGCAGAGATCCGGTTAGGTTCTCGGGACGTCCCGCCAGAGGAGATCCCATGGACAGTAGGAAGTTCCTTAGCCTGAACATTTGTTGGAAATATAATCAAAACAATACAGCCCTGTACGGTTTTAGTTGTATAACCTGTCATGGAATGTGGGAGGTAACCTACTATTGAACATGGTAGCTATAGTAGGCATACGATACTGGTCGTATGTTGGCTAGGATTTATATTATACTTTCGAAATGATTTTTCTACACTTTGCACTTATAGTAATAATATCAAAGAAATTTTCTCGTATCAAGCACGTTTGACTATCATAAGGAGAAATCTCCTCCAAGTCTGCGTTTGCATTGTGTGTGTGGCGGGAGGCCTTATGGTAGTTTTATTTTCCAAAAGCATTACAGTTTTATTTTAAATTCTCTTGTTGTCTGTTTTAAAGACCAAATGTTTTTTTTGTTTTCTCATACCAGTCCTACGACTGACTTGGAGTTTATTTTTCCTTTCCTAAACTCTTGGTGCCCACAATTTTCCCCACACGGGCAGTATAGAGTTGGGGTTTTCAGATAGTCAGGTTTAGTAGATTATCTGGAGGTAGTTCCGTCTTTGGATCGGGACTGCACTTGCTTACTTTGTGCATTGTTATTGGGGGTTCGAGCTATTTCTGGATTGGTGCCTTAGAGATGGAGATTGTCGATACTGGAGTTCTCTTCTGAAGACCATATTGGAGTTTTGTTCCGCTGTTGGTGTTGTGTTTTCTTTCCGCTGCTATTGTCTTATATCGTATCTCTGATGTATATTGATATTCGTTGTATCATCTGTTGTATCATATTGTATCAAATATTGTATCAAATGTTGTATATCAAATGTATTATTCATTTCTTCCGCTGTGTTATTTTACTTAATGTGTTATAAGCTCCGACGAACCAGAATCGACATTTGGATCTGTGGCATTTGAATACGGGTGTCGCATTCGGTGCCGATTTTCGAAGGTCGAGTCAGGGTCGCTACATTTGGTATCAGAGCTGAAGGTTAAAACTTTAGCTCAGGAGTATAACACATTAAGTAACTCATTAGAGATAGGGGAAGTATATCCCTAAGATATCCGTTCGAATGTTTCAGTAAATTCTCTTACTATTCGCTGATAGCAAGTATGAGTGCGAGAAGAGGACGAGATAGGGGACATGGGAGTACCACTACAAATGGTCAATACCCTACAACAGTGGAAACAACTTTCTTCTGAATCTCCTTTGATTCGATTCCAAATTCTTTTGATGGCTTCGTGACAGCTCCAGAAAGAAGTTTCGACGTGATGGTGGCCCTACGAATCGTTGTAGAAAATCCTTACTTCGTATCTTTATCCGTTTCTTATCAGCTTTTCTATCTAAACTTTAATGAATTTGAATTTGAAATTGAAAATTTAAATAAATTGGAAATTTTAAATTTAGTTAAATTGGTTAAAAAATATAAGGCTAAATTTGAACTGTATTAATAAAACGATCTCGGTTAAAACCAAATTTGAAATTCTATTGTAATTTTTTGTGTAAACTGAAGTCCGAAGAGGAACAAGTTATATATACTTTGGGATATTTCGACTTGAATTTGGAATCCATATTTAGTGTTTGAGAAATATAGAAGATTGAATCTATCTATCTATCCTCTAGATCCGATATATTTTACGAACGATTAGTTATCCCTTCGAACTAATCAATGCCCTTGCATATTCATAGACCGGTGTACCCGAGTATCTTGTAAAATAATTGTATGAGTTTGTTCTCATATTATCGATATTCTGATTTTGTAAGCCAAATACATAATTGATGTCCAGTTTGATTTGGAAATATATTTCTCTATCTTCCATCTTTTCTTTGTTGTCTCCCTTGCGAATTTCGAGGAAGAAATTTATTTAGGGGGGAATCTGTAACGATCCCAATTTTTGATTAAATTTAAATTGATAATTAAAATAAATTTTTGAATAAAATTATAAATTAATTTGAATTTTTCAAATTAAATAGGATATTTGTCTGTTTGTATATTGATTTTAAAATTTAGTTAGGGCTTTGAAATTCTATATTTAAATCTTATAAATAAAAAAAATAACATCCTAAAATTTGTTAATATAAATTAATAATATATTTTAAACTTTTGGAAATTTAATTTGAAAATATATTGAAAAATCTCAAACAAATAATATGAGTAATAAACTATACATAAATAAATTCCAATTTATTTTGAGTTTAAAAAGTCTTGAAATAATAAATATTTTAAAAGAAAAAAATTATTTGAATTCAAATTACATATATAATACATACCTTCTTTTGAAAAGAAAAAAAAATCACTTTTAAAATTAGTTTGTAGAAATCATTTCTTTCTTTAAATTGGTATAAGTAGAAGTAATAGACATAAATGAATTTTTATTCAAGTGGATTGGAATTTGGGATTAAATTTAAAATAAATGTTTTAAAATAAGTGGCATTTAAAATTATTAAGGTGTAATTTATATAGTGTAAATTTTTTGTTAAAGCAAATATATTTTTTAACATTGTATATATGTATATATATGCTAATGAAATAAAAGGTACATTCATTTATAAAATAAATATGATATCAAAAAATTTATAAACATTCTTTTGTCTTTGAAAATTTTAAATGTAAACATATACATAAGGAAGTAAAGAAGTAAACATCACATGGGAATATCATGATGATTTCTTACAAATGGCATTCAACATCATTGTTTAAATAAAATAATAAAATTAAAATTTGTAAAAACTTTTTATCTCCCCATATTCAATCATAAAACAACTCAGCAAATCTGAATAAAACAGTAAAGAAAAGATTTGGCATTTTAAATCTCAACACCATAGAAAAAGAAAAGAAAATATAACCAGGCTATTTTCCAAAAGCTCCTCATATTCTTCTCTCAACATTTTCTCTCATCTTCATGTTCGTATCTGAAAACCAAAGATCTCAAACAAATTGCCTCTATTCAAAATCTAAAACCTGATCAAGCCAAAGTAAAACAAAAATTCTAAATCAGAGATCAAATCAAAATCTGGAACAACTTCAATCTGAAAACGAACAGATCAGGTTCAAGTGCATCACAATCAACAAGTTGATGAAGTTCAAAATCTGAAGCAAGTTGAAAGCCTAGGGACAAGAATCAAATATAGATTCAACTTAATTCCAGATCAAATATAAAGCTCAACTGAGATCATAAATTCCAGATTCAACAATCAAAACCAAAGACCAAAATCAAATTTTAGATTATGGAAATCTGTTCCAGGCTCAAATTGCTCTCTGAAAATCTCAGGTGAGTAAACATCTCCCTAAAACTTAAGTAATTCTGGTTTGTTGCTTGTGAAAGTCTCCTGAGATGATTTGATGTTTGTTTGTGAATATTGAAGTGGTATTTCTGTTGGGTAAATTGAAAGTATATGATTAAGTTACAGGATGCATAAATCTGGAAAAACATATATGGTCTCTGTTGCCAGAAAAATTACAGGCTTAGAAAGTTCAAATCCAAATTCTAATTGCTTGATCCTTTTTAATCAGTAATGCAAAAAACAATATATGTTCAAAAACATCAGAATTTTATTTTTAAAATATAATTTTGATGGAACATGGAATGGTTTGTCTCGGAATGGAATATACAGTGAAAATTCAAGGTTTATCCAAATTTCGAATTGCATGAATTCAAGATTGGATTGCACCACCTAAAACTATTTCAAAAATGATGATTTTTAAAAAAAAAATTAGAATTTTTAGTTGCGTATTAAGGTGGCATTTGTGAGGTGAACAGATAATGGGTTCTCTCGAATTTCTGATGATCGATCAAGTGTTGGACTTCAGGATCGAGGAGGTGGGTTCTGGAATGATTGGAGATTGTAGGAAAAATGCAAGAAATTTTTTTATTCATTTTGGTTGAAGATACGAATCGATTTAGGGTTTATGTGTCATATTTTGTCGACGACAGTCGTGTGGCAATTTCGCCATTGACACGGTGATGCAGGCGATCGCCTATAAGGGGATTAGAGCATTGTGAGGTGAGGCAGATGTGGGTTGGGTGACGTGAGACCTGGTGGTCGGAATTGGCGAAGCGAGCGTGTTTCCTGGCGATGTGTGTTGTCCAGGCAGGAGGTAATGTACTCAATTCTGATTGTCGAAGAAATCATCGTCATTGGACGATCAGGCTGGGAGGCGAGGTCGAAATCGACTTGTCAAGGACCACTGTGATGATCGGAGTTGGCCAGAGGGGCTTTGCATGTGCACTTTGCACATTGGATTTGTGCTGTTTTGGCAAAGTGGTGGAAGAAACAGTGGAGCTCGGGTGACTACTCTGGTTCGTGTGCGTGCAGTACAGTGTTTGACTCGAAGCAGTTGAACGTTGCAAAGGTCTCGAAGTCATACTTGGGGAAATCGAAAAATAGCTCGGGTATGTTGGTTTCACTATAAAAACAGTTTTAAACTTTTAAAATAAATCAATTTTTACTTAATAATTTTCTTAAAAACTACTTCTTTTCAAAATAATAATTTTTTATTTAATCTTGGGATTAATTAATGGTTTTAAAATAAATTTACTTTGAATATTATGGTATTTTGCTATACACATGTAACCTTTATTTTTTTTTAAGTTTATGTCAAATAAACGTAATATGGTGATTAAAGATTTAATTAAGAAGTGATGTATTTGAAGCTTAATTAACCTAAAGGATTAAGCTGATTTGGTTAACGAGAATTAACTACAAGGGTTAGTAATAAAGGTTAACATAATAATTAAAGTAATTCATTTAGATGAATAATTTGTCTTTAATTAATAAAGGATAAATTTATTTATGAAAGTAACTTAAAGATAATTACCTTGTATAATTAAATAGAAGATAATTACCTTGTGTAATTAAATAAAAGCCAATTCCTTAGAGAAATCATTAAAGGATAATTAATTACATGGTAATTAATCAAATGGTGATTAACTAAGATAATTAATTTAGGGGTAATTAATTAATTTAAAGTTAAATTAATAAATGAAGAATGATAATCAATTAAGGATAATTAATTGGAATTAAAATTAAAGTAAAAATTAAGGATTCCTTAATCAAAATAATTAATTAAAGGTCAATAAATAAAAGTAATTAAGGTTTAAATTAATTAAGATTAAGGGTTAATTAGTTAAGATAATTAATCAAAGAAATGGTTAATTAATGAAGGTGGTTAAGACTTAATCAATTGTAGTTAATAATAATTAATCATTGACTAAAGATTTCTAAGGAAAGTAATTATGTGAGTAATAAATTTAAAACCACACGATTTATTCTCCTTAATCAAAGATGTTTGATGGTTATTGAATGTCGTGTGATGAATTGATATATTTGATATGTGATGAGATGTTATGTGATGCTTTGTGCAGAGCTGCAATATTTGTGATGAATATACTATTGTATGAATATGAAAACCCCTTGACCCGTAGAACAATATTTGAATTTCGATGCGACAAGGAGTCGGTCTGTTGGTTATCCAAAACCCACATCAAATCATAATGATGAATTTTTGTGATTGATAAACTTATTTTATCTATGAATTTGTGAATAAAGATAAGCGTTATGGATTATACCGCTTATCGATATGATTAATATTTGATGATGATGATGTTGCGCACAATTGTGTTGAACCCTTGGACCACACTTATACGCACACAAATATGGATTGCACGTGGAAATTGGTTAAGTCACAGATTTTTTTTGAAATGGTTTTAAATTTGGATTTTGAATCCAAATGGTTTTGGAAATGAATTGGGTTTATAGTAATAAGCTTTTGAAAAGGTGTTTTCAAAGATAAAAGTTATTTTTGAATAACTAGATAAAGTTTTGAAATCTAAATAATTTGATTTAAATTTGAATTGAATATTTGAAATTGAATTCTATGGTTTGGAAACTATGGTTTAAAAAGGTTATTCAACTTATGGAAGTGTTTATATGGGTTCTTAAATCATTTTTAAAAGTGTTGTTTTGGGACTTTAAATTTAACCTAAGATTTTAAATTGTATAGATATAATTGAATTTTTCCGAAATGAAAACTGTTTGTTTTCAAATAATAAGAGCTTTCACATAAGAAATGAACTTCCAACTTGTGTTAAAAGGATTTCAAGTCAAAAATGAAAATGATTTTCCAATTTATGAATGAATCTTTGAAAAACAAGGTTGAAAGCTATAAATTAAATCTTTAATTTAAAGATTTAATGAGTTAATCGAATCGAAATGGAAATTGTTTTGAAAATCTATGAGTAGATTTTTGTGAAACTAGGTGAACTTTGTCAAACAAATCTTTTTGTTAAAAGAATTGAAATGGTAATTTGTTTAACCATTTGAAAGAAAAGCTTTGGATTTTTAGGTCGTGACTTAACTAAAATCCCTGACCCATATGTTTTAAACATTACGCTCATTATTCGGTTTAGCCGGGAGAGGACCTTGTGTCATATAACCCATTCTGAATAATGATACGACGTTGTGGATTGCATTTGAAGACCGGTGTTGAAGACCGGGTATTTGCGAGAGTGATAGGATAACCAATCATTGTCTCTGCACCGAGTAGTTACGGTATAGAGATTACCTAAGTGATGGGAAGTCCGATTGGGATTGTGGATGCCCGGATTGCAAGGGCTTCTCCGGAAGTACCTTCGGTTCTGTTCGAACCTGGAACAGACTTGAATGGTTGTATGTCCGACATTACACTTTGAGATATTAAGCTGATCTCTATCAAATACATTTCTTTTTGGTGGCGGAGAATTCATTCTCTTAGCTTAACACCCTTCTCTGAGACGTACGAGCTCAGAGGTTATGTAGTTGATATTTATCAGTGGTATACTCTCAAATTGGTAGTGTGACATGCTAAGTGTTGTTGTGTGTTGATGTTCATTTGTTGATCATTTGTGATCAAAGCACGGCTTTTTTATAAAGCGTAGCTTTGTGGACGAGATTGCATCTGGACCTCACACCTAGGAAATGGTCGAAACAGGAAAGACGCGGCAAGGTTTTGAGGGTCGCTCCCTTTAGGGTGTGTCATTTCCTTATGGAAAAGGGTGGTATCATGGTATGGAGCCCAGATAATTACTCATGTGGATACTGCAGATCTATTACTTTGTGATTGCTTTGTGGTTTAGAGGCGCCTCGGATAAAGGTCCCAAAGGACCGGGGGATGGCATGCCCGAGTAGTAGTTACCTAGTTACAGAGGTAACCCGGCCTTGTGTTGGTAGAGATCCGGTTAGGTTCTCGGGACGTCCCGCCAGAGGCGATCCCATAGACAGTAGAAAGTTCCTTAGCCTGACCATTTGTTGGAAATCCAATCAAAACAATATGCGCCCTATACAGTTTTAGTTGTATAACCTACTATGGAATGTGGCAGTAACCTACTATTGAACATGGTAGCTATAGTAGGCATACGATACTGGTCGTATGTTGGCTAGGATTTATATTATACTTTCGAAATGATTTTTCTACACTTTTCACTTATAGTAATAATATCAAAGAAATTTTCTCGTATCAAGCATGTTTGACTATCATAAGGAGAAATCTCCTCCAAGTCTGCATTTGCATTGTGTGTGTGGCGGGAGGCCTTATGGTAGTTTCATTTTCCAAAAGCATTACGGTTTTATTTTAAATTCTCTTGTTGTCTGTTTTAAAGACCAAATGTTTTTTTGTTTTCTCATACAAGTCCTACGACTGACTTGGAGTTTATTTTTCCTTTCCTAAACTCTGGGTGCCCACAATTTTCCCACACGGGCAGTCTAGAGTTGGGGTTTTCAGATAGTCGGGTTTAGTAGATTATCTGGAGCTAGTTCCGTCTTTGGATCGGGACTGCACTTGCTTATCTTTTTGTGCATCGTTATTGGGGCTTCGAGTTATTTCTGGATTGGTGCCTTGGAAATGGAGATCGCCGATACTAGAGTTCTCTTCTGAAGACCATATTGGAGTTTTTTCCGTTGTTGTTGTTTTCTTTCCATTCCGTTGCTATGGTCTTGTATCATATCTCTAATGTTTATTGATATTCGTTGTATCATCTGTTATATCATATTATATCAGATTATCAATTGTTGTATACCAAATATATTATTCATTTCTTCCACTGTGTTATTTTACTTAATGTGTTTTAAGCTCCGACGAACCAAAATCAACATTTGGATCTGCGGCATTTGAATACGGGTGTCGTATTCGGTGCCAATTTTCGAAGTTCGAGTCAGGGTCGCTACAATATACATACATACAATGTAAAAAGAAGAATTGTTTTAACCAATATTTACATTTTATAAATTACACCTTAATGGTTTCAAAAGACAATTATTTTTCTAAAACATTTATTTTAAATTCAAATTCCAATTCGACTTGAATTAAAATCCATTTATGTCCATTTATATATTCATATATATACTTGTACAATTTAAATTCAATTTCAATATATGCACTATAGTCTACTCATATATGCATCATATATACATACAAAATTTTAAATTCAAATGACCTTTTAAAACATTTATTATTTCAAGATTTTAAACTCAAAAGAAATTGGAATTTCATTCATACAAATTATCACTTGTTTTATTTGTTTGAGATTTTTCAATTTATTTTCAAATTAAATTCCAAAGGTTTAAATATATTACTAATTTAAAATGATAAATTTTAGGACATTACATCGCCTATTGTAATAAATAATTAATATGTAATAAGTAATAATTAATAACTACAAATAAATTAAAATAATTAACAGTTAATAAAAATTTAATAATAAATAATAATTAAGTAAATGATACTTAAATAATAATAAAAATTAGATATTAATAGCCAACATGTTTGGTTTCAATTGGTTGGTATTTCAGACTATGAGATTACAGGTCACAGGTTAGAACCTAGAGGTGTACCTTGTTGAAATTAACAGAGCATGCTAAATAATAATAATAATTAATTATTAATGTGTAATAATTAAAAAATGCTATAAAATACTAATAATTAATTATTAACTTGAAATATGAAACAACCATATTAGTAATAAATTATTAATTAATATTTAATAATTAATAATTAATCAATAATAAATTAATTAATAATCAACATTCAATAAACAAATAATTAATTATTAATTATAATTAATAGTTACTATTAAATAATTGTAATTAATAATTAGTAATATAAAATTATAATAATTAGTAAAATAAAAGTTAAACGGTAATAATTAAAAGCTAAAATTTAATATCAAATAATAATGATAATTAAAAAAATTAATTAAATAGTAATAATTAACGATTATTTTGAAACATAAAATAGTTACCATTAATATTTAGTAATCCACCTAAGTGAAATATACTTTCTTAATGAATTTAGGAATTCGTATAATATTTAAATATAAATTTTCACTTATGGCTCTATCTTCAGCAAGCGAGCAGAGCATTTGAGCGGTCCAACCATATGTTTCCTATATGATAATTTTTCCTATTTTACTTGTAAAAATTAAAATAAATAATATTTTTTATAAAATATTTGCCCTATTAAACAATGGATAATTAATAAATAACTTTTACTAATTATGATTAAATATATTAAAATTAACTATTATTATTATTATTAATTAGTAATATATACATAATAACTAACATTTAATAATTTATATTCAATTATAATTATGGGTATTACGTAATAATAGCTAGTGGTAATTATTAATTAATATTGAATATACAAAAGTCGGTAATTAATAATCGTAATTGTTGCATAATAAAATATAGAAAATAATTAGCATTACTAATATTCAGTTATAATTAAGAAGTAATAATTAATAATTAAGAAGTAATAATAAATAGTCACTATTCATTATCTAATAATTAATAATTAAGAATAATATTTAATATTTAATAAGTAATATTTTGAAATTTTGTCTAAAATAAATTTAAAAATATTCATAAAACTTAAAAAACTTTCGTAAAATTTGAAAATGCCATTTTGAAATTTTTAGAATATTTAATTAAAATATTTAAAATTTTGAATTTATTTAGAATAAAGAAAAAAGTATTTATTAAGTTTAAATCCATAAAATTTAAATACAATATGAAAATATTCAAAATTTTATAAAATTCAAAAAAGTTAAAAAATTATAAATTCGAATAATACAAATATTATGTTAGTAATTATTATTTTCATATCCATGTGGATGTTCACTTTTGTAATTAGTGGAAATTTTTTTTCATGCATCAGAAAATTGGACCCAAATTCCAAAATTAAGTTTGGCTCCAACTTACTTTTCGTTCCCGTTTCTCAAATCCATGGCTCCCTCGTTCTCATCGATCACTACTATTTTCCTCAATCCCTCTTGCTTTTTATTCCTTATCATTGGTTCTCTAACTGGCCTGCCACCATCGCCATCAACTACCTCACATACGACCGGGCCAACTTGCCTTTACCCACTACGACCCATTATGGTGCCAAATTAGAAAGCTTGAAGCGATGTCAATCTCCGCCTAGAAAAGCATAGGCAAAGGCTCTTCTATGCCCTGGCCACCCGATTCTCCACGTCGATCTCCTCATTTCGTCCTTCGATCAAGCAAAGATCTTAATGTCGCGGGCTCCAGAAGCAGCTATTAGGTAACCATGCGCATTTCCTTTATGTGTTTACCCATCATGTGCATTTATTAGGGGACTATGCTATTTTAAGTATTAGCACCTGCATTAGTTTAAAATAACATATAATTAAAACCTTATAGACTTTATTCATGAGAAAGTTTAGAAATATAATATATCCTATTTGAGTTCTTAATTCATTGTTGTGAGCATATTAGTAGTTATTTCTAACTTCTAACATGTAAAGGAGTACAAAATAGCATACAACTTTCTAGCATTAGTGCCTCAAATTGTTTTTGCACAAACAGATTATTTTCCTTCTATAGTTTTGCAACTAATTTCGATTACATTGGCCAAAGCATACAAGACAGAAGGCTTGTTTAAAATAGTATTAGGTTGTCCTGTGACCTAGGTAATGAATTTTCACTCTAGGCTAACAATTAATAAAAATTTAGCAATTTATAATAATGTATAAAGGTCATGTACTTAATTAGCATTATTGTTTGCTAATTAGAATCATTTTAGGCTATAATATTTGGGACTATTTTCTGTAGCCTATAAATATGTATTTTCCTAACTTTTGAATTATCAACTAACTAACACTCTGATTCACACAGACCAATTTTCTTTTTTACAGATTTCGTTACTTCCATCAATGTTTAAAGCAGTTATACTTTGTAAGAAGTCCTTTAGGTATGGATTCTGATAATTCCACAAACGGGGTTGGTATATTGCTTTTTGTCTCTTTTTTTGCCCAATTTTAAGTGAAGTTTTGTGTTTTTATCATAAAGCGTTGCTTCTTTCAATGGGAATCACAATATCATGTGATTTGTAGATATTTTTCTTATGTAGATATTGTAATTTTGGTATTTTATGGGTTAAGCAATTAAGCTTGATGACAGGTTAGCTATTACACATAACATTGTTGGGCTATGAATAAATGGGGGTTTGGTCATCTTGCATTGTAGGAAATTAAAACGATTTCATTAGAGTTATATGGTTGATTTTATAACTTGAAGTGGTAGTTAAAATTACATGTAATATTCATTTTCCATATATTGGATGCCTTTGAACTATGACTATAAATTGTGTAGTGCAATGATTGATCCTTTCTTAAATGCAAGGTTTATTTAACTTTAAATTTAGAATATACTAATTTTTGGAAGTCCCTTCATTTTACTGGATATAGTTTATATAGTTTGTTTTATAATGTTGGCATATGAGACAGCTTAAGCTAGTTAATATGCTTGGTATCTTATAAAGCGGCACATAATTTATTGGTGGTTTCTATTAAACAAACATAACACAACAATAAATCAGATGTAGATTCTTTCTACAAAGATGACTTGGGGATGGCGAAGTTAATAATTTTCACAACTATCGCACCTGAACCGAACAGTCACATGTAAAACAGACAAATGGTGCCTGTAATCCCACTTTTTGGCAAAAACTGAAATATCAACAAATTGGCAAGGAATGATGGACATCGGGATTAAAGATCGCTTGGAAACAAGGCTACAACCGATGACGTCAAAATTTGGTCGAGCTCTGATCGGGACGGAATCGATTGGAGATGATGATGAGGACTAGGAGAGGCTATGTTTCAAGTTTCAGGTCAATCGGAGTTCGTATGGAGGAGATATGATCGATACAAGGTAGAAAGGTCATACTGTTCGAATCCATCAAGGGGTCGAGGTAACGCTCATTTCGAATCAATCAGAGGAACGTCCTTCGAATCGATTTATTTCGTTTCCATTGGAAGGATACCTCCTCAGCTCCATTCGTATCCATCAGGTTCGTATCGATCAAAGGCATGGCGTGGTGGTGGTTCGAATCAATACGCTTCGTATCGATTCGAAAGTAAGGACTTGTCTTGACTCGCTGACTTCGTATCGGTCAAATGGGAAGAAGCGGTATGCTTCGAATCGATACTCTCGTATCGATAGAAGATGGACTTTGGCATTTTCGTATCCATCAGGTAAAATCTCGCTTGTATCCATTAGGTAAGGCTTCGTTCGTATCCATCATCGAGTATGGTTTCGTACACATCTGTTGGCCTTTCATTCGTATCGATAGCAATTAACATTTTCGTATCGATCGGATCGATACGAGATACTCCCCTGCGATCGATACGAGAGCAAACAGTTGAGTACATGAAGGAGTGATGGACACGTGCAAGCATGAAGCGTGGATACGTGTGCGTCTCTAGGAAGGAAGCGTTCAACTCGGCGCATCAAGTGGAGTCAACACGCCGCGATATTCGAATCGACCCGGGAAGGTAGGGCCACGTCATTGCGCACACGCGCATTGGATCGAGTCAAAGGTGATGGATTCGAGATGATGGATTCGAAGACGACAGACAATGGAGAACCCAATTTCAAATCGATCATAACTTAAGATCCAAAGATCCAAATGCAACGAAATTTTCACAGCAGCTTGCACGCAAGGTAAGAAATGTTCCTGCCAAGTTTCAGCTCGATTGGATCATTTTTTTGATGGATACGAAATCACTTCGTATCGATCACAGATCGAGTCGAAACTTGGTGGGGTCGGTCGCGTGGGCCCACTCACATGCCAGAAGGAGTCTCCCGAAGTTTGAGCGCAATATCAGCCCCCAACGCCTATAAATAGCACCCTGAAGCCTACACAGAAGGGATCTTTTGGCTATTGAACGTCCAAACTCTGCCGGATTAATTTCTACACTTCAATACTGCTATTGTACTGGAAATTCTTCATATTTACTGCTGTACTCTTCTGTAATCGTCAAGGATAATCAATAAAAGGATAAAACTTTGGAGTGGACGTAGGCCGGAGATAGCCGAACCACTATAAATCTGGTGTCTTTGTTCATTATTTCTGAATGGCTGTTTGATATTTGTTGTGATCTGATATTTGTGCTTGAATATAATTGGTTTGTGACCATACACTGGTGCTTTCATGGTATTCGGGGTTTGTGACCAATTTTGGCACAAACACTTTGGTGCTTTCATTGAGAGGGACTAGCACCCGCTACATCGGATTCGAAGTTCGGATTTGAAAAGTTTGAGGAGTTTTGATTTGAGGACAATGACTAGACAAAATAGTAGAAGACAAAGGGCTGAGAGAAGCCAACAAGGAGGAAGCCAGGAGGCATCTTCTGGAGCAGGAGAAGGACAGGCTTCCGTCTACATAACCCGGGATGAAATGGAAGCTATGGCAAATTCATTGCAGGAGAGGTTGTTGAAGAGTCAACAGGAAATGATGCAAACTTTCTTTGAGCAGATGAGAGCTGCAGGGATGCAGAACTTAGGAAAAGCTACAACGGCTGTGGATGCAGGACAAGGGACTAGGGTCGTGCAACCCAATGGAGGACGGGATACGGAGCCAGAAGGCAATCTACAACGGCTTGGGGGCAGGCCCACGGGATCCAACACAGGAGGACCTATGGAAGGAGTTCAACAGGCTAGGGCCAACGTTGCTGAGCCACATGAGGAATATGTGCCGGAGTTCCCTCGAGGGCGTGGGGGGCAACCCCCAGCAGACAATACTGGATTAGTGGAGATCATCAGAAAAACTGTGCGAGGTGATCTGACCAACAGAGACTTGGAAGGAGTGAATAGGAGTCCGTTTGCTCGGGAAATAAGGATGGCTCAGAATCCACCTAAGTTCAAGCTACCTAGCGTGGATGTGTATGATGGTAAGGCAGACCCAACTGATCACTTGACGAGGTACACCAGACACATGGAGGTGCTGGGGGCATCGTAGGAAGTAATCGCATGATGTTTTCCTTTGTACTTGACGGACTTAGCTGCAATGTGGTTTAGGCAGCTGGGAGAAGGATCTATCAGGACTTGGGGGGAATTGGTGGAAAGGTTTTTGGGGCAGTTTCGGGTTCATATCAAGAGACCGAAAAACGTGATGACACTGACATCGGTAAAACAGAGGATGGATGAATCGCTTATGTAGGATCTAGATTAACCCTAGAGGGGGGTGAATAGGGTTATAGCAAATTTTCTCGTTTTAAACACAGAAACAAACTGCACAAATAAATATGCTGAAAAGTTAATCACACACAAAATTTACCCAGCTTCGGCAACCCCTGCCTACTGTTGCATTCCCAGATTTCTATTAGAATTAAACAGTCTCCTGCTTACAAACACTCTAACAGACTCGCAAACCCTGCTCCCACTTACAAACGCTCTAATAGACTCGCACCCCCTGCTCCCGCCTATAGAGTTTTGCAAACTCGCAAACCCTTGCTCCCGCCTATAGAGTTTTGCAAACTCGCACACCCTGCTCACTGAACTAATTCTAACTAGACAATCTGACACTACCTACAACCTAGGTGGTGATTTACCAAGACTTGATTCAAAAAGAAAATTTAAAACAAACTAAAACAGTTTAAAAACTAAAAACCCTATTTGAAATAAAAAACTAAATCCCCTTTATAATAATAAAGGCCGGCCCAATTCTTTTTCTCGTTCCTTTTTCTTTTGGCTTGGTCGTTCCTCTTTCTCGAATTAGGGCTTCGGATCTTTGTGAGAATTAGGGCTTTGATTCTTCATTCGATCTTATTTGTGTTGCTCTTGCTCGCACTCATTCTCTGATGATCGATTCTCTGGTTCTCTTGCTTTATTTGATCGTCTCTTGAGATGATGTCGGTCGTTCCTATTTGATCGAGTTCACTGGATTATGGTATGTATTATTTCGTTGCTGGTTTAATGCTTGCTTGACTCGATGCCTATGATGATAATTGGGGTTTGGTATTCATATGAATTCGAGATACTTGAATTTGCTCGTATCAATTTACACTTTCCTAATTTTTGCGTTCTGTGACTTGATGCGCACGGCTTTGTTTTTGAAGCGTTTGATTTACCTTGATTAACACGACACAGACTTTCCTCTTTTAATTTACGACTTTTTCAAATTCTACACACACTTGATTTCGAACTTGTTGGTCATCACGTTGTTGACTTTGATTTAAGACACAGCATTGAATTTGTTACTGATTTCGTATATACCACTCCACGACTCTGCATTACTTCGGCCATCACTGTTTTCATCCCTACGAGCTTCGTCTCTGGCCTTGTTTGATTTTAGCCTTGACCGCCTTGATGCTGTAACCATACTTTTAGCATGATTGTTCTGGTCTTGTTTATGTATTTTGTTGGTTTTATTTGCACGTTGCTCTTCTCTGTTGCACTTGCTCATTTCAGTTTTCACAGTTGCTTCATTCATTTTGCGTACTTATTTGAGTTTGCACTTGCACTTGATATTGTAGTCTCTGGCCTTCTTGTTCTACCTGAGCTAGCCTATTTGTGGTCTTTGAGTTGCTGTATTGATATGCATGTCACTGTTGCATTCGCTATGCAGTTGCTATGCCTTGTGTTCTTCACTATTGCATAATTGATTATGTTGCTCGGCCCTTGACTTTGTTTGTTGAATTTGTATCACTACAAAATGTTACTGCATTTGGTCCGCACTTGTGAACTTTGACTCTGGTCATTGTTGTATTACTGCTGGAGTTTCAGTTTGGATTGTGGTCTTCATTTGGTTTATTGATATTGCAGTCATTTCTTCAAATCTGCCTGTTTCATTAAGCTTGATCTCTGTTGCATGCATTGCTGGTTGCTTTTGGAATTTCACTTGAGCTTTGTACCTGTAGTTTGCTGTCCATATGAACTTGCATTGCATCACTGTGTCACTGGTGTACTTGAGTTTCTGGCCTGTTGACTGTTGCTTTGAGTTGTTCATTGCCTGGTCTCTGTTGCCTTCAGTAGCTTCATTTTGCACACTGCTACTTGTCTGTAGCCTTTGTTGAGTCTGTGTCATCTGCACTTGTACACTCCAAATCTGTCTGCACTTTTGTCACTGCTTGGAGTTGTTGTGGAATTAGTGTTCTGGTGCATTGCCACACTGCGCTACTCTGGTCTTGCATTTGGTCTGATTGTCTGGACAATTATTTTTTTACTTTGGCTTCACAGAGTTTGTTATGCACTTGCTTGAGTTTCACTGCCATACTTGGTCGTGCTGTAGTCTTCAAGCATATTGATGTGATTGTAGTTTGCATTATGTTGGTCTGGCTTGAACTTGATATTGTTGAACTTTTGGTCATTTCATGTTGATTTTTGAAATTTCACTTGAGTTGAATCCGGTTTCAAAAACTCGGGTTTGACCTTGTGCTCGTGTCGTGATTTCACGTGAGTTGAACCCGGCTTTTCATTTGGGTTTGACCTGTGCTCACCTGTCCCTGTAAATCGATCAAGTGTATATCGATGTGCACGGCCTTGTGGTATGTACAGTGATACACTGTGCATGTCACATTGTTCGTGTGTGATGAATTCAAATGTGAATGATGACGAACAACCCAAATTACTGAGGCAAATCATACTTTCAAAAATCATATTTCATTTTATATTGTAAAAATATTTCTTTTTCAATTTTACTGCGTTAGTGAATATTTTTGCAGATTGCTCAGATGCTGGATTCTAACTGGAATTCAGTTGAAGACAAAATATGAGTGTGAGTGATATGTAGTGAGGTTATTAATGTAAATTGAATTGTGATGTATTCAAAAATGAATATGTATAGTGAGAGCTTGAATTTGTACTATTCAAAATTGTAATAAATATTTGTTTGAATAAAATTTCTGTTTGAATTCAAATTCCATTCAAAATTGTGTAATTTATTTTATTCAACAAATATTTATTTAATCTATGAAAAATAAAATAGTACATTAACAAATACATTTAAATGAATATATATATATATAAGTTTATTATCATCAAACAAAAATCGTATACTCGCATATTCCACAGCTTAGAGCTTTTCTAACTCGATTCAGTGCGGCAGTAGCCTCGGTGGATCGACCTGATCCATCAATGGTTTTAATGGCGGCAGTATCAGGAGTCAGGGAGGATTCGAGTTTCAAGGTATCTCTGATACGAGACCCCCCACAGGATCTCGACGAATTCTTTCACGAGGCATAGAGGTTCCTTCGGCAAGAAGATGCGAGTACGGATTTAAAGTTGAAAAGGGTTAATGCAACTGAGGGTGGAGGGCCATCCAGCAAAGGTTCGGATAAAGATAGAGGAAAAAGGAAGTTGGACGATGATTCTGGAAATGCTAGGAAGCGATGGAAGGATCCAAAGCTTTTCGCATACACAGGATTGAACGAGACGCCGAAGCGGATATACCTGGATGCTCGGAATCGCCTTCCCTACCGAAGGCCGACTAGGAGAGAACCATCAGAATGGGAGAGGACATCAGGAAGGCACTGTCACTTCCATGATTTGGATGGACAAGACACCAACAGCTACAGGCATTTAAAGGATATAATCGAGGAGCATGTCAGGAAGGGACTGTTACCACAGTATATCGGAACTTGGAATGCAATGGCGGAGCAGGAGCAATCGCCGCCTACCTCAAGACACGATCGTGGAAGGCCCAGGAATGATGATCGATTGATCATCCATTGATCAGGATAATATGAAATAAGTAGCGAACTACTGGCAAGCAACCGAGTCATTTACACATGTGTGGGGACTGAGATAGCCCCTGCATGCTCTGAATGATGATAAACTGCGATGTTGTAGTTCGTGAAATTTATCTTTTGCTTTTTGATTGGACACTGCTCTTCTTTTTGGATTTGGTTTTGGAGTTTGGATTGAACTCCTGGTTTTGCTTGCTTTTTGAGTTGGATTTTCCTTTGGATGATTATTTTCGGTTTTAGATGCTGGTTGGGTTTCTGATTCTCTGGTTTTGATTTGGATTTTGGGATTTGGATTTTGGATTGTATTTTGATTGGATTTTTATATGGTTTTTGATAAATGGTCGTCGGGTATGGACTATGCCTGGCAAGGGGTGAGTCACTTAGCCCGAACGTGGTAAATTGACTCATTCAGGTCGTTGAGTATAGACTATGCTCAACAAGGGTCCGGAGTGTTCAGGATTCGTCCTAGGACTTAGGCCCCATATTATCGATTATTGTTTCAGGTCATTGAATATGGACTATGCTCGGCAAGGGTCCGGAGAGACCAGGATTCGGCTTAGGACTTAGGCCATGGCTTTGTACAACGTCCAGGGACACTGGACCACAGTCGTCAGGTGTGGATTGCGCTTGGCAAGAACCCGGAGAGGTTAGCTCAACATCCAGGGACACTGGACCAAGGACATCAGGTGTGGATTGCACTTGGCGAGAACCCGGAGAGGTTAGCTCAACGTCCAGGGACACTGGACCAAGGTAATCAAGTGGGGACTACGCTTGGCGAGAGCCCGGAAAAGTTATGGATTCGGATATTGACCCGGAGAGGTCCTGGATTCGGCTATTGGCTGTTGGACAAGGATGGATTAGGACTCGATTGTCGAGTTCGGATGGATATGGAATTGGCTAAGGCTTTGGTTATAGATTTGGAATCGGGCATCGACTTGGAGCAGTCGAGGATGACACGCTCTGGCGATATGGCTATGGACTTTGGATATTGGAATCGAAACTATTCAAAACACGCCTTCTTATCACAAGGCATGTTTTGGGAGGCAAAGTGTTATCCCACTTTTTGGCCAAAACTGGAATATCAACAAATTGGCAAGGAATGATGGACATCGGGATTAAAGATCGCTTGGAAACAAGGCAACAATCGATGACGTCAAAATTTGGTCGAGCTCCGATCGGGACGGAATCGATTGGAGATGATGATGAGGACTAGGAGAGGCTATGTTTCAAGTTTCAGGTCAATCGGAGTTCGTATGGAGGAGATATGATCAATACAAGGTAGAAAGGTCATACTGTTCGAATCCATCAAGGGGTCCAGGTAACTTTCATTTCGAATCCATTAGAGGAACGTCCTTCGAATCGATTTATTTCGTATCCATCGGAAGGATACCTCCTCGGCTCTATTCGTATTCATCAGGTTCGTATCGATCAAAGGCATGGCGTGGTGGTGGTTCGAATCGATACGCTTTGTATCGATTCGAAAGTAAGGACTTATCTCGACTCGCTGGCTTCGTATCGGTCAGATGGGAAGAAGCGGTATGCTTCGAATCGATACTCTCGTATCGATAGCAGTTGGACTTTGGCATTTTCGTATCCATCAGGTAAAATCTCGCTCGTATCCATTAGGTAAGGCTTGGTTCATATCCATCATCGAGTATGGTTCCGTACCCATCTTTTGGCCTTTCATTCGTATCGGTAGCATTTAACATTTTCGTATCGATCAGATCGATACGAGATACGAGAGCAAACAGTTGAGTACATGAAGGAGTGATGGACACGTGCAAGCGTGAAGCGTGGATACGTGCGCGTCTCTAGGAAGGAAGCGTTCAACTCGGCGCATCAAGTGGAGTCAACACGCCGCGATATTCGAATCGACCCGGGAAGGTAGGGCCACGTCATTGCTCGCACGCGCATTGGATCGAGTCAAAGGTGATGGATTCGAGATGATGGATTCAAAGACGACAGACAATGGAGAACCCAATTTCGAATCGATCATAACTCAAGATCCACTAATCCAAATGCAACGAAATTTTCACAGCAGCTTGCATGCAAGGTAAGGAATGTTCCTGCCAAGTTTCAGCTCGATTGGATCATTTTTTGATGGATAAGAAATCACTTCGTGTCGATCACAGATCGAGTCGAAACTTGGTGAGGTCGGTCGCGTGGGCCCACTCACGTGCCAGAAGGAGTCTCCCTAAGTTTGAGCGCAATATCAGCCTCCAACGCCTATAAATAGCACCCTGAAGCCTAGAGAGAAGGGATCTTTTGGCTATTGAACGTCCAAACTCCGCCGGATTCATTTCTACACTTCAATACTGCTATTGTACTGGAAATTCTTCATATTTACTACTGTAATCTTCTGTAATCGTCAAGGATAATCAATAAAAGGATAAAACTTTGGAGTGGACGTAGGCCGGAGATAGCCGAACCACTATAAATCTTGTGACTTTGTTCATTATTTCTGAATGGCTGTTTGATATTTGTTGAGATCTGATATTTGTGCTTGAATATCATTGGTTTGTGTTCATACACTGGTGCTTTCACGGTACTCGAGGTTTGTGACCAATTTTGGCGCAAACAGTGCCTGTTTTCATCGCCATTATTGCCTAGAACATTTGTATCAATATTCTAAAATTATGCTATTTTAATCCCATTTAAAACCAAATATCTTCACTTATTTTAGTCACAATCAAAATAATTCATTTACATGATGCTTGAAAATTATATCAAATTTGAATCTGCATTTCAACAAGTTCAAAAATTAAATCAGACAACAATTGGATGAATTTTTTATTCTTGTTTATTTCAGAGGTTTATACTTCAGCTAACTACACTGCATAGTGTTTAGGTATGTAATTCACGCATCAATATTTTGGAAACCAAGAACAATCTTCCATTTTGTTCAAATGTACATCACTCCTTAAATAACATGTTTATTATAAATGTAAATCAATCGTTAAATAATATGTTAGCTTTGATTTGGCCTCTATTCATGATAGATTGCTTGACGGAGGCATTGACTCTATGTTTGAAAATTAATCCCTAGGCTACCTGTTATAGTTTATATCAATCTTAAAGCATAAGTTTATCACTTTGCAGGGTTGTCAAAGAACTTGCTACTTCTATTTAATTATTATGGTTTAAAGAGAATTAAATGGAAGTCTTTCAATATATGTGGAATAATTACTCAAAAATACTTATGTCAACTAAATAAAACTTAATGGCATATCTTTAATAAAGAAAAATGCATTACGTATGATTCTATCACCCTTTTTTTCTTTTTTTCTTTTTAAATTTGTGTATGAATTTGTAAATATAACCAATTATATTTATATTGTTAATAAAATATATTTCTATTGTTAAGTAACTATTTTAGTGCACCATGTACCATTAGGAGCAGATGCTTGAAAGGTTTGGGTCGATTCGGTGGTGGATCCTAAAGTCGTTCTATATAGGCTTACTGTAGACATCTATAGTTTTGGACAAGCGGTTGGGATGATTTTTTCTTGACACAATGACTTTATCTCTTTTGATCAATACGTATCGGTCCACCTATTAACATATGTTATGGATTTGGTTATGTTTTTAAATAGAGTTATGATTTCTCAAATGGTGTAAAGTTGAACTTGTTTTGGCTTTTTTTGAACGTAAATGATTCATGTTGTTTCGAATACAAATTTAAGATTTGTAGGAAATTCTTGGGTCAGCCAAATATGAGATGGTGGCACTAGGTTATTACAGATAATCTTCCAAAAGACTTAGTTCATGTTCGTATATTTTAAAGGTTCTGTACATCTGAAATACTCAATAAGTATTACAAATAGTTTTGACAATTCACCAACACTATGGAGCTTTCGTAGTATTAATAAGAAGGATTGTAGAATTCAATTAGAAAATAAAAAATATTCTTCTAAAACATACAATAGATTTGATATATTAATAAACAATTCAAATTAAGTATCGTAACTCCAAAGCACCATGCACATATCAAATAAGATAACTCAAATAAAAAGAGCTATAACATCAATGTTCCATAATATATTTACATAAATGGATGTACACACAAATATCAAACATTCCATGGCTAAAAATGCATATTTACATAAAATAGCAAACCTACATCTTATCTGGCTATCTGCCATTTAAACGCAACAACAACATGAACCAAGTTTCGCAAGTCGATTGATCCATTTTGGAATTGATTTTCCAATTAACTTGAAGCAAACATCCTTGCTAAAATGGTTATAGTTCTTTGTAAATAGATTGTAGGAATCACCACTGTAGTTGCGAGAAAGAACATCCATGAATAAGCATAACTGGAGTGGATCATAGGAAGTTGTTCCAACCACAATTGATTTCCTGAATTTGTAGCTCGGACATTTTTTGTGTTCTACTTCAAATACACCACATGATGGAAAAATCAGCTTCCCCAAATGAATACTCTACACCATGAACTGTGAGCAAATGTAGGAAATCCTCTATAAGACACTAATGTATTGAATGTCACTCAAATAAATGAAATTTCCTTGATTTTTTTTTTCAAATAGGAAAACCAAAGCATTTTAAAGGAAAGTACTTCTTCCCTTAAGTTTTTCTTTTTATGTAAGCATTGGTATTCGATGTAATCATGATATGAACCAACTGACCAATCGAATGTACTACTAAAGACTATGTGAACAACTATTATAATAATACACATAAACCAATGTTAATAACACTTTTGAAGGAAACTTATGTGGTATGTTGGATCTGTAACAATAATAATTTCGAATGATCATAGAATGAATTTACACTTTAAAACAAGTTTCTACAAGAACTGAGATACAAACATTAAGAATACAACTTAAAATAATAACAATTTTTTTACAATATTTTATTGAGTAACAATAAAAAATTCAAATTAACCATGATTAAATATCATCTCTTTACTTGGTTAATAAATCATCTTAAGTTTACATTGATAAAATGTAGCAGTTTTATTGAGGTAAATATCTAGTAAATTCTATCCTAAATAAATGACTATTTTTAACATGTCAACACCAATATTCTAGTCACATTTCATATATAAAAAATTATGTATGCCAAACCAATAATTCTATAGATAATAAAATAAGAAGCCCCATAACTACATCAACTAGTTCCTATATGATGGAAATGTGAACTAGGCTTAGTTAGGTGCAACAATAAATGAAAATAAAAATAAAAAAAACGTGCAAAATTACCTTCCACTCCAGAATGAAATGCACCAGGGCCTGCCCAGTAACATAAACGATTAGTTGAGGTTAAGTCATAAACGTTAAGAATAATTGGTGTCTCTATTGGCCTTCTCTCACGTCTTTCCATTGTCACGCGCTATAAGCGTGTGGTAATCATTACTAAATATTCTTTCAAGTTCTTTGGATATCAATTTGAATGATCAACATGTATTCCCGCATCTTCTGTCGCGGAACGTAAAGAAGCTAGTTGCGCAATAACATCGACAATTTTTTGGCGCATTTGCTCTTTAGTTTTGGTAGCTTGGTCAATTTTTCTTTTATAAGCTTCCAAGAATTCCTCTTTTTCTAACTCAAGTATCATTCTCTCTCTATCTGTATTTGGTTCACCAATCTCATCCCAAATCACCTGTTATAGTAATGTAGTAGAAATTAGTGACTAGGAAATAAATAAGACTTTCTTCGATCTCTGTTTTTCTATATATATTCTCTGCATCTATATATTCATATGATTTTTATCATACTAGAATATTGGTTTGTAATGTTGTTTCCTTATCATACTAGAATGTGATAAGAATTATGTAAAAGGTTAAAATAATGTAAACTAATGGAATCAAAGCATCATTATTATACCCAAAATGGGTGAATAACAAAATAATTTCACAAAATGTTTAATAATCAATAAATATAAAGTGTTCATCTATAAGACAATTGATCCTTACTTCACAGCTCCAACTAAACATCACATTAGGAGCATAGATTGAGCAACTCCGTTGTCACATTGTGAATGTGGCATGCAATGAAATTTGAATATTAGTACGTTATGATGGGAGTAAACTGCACACGTGACTCTGTATTTTTTATAGTCTTACTTTAGTAAGAAAATATTTAATTGCATCCCATAATATAGGAATAAGATTAAAAAACTGCAAGGTTGATAAAGACCATAATAAAGGAAAACAAATCACTTTTAGTTAATTGCTCTGTATATTTAGTTGCTTCCATCTACAATAGAGTGGATATAATTTACGTTTTTCAATTATTATTTTTAAGTTGATACGTTCTTTGGCAATATTATATCTTTATTAAATCACTCAAGAATGTTTTTAACGATTTCAAATATTGTAGATTAATCGACGATATTTAGCTCATGTATAAAGCATTCATGTTGTCTGAAAAGAATGACATGTTTATGTATTATGTTTTTATGTAAGTGGACCAAGTTGGTGATAAAATGTCTTAAAAGCAAAACGGGATATATAAAAACTTTACCAAACTTTAGTTTACTAAGAAGATTTTGATATTTTATGTAATAATCATAAACAAGAAAAAATAGGAAATAAACCATTATTACTGTTCCTTAAAAGGGTGTCGCTTCTATAATTGTGATGAAGTTTGTCAGTATTTGGAGCAACACAAAAGCATTGTTGTGTAGTTCATTTAATCATTATTTAAATAAATTTTGAACCAACCAATATGTACAATGATGTCAATATCACTAATATAAAAATTTAAACACAAATACGAGCCTATAAAAAAGCGGTTGTTATAAAAATCAACCACGATATAATCAATCGCACGTTATTCAACGGCAAAATGAACAAATCTAAATAAACTTATTCCGTGGTATGTTTTTAAATTTTTCCATCTATTTTACTGCCTTGTTCATGCTTTCATGTTGATTACTACCTAACTAATCTACAACTGATTTATCAAATAGTTTCATCAATCAGACTTATAAACAAAGCCACTATAAACTGCAGATTAAACATATTTTAGAAGATATTAACAGTTTTTTGAAGCATATATAATTATTCATCGCTAGAGAACAAAATATAAATAATTTAAAAAGTAATAATATGAAATTCATTTTATAGTTGGTACGTTTATATTTTAGAGGATTTTTAAGTCCGAATTGGCCTTCCAAAAAGATGAATAGTGCATTTGGTTGCAATTGGCAAAAAATTCAAATTACTCCAAACAATGAAATAAAGAGTAGAATAAATTTATTAAAAACATATTAGTATCAATAATTTAGAACCAAGCTTTGATCTAGCCTATATGTAAAGACAAGAGTTTTATTGTCTGGCCTACACAGAACATAAATACATATGTTTGGGTTTTTTTAAGCCTAAATTATTGCTTTTAAAAATTAAAATTTTGTTTTACTATGGTATATCAAAGAACAATATTTCTTATAATAATCGAAATAAATATAAAAACGTTTTAAAAAGACATTTAGCCTGAGCTATGCAATATTTTAGGTTATTGTATATTACTGGTTATTATATCTCAGTTATGACCAAGTCATTTATTATATCCAAAAAAATGCATCAACAGATTGGTTGGTATTGCCTTACGAACCTACAAAAATAATTTTTTTAAGTAATTCCACATGATAAATAAAAATAAAATGATATTAACTACTTATTTGAGTCAAGGTGGTAAGGCCTTTCAATAAGAAATTGATTAAAGTTATCTAAGCCAAATAAATTGTCCTTCCCTTCAAAACTGATTTTATGTTGGGTTTAATTAATCAATTCCTTTATTTCAATCCCTATAGAATAAAGGTTGGACTTGATATTATATCATAGGAGAACATGTCAAATGTTTTAGATTTTAATGTATACTTAATTATATGATGGATTTGACATATTCTTTTTCTGGAAATACCTGTTAACATTTGACATGCAAAATTAACGCGTAAGCGGAACGTTGTAGTTATTATAGTTAATATTTGGCATACACAATTCATTGGAATTTAAATTGTAGTCAAAACATTTAATATACTTTATTTTCTAATTAATAATGCACTTACAGATGAAAGGGCTCGTGGAGTTGATATTTATTAAAAATTATTTATGGAGATAAATTTTATATTTAACATGCATAAATCAAAGAGGATAATTCTTGTTCTCCTTTTTCCATTTTATTTTGAAATACCCTTGTTTCTTTTATCCCACTTATTCTTATTTTCCACTCTTCTCATGGCAATAATAAAAGATTCTTATCTCACAACATTTAAAAAATTCTTAATGATCATGGATAATTTGATCTTTTTTTTATCCAATAATGCAATCTAAAAGACAAAAAAATCATGCTACGGCTTAATAAGGTATAAAAATGATAGGAAGCTTATGTAATTTATTTCGTGCATATTAGGTTTATTATTATTCCATATGGACTATGCACTATCTTAGTAGCAATTCAAGTATTAAATAGGCTTGGTTGCTATCATATCCTAGTTACTATATATGAACCTTAGAAAACGTACATAGTTATATTCTAGTAATAAGATATCTTCTTTAAAAATTCTATCCTTATATTTATGCAAGTATACCAACAAAAGATGTAAAAACCCGCATATTTTACGATTGAATATTTAAATATTTTATTTAAAATAATTCATCGTTAGTCGGATTATTGCCCGAAAAACTACTTTTTGCAAACAGTCGAATTAGGACTCGAGACCACCCCTATTGAGTTCAAAGTGACATTTGCGACCTTTTTGAGTATAAACTTCTCTATGTTTGGAGTGAGAGGAATTTTGCTACTTTTTCACTTAGGGCTTTGGTTTGGTTTC
Organism: Allium cepa; assembly: GCA_030765085.1. Lineage (NCBI taxonomy): Eukaryota > Viridiplantae > Streptophyta > Magnoliopsida > Asparagales > Amaryllidaceae > Allium > Allium cepa. The sequence goes on from CM060938.1 coordinate 231,942,453, forward strand.
AGCCCATTAGAACCAAGCTCCACCCCCTCTTCTCTCCATTCCTTCATAATTTTCCTAATATTCAAACTTTAGCAATAATGGAGAGAGGAATGGGAAATTAAAACTCTAAGCCCTAATTATCTTTGCAAAATCCATGCTTTAACTCCAAATCCATAGAAGAAGCTTTGGTAAGCCATCTCTTCTTCTTCTCCAACTCATTCTCCTTTCTATTTCAAAAATTCCTAAACCTAACTTAGGAAAAGTTTCTCTTTTAAGCTTAGATTCAAGCTTGTTGGGTTGGAATTGAAGTGTGATTGTTCTTGCCATTGCTCTATAGCTTCTTCTTCATGGTTTTGGGTTTAAAGGTGAGATTTTTATCTCACATCTAAGTCTATGATTATCTTTGATGGTTAGGTATGAATTCCTAACTCTTATGCATGTACATTTGCTTTGATTTGGATTGGTTTTGTGAATATTCCAATTTTTGGTGTTTTGAAGTCAAACCTTTAAAAATCATAGCTTTGGTGCTTGACCATGCTTTTGGCGATGGATCGAGGAGCCTATAGGGCTTGGAAACTGATTTGTGTAAACTCCTAGTGTCGTTCCTCGACCGATTGCAATTTGGAAGGGATTGGCCTTCATTTAGATAGGCTTGGAAGTGCAGGAAACAGGTTCCAATCGACTAGAATTCCGTTCCAGTCGACTAACCTGCTACCAGAACACTTCTCTGGCTCTGGTCCAGTCGACAGGCATACTGAGTCCAGTCGACTGACCTGCATCCCACGGGTTTTCCGGGACTGTGTTCAGTCGACTGAACTCAGTGAGCCAGTCGACTGACCTGCTCCTATTTGCCTATTATGCCTATTTTTGCCTACTTTTGCTTGGTTTCCAAATTTAATCGATTCATGTTGATTCCCCAATTTATTGTTATCATTTATTATCCACTTTAATGACATTTTCTTTGGGATTTTTGTGAACATACATTTTGATGGGTCCAGTATCGATTTCTTTAGATTCTACTCACGTCTTCGAACGTGAAATTTTGGTGATTGATTGTTTCTACAATCATTTTTTTGCTTTGTCACTTTAAAACGCAAAAGTTTCAATACTAGTAGTAAATATCAAAACTCTTTCATCAAAACAATTTCAACACTATTTTATTACAATGCCTGTTTCTTAAACCGTTTTCCAATCTACTAGCATATACAAACCTTTATCTCACTCGTATTAGAAATCTAATTAAACGGCTTAGTAAAACAAGTGGTATGAAATGCTTGCGTTTACTTCGTCGGTTAATTCTTGGACTTGTTCGATTGAATCTCTTGTGACAATTTTCGAGTGGAGATCTACAATTTGTTCGTAAATATTTAAGTTAAGCTAGTGGTTATGGGACATGAAGCTAAGCTCGTATATTTACTAGCTTAGTGTAATTGACACTTCTTAATGATCGATGATGATCATTTTTGTGATTTACACTAGCAAGGTGCGATGTTTCTTTGTCTGCGAGGGAGACTAAACCCCGTTTCTGTGGAGTTTCGGCTCAATTTGGTGGGGTAGCAACCCATGGTCTTCGGGCCGTTTTTTGGGGCTTCGGCTCAAAATTAATGGTTAGCAACCATGGAATAGCGTTCCGTTTTGTGATACACGTGTTGGTGAGTTTTCATGCTCCCGTTTTGTGATAGGCCTCCCCCTTTTTGTGATTTCTGGATTTCCATTGATGATTTCTAGAATTTGTGTTTCACCAATTTTCGTGATTTACATTGATAAGTTTTATCAGTATTTGTGCATTGGTGAATTTGTGTGTCATTAAATTTTGTGATTGGCATTGATATAATTGTCAATATTTACGGTTTGGTGAATAAAAATAAAGAGTGTGACATTCTTTTTTATCTTTGAGAAGATTCTTGTAATATTGATTAATCTCTAGTTGATTTTCAATTACATACTTATCACAGTATGGCTTTATGGTTATCATACATTTTTTTCATATCTTTTATTTTATATCATTTCATCTGATATTTATAGCTAGAATGATCCATTTATTATATTCTTATTAAACAATACTAGGGTCAGACCAAGATGTTACAGGTGCTTCTGCTTGACTTCTCATCTAGGATTATTATCCTGACTTTTGGCTAACTACTTAGATTAGTAGTTTTTGGTTGTATACATTTGAGATATAGACTCATTGATGTATACTTATTCTTTTTTGTAGCACTTGTAATTATTATTTTGTGATATTGTGGATCTTGTTTACCACTACTCTAATATACACTTTTATGTGTAATATTCATATCTGTTTTCGCCTTTGAGATATGAACTTTTGTGACTGATTTATGTTATGCTTATTTCTATATTTGTTTTAGAAGATATTATAGCCACTGTGTAGAAGCTTTGAGTTTGCATCGGTATGTCGGATTTCCTCTTAGGATGAAAAGTTATATTTATCTGGCATATCGGTACTCGCACAAAGCAGTTAAACGGATGGTCGCTCCTCAACAGCCTTATTCTCCGTGCTAGTTGACGACATTACTCCGTGGTATTCTTGGCTAGCGTGGGTATAGATGTGGGGCGTCACTGCTTGGTATCAAAGCCAAATTTTGGAACAATGTAGAATAATTTAACAAGGATCATCGTCCTAAGTCCATCTTAGGAGTCGTGCCTTAGGATTTAATTCGAATCTTCGTACCGTCTTATCCTATTTTCTTTTGTGATTCCTTATTTTATCAATCATTATTGTTTGATATTCATTTTGTGAATAACCTTTTCTTCTTCTTTCTCTCTTTCTTAGTAAAGAAAAATGGTTAGACCTGGTCGTCCCAGCGCCGGTCAATCTAGTGCTACTCCCTAGGATGGAGTATTTATGTCTGCATAACAACTTCTTGATCTTGTAAAGAATACTCAAGCAGCCGAACCTAATCCAGAGCCTACTCACCCTAAATCCAGGTTTGCACGCTTGTGCAGTGACTATACCAACTTGGGTGGGAAGCCATTTATGGGTTCCGAAAGCGTTATTCAAGTCCAAGCTTGGCTAAGAGCATGCGATCGAATCTTTTTTCATATGAATCTCATAGATCTTCACCGAGGTCAGGTGGCCTCTAGTATGCTCCAAGAAAGAGCATTAGACTGGTACGAGCTTCTAATTTCTAAAATAAATGAAGCGGATCTTACTTGGGAGAAATTCCGGGAACGATTCGAATTTAAGTTTGTGCCAGAAGCTGAGAAGGTGACATTGGCTCGTCGTTTCACAGACCTTGTTCAAGGTGAATCCTCCGTGGCAGATTATGTCACATCATTCGAGTCACTTTCTAAATACGGGGTCGAATATATAAACACCCCATTGAAGAAGAATCAGATATTTGTCTATGGCTTGAACAAAAATCTCAAGAAGCCATTACTTCTAAAATGAGAAGTATCTTTTGATCAACTCATCGATATCGCTCTTCGTCTTGAAGAGGCAGATATGGAAAGCTTAATGTGGTGCAAACTCCTAATAACACTTCTCGTGGTCAAGGTATTCCTCATTCTATCCTTGATGGAATTATTGTGTTTTGTGATCATCCTATTCGATTTCTTTTTGATACGGGTGCGTCCCATTCTTTTATATCAAAAGAACTTGTTGATACTTTTTCTTTAAGTGTTGTTGCTTTAATGACTTCTTTGAGAATCGCGAATCCGGTTGGTGAATCCGCGACAATTAGTTTTCTTCGTAAAGATGTCGAGGTTATTTTGTGTGATTTTTCTTTCCAAGCCGATTTGCGTGTTATGCGCTACTTAGGCTTTGGAATGATTTTGGGAATGGATTGGCTTAACCGCTATAAAGCTCAAATCCTATGTCCTGAGCGGACTATTCATCTTCGACATCCTCAATCTGTTAAGCATATTTCTATTGATCTTAAAGATTCGGATTCCAACTTGGCTGCATCTTTATATTCTTTAAATCCTCATGATGACGATAATGATGATGAGGAAGATGTCATTTCTCTTATTCACATTGTTCGTGAATTTTCCAACATATTTGAGCCCATTTTACGACTACCACCTGAGCGAGCAATTGAGTTCAGAATCAATTTAATCCCTGGAGCTCTACCTATCACTCGTCCTCCTTATCGTATGTCCAATAAAAAAATGAGCAGATGCGCAAACAATTATCCGAATTGGAGATGAAGAAATTTATTCTCTCTAGTTCCTTTCCTTGGGGAGCTTCGACTATTTTTGTGAAGAAATCCGATGGTACACTTAGGCTTTGCGTTGACTACCGCAAGCTTAATGATCTTACTATCAAGAATAAATATCCTTTACCTCGGATTGATGATCTATTCGATCAACTTAGTGGTGCTAGAGTATTTTCATAATTAGACTTAGCAACCGATTTTCATCAGCTTCGTATTGCAGAGGATAGCATTCCTTTGACATCGTTCCATACTCGTTATGGATCTTATGAATGGCTTGTTATGCCATTTTGTTTAACGAATGCTCCGGCTTATTTCGTTGACCATATGAATAGAGTTTTCAAAGACTTCCTCGATCGATTTGTTCTCATCTTTATTGATGATATTCTTGTGTATTCTAAAACCGAGGAGGAGCATGAAAAGCATCTTCAGATTGTGTTGGAAACTCTTAGGAGCAATCAATTGAAAGCAAAATTTTCTAAACGCCACTTTTGGCAATCTCGGGTGAAGTTTCTCGGTCATGTCATTTTCGAATCCGGAATTTCCATAGATCCTTTAAAGATTGAAGCGATTCAAAATTGGAAGAGACCGGAGAGTGTGACGGAGGTCCGTAGTTTTCTTGGATTGGAAGGTTATTACTGCTGTTTCATAAAAGACTTTTCCAAAATTTCCGTGCCTCTTACTAGTTTGACAAAGAAGGGAGTTAAATACATTTGGTCGGACAAATGTGAAGCTTCTTTCCAGAAATTAAAAGAACTCCTTTCCGATGCTCCTATTCTTGTTATTCCCGAGGGGAATGGAGATTTTAATGTTTATACCGATGCTAGTTGTGTTGGTTTGGGAGCCGTTTCCATGCAAAGAGAACGTGTTATTGCTTATGCTTCTAGGCGATTGAAGCCAGCCGAGACTAGATATGCCACTCATGATTTAGAGCTCGCAGCTATTGTTTTCGCTCTTAAAATTTGGCGTCATTATCTTTTGGGAGAGAAATTTGTTCTCTATACCGATCATAAATCTTTGAAGTATTTGTTTTCTCAAAAGGAACTTAATTTGCATCAACAACATAGGCTCGAATTCCTTGCATCTTATGATCTTGATATTCTTTACACTCTCGAAAAGGAAAATCGCATTGTCGATGCACTTAGTCATAAGCAACAAGCGGTTGTTTCTATGATGATATCCAAATGGAATGATCTCGGAATTTTATCCACTTGTGAGATTCGAGATCGTGAGTCCAATTTATGTTCATCTTTGGCTTTATGTAGCCTTGTGGCTCATCCTTCTCTTTTAGACCGCATTCTTCAAGCTCAAAAGCTAGATCCCGAATTGGCCCTTCTTAGCCAAAGTTGTAGGGATAAAATTGGTATTGAAGGTTTGAAAGACTTTGATATTGATTCTCTTGGCGGCATTCGAAAATTTGGTAGACTTATCGTGCCAAATATTAGTGATCTTCGTAAAGATATTTTAGAAGATTCTTATCATTCTAAATTTACCATTCATCCCGGTAATAGTAAAATATATGCGGATATGAAGCGACTTTATTATTAGGATGGAATGAAATCTGATATTGCTAACTTTGTTAAGCGTTGCATGACTTTCCAACTTGTTAAGGCCGAGCATCAAAGGCCTGGTGGGTTATAGCAACCTTTAGAAATTCCAATTTGAAAGTGGGATCAGATTTCCATGGACTTTATTGACGGCCTTCGCCATTCTCGTTCGGGTCATGATAGCCTATGGGTGATAGTTGATAGACTTACTAAATCCACCCATTTTATTCCCGTTCGGTCTAACCGAACCGTTCCTCTTTTGGCCAAGCCCTTTATTAAAGAAATTGTTAAATTACATGGAGTTCCTACTTCTATTGTTAGTGATCGTGATCCATTGTTTACTAGTGGATTTTGGAAGAGTCTTCAAAAAGCTTTGGGAACGAAGCTTAATTTTAGCACCGCTTATCATCCTCAGTCCGATGGACAAACCGAGCGTGTGAATCAAACTCTTGAAGATCTTCTTCGTACATGTGTTCCTGATTTTGGTGGAAGTTGGGAAGATCATATTTCTCTTGTTGAGTTTTCCAGTAATAATAGCTTCGAATCTAGTATTGGTATGGCACCTTTTGAGGCGCTTTGTGGAAGGCCATGCCGATCTCCTTGTTGGCTTGAGGCCGGTGATATGCTGGTTTTAGTTCCAGATTTTATTCGTGATTCCACAGAAAAGATTGACCTTATTCGTCATAGGATGAAAGAAACTCAAAGTAGGCAAAAGATCTAATGCCGATAGCCGAAGAAGGAAATTAGAATTTTCTATGGGAGATTTTGTATTTGTTCGTGTTTCACCTATGAAGGGTGTTGTGCGTTTCAGTCAATCGGGAAAGTTAGCACCTCGATATATTGGTCCATTTCCCATCACCGACCGTATTGGTTCCGTGGCTTATCGCCTTTTATTACCGGCTCAGTTTTCTACTATTTATGACGTGTTTCACGTTTCTCAATTACGGAGATGTCTTCGAGACTCGGATTCTATTCTTGAGCCCGGTGTTATGGAAGAAATTGAAGTTTCGCCTAATTTGACTTATGGGCAACATCTATTTGTATCATAGCTTCGGAGATTAAACGCCTTCGAAATAAAGATGTTCCTCTAGTGAAAGTTCAATGGTCCTCAAATCCTAAGGATTGTTCTTGAGAATCCAGAGAATTCATCGAGCGAACACATCCGGACTTACTTTCTCGTGCTCTTTGAGGTGAACTTATTATTCAAAATTTCTTCTTTTGTGTTTATAAGCTTTTATGGTTGTTACTTTTTGCTCATTTATTCCTTATGATTGCGAGGACGCAATTTCTTTAAGGAGGGGAGTCTATAATAACCCGCATATTTTACAATTGAATATTTAAATATTTTATTTAAAATAATTCATCATTAGTCGGATTATTGTCCGAAAAGCTACTTTTTGCAAACAGTCGAATTAGGACTCGAGACCACCCCCATTGAGTTCAAAGTGACGTTTGCGACCTTTTTAAGTATAAACTTCGATATGTTTGGGGTTAGAGGAATTTGGCTACATTTCACTTAGGGATTTGGTTTGGTTTCAGCCCATTAGACCCAAGCTCCACCCCCACTTCTCTCCATTCCTTCATAATTTTCCTAGTACTCAAGCTTTAGCAATAATGGAGAGAGGAATGGGAAATTAAAACTCTAAGCCCTAATTATCTTTGCAAAATCCATGCTTTAACTCCAAATCCATAGAAGAAGCTTTGGTAAGCCATCTCTTCTTCTTCTCCAACTCATTCTCCTTTCTATTTCAGAAATTCCTAAACCTAACTTAGGAAAAGTTTCTCTTTTAAGCTTAGATTCAAGCTTGTTGGGTTGGAATTGAAGTGTGATTGTTCTTGCCATTGCTCTATAGCTTCTTCTTCATAGTTTTGGGTTTAAAGGTGAGATTTTTATCTCATATCTAAGTCTATGATTATCTTTGATGGTTAGGTATGAATTCCTAACTCTTATTCATGTGCATTTGCTTTGATTTGGATTGGTTTTGTGAATATTCCAATTTTTGGTGTTTTGAAGTCAAACCTTTAAAAATCATAGCTTTGGTGTTTGACCATGCTTTTGCCGATGCATCGAGGAGCCCATAGGGCTAGGATACTGATTTGTGTATACTCCTAGTGTCGTTCCTCGACCGATTGCAATTTGGAAGGGATTGGCCTTCATTTAGATAGGCTTGGAAGTGCAGGAAACAGGCTCCAGTCGACTGGAATTCCAGTCCAGTCGACTGACCTGCTACCAGAACACTTCTCTGGCTCTGGTCCAGTCGACAGGCATACTGAGTCCAGTCGACTGACCTGCATCCCGCGGGTTTTCCGGGACTGTGTTCAGTCGACTGAACTCAGTGAGCCAGTCGACTGACCTGCTCCTATTTGCCTACTATGCCTATTTTTGCCAACTTTTTCTTGGTTTCCAAATTTAATCGATTCATCTTGATTCCCCAATTTATTGTTATCATTTATTATCCACTTTGATGACATTTTCTTTGGGATTTTTGTGAACATACATTTTAATGGATCCGGTATCGATTTCTTTGGATTCTATTCACGTCTTCGAACATGAAATTTGGATGGTTGATTGTTTCTACAATCATTTTTGTGCTTTGTCACTTTAAAATGCGAAGGTTTCAATACTAGTAGTAAATATCAAAACTCTTTCGTCAAAACAATTTCAACACTATTTTATTACAATGCTCGTTTCTTAAACCGTTTTCCAATCTACAAGCATATACAAACCTTTATCTCACTCGTATTAGAAATCTAATTAAACGGCTTAGTAAAACAAGTGGTATGAAATGCTTGCGTTTACTTCGTCGGTTAATTCTTGGACTTGTTCGATTGAATCTCTTGTGACAATTTTCGAGTGGAGATCTACAATTTGTTCGTAAATATTTAGGTTAAGCTAGTGGTCATGGGACATGAAGCTAAGCTCGTATATTTACTACCTTAGTGTAATTGACACATCTTAATGATCGATGATGATCATTTTTATGATTTAGACTAGCAATGTGCGATGTCTCTTTGTCTGCGAGGGAGACTAAATCCTGTTTCTGTGGAGTTTCGGCTCAATTTGGTGGGGTAGCGACCCATGGTCTTCGGGCCGTCTTGTGGGGCTTCGGCTCAAAATTAATGGTTAGCAACCATGGAATAGCGTTCTGTTTTGTGATACACGTGTTGGTGAGTTTTCATGCTCCCGTTTTGTGATAGGCCTCCCCCTTTTTGTGATTTTTGGATTACCATTGATGATTTCTAGAATTTGTGTTTCACCAATTTTCGTGATTTACATTGATAAGTTTTATCAGTATTTGTGCATTGGTGAATTATTGTGTCATTAACTTTTGATTGGCATTGATATAATTGTCAATATTTACGGTTTGGTGAATAAAAATAAAGAGTATGGCATTTTTTTTATCTTTGAGAAGATTCTTGTAATATTGATTAATCTCTAGTTGATTTTTAATTACATACTTATCACATTATGGCTTTATGGTTATCATTCATTTTTTTTCATATCTCTTATTTTATATCATTTCATCTGATATTTATAGCTAGAATGATCTGTTTATTATTTTCTTATTAAATAATACTCGGTCAGACCGAGATGTTACAGGTACTTCTGCTTGACTTCTCATCTAGGATTATTATCCTGACTTTTGGCTAACTACTTAGATTAGTAGTTTTTGGTTGTATACATTTGAGATATCGACTCATTGATGTATACTTATTCTTTTGTGTAGCACTTGTAACAATTCTTTTGTGATATTGTGGATCTTGTTTGACCACTACTCTGATATACACTTTTATGTGTAATATTCATTTCTGTTTCCGCCTTTGAGATATGAACTTCTGTGACTGATTTATGTTATGCTTATTTCTATATTTGTTTTCAAAGATATTATAGCCACTGTGTATAAGCTTTGAGTTTGCATCGGTATGTCGGATTTCCTATTGGGATGAAAAGTTATATTTATCTGGCATATCGGTACTCGCACAAAGCAGTTACACAGATGGTCGCTCCTCAACAGCCTTATTCTCCGTGCTAGTTGACGACATTACTCCATGGTGTTCTTGGCTAGCGTGGGTATAGAGGTGGGGCGTCACAAAAGAGAAGGAGATGGAAAATATTAGGACATGAAAAGAACTAAAACATCTCAGTTAAAATAATTGCAAGGATAAAACAGTCGTTTATTTCCAAAAAAATTAAATTGGCAAAAATGGAATAATGTGGTGTTTTAAGAATGGCCAAAATAAACAATAAACTAATTCGAACCTTAAAATGTTTCTTGTAATTCAAGGAAAATAGGAAAGAAATAAATGGATATATTTTTTAGCAAAAAATAACATATTCCATGGGCTAGCTGATTATACAATAAAAGAATATGAATGTAAATTGCAATGTTTATAGATTGTTGATAGAGATATAAATATACTTTGTGTGCATAATGCAAAATTATTCCTAGGGAGGGAATAGGAAATGAAATGAGAGTAAATATGTGGAAAGAATACCAAAGGTCATACATTGAACATTTTATGCATTAGAATACAAGGTATAAGATGTGTCTAGAGTATGACATTAAATGGAATGAAAAGGTGGTACGTAATATTGAAATACCTGAAGCTTCATAAGAAGATATTCTCTTTTTATCTTCTGTATATCATCAACCAAAGGTCTATATGTAGAAGGATTAAATTCTCCTTCAACATCTGGTGAGATCTCAAAGGTTGAAGAGGAAGCAACAATGAATGCGATTCTAATGGTGGAACCAATAATGGTATCATAGGCGAGGCGGCAAATTGCTAGGAAATTAGTGACAAAAGGAAGAGAGAGAAGATTGCAGTTGTGTATGAAAAGCATGAAATGGTGATTGTGAGTTTTAGGCAAAGAAATAGTGGACGCAGATCTAGGTTTTTGAGTGTTAGAGACATAATGGTATGTATAATATATTTTTGTTACCAAAATACTATAGCACTGAAAAATGAAATTTTATGATAAATATTATAGATTTTACCTAGAGAGGTAAATGGAAATGGGTTTATATAGAGATTGACAAATTCTCTCTAGACTTCTATTTTAATTATCATTACCTTCATCTCGTATTTATCTGGCATTAAAATAATTTATTGACTCTTTAATCTATTTTAAATTCAAATGAAATGCTTTTTTTGACTGTATAATTGTGGATATTAATTATAGAAATTGATTGCAAATTATCAAAATTTTCCTAATTGATTAAGTATGCTATATATAAATTTATCAATCGATTAATAACTTTTGTTAATTTATTGAGTAACTTCAAAATTAGTAAATCAACCAATTAGTTACCTCTAACTAAATGAGGCAATTAATTTCCTTTAATCAATTATTTTATTGAAATTAAGGAAAATGAATTCATTTTCAAAATTATACTCTCATTAAAATTAAATATAAATTTCGTGTGAAAATTATTAGGAAACTCCTTAATTGACTATGCAATATGCTAATAAATCAATTGATTAGTATCGTTTTTAAACCTATTTATTAATTATGCAATCAAATGACATTTTCCATCTAATCAATTTTTTAAAATTATGAATGCTTGTGCGTGTATAGTAAGCATAATATGTATATAGTCCTAATCACTTATTTAATCGATATTATCTTATTAATCATTCCAACATGTTATTACTTTGTTTTCACTTTCTATAATGTTATTTTACATACAAGGTCTTATTTTAATATCTCGCAATTAATTTTATATCTTTCGCTACTCTTAGAACCTAAAAAATGGAACGAAAACTCAAGTCCCAATCGAACAACGGGGAATTAAGGTAAAATTTCCTTCAAATCTTAATATAGGAGATGAAAGTTGTACACACTCTCCTAGACAGTTTGTAACAAATAGTATCTAATTCTAGTCTTGAATATAGATTATAGTGCAAGGAAAATTAAAATCTAACTAAACTATATAAATGACCGAAAAGTTTACCAAATGATTGTATCGTTGCTACTATGCAATAGCGTCAGCCATGCTAGATTGCTCATTGTCAAAAGATTTTGGAGTTTGTATATTATTGAATTGGGTACAAGATTATATTCCAAATTTTCGTTAATTTCAAATTTCATTGATTGGTCAACAATAAATGCTTTCCATTTATAATTAAAAAATATCTTGTTCAAAATAATTGATTTCAGATGGTTTTTGTTATGAAATTGGTTGCACGGGACTCTGAAATTGGGAAATATAATTCTTCACACTACTACAAAATTAGATTGTTACTTTTTTTCTTTTTTCCTACCCAGTTCAATCTTTCTGACTTGATAATAGCGTGAAGTTTAAAGTTGCTTACATAGAAATATGTAGAGAAGGCGTAGGATTATTTTCAAAATTTTATAGTTATATGGAACTATATATTCGTATATCGTTTTCAGTCCTTCTTATTCATTGTTTGACCAGCTTGAAAGTAAGCTTTGATTCTACATCTAATTTATTGCCTATTTTTACTACAAATATATATATATATATATATATATATATATATATATATATTTCTACATATATATATATAGTAATGATGATGTTTAGGCATATTGCAGAAGATCTCACTATTTGATATTTACCTATATTATTTGTACTTTTCCTAGTTATAATATTTCCTATTATATTATTACTTAGGCTTCAAGTAACTAAGATATAAACATAAATCATGTATTTTTGTATATCAGTTAAGGCATTAGTAAAAGTATTGACTTTTAAGTTAAAAAAAAAATTCCTCCCCCCTCTTCTTCTTTTATATTTTATTTTATTAAATAATTTCAACAAATGATAAATACCAAAAATTTCACATATTTGTTTGGTTTAATTTATCTTGAATAATTGAGTGCATGTTTAAAGTGAAAGAAAGATTGGAGTTTAGATTATTAATACAACAAAACCGCCCTCTATATTTTTTGCAATGGTCATAATGTACTAGTTGAAATTAATGGAGCATGCTAAATAATAGTAATAATTAATTATTAATGTATAATAATTAAAAACTGCTATTAAATACTATTAATTGATTATTAACTTGAAATATGAAATAACCATATTAATAATTAATTATTAATTAATATTTAATAATTAACCAAGAATAAATTAATTAACAATCCACGGTTAGTCAACAAATAATAAATAATAAATATTTAATTATAATTAATAATTACTATTAAATAACAATAATTAATAATTAGTAATATCAAAATTACAATAATTAGTTAAATAAAAGTTAAACAGTAATAATTAAAAGCTAAAATTTAATATCAAATAATAATAATAATTAACAATTTTAATTAAATTATAATAATAATAGATTATTTTGAAATATGAAATAATTACTATTAATATTCAGTAATCCACACAAGTGAAATATACTTTCTTAATGAATTTAGAAATTCGTATAATATTTAAATATAAATTGTCACTTATGGTTCTATCTTCAGCAAGCGAGCAGAGCACTTGAGCGGTCCAACCATATGTTGCATGTATGATAATTTTACCTGTTTTACTTATGAAAATTAAAATAAATAATATTTTTGTATAATATATTTGCCCTATTAAATAATAGATAATTAATAAATAACTTTTACTAATTAAGATTAAATATATTAAAATTAATAATAATTATTATTAATTAGTAATATATACATATTAACTAACATTTAATAAATTATATTCAATTAGAATTATGGGTTTTAAATATTAATTGCTAGCAGTAATTATTAATTACTATTCAATATACAAAAGTTGTAAATTAATAATCGTAATTGTTGTATAATAAAATATAGATAATAATTAACATTATTAATATTCAGTTATAATTAAGAAGGAATAATTAATAATTACTATTCATTATCTAATAATTAATAATTAAGAATAATATTTAATATTTAATAGGTAATATTTTGAATTTTTTTGTAAAATAGATTTAAAAATATTCTTAAAACTTAGAAAACTTTCATAAAATTTAAAAATACCATTTTGAAATTTTCATAAAATTTAATTAAAATATTAAAAATTTTGAATTTATTTAAAATAAAGAAAAAAGTATTTATTAAGTTTAAAGTCCATAAATTTTAAATACAATATGTAAATATTCAAAATTTTATAAAATTCAAAAAAGTTAAAAAAATATAAATTCGAATAATACAAATATCATGTTAGTAATTATTATTTTTATATGCATGTGGATGTTCACTTTCGTAATTGGTGGAATTTTTGTTCGTGCATCCAAATATTGGACCCAAATTCCAAAACTAAGTTTGGCTCCGACTTACTTTTCGTCCCCTTTCTCAAATCTGTGGCTTTGTCGTTCTCATCGATCACTACTATTTTCTCCAAGCCCTCTTGCTTTTTATTCCTTATCATTTGTTCTCTAACTGGCTTGCCACTATCGCCATCAATTACCTCACATACGACTGGGCCAACTTGCCTTTACCCACTACGACCTATTATTGCGCCAAATTAGAAAGCATGAAGCGAAGTCGATCTTTGCCTGGAAAGCATAGGCAAAGGCTCTTCCATCCCCTCGCCACCCGATTCTCCACGTCGATCTCCTTATTTCGTCCGTCGATCAAGTAAAGATTTTAATGCCGCTGGCTCCAGAAGCAGCTATTAGGTAACCATGCATATTTCCTTTATGTGTTTATCCATTATGTGCATTTATTAGGTGACCATGCTATTTTAAGTATTAGCACCTGCATTTGTTTTAAATAACATACAATTAAAACCATACAGATTTTATTCGTGAGAAAGTTTAGTAACATAATATATCATATTTGAGTTCTCGTTTCATTGTTGTGAGCATATTAGTAGTTCTTTCTAGCTTCTAACATGTAAAGGAGTACAAAATAGCATACAACATTTTAGCATTAGTGCCTCAAATTGTTTTTGCAAAAACAAAATATTTTCCTTCTATAGTTTTGCAATTAATTTCGATTACATTGGCCAAAGCATGCAAGACAAAAGGCTTGTTTAAAATAGTATTAGGTTGTCCTGTGACCTAGGTAATGAATTTTCGCTCATGGTGAACAATTATTAAATACAATATGAAAATATTCAAAATTTTATAAAATTCAAAAAAGTAAAAAAATTTATAAATTCGAATAATACAAATATTATGTTAGTAATTATTATTTTCATATGCATGTGGATGTTCACTTTTGTAATTAGTGGAATATTTTTTCGTGCATCCAAATATTGGAGCCAAATTCCAAGACTAAGTTTGGCTCCGACTTACTTTTCGTTCCCAATTGTATGTTATTTTAAACTAATGCAGGTGTTAATACTTAAAATAGCATGGTCACCTAATAAATGCACATAATGGATAAACACATAAAGGAAATGTGCATGGTTACCTAATAGCTGCATCTGGAGCCAACGACATTAAGATCTTTGCTTGATTGATGGACGAAATGAGGAGATCGACGTGGAGAATCAGGTGGCGAGGGCATGGAAGAGCCTTTGCCTATGCTTTCCAGGCAGAGATCAACTTCGCTTCAAGCTTTCTAATTTGGCGCAATTACGGGTCGTAGTGGGTAAAGGCAAGTTGGCCCAGTCGTATGTGAGGTAGTTGATGGCGATGGTGGCAAGCCAGTTAGAGAAAAGATGATAAGGAACAAAAAGCAAGAGGGGTTGAAGAAAATAGTAGTGATCGATGAGAACGAGAGAGCTGTGGATTTGAGAACCATACAGACTTTATTCATGAGAAAGTTTAGTAATATAATATATCATATTTGAGTTCTCGTTTCATTGTTGTGAGCATATTAGTAGTTATCTCTAGCTTCTAACGTGTAAAGGAGTACAAAATAGCATACAACATTTTAGCATTAGTGCCTCAAATTGTTTTTGCAAAAACATATTATTTTCCTTCTATAGTTTTGGAACTAATTTCGATTACATTAGCCAAAGCATACAAGATAAAAGGCTTGTTTAAAATAGTATTAGGTTGTCCTATGACCTAGGTAATGAATTTTCGCTCTTGGTTAACAACTACTAAAAATTTGGCAATTTACAATAATGTATAAATATCTTTTACTTAATTAGCATTATTGTTTACTAATTAGAATCATTTTAGGCCATAATATTTGGGACTATTTTCTGTAGCCTATAAAGTATGTATTTTCCTAACTTTTGAATTATCTGCTAACTAACATTTTG
The DNA here is from genome assembly GCA_030765085.1 of Allium cepa. Lineage (NCBI taxonomy): Eukaryota > Viridiplantae > Streptophyta > Magnoliopsida > Asparagales > Amaryllidaceae > Allium > Allium cepa. The sequence continues at coordinate 231,958,317 of CM060938.1, forward strand.
ATTCACATTGATCAATATTCTTTTTTGCAGATTTCATTACCTCCATCAATGTCTCTTTTGTTGGCCAATTTTAAGTGAATTTTTTATGTTTTTATCATAAAGCGTTGTTGCTTTCAATGGCAACCTCAATATCGTGTGATTTTTAGATATTTTTCTTGTCTAGATATTGTAATTTTGGTATTTTATGGGTTAAGAAATTAAGCTTAATAACAGTTTAGCTATTACACATAACATTATTGGGCTATGAATAAATAGGTTTGGTCGTCTTGCAATGTAGCGAATTAAAACGGTTTCATTAGCTTTATATGGTTGATTTTATAACTTGAAGTGGTAGTTAAAATTACATGTAATATTCACTGTCCATATGTTGGATGCCTTCCAACTATGACTGTAAATTGTATGGTGCAATGATTGACCCTTTCTTAAATGCAAGGTTTATTTAACTTTAAATTTAGAATATGCTAATTTTTGGAAGTCCCGTCATTTTACTGGATACAGTTTATATTGTTTGTTTTATAATGTAGGCATATGAGACCGCTTAAGCTAGTTAATATGCTTGGTATCTTATAAAACGGCACACAATTTATTGGTGGTTTCTATTAAACAAACATAACACAACATTAAGTTAGATGTAGATTCTTTTCTATCAAAGATGATATGGGGATGGCGAAGTTAATAATTTTCACAACTATCGCACCTGAACCGAGTAGTCATATGCAAAAAAAAATGGTGCTTGTTTTCATCGCCATTATCGCTTAGAACAATGTTATCAATAATCTAAAAATATGCTATTTTAATCCCATTTAAAACCAAATATCTTCACCTATTTTAGTCACAATCAAAATAATTCATTTACACGATGCTTGAAAGTTATATCAAATTTGAATCTACATTTCAACAAGTTGGAAAATTAAATCAGACAATGATTGGATGAACTTTTTGTTCTTATTTATTTCAGAGGTTCATACTTCAGCTAACTACACTGCATAGTGTTTAGATATGTAATTCACGCATCAATGGTTTGGAAACCGAGAGCAATCTTCCATTTTGTTCAAATGTACATCACTCGTTATATATAACATGTTTATTGTAAATGTAAATCAATAGTTAAATAATATGTTTGGTTTGATTTGGCCTCTATTCATGATAGATTGCTTGACGGAGGCATTGACTATATGTTTAAAAATTGATTGCTAGGCTACCAGTTATAGTTTAAATCAATCTTAAAGCATAAATTTATCACTTTGCAGGGTTGTCAGAGAACTTGCTACTTCTATTTAATTATTATGGTTTAAAGAGAATTAAATGGAAGTCTTTCAATATATGTGAAATAATTACTCAAAACTACTTATGTCAACTTAATAAAACTTAATGGCATATCTTTGCTAAAGCAAAATGCATTACGTATGATTCTATCACCCTTTTTTCCTTTTTTCTTTTTTAAATTTGTGTACGAATTTGAAAATATAACCATTTATATTGTTAATAAAATATATTTCAATTGTTAGTAACTATTTTATTATACCATGTACCACTAGGATCAAATGCTTGAAAGGTTTGGGTCGATTCAATGGTGGATCCTGAAGCCGTTCTATATAGGCTTACAATAGACATCTATAGTTTTGGATAGGCGGTTGGGATGATTTTTGCTTGACACAAGGACTTTATCTCTTTTGATCAATATGTATCGATCCTACTATTAACATATATGTTATGGATTTGTTATGCTTTTTAATATAATAGAGTTATGAATTCAAAAATGGTGTAAAGTTGAACTTGTTTTGGCTTTTATGAACGTAAATGATTCGTGTTGTTTCAGGTAATGTGAATGATAAAAGTTATTATTAGTGAAATATTGGTTTTAATAATAATGTTTTGAAATTTTTGGTTAATAACGGTTGTGGAAAGAAGAATTATAACCTTTGGCAGATAGTGTCAATAGATTTATTACAATGGTATTTTCGAATAAAATTTAAGATTTGTAGGAAATTCTTAGGTTAGCCAAATATGAGATAGTGGCACTAGACTACTATAGATAATCTTCCAAAAGACTTAGTTCATTCTCATATATTTTAAAGGTTCTATACATCTGAAATACTCAATAACTATTACAAATAGTTTTGACAATTCACTAACACTGTAGAGCTTTCGTAGGATTTGGTAAGAAGAATTATAATATTCAATTAGAAAATGAAAAATATTCTTCTAAAACATACAATAGATTTGATATATGAATAAACAACACAAATTAAGTATTGTAACTCCAAAGCACCATGCATATCTCAAATAAGATAACTCAAATAAAAAGAGCTATAACATCATTGTTCCATAATAAATTTACATAAATGGATGTACACACAAATTTCAAACATTCCATAGCTAAAAATGTATATGTACATAAAATAACAAACCTACATCTTATTTGGTTGTCTGCTGTTTAAACGCAACAACAACGTGAACCAAGTTTAGCAAGTCGATTGATCCATTTTGGAATTGATTTTCCAGTTAATTTGAAGCAAACATCCTTACTAAAATGGTTACAGTTCTTTGTAAATAGATTGTAGGAATCACCATTGTAGTTGCAGAAAGAACATCCCTGAATAAGCGTAACTGGAGCGGGTCATAAGAAGTTGTTCCAACCACAATTAATTTCTTGAATTTGTAGTTTGGACATTTTTTGGGTTCTACTTCTAATACACCACATGATGGAAAATCAAATGCCCTAAACCAATGCTCTACTCCATGAACTGTGAGCAAATGTAGGAAATCCCCTATAAGACACTAAAGTATTGAATGTCACTCAAATAAATGAAATTTCCTTGATTTATTTTTCAAATAGGAAAACCAAAGCATTTTAAAGGAAAGTACTTCTTCCCTTAAGTATTTCTTTTTATGTAAACATTGGTATTCGATGTAATCATGATATGAACTAACTGACCAATCGAATGTACTACAAAAGAATATGTGAACAACTATTGTAATAATACACATAAACCAATGTTAATAACACTTTTGTAGGAAACTTATGTGGTATGTTGGATCTATAACAATATTAATTTCGAATGACCAGAGAAAGAATTTACACTTTAAAACAAGTTCTACAAGAACTGAGATACAAACGTTACAAATGTAACTTAAAATAATAACAATTTTTTTACAATATTTTATTAAGTAACAATAAAAAAAATTCATATTAACCATAATGAAATATCATCTCTTTACTTGGTTTATAAATCATCTTAAGTTTACATTGATAAAATGTAGCAGTTTTATTAAGGTAAATATCTAATAAATTCTATGCTAAATAAATCACTATTTTTAACATGTCAACAACAATATTCTAGTCACTTTTCATATATAAAAAATTATGTATGCAAAACCAATAATTCTATAGATAATAAAATAAGAAGCCCTATAACTACATCAACTAGTTCCTATATAATGGAAATGTGAACTAGGCTTAGTTAGGTGCAACAATAAATGAAAATAAAAATAAACAAAAATGTGCAAAATTAACTTACACTCCATAATGAAATGCACCAAGGCCTGCCCAGTAACATAAACGATTAGTTGAGGTTAAGTCATAAACGTTAAGAATAACGGGTGTCTCTGTTGGCCTTCTCTCACGTCTTTCCATTGTCACGTGCTCTAAGCGTGCGGTAATCATTACTAAATATTCTTTCAAGTTCTTTAGATATCCATTTGAATGATCAACATGTATTCTCACATCTTTTGTCGCGAAACATAAAGAAGATAGTTGCGGAATAACATCGACTATTTTTTGGCGCATTTGCTCTTTAGTTTTGGTAGCTTGGTCAATTTTTCTTTTATAAGCTTCCAAGCATTCCTCTTGTTGTAACTCAAATATCGTTCTCTCTCTATCTGTATTTGTTTCACCAATCTCATCCCAAATCACCTGTTATAGTAATGTAGTACAAATTAGTAATTAGGAAATAAATAAGACTTTCTTCGATCTCTTTTTTCTATATATATTCTCTGCATCTATATATTCATATGATTTTTATCATGCTAGAATATCGCTTTGTAATGTTGTTATAATCTACTAGTTGTAATAAAGGTTTTTACAACATTTTGTTTCAGAAAGTTATAATAACTTACTTTTAACAACTTTTGTTTTGTTAGTTGTTGCATATGCATATTAGAACTATTGTTCTTTTGCCAATTGTAATAGATGTCAATTTTCATCAACTCTTTTGTTATGCTAGTTGTAATAGATACCTATTACCTCCTTTTGGTCACCTATTGTAATAAATAATTAATATGTAATAAGTAATAATGAATAATTACAAATGAATTAAAATAATTAACAATTAATAAAAATTTAATAATAAATAATAATTAAGTAAATGATACTTAAATAATAATTAAAATTAGATATTAATGGCCAGTATGTTTGGTTTCAATTGGTTGGTATTTCAGACTATGAGATTATAGGTCACAGGTTCGATCCTAGAGATGTACCTTGTTGAAATTAACAGAGCATGCTAAATAATAATAATAATTAATTATTAATGTATAATAATTAAAAACTGCTATAAAATACTAATAATTAATTATTTACTTGAAATATGAAATAACATATTAATAATAAATTATTAATTAATATTTAATAATTAATCAATAATAAATTAATTAATAATCAGCATTCAGTAAACAAATAATAAATAATAAATAATTAATTATATTTAATAATTACTCTTAAATAATAGTAATTAACAATTAGTAATATAAAATTTATAATAATTAGTTAAATAAAAGTTAAACGGTAATAATTAAAAGCTAAATATAATATCAAATAATAATAATAATAATTAACAATTTTAATTAAATAGTAATAATTAAAGATTATTTTGAAATATGAAATAGTTACCATTAATATTCAGTAATCCACCTAAGTGAAATATACTTTCTTAATGAATTTAGAAATTCGTATAATATTTAAATATAAATTTTCACTTATGGCTCTATCTTCAGCAAGCGAGCAGAACATTTGAGCGGTCTAACCATATGTTTCATGTATGGTAATTTTTCCTATTTTACTTATAAAAATTAAAATAAATAATATTTTTTTATAAAATATTTGCCTTATTAAACAATGGATAATTAATAAATAACTTTTAGTAATTATGATTAAATATATTAAAATTAATAATAATTATTATTATTTAGTAATATATACATAATAACTAACATTTAATAATTTATATTCAATTATAATTATGGGTATTATGTAATAATTGCTAGTAGTAATTATTAATTAATATTGAATATACAAAAGTCGGTAATTAATAATCGTAATTGTTATATAATAAAATATAGATAATAATTAACATTATTAATATTTAGTTATAATTAAGAAGTAATAATTAAGAAGTAAGAAGTAAAATTAAATAATTACTATTCACTATCTAATAATTAATAATTAAGAATATTTAATATTAAATATTTAATATATAATAAGTAATATTTTGAAATTTTGTATAAAATAAATTTAAAAAAATTCATAAAACCTAAAAACATTTGTAAAATTTGAAAATACCATTTTGAAATTTACAAAAAATTTAATTAAAATTTTTAAAATTTTGGATTTATTTAAAATAACGAAAAAAGTATTTATTAGGTTTAATGTCCATAAAATTTAAAAACAATATGAAAATATTCAAAATTTTGTAAAATTCAAAAAAGTTAAAAAATTATAAATTTGAATAATACAAATATTATGTTAGTAATTATTATTTTCATATCCATGTGGATGTTCACTTTTGTATTTAGCGGAATTTTTTTTCATGCATCCAAAAATTGGACCCAAATTCAAAAATTAAGTTTGGCTCCAACTTACTTTTCGTTCCCCTTTCTCAAATCCGTGGCTCTCACGTTCTCATCGATCACTACTATTTTCCTCAATCCCTCTTGCTTTTTATTCCTTATCATTTGTTCTCCAACTGGCCTGCCACCATCGCCATCAACTACCTCACATACGACCGGGCCAACTTGCCTTTACCCATTACGACCCATTATGGTGCAAAATTAGAAAGCTTGAAGCGATGTCGATCTCCGCCTGGAAAGCATAGGCAAAAGCTCTTCCATGCCCTCGCCACCCGATTCTCCACGTCGATCTCCTCATTTCGTCTGTCGATCAAGCAAAGATCTTAATGCCGTGGGCTCCAGAAGCAGCTACTAGGTAACCATGCACATTTCCTTTATGTGTTTACCCATCATGTGCATTTATTATGTTACCATGCTATTTTAAGTATTAGCACCTACATTAGTTTAAAATAACATATAATTAAAACCTTACAGACTTTAATCATGAGAAAGTTTAGAAATATAATATATCATATTTGAGTTCTCGTTTCTATGTTGTGAGCATATTAGTAGTTCTTTCTGGCTTCTAATGTGTAAAGGAGTTCAAAATAGCATAAAACTTTCTAGCATTAGTGCCTCAAATTGTTTTTGCACAAACAGATTATTTTTCTTCTATAGTTTTGCAACTAATTTCGATTACATTAGCCAAAGCATACAAGACAGAAGGCTTGTTTAAAATAGTATTAGGTTGTCTTGTGACCAAGGTAATGAATTTTTGCTCTAGGTTAACAATTAGTAAAAATTTAGCAATTTACAATAATGTATAAATGTCATGTACTTAATAGCATTATTGTTTGCTAATTAGAATCATTTTAGGCTATAATATTTGGGACTATTTTCTGTAGCCTATAAAGTATGTATTTTCCTAACTTTTGAATTATCTAATAACTAACATTCTGATTCACACAGATCAATTTTCTTTTTTACAGATTTCGCTACCTCCATCAATGTTTAAAGCAGTTATACTTTGTAAGAAGTCCTTTAGGTATGGATTCCGATAATTCCACTGACGGGGTTAGTATATTGCTTTTTGTCTCTTTTTTTGCCCAATTTTAAGTGAATTTTTTATGTTTTTATCATAAAGCATTGCTGCTTTCAATGGGAACCTCGATATCGTGTGATTTGTAGATATTTTTCTTATGTAGATATTGTAATTTTGGTATTTATGGGTTAAGCAATTAAGCTCGATGACAGGTCAGCTATTACACATAACATTGTTGAGCTACGAATAAATGGGTTTGGTCGTCTTGCAATGTAGCAAATTAAAATGGTTTCATTAGAGTTATATGGTTGATTTTATAACTTGACGTGGTAGTTAAAATTACATGTAATATTCACTGTCCATATATTGGATGCCTTTGAACTATGATTATAAATTGTGTAGTGCAATGATTGACCCTTTCTTAAATGCAAGATTTATTTAACTTTAAATTTAGAATATACAAATTTTTGGAAGTCCCTTCATTTTATTGGATACGGTTTATATAGTTTGTTTTATAATGTTGGCATATGAGACAGCTTAAGCTAGTTAATATGCTTGGTATCTTATAAAGCGGCACACAATTTATTGGTGGTTTCTATTAAACAAACATAATACAACAATAAGTTAGATGTAGATTCTTTTCTATCAAAGATGACTTGGGGATGGCGAAGTTAATAATTTTCACAACTATCGCAACTGAACTGAATAGTCACATGTAAAACAGGAAAATGGTGCATGTTTTCATCGCCATTGTTGCTTAAAACATTTGTATCAATATTCTAAAATTATGCTATTTTAATCCCATTTAAAACCAAATATCTCCACTTATTTTAGTCACAATCAAAATAATTCATTTACACGATGCTTGAAGATTATATCAAATTTGAATCTACATTTCAACAAGTTTGAAAATTAAATCAAACAACAATTGGATGAATTTTTTATTCTTATTTATTTCAGAGGTTCATACTTCAGCTAACTACACTGCATAGTGTTTAGATATGTAATTCACGCATCAATTGTTTGGAAACCAAGAACAATCTTCAATTTTGTTTAAATGTACATCACTCGTTAAATAACGTGTTTATTGTAAATGTAAATCAATCGTCTTTGATTTGGCCTCTATTCTTGATAGATTGCTTGACGGAGGCATTGACTCTATGTTTGAAAATTGATTCCTAGGCTACCTGTTATAATTTATATCAATCTTAAAGCATACATTTTTCACTTCGCAGGGTTGTCAGTGAACTTGCTACTTCTATTTAATTATTATGGTTTAAAGAGAATTAAATGGAAGTCTTTCAATATATGTGGAATAATTACTCAAAAACACTTATGTCAACTTAATAAAACTTAATGGCGTATCTTTAATAATGAAAACTTCATTACGTATGATTCTATCACCCTTTTTTTCTTTTTTTCTTTTTTAAATTTGTGTATGAATTTGTAAATATAACCAATTGTATTTATATTTTTAATAAAATATATTTCTATTGTTAAGTAACTATTTTAGTGCACCATGTACCATTAGGAGCAGATGCTTGAAAGGTTTGGGTTAATTCGGTGGTGGATCCTAAAGCCGTTCTATATAGGCTTACTGTAGCATCTATAGTTTTGGACAGGCGGTTGGGATGATTTTTGCTTGACACGAAGACTTTATCTCTTTTGATCAATACATATCGGTCCACCTATTAACAAATGTTATGGATTTGGTTATGTTTTTAATAGAATTATGATTTCTCAAATAGTGTAAAGTTGAACTTGTTTTTGCTTTTTTTGAACGTAAATGATTCATGTTGTTCTGAATACAAATTTAAGATTTGTAGGAAATTCTTAGGTCAGCCAAATATGAGATAGTGGCACTAGGCTATTATAGATAATCTTCCAAAAGACTTAGTTCATTCTCATATATTTTAAAGCTTCTATCATCTGAAATACTCAATAACTATTACAAATAATTTTGGCAATTCACTAACACTATGGAGCTTTCGTTGGATTTGGTAAGATGGATTATAGAATTCAATTAGAAAATGAAAAATATTCTTCTAAAACATATAATTGATTTTATATATTAATAAACAATACAAATTAAGTATCGTAACTCCAAAGCACTATGAATATCTCAAATAAGATAACTCAAATAAAAATAGTTAAATGGTTACAGTTCTTTGTAAATAGATTGTAGAAATCACCACTGTAGTTGCAAGAAAGAACATTCATGAATAAGCGTAACTGGAGTGGATCATAGAAAGTTATTCCAACCACAATTGATTTCCTGAATTTGAAGTTCGGACATTTTTTGGGTTCTACTTCAAATACACCACATGATGGAAAATCAGCTGCCCCAACGAATACTCTACTCCATGAACTGTGAGCAAATGTAGGAAATCCTCTATAAGACATTAATGTATCGAATGTCACTCAAATAAATGAAACTTCCTTGATATTTTTTTCAAATAGGAAAACCAAAGCATTTTAAAGGAAAGCACTTCTTCCCTTAGGTTTTTCTTTTTATGTAAGCATTGGTATTCGATGTAATCATGATATGAACCAACTGACCGATCGAATGTACCACTAAAGACTATGTGAAAAACTATTGTAACAATGCAATAAACCAATGTTAATAACACTTATATAGGAAACTTATGTGGTATGTTGGATCTGTAACAATATTAATTTCAAATGATCATAGAAAGAATTTACACTTTAAAACAAGTTTCTACAAGAACTGAGATACAAACATTAAGAATACAACTTAAAATAATAACAATTTTTCTTAAAATATTTTATTAAGTAACAATAAAAAATTCATATTAACCATGATTAAATATCATCTCTTTACTTGGTTGATAAATCATCTTAAGTTTACATTGATAAAATGTAGCAGTTTATTAAGGTAAATATCTAGTAAAGTCTATGCTAAATAAAAGACTATTTTTAACATGTCAACAACAATACTCTAGTCGCATTTCATATAAAAAAAATTATGTATGCAAAACCAATAATTCTATAGATAATAAAATAAGAAGCCCCAAACTACATCAACTAGTTCCTATATAATGGAAATGTGAACTAGGCTTAGTTAGGTGCAACAATAAATGAAAATAAAAATAAACAAAAATGTGCAAAATTACCTTCCACTCCAGAATGAAATGCACCAAGGCCTGCCGAGTAACATAAACGATTAGTTGAGGTTAAGTCATAAACGTTAAGAATAACTGGTGTCTCTGTTGGCCATCTCTCACATCTTTCCATTATCATGCGCTCTAAGCGTGCGGTAATCATTACTAAATATTCTTTCAAGTTCTTTGTATATACATTTGAATGATCAACATGTATTCCCGCATCTTCTGTCGCGGAACGTAAAGAAGCTAGTTGCGTGATAACTTCGACTATTTTTTGGCACATTTGCTCTTTAGTTTTGGTAGCTTGGTCAATTTTTCTTTTATAAGCTTCTAAGCATTCCTCTTGTTCTAACTCTAGTATCATTCTCTCTCTATCTGTATTTGGTTCACCAATCTCATCCCTAATCACCTGTTATAATAATGTTGTAGAAATTAGTGACTAGGAAATAAATAATACTTTCTTCGATTTCTTTTTTTCTATATATGTTCTCTGCATCTATATATTCATATGATTTTTATCATACTAGAATATCGGTTTGTAATGTTGTTGCCTTATCATACTAGAATATGATAAGAATTATGTAAAAGGTTAAAATAATGTAAATTGATGGAATCAAAGCATTATTATTATACGTAAAATGAGTAAATAAGAAAATAATTTCAAAAAATGTTAAATAATCAATAAATATAAAGTGTTCATCTATAAGACAGTTGATCCTTACTTCACGGCTCCAACTAAACTTCACCTTAGGAGCATAGATTGGGAAACTCTGATTGTCACATTGTAAATGTGGCATGCGATGAAATTTGAATATTAGTATGTTATGATGGGAGTAAACAGCACACGCGACTCAATACGTTTTATAGTCTTGCTTCAGTAAGAAAATATTTAATTGCATCCCATAATATAGGAATAAGATAAAAAAAACTACAAGGTTGATAAAGACCACAATAAAGGAAAACAAACCACTTTTAGTTCGTTGCTCCGTATATTTAGTTGCTTCCATCTACAATAGAGTGAATATAATTTATGTTTTTCAAATTTTTTTGAAGTTGATACGTTCTTTAGCAATATTACATATTTATTAAAATTACTCAAGAATGTTTTTAACGATGTCAAATATTGTAGATTAACCGAAGATATTTAACTCATGTATAGAGCATTCATGTTGTCTAAAAGGAATGACATGTTTATGTACTATGTTTATATGTAAGTGGGCCAAGTTGGTGATAAAATGTCTTAAATGCAAAACGAGATATATAAAAACTTTACCAAACTTTAGTTTACTATGAAGATTTTGATATTTTATGTAATAATCATTAACGAGAAAAAATAGAAAATAAACCGTTATTACTGTTCCTTAAAAGGGTGTCACTTTTATAATTGCGATGAAGCTTGTCAGTGTTTGAAGCACCACAAAAGCATTGTTGTACAGTTCATTTAATCATTATTTAAATAAATTTTGAACCAACTAATATGTACAATGATGTCAATATCACTAATATAAAAATTTAAACACAAATACGAGCCTATAAAAAAGTGGTTGTTATAAAAATCAACCAAGATATAATCAATCGCACGTTATTCGATTGCAAAATGAACAAATCTAAATAATGTTATTTCGTAGTATGTTTTCAAATTTTTCCATCTATTTTACTACCTTGTTCATGCTTTCATGTTGATTACTTCATAACTAATGTACCACTATGATTTATCAAACAGTTTCATCAATTAGACTTATAAACATAGTTACTGTAAACTGCAGATTAAACCTATTTTAGAAGATATTGACAGTTTTTTGAAGTATATACAATTATTCATCGCTAAAGAACAAATATAAATAATTTAAAAAGTAATAATATGAAATTCATTTTATAGTTGGTACGTTTATATTTTAGAGGATTTTTAAGTCCGAATTAGCTTTCCAAAAAGACGAATAGTGCATTTGGTTGCAATAGGCAAAAAATTCAAATTACTCCAAACAATGAAATAAAAAGAAGAATAAATTTATTAAAAACATATTGGTATCAACAATTTAGAACCAAGCTTTGATCTAGCCTATATGTAAAGACAAGATTTTTATTGTCTGGCTTACACAAAACATAAATACATATGTTTGGGTTTTTTTAAGCCCATATTATTGTTTCAAAAATTAAAATTTTAGTTTTCTATGGTATATCAAAGAATAACATTTCTTATAATAACCGAAATAAATATAAAAAACATTTTAAAAATACATTTATCCTGAGCTATGCAATATTTTAGGTTATTATAAATTACTGGTTATTATATCTCAGTTATGACCAAGTCATTTATTATATCCAAAAAAAATGCATCAACAAATTGTTTGGTTATGCCTTACAAACCTACAAAAATAATTTTTTTAAGTAATTCCACATGATAAATGTTAACCCTCAATTTTCTACGATTTAAGAACTGTACGACTCAAGCAAGGTATACGACTCAAGCAGAGTGCGCGACTTAACGAGTTGAAAGACTTGGCGACATACGACATAGAGAAGTCTACGACTTAACGGTTTAAAAGAGAAGGGATGGTACACGACCTAAGGCCTCCACGACTTCAGGTTTCTACGACTTAAGGAAGTATACAGTCTACGACTTAAGGAAGTCCACGGCTCAAGGACAGAATGACTTAACGATTCAAGAGATGGCACGACTTAAGAAGGAAATGAGTTAACGACTTAAAGCTATCCGCGACTTACGACCTAGCACGTGTCGTGAGCGACTTAAGCAAATGAAGCGCTGCTTCTTATTTAACACGATGGCCTCTTAACTCGTACATGATTCATGACTTGGGTTATTATCTGAAATAAACGAGCTTACCAGTTAAGCCACGACTCACGACCTAGCTTGAGTCGTCCACGACCTAAAGCAACTGTGTAAAAGTCCGATGCCGCATTACTTATACAAGAGGATGTTGACTCGTGGGCGACTTAGGACTTGTAACATAAATTCTGATAGATGAGTGAACCTTTGTGAGACCATAGGCTTGGCCAGATAAGTCGGCCACGACCTACCATAAGTCGATCATGACTTACGACCCAAGGGGGAAATTTCCCTATAAATACCAACCTACCTCAAGCATGAAGGGGACTTTTGGACAACCTCTTCAAGCGCCGATACTCTGCCAGTTTCTAAACCGACTTTATACTTGAAGTTTCGAAGAACACTACAAGCTACTTTGAAAGACTATCACACATCCGACATGGATTTGAAGACTTTCATCTACATCGAAGCTTAAGCTACTTGCTCAAAGTGTTTTGTAACCAAAGAGATTTGTACTTGAAGATCATTGTATCGTTTTGTAACAAGATCAGTAATAAAGATACTTAAAGTGGACGTAGGCTACTCCTTAAGCCGAACCACTATAAAATCGCTGGTCTCTTACTGTATTTTCTATTATTTTAGCTGATATTCTGTCCTGAACCATCGGGTGGTGCTTTCACATTCACACTTCACACACCGGGGTATTGGCATTCGATTTTAAGCGTTAACATTTTTGGTGCTTTCAGTGAGAGCTTGAACTCAGGTTGGTCTCACCATTGCTTCTCAAAAGGTTATCGAAAGGAATTCTTTTAAAACCAGAAGTTTATTGGAAATAATAGCTCCTGGGAGAAAACGAAGTTCTGTAAGATCCGACAATGTTCAAGAGAATACCGCTACCTCTCCTCCTTCAAGTCAAGCAGCTCCAACTGTTGGAGTTACACTAGAAGAATTGGACACCGTAGTTTTGGGGTTGAATCAACAATTGAATGCCCAGAATACGCAGTTGGAGGCTCAGAATGCTCAGAACGCCCTGATCTTAAGTAAGTTGAATGATCTACTTGGGGTTAACCGTCAGCCGGTTAATAATGATGGAAACCCTACTGCGGGAGTTCAAGATGGTGTAGGAGGGAACGTTTCTCAAAGAGCCGCAGACCCTGTGGAAAAGACACCCCTCCAGGCTGGAGGATCAGGACCGCAGCTGACCCTCCGTGAACGGTTGTCAAGACAGAATTCAGAGAGAATGGATGTTGTTTGCCCTCCAGAGCCTTTAAATGATGAAGAATATTTCTCAGGCATGGTTTGTCAGTTCATGAAGGAAAGTATGCGAAGGGATGAAGATGAGAAAGAATGGGGTTTTGCTCCAAGCAAAACTCCGTTTACTGAGAAAATCTTGAAGGCAGAATTCCCAAGAAAATTCGTTCCTCCTACTATTCCGGCATACAAAGGGACAAGTGATCCTAATGAGTTTCTGTATAAGTACGATTGGAATATGACGGGTGCCAGAGCGTCTGATGAAATCAAATGTCGATATTTCCCGGTATATCTGGAAGGTGTGGCTCTATTGTGGTTTACAAAGCTGCCGGTCAGGTCCATTGATCAGTTCTCCGATTTGACCAGGAAATTCAAGGAGAAATTTCGATTGTATGCTTCAAAAGCAAAGGATATAATGTCGCTGTCAAGTCTAGAGCAAAGTCCAGAAGAATCCATCAGATCATTTTTGAATCGTTTTTAACATAGCTTTGGCTGAGGTAGATAATGCTGAGCCACGCATGGTCCTAACATACTTGATGAGGGCGATTGACAAATCAAGCAAATTTGGAAAGTGGTTGAAAATGAAAGAACCAAACTCGCTTGACAAATTCTACAAGAAAGCGGATGAATTCATGCGCTTGGAGAGCCTCCAAGCACCGGCTAAGGTGGTATCAGTAGAAGCCGGGAACAATGGTGCTGCTTCGAACAAGAAAGAACCTAACGCTCAAAAAAGGGGAAATGATGGTGGAAAGAAACAGGAAGATGCTAAGAAAGGCCGTCCTTTCAATTTCACGCCCTTGATCGATACCCCTGAGAACATCTTCTTTGTGACCAAGGATGATGTCAATTATCCCACACCACCTAAAATGAGAGTGGGAAGTAAGATGGAAAAAAGTGGAAGGTTCTGCCGGTTCCCCAACCAGCCCGGCCATGACACCAACGAATGCCGTCATTTGAAAGAGGTAATTGAACAACTCTTGAAAGAGAACAAGCTCCAACAGTATGTGAAAAGGAATAGAAATGCCCCAGCCTCGTCGACTCAAGGACAACAAGTTCCTGATCACCGTCCTGGCTCAAGTGAGAAGGCCGTAGAACATGAATCGGAAAGACCTGTCATTAATATAATAACTGGAGGGCCTCACCCAGCAGGGAAAAGCTGGGGCGAGATGGAAAGGTATGCCCGGGCCTTGAGGCATGTGCCGGTTGAAGAGAATGTTTTTGTATTAGAAAATGATGCACCTTTAAAGCAACAACAGACTTCCACTAATGATATTGTATTCAGTGCCAGAGATTCTTTGGGTATCGAGGCTCCCACCATAGATCCTTTGGTCATATCCGGTATTGGGCCGGCTACTGTGAGGAGAGTTCTAGTTGATTGTGGAGCTTCATGCAGCATTCTCTTCAAGAAAACTTTTGATCAGATGAAAATTCCAATGGCTGACGTTCAAGCTTCATCACTTAAGATTGTTGGCTTTGCTGGGGAACCCAAACAACCGATTGGGGCCATAGATTTGTTTGTGGAACTTGGAAAAGGGCTGAGGAAGGTGGCTCGAAAGCAAACCTTTATAATTGTTGAAGAATTCTCTGCCTACAATGCCTTTTTAGGCCGACCAACTCTTGCTGCATTCAAAGTTGTTCTTACCCCATGGTGTCTGACTATAAAATTCCCTACAGATAATGGAGTTGGTGTGATTAAAGGAGACCAAGATGCGGGGAGAGAATGTTATCTTACAGAGTTGCGTGAATCAAGGAAAAGAGAAACAGGAAAAGGTGCGGCAGCTCCAGTCCGCATCAAAGAACCAACCTTGTAGCAATTACAGGGTGGACCCTGCACTGGTGAACATAGTGGCGCACGAAGGGAGATGGATCCGAGGAAAGCCGGTGCAGGGGAGAATAGGGTAGTACCGGTAGAGGTAACAGTGCCGGTACCCGTTGACCCGAAGGACCCAAACAAAGTGCTGAATGTGGGTTCACAACTCAACACAACAGTTCAGAATGTTTTGATTTCATTTTTGAAGGCAAATTTGGATGTATTCGTTTGGACTCATGCTGACATGTGTGGAATATCCTCAGAGATTGCAGTACACACTCTGAACATTGATCCAAAGTTTACCCCCGTGAGACAGAAAAGAAAAACTCAGGGTCCAGAAAGGTCGGCAGCGTTGAAAGAAGAAGTGGATCGGCTCATGGAGAACGGTTTCATCAGGGAATCTACTTATCCAAATTGGGTATCAAATCTAGTGCTGGTTAAAAAAGCTAACGGAAAATGGAGAGTATGCATTGACTTTTCGGATTTGAACAAAGCCTGCCCCAAAGACTGCTTCCCGCTGCTCAGGATCGATCAATTGGTGGATGGGACGGCGGGGCATGAATTGTTATCTTTTATGGATGCATACTCCGGATATAACCAAATTATGATGCATGAGCCAGATCAAGAGGACACAAGCTTCATCACAGATGTGGAACTCTACTGCTACAAGGTCATGCCTTTCGGACTCAAGAATGCAGGGGCAACTTACCAAAAGCTTGTTAATGCCATGTTTAAACCGCAGATTGGCAAGACAATGGAAGTTTATGTTGATGATATGCTAGTGAAGTCTAAGAAAGCAGTGGACCACATGGATCACTTGGCAGAGATGTTTGCAGTACTCCGAAAGTACAGAATGAAGCTTAATCCCTTAAAATGTTCATTTGGAGTGGAGTCCGGAAAGTTTTTGGGTTTCATTGTGAGCGCTAGGGGCATTGAAGCTAATCCTGCTCAGATCACTTCCCTGAGAGAGGTCAAAGCTCCTAGAACGAAGAAGGAATTGCAAAGTCTCAATGGAAAGGTTGCTGCCTTAAGTCGGTTCATTTCAAAAGCTACTGACAAATGCATTCCATTCTTTGATGCTCTGAAGAAGGGAAGAGAAAACTTTGAGTGGACTCCTGAATGTCAGAAAGCATTTGATGAGTTGGTTCGTCATATGGAAGTGCCTCCGATACTTTCAAAGCCTAACAATGGTGAAGTTCTCTTCATATATTTGGCAATTTCATCTCATGCTCTCAGTGTAGTGTTGGTACGGGAAGACGCAAGGATTCAACGCCCAATCTATTATATCAGCAAAAGATTCACTGGGGCAGAGATGAACTATTCAAGGTTGGAAAAGCTCGCCTATTGTTTGTTGATCGCATCAAGAAAATTGAGGCCGTATTTCCAAGCTCATCCCATCAAAGTCCTCACTGATCAACCTCTAAAGCAAGTCCTATTCCGTCCTGAGACTTCGGGTCATATTTTGAAATGGAATATTGAACTCAGCCAATATGACATCACTTATCATCCCCGGAAAGCAATCAATGGACAAGCCTTAGCAGATTTCATCGCATAATGTACGGATAAAGGTGATAGTGAGGAAGAAGCTACTGATAACATCCCAATCCAATGGAAATTGTATGTCGATGGCGCAAGGAATGATTACTGTTCTGGAGCAGGGGTTGTCCTTGAAACCCCAGAAGGGCGATCGCTATGTTATGCACTGAGACTAGAGTTTCCTTCGACAAATAATGAAGCAGAATATGAAGCTCTCATCGCTGGTTTAAGGATCGCTAAAGAACTAAACATCAAGGCATTGCAGATCTTCAGTGATTCTCAGCTTATTGTCTGCCAAGTCAAGAAGGAATTTCAAGCCAAAGGAGGGAATCTACCCGCCTATTTATCAAAAGCCTGGGAGCTTCTTCAAGATTTTGACCGTTATTCAATAAGCCATATACCCCGAGAAGAGAACATGAAGGCGGATTCTCTTGCAAAGTATTCAAGTACTGGTGAAGCTCAACTATTGGGATTAGTTCCCGTCGAAGTCTTGTCAGCTCCGAGCACAGATGAAATGGATGTTCATTGGATTATGAATGTATCCCAAGAGCAAGAATCATGGATGACTCCGATATTTGAATATTTTCTCAATGGTTCTTTGCCAGAAAGTTCAAAAGAACGACAGAAGCTGCTAAGGAAAGCCTTTAGATATATGATCCAGGATGGCCGATTGTACAGACAGGGATTTTCAATGCCACTACTCCGCTGTGTAACTAAAGAAGAAGCCAAGACAATTCTAACTGAAGTACACGGAGGGGAGTGTGGGGATCATACAGGAGGTCAAACTTTAGCAAAGAAAATTCTCCGTTATGGATATTTTTGGCCAGAGATTAATCGAGATGTTGCTGACTATTCCCGAAAGTGTGATAAATGCCAGAGATTTGCCAAAATTCCTAGAGCACCTTCCACTGAGCTAACACAAATGGTCAGTCCATGGCTGTTTGCCATCTGGGGAATAAATCTCATTGGGCCTTTGCCGACAGCCAAATCGGGGATTAAATATGCTATCGTTGTTGTTGATTATTTCACTAAATGGGCTGAAGCTGAACCATTGGCTACCGTTACCTCTAAGAAAATAATAAGTTTTGTGACTAAAAATATTATTTGTAGGTATGGTGTGCCTCATAAGATAATCACAGACAATGGTACGCAGTTCGAAAATGAGGAATTCCAAGATTTCTGCAAACGATTCAAGATCCGAAAAAGCTTCTCAGCAGTGGCTCATCCGCAGGCAAACGGGCAAGTGGAAGCAGTAAACAAGATCATCAAATCAACCATCAAAAAGCAGCTAGAAAAGCAAAAGGTGGTTAGGTCGATAAGTTACCACTTGCACTATGGGCATACAGAACTACCCACAAAACTGCAACTGGGCATACTTCATTTTCATTGGCATACGGATCAGAAGCGATGATTCCAGTGGAAACGGAAGTTCCCTCACACAGAAGGATCCATTTTGATCAAGATGAGAATGAAAAACTGCAACTGGAAGCGCTTGACCTCCTTGATGAAAGAAGAGAAGAGGCTAAGCTTAGAATTGCAGCCCATCAGCAAAGGATAGCCAGGCACTTCAACTCCAAAGTTCGTCAGCGCAGCTTTGAAGTTGGGGACCTAGTCTTGAAGAGAATTATGACAGCCACAGGTGTGTTTGGGCCAAACTGGGAGGGCCCACATGTCATAGGCACGAAACTTCTTGATGGCACATTCAAACTCACAACTGTCGAAGGAGAACCAATTCCAAGAGCTTGGAACAGCAATCATTTGCGTCCATATTTTACTTAAAAGCTTTGCCGAAATGTTGTAAAAGAATTACGAATATATGATTCTTGTATTGAAAGAAATTGTAAAGCAAGTGAATAATGAAAAGCTATAAAGTGGATGTAGGCCCAGCTTTTGGCCAAACCACTATAAATCTTGTGTTCTCTGCTACTATAAACTGCTTTGTTTTATTTCGACATATAAAATACGTTAATTGTGTTACTAAAAATGTCGATTTACTAATGCAGGCCATAAAAACAAAGCTTACCCATCGCAAGACCAAGCGATCTCTGACATCACCCAGCAAGCAAACGCTAAGCCATTCAAGATTTCCATACTCAAATCCTACGAAAGAAGTGCTTCGAACAAAAGTTAGCAATGTGGCTGGAAGTGGACTATTTCTAACTAACTGTGAATGTTTGTACAAACGAGCATCCAGTTAAATAGTCTGTGTCTACACCACCAACTCGCTTAACTATGAAGTATATTTCTTTGGATAAGGAAAATTATTGGCAACTAAAAAAGGATGATACTTGGAAAAGATAACGGGGATCGCCGACATGAATAGACATGAAAAGATGGCAAAGAGACATGGGCGAGCAAGCATCAAACAGCAAAAGACATCTTCGGAGGCACAAGCCCTCTTCAGAGGCACAACTCTTCGGAGGATAAAGACCTCTGATGGGCCTCGCCAGAAAAAGAGAGTTCTTTCTCGACATAAAGTTGTGGACAGATCGGTGATACACTCCCGTGAATCCATCCAACTAAGATAAAGAAGCTCCAAACTTCCAGGCAAAAGCCCTACTCAGAGGCACACATTTCGCCGTGATCTGAAATAAAACTTCACACGAGTCAAAATGTGAAAATCCCTCTTCGGAGGCCCATTTCACCACAGTTGAAACGCTAAAAGACCTCGAGCGGGCCTCGCCAGAAAAAGAGATTTCTTTCTCGACATAAAGTTGTGGACTGATCGGTGATACACTCCCGTGAATCCATCCAACTAAGAGAAAGAAGCTCCAAACTTCCAGGCAAAAGCCCTACTTAGAGGCACACGTTTCACCGTGATCTGAAATAAAACTTCACACGAGTCGAAATGTGAAAAGCCCTCTTCGGAGGCCCGCTTCCCAGCGAACAGGGAAAAGATAGAAGCCTCTCCCAAGAGGCACAATCAAACAAAAAGACCTCTTCCAAGAGGCACAATAAAAAAAAAGACCTCTTCCTAGAGGCACAATCAAACAAAAAGACCTCTTCCCAGAGGCACAATCAAAAACTCTCATCAGAGGCTCGAGCAGGTTGAAACCCCTTTTTCTTTTCGAAAGGCCCACTGCACTATGAAGTGAAACTCACTAGCCAAAGCAAAAGTGACTTTTTTCAGAAAAAAGAAAAAGAGGAGTGCAAAAACTTTGCAATAAAAAAAAAAAAAAGAGGAAGCCCTCTTTAAAGGAACACTTTAGCTTTCAAAGGAAGATTGGTTCATCTATTCTTGAAAATATTCTTCCTCGAAAAAGTTAAAGTGCCCTTCGGAGGTCCGCTCTACCACATAGGAGAATTCACTTTGTAAAAATGTATATATGCACAAAAGAAAAAGTGATATCTCCGAAGGTTGAAGCGTAAAAACTCATATGAAACGAGGTGTACTCTATTTTGAGCAGAATAATATTCCTCCAAGTATGGAATAATTATTCTCCAGAAAATAAGAGTACAAGTCCCCTCAAAGTTGAAAATATTGCAACGAGCTTATGGTATAGGGGCAACATGGTATAGCTACATTGGTAAAAATAACGCTCGAACAGCATACCATAAGCTCACTGCAATATCATATAAAGAAACTTGTACAAAAACGAAGAGTAAATGCATTCTCAAATACAGACAGAAGTTTGTACAAACAGAAAGAATCATTTTATTCAATACTGTCAAAATTTTGTACAGGTACAGGTTTCAAAATAAAAAGAAAAGCGGAGGTCGGTAGCCGCACAATCTCCGGCCAGTACATGCATAAAGCAAAAAGGAAAAATAAGGGGAAGCAGGGCCCGTTACTTCTTCTTGCCACCACCTTTAGAGCCTTCACCTGACCTAATAGGCAGTTTTTCAGGACGGCTTGGGAGAGTTGGGGATGAAGGAGAGAGGGTTACTGTCGGATCAACCTTCGCTTCCTCTTCAGAAACAAGAATGCTTTTCCTTTTCTTCTTGGAAGTGGTACGCTTCCTCCTCCTCTTTGAAGAAGATTCACTTCCCGGGGTAACAAGAGCGGCCAGTTTTACGTCATCAGAAATAGTATGCTCCGAGGATTTGTCGCCTCCTTCAAGTCCTTCGTCCTTCTGCTCCTGCGAAGCGATTGGATAATCCAAGCCTTGAAGGGCTCCTATTAATTCTTCCTGTGATCCCGGCTGGGAAATAGGAGTGATTTGAGGGGATGGAGGAGGGACAGCTGGAGGAGGAGAAGTCTGTATGGCACTTGGCGTTTTTGCTACAGAAGAAGAAAAGCCAAAAATATTAGTATCTCCCGTGAAGAAAGGAGATAGCGGCTCATTGAGATTTAAGAAATAATCAGAAAGTTCGTCAAACTCATGAGGAGCAAACAAGCAGTCCACTTGGGAAAGATTAACAGTAGAGTTACCTGGAGAAGTCGGCTTCCTAACGTCAACTTCATAAGCCTGTGCTTCGGTTCTCTCTTCGCCTTCATCTCCACCCTGCGTGCTTGTGATCTCAGTTATAACTTTAACAGGGGACGGAGAATGAGAACCGAAGCCTGTGATGTCAACATCGGCCGAAACCGAAGGAGGGACGGGGGCAGTTAATGGTGCTTCTTTCACAAAGTGCTGCTCCCCTGCCTCAGCTCGTGCTTTGGCAAGCTGCTCTTTTCCCCGGGCTAGAGCAGCTATGGCGTCATCATCTAGAAAGTGTTCTTCAAGAGATGCTTCAGCATAGCCGGCACCTGCACCTCCAAGCATGTCAAGAATTGACTCCCAAACCTCGGCCAGGGTAATCTCATACTTCGGTCCTAAGAATGAAAGGCTCCCACGCCCCATAACGCTATGCACGTAGAAGTCAAATAAAGTGGAGTTGACATTGGCTTTAGTCGCCTCATGCGACTGTTCGGCAGCCTGCCTTCCAGCAATAGCTTCATCACGTTCCTTCTCGGTCTTTAATAATTGGGCCTTTAGCCTCATAATCTCCAAATCCTGGGAGTTGACCTTCTCCCGTAACTCTGCAACGTCAGCACGATACCTTTTCGTTGTTTTCTGCTCAGCCTCAAGTTGTGCCTCGGCATGTCACTGAGCAGCGTGAGCATCGCGAACTTGCTTTTGAAGTACTTCTTCTTTTTGAGTATATAAGGTAGAAGAAGTAGCAAGCTCTTGTTTAAGTTTTTCAATTTCCGCTTCAAGCTTCTCGTTGTAGTCAGCGATGTTCCTCATCTCGGTATCATGCTGGCTTAAAGTTTTCTGCCACTCGGCCTTATCATTTTCCATGGTCAGCATGGCCTCTATATTCACGTGGTTGACCCTCTGAAGCTCATCAACAAGCTTTTTCCACCCTGACATCCGCTCGATATCAAGTCTAACAGCATCAAGATTTTGCAGCATTGCTTGTTTGTCAATAGGGACCAAGTCAAGATCGAACCGCACTCCCTTTAGGCACCAGTGCGGGAACCGGTTTTGCAGAGTAGTCGGGCCTGGTCCAATTTGGAATTTAGGCCTGTTGACTATTGTCTGAATGTCTGTCTTACCGAGAGCAGGAGAGCCGGAAGGGATGTCAAGTGAGACGGGGGCAGCAGCCTTTTCAGAAGCTGTAGATGCAAGCTTTTCACCGTGCCTGGCACGCTTGCTTGGGTCCTCAACTACATGACTTTTTACCCGGCCGTCATGCGACTTTCTATTGTGAGAGTCGTCACCTCTCTGGGAAGAATCATGGTGCTCCTCCCTTTCTCTCCTCTCATAACGCTCTTCTTGAGCCCTCCTCTCCTGAGCCTTTCGAGCGGCTCTCTCTTCGTCAGTTTCTCTGTAAACGGGAAAGTAGCGTCTGTAGTCATATTGATCACGCCTCCCGTAGCGCTGAAAGTCGTCGTAATAAGAGCCATTGCGTCCCATTGGAGAATCTGAAATTTAAAAAAAAAGACAAGTCTTAAAAGTCTTTAGAGAAAAGAAGTTAAGTACGAATAAATGCTGAAAATCCTATGTGTGTGTGGTGTGCAAACTACACGCATCAGGCTACAAACCACTCTTCGGCACAGGGGTGGTAGTGACTTGAGTGGCAGGCGTCAAAATTTGCTGAAAAGTGGATGTCGCCTCGACAACAGGAGAAGCTGCTTTAGGAACATCATCTTTAAAAAGTTCCTGTGAAGTTATGATCAGGTCGCTTAGCCCCTCAAAAGTATCATCACCGCCATGCTCGACGGGAATTTCTTTTTCGGCCTCCAGGTCGGCCGCATCTTCAGAGCAACGAAGAGTTTCTTCCTCCTCAATAACTAGGGCAAGTGCCAATTTGCTGGATGGACCCACAACATCGGTAAGTGTGGGGCACTTCACCAGTGAGGTTTCAGTGGAGGGCTCCTTCGGCATAAGCTTTTCAACATGGATTGAGACATCTGGTGCCTCCGCTGGAGAATCAGGGACTTCATGAGGCTGAGTGGAGCGAGAAGGGTGAAGAAGTCCGAACTGGTGAAGGAATTCTTCGTTCAACAAAATTTTCATATCCCGCTCTTCAACCGGTACATCCACGAGCCTCTCTAGAGTTGGCTTGTGGCTGGGATCTCTAGAAGGAGGGGGGAGCGCTGAAATGAAAAAACGAAGTTAACACTTGGCAATTCGGGCTTCGCAAAACTCAGAGAATAGAAGAAGTAAAGGTAGATGATCTTACTTCCTTCCCTCCACACAGCATAAAATCCCGGGGGGCAGCGGACAAAGAAGAACTGAGTTAAGAACCCATGAGCAGTGTCGGGAAGGCCAACGATCAATTTGCGATTTCGGGTGCTTCTCACGACGGTGATAGAAGGGTGATCCTTAGTCTTGGTAAAGGAGCATAAGAAGCAAATCTCGTTGAAGCTTGGAAGTCGATCAAATGTTTTCCTAAATAGCACACACAGCCCCATCAGAATGGCGTAGCCATTGGGGTGTAGCTGGAATGGGGAGATGGCTAGTTGACGAAGAAGATTCTGGAGAAAGTTGTTGAAAGGGGGAATGGCCCCGCTCAGGAACATTTGCCGGTTGACCGCTACAAAGCCAGGAGGCGCCACATCAGCAGTGTTAGTTTTCTCAAGAAGAATGGCATCTGCTTCAGCAATGCCAAACTGAATGCATAACTGACGAAAAACTTTGTATGATAAAGTGGTAGAGGCTCTCTCTAGAGGATTAATTAGGGGAGCCGGAATAAGAGTGGTTTCTCCAGTCTGGGCTGTTATCTCTTCTTGTTGAGAAGTCATTCTACACAAGCAACTGGATATTCAAATGTGAAGGTGCACGTTTCCTAAAAGTGTGAAGTGTTGTGCAGAACTAATAAAAATAACAAGTAAATATAACTGGAATTAAACTAGTCGACAGTTGGTCGATTACCAAATTTCAGGACTTGTTAATTTAAAGTTCAGGTATAGTATTAGTGCAAACTGGGCAGTTTCAGTTGACTATTTCAATGTTTCTTTAATACTTTACTTGAATTTGATGATTCAAAAGCACTTCGTTCACACAATCTATTTAAGTTGATTATCTGTTATTAACTAATCTGCCATTTGATGTGGGCAGTCAGTGGCAGTATATTCGTCCTAATTTTCTGTAAATGTTGTATCGAACAGATTGTTAGCTTGCAAGTCAAAGTGATCTGTGGAAGAATGCAGCAAAGTTTAACAGTTCAAAGTTCAGGCAACAGTTCAAAGTTCAAGTAACAGTTCAAAGTTCAAGCAACAGTCCAAGGTTCAAGCATAGTTTAAAAGTACAAGTGCTAAGTCGCCGATGACTCAAGTGCTAACTCGACGACGACTTAAGCGCTAACTCGTCCACGACCTAAGGGTTATTGGTTATGAGGCAAGTTAAGTTAGGTCGTTTCAATCTTGAGTCATTAATGCTTTAAGTCGGCTGTGTTCTAAGTCGTAAACCGTGGAAGATAGAAGAAGCTTCAATTCAAAGCAACGAGAAATTCTCAAGTCCTAATTCGGCCCCAACTCAAAGCTTAAGTCGTAAAGTTGGCAAATCGGTCCGGAGTTAAGTCGCGGAGGTTATTGGGTCGCTCAAAATTACTGAGTCACGTCCAAGCTAATGTCACGTTTCCTTTGACCGGCCGACCTTTTCTCAAATCAGTAACCCGTCGTCTTCCTAACCCGTTAACCCGTATAGGACAATATCGTCTCCTCTAAATTCACAGATCAACCGACTCGAAATATGGTAATCCATCATCTTTCCCTTGCAAGTCATCTAAAAACACGATCGAAGCGCTCCAAGTTTGTCGGCAATCAATCGTAACGTGATTTGAGATGAAGCATGGTGTGAGGATCTGGATTGGGGTTAGAAAGTGGGAAGTCCATGTTCGAAAGGTAGCGGTAATTGTGAAATCGAGTGAGTAATGAGTTTACTTACGCAGTGTGATGATGAAGATTGTAGGAACTTGATTGGTGACGAGGTAAACCGATTGATTTGTTTCTAGAGGCTTCGAAGGTCAATAATGGCGGAAGCAAGTAGGTGAAGAAGAAGCGACCTAAGCCTTTTATATCTCAGGGCAGTGGAACTTGAATCGGCACACGAGTTAAGATAAGTCGAAGCACACGACCTACGACCTAGGCGTGTACTTCGAGGGGAAAATGTTAACCCTCAATTTTCTACGATTTAAGAACTGTACGACTCAAGCAAGGTATACGACTCAAGCAGAGTGCGCGACTTAACGAGTTGAAAGACTTGGCGACTTACCACATAGAGAAGTCTACGATTTAACGGTTTAAAAGAGAAGGGATGGTACACGACCTAAGGCCTCCACAACTTAAGGTTTCTACGACTTAAGGAAGTATACAGTCTACGACTTAAGGAAGTCCACCGCTCAAGGACAAGATGACTTAACGATTCAAGAGATGGCACGACTTAAGAAGGAAATGAGTTAACGACTTAAAGCTATCCGCGACTTACGACCTAGCACGTGTCGTGAGCGACTTAAGCAAATGAAGCGCTGCTTCTTATTTAACACGATGGCCTCTTAACTCGTACATGATTCAGGACTTGGGTTATTATCTGAAATAAACGAGCTTACCAGTTAAGCCACGACTCACGACCTAGCTTGAGTCGTCCACGACCTAAAGCTACTGTGTAAAAGTCCGATGCCGCATTACTTATACAAGAGGGTGTTGACTCGTGGGCGACTTAGGACTTGTAACATAAATTCTGATAGATGAGTGAACCTTTGTGAGACCATGGGCTTGGCCAGATAAGTCGGCCACGACCTACCATAAGTCGATCATGACTTACGACCCAAGGGGAAAATTTCCCTATAAATACCAACCTACCTCAAGCATGAAGGGGACTTTTGGACAATCTCTTCAAGCGCCGATACTCTGCCAGTTTCTAAAACGACTTTATACTTGAAGTTTCGAAGAACACTACAAGCTACTTTGAAAGACTATCACACATCCGACATGGATTTGAAGACTTTCATCTACATCGAAGCTTAAGCTACTTGCTCAAAGTGTTTTGTAACTAAAGAGATTTGTACTTGAAGAGCATTGTATCGTTTTGTAACAAGATCAGTAATAAAGATACTTAAAGTGGACGTAGGCTACTCCTTAAGCCGAACCACTATAAAATCGCTGTCTCTTACTATATTTTCTGTTATTTTAGCTGATATTCTGTTCCCGAACCGTCGGGTGGTGCTTTCACATTCACACTTCACACACCGGGGTGTTAGCGTTCGATTTTAAGCGTTAACAATAAATAAAAATAAATTGATATTAATTACTTATTTGTGTCAAGGTGGTAAGGCCTTTCAATAAGAAATTGATTAAAGTTATCGAAGCCAAATAAGTTGTCCTTCCCTTCAAAACTGATTTTATGTTGGGTTTAATTAATCAATTCCTTTGTTTCAAGTTGTGACGACCCGGAATTTTTAGGCATTTGAAATTGGAATATTTAATTAATTTTAAATATTAGCAAGTTAGTTTAACTTGGATTTCAAATATCAGTTTCAACTTAGCGATTAAATTTATTGAATATAATAATTAGAGATTGGGTAAAATATTTAATCTTGAGTTTTAAGCTGATAGAAATGTTTTAAGGGTTTAGAAAACTGATGTTTATAATACTAGACATAATAGCAGTTTTAAATTTGAGATTGAAAGTGTTTTGTTCAGTTTTTAAAAAAAATATGTTGTTTAAATTGATATTTAAAAATAGCCTTCCGAGGCGCAATCTTGGAATTTGACGAAACCAGTTTCATTAGATCCGTAATAAAGTATTATTATCGGGTTTCAAATTCCGTGGTGATTGGAGTTGTTGTGTGAGCATAAGATATATAAACGCGCTGAAATTTATATCGGAAATTTAATATAATAACTGGGTTCAAAACGCTATCTTCTCCATACGATCAAATTTGGACTCGAAATCTTTTCCATTGCGTTCAGAATAAGGGTATAACATTATAAACGCCTAGCGACACGCCACGATAGGAGTTCAAAATTTTAAGTTGCATTTATCGAGACGTTTGGAATTTAAATAAAAATATTTCTTAATAAACCTACTGTGCAGCCGTAATTGTTTCACATCGTAACTTTTTCCTTTCATTTCGAAATCACTATAGCTGCCTGTACAGTGTCTCTTCATCCCTTCTTCAATACGCAAGGTATCTTTCGCTTCCTCCTTCGTTTCAAATCACCCAACCGAGCAAATAAAATAAGCAATCTCAGGAAATGGCTGCTAATAAGAAAATCGGGCCCCCTTTCGTCCAATTCCCAAATTACTCGACCCAAATCAAAAAAATAATCGCGGTTTAGGGAACGACAATGTCAAAAATGGCGGCGATGACAATAGGGCCTAGTCGCGATGCCGGGATGATTCGTGTTGAAGAGGGGCAGTTCAGGGCATCGTGATTTCGAAAGGGGCACGTTTGGAGTGGAGTTATAGGTAGTGTGGTCGCGACGTCGAAGGTGGTGGCCATATTGCTCGAGCGGCGATTGGCGATGGAGTTTGGGATTTAGGGACGCGGCAGTTCGCTCACGCGTGCATGCGCCCGAGGCGAGCTGGAACTAGAGGGTAGCGCAACGGAGGGAGTCTCGGCGAAGCCAATGGCGTTGCTACATCGATTGGCGTAGGTGCACGAAAGGGTTTGCAAGGGAGTTCGCGAGAGGAGGTTGAGGAGGTTGTGGTGGCGTTCGATGTTAGGGGCTGCGATCTGGTGGCTTCGGCTGTAAGGTATAGATGCTGGTTATTTTCTTTTTTTCCAATTTAATATATATATGAAAATATACGGACAAGATTGTGAAAAAAATAATATAAAGTTTGGAAATAGGAATTTTTCTGGTTGAAAAGAATAAAAATAAAATAAAGTTAGATACTATTTATGTAACCAGGGTTAGACCGGAATATAACATAGATAAGATTTGTGAAACAGAGATATTAAAATGTTTAAATCGAAAGGTTACATAAAAATTAGATTTTTGAAATTATATAGATCATTTTATACATCGAATGTGATTTTCAAGGTAAATTTTAGTTGGTTATAACAATTTAAAATTTATAAGTCAGCTTTAATTTAAAACAAAAATTTAATTACCTTAGTGATTAATAAAATCATATAAATTATTTATTCAAGGTCAATTGGGAAACCAAGACAGGATTGAAGTGGATTGCAAATTAAAAAGTCAAAGATGAGTTAATCTCACTCATCTGGGTTTTATTTAAATTTAAATGGTTAAAATTTAAATAATTGGTTGAATGGTTGAATGGATTTGATGTGCTATATCATATATAGTAGTATATATATAGTATATATTGGAGTGATTGATTTCCAGCATTATATAGCGGATGAGACCCTATGCGCCGCATAATAGCGGATGATATTATATAAATCTCATATGCCGCGATATCCCACCTTGAAGTGGAATTGATATTTTATATTGTGCTAACATCTGTGGATGCATGGAAATAGGTCGGAGGGATCCAACTGGATTGCTCAAAATTATTTAGATTGTTTAATATTCTGTGTTATGAATATTTGATATTTTGTGATGAATTATATTGATAATTGGAATATTGAATGTTATGGTTTGCTTGAATATATTTCGGTACACTGAGTTATCAAAATATATAGAATTGGATTTTTGAAAAGAAAATAAAAGAGTGAATTTCTAAGTAAAATAATCATAGAGAATTTGAATAAATTTAAGAATGAACTGGAAAAGAATAAAAGTGATTTTAAATTTCTAATAAATAATTCCGAGTATGGAAAAAGGGGATTTGAATAAACAGAAAAATAATGAATTATAAAACTTAAGTGATATTATTTAAAGGGATAAATAATTTATTTTAAAATTCAAGGTTTAAATTTATGTGAAAGGATAAAGAAGGAATTTAGGAAATTTGAAATTGGTATTTTCAGTTAAAAAGATTTTAAATAATAATTAAGAAATAAAATCTAAAGTTAATGGGTTTTGAATAAATTGAGTAAGTAAAGGAATTTATATCAAAATGGAGTAATTTGAAAATTGATTTAAGTGTTTAAATTTGGAATTTTAAAGGGGAAACGAGACTGTGGAAGTTATAAACTGAGTTTATAAAAGTGAAGTAATATATTAGTGGATATTTGGAAGAATAAATTCACGGTGAAAATTTTTCAAAGGAATGGGTAAATTTGTTTAAAAAAAATAGTGATTTATTTTTAAAAGGTGTGAAAGTGAAGCGTATTTCCCTGGATAGCCAAGTACGTTTCAAAGCAAATTTTAAGCATAAGTCAAAAGTTTTAAAAGCATGTTTTAGAAATTTATTATTTAAATTTTAAAGTACATGTTTTTCAAATTTATCTTAGTAGTAATTATTTAAAGGTGACTTGATATTATGTTTTAAAATGATAAAATTTTAGTTTTATATTTTATTAAGTAGCTTTATTTTAAATATTCTTAAAGTGTATATTTTTAATAAAGCGTTAAAGTAGTTTTTTATAAATTTAAATGTTAAAGTGTGTTTTATAATAAAGTGTTTTAAAATATTTTAAAATCTAAAGTGTTTGTACATGGTGATTTCAGTGGGAATCGAAAATATTTGGGGAATTTATTCCGTGAGAGAAAATGGTTTGAAACTGTTTTCAAAAGGGATTGAAAAGTGAAAATATATCTTGCGAAGATATTTTGAGATTAATAAATAATTTGGGAGATTATTTATTGTTGATGGTTATTTGAGAATGTTAGCTGATAGTTAAATAACCGACTATCATTATTGGCCAATGCGTTGATCGTTTCGAAGAGACCTGGATCGGGATTTATTTTCTGAAAACCACTTCGATCCGGTTTGTACATTTTCGTGAGGAAGACGAGTTTGGATTTGAAGATGGAGCAGTGAAGTGCAAGGGCTAGTCGCTACTAATCCTGAGGATGATTACAAAATGGATGTAGTAGGAGTAGTGCCTTCGGTTCCGTTCAAACCCGGGACGGACTTGTATGGATGAATGCTTTCGGAACATCGTAAGGTGGACAGTGGGCATTCTAAGTGATATGTTCTAAAAGGTAACGCTTAGCCGTGAGCCTCATCAACCGGGAATGACTGAAAATCCGGGGTTATGTAGCAAGGCTAAGTGGGTAGCACCCATTAGGGTGAGTTCATCTCTGTCTAGATGTCTCTTTTTATTTCGTCTTAGTGGTGTGGTTGCTGATCCCAACCGTGGGGTGATCTTACTCGGGATTATCCAGAAAGGGGTGGTCCTGATCTAATATTTCAGGGGATCGAGAGTGATCCTCGGTATGATGATCTAGACCAGGTACCGTGATAGATGGTACCCCAGTGCCTAGTCATTAGTTGGAAATCCATTCTCCCTACGCGCCTGTACGGTTTGGATTGTGCCCAACTATTGCTGAAACGTGAGATGCAAGCATTTCAGCTAGATTCTATTTTACTTTCTATAGACACTATTATAAAATGAGACGGATTTGATAAAAAGTGTTTTGGCTATCATAAAGTAAAACCCGACATGTTTATTTGTGGCGTGGTCTTACGAGATGCTTTTGTTTTCAAAGGATTTTGAAACTTTAATAATCAAATTGAGTGTGATTTTCTCACGCTGGTATTCCAAACTGACTCGGGTGTTATTTAACTACAATGCTCGGGTCAGACCGAGTATTATAGAATACAGGATATGATGTGGTGGAGCTCAGGAGACAAGCTGGATGGCGATACGTACTTCCGTGCTTGATTATTATTCAGCTATGTATTCAGTTTTGAGGACAAGTTTATATGACTGTCAAGTTGTATGTTATTGATGTTGTTGAACTCTGATGATGTACTCTGATGATGTATGTATAAAACAGATATAGTTTTCTTTTGTGTAAAAATCTGCTATTATCTATTATATTTTATTCCGCTGTGATGGCTAGATTCTGATATTGTTTTCTATTTTCTTCTTCTACCTCTTCTTCTTTAACCCTAACGGTTCGTAATTCCATTCACCTTGAGTTGATATGTTGGAAAATAGCGTTGACTTAAGGGGTACGGAACTGTAGGTCGTTACATTTGGTATCAGAGCAGAAGGTTAAGCGATAACCTTGGCTTTGGTGGGGATTACTCATTAAAATAGAGTTTGTAGTATTCTATAATGAATTTGAGTGTAATGAATAGATATGAGCGCGTATTTGTTAGTAAATATAAAATTGTTTTTATATTGTGTTTACTTATCGGTTGGGTGTTTATGGATTCTGGTCGATGTGTGGGATGCCATGTCATCGATAGGGGTTTCTAAACTCTTAGACAAGATAAACCGACACAGTATTGTTTTAAATAGGGTAAATGAAATAATTTTACCCAAATTATTTTTGTATATAAAGGAAATGATTTTTCGTAAATTATTATAGATATATATGGTTGCTTGATTGCTAGGAATGGTAATATTAAATTATTATCATTGTCGTGTAAAATTGAATAAGATATTGAAATTATAACTATAGCTAAGGAATGGATTCATAAACAAAGGAAGTTTGTAAATGTAAACTGTAAAGGTGATTTATAAATTGAAATAAGATTTCAGAATAATATTTGAATATGAATTGAAAGAATTTAGAACTTGAAATTTTGGGGAAATTTAATTCCTTTGGGTTGAAAATGATTTTCAAAGATTTTGGGGACGAATAATAGGAGTATTATTCGGAAATATTTTGAATTGGATTTGAAATCTGATGAGACTTGAAATTAAGAATATTTGAAAATGTTTTTAAAGAGATAAAAGCATTGAACTCTTTCGGTTCTTAGAAAATAACTTCGGTAATGACTACAGCATCATCAATGTTCATTTTCGAGTTTCCAAGAGAGGAATTGCTATCAAATTGTTTTGAATTGAAATTGTTTGCAAAAGTTGGTTGATTTTAGAAATGCAAAGGATTTTGAGAAATGAATATAAAATCCAGAAACTTGAATTACAAAATAGGGTGAACTCAAGAAATTAACCGAAGTGATTTTTGGTAGGGAAAAATTAAATATTGATAAAGTGGGAAATGAACTAATTTGAATAAATTGGTTAAGTGAGTATGTTAATGGAATTTTAAATTGGTTAAATAAAAGTTGAATTGTGAGTTAATAAAATTGGTTTGTGAATTAAATGATAGAAATAGAACTTGAGTATAAATAATATTCATCGCATATTGTAAGTGGATTAATTATGAATCGAAGTTGTCAAATGAAATGGAATTGGATTATAATAGAAATGATTTGAGTTGCATATAAAATCCAATTCAAGTATAAATGAGTAAAATATGTGCTTGGATATCATTTTAACAAGCCGAGAATGGGATTAAAATTAAAATGGATAAAGAGAATGGGGTAATTGAATTTGATGAGAATCAAATTAAATAGAAGTGAACTTAAGTTATGAAGTTGAAAAAGTTTGACGAAAGTAAATTAACTTAATTTTAAAAATAATAGAAGCTTGGCTTCGAGTAAGGGTGAAAGCCCATTAAATAAAAGTTTGGGTTAAATTAATTTGGAAAATGGTTATTAATATTAGCATTGAATGTTGTCAAGCTTAATGGAATGGGTTTAAATGAAACCAACGCGGGAATGAATAAAATGCAAGTGAATGGTTTGTAAATAAGTTAGAATGGAATAAAATTTAATATAAATTGTAGTGGAATTAATTTAAAATGATTAAAAGCTTAAGTAATTGTTTATTCACATAAATATCGCCTAATTTGCAAAGAAATAATTGTCGTTTGACGAAAATGAGATTAAATAAAATTCAATGAATTAATAGAAGTAAATACTATTTACTTTGAATCAATTGAAATGAATATAAGTTCGTTTGGTTTAAAAATGAATCGTATGCAAGCAAGTGAGTTGTAAATCACTTAAATTGAATATTATGGGTTGAGAGTTGATGGAAAGCAATTGAAATAAGTGTCAAAACCTTACATAAGTGCTTATGAAAGTATATAACATGCATTATACAAAATCCGTGTTTTAGTTATTTAAATATAAGTGAAATTCTATAAAGTTCTTATATATAGTGCTTATATATTTAAATTGAGTAAGTACAGGTACCTAAAGGCCGTTTGGCAGGATTATGGCCGCGCTAATTGCTAAATAATAAGCCGCTTGCTTAAAAATGCTAAATAGAGGTATGCCTACGTAATAATACTTGACTATAATTAAAATTCATAAGTAAATATAGAGAATAATATATATATATATATATATTAACTATAATTTTATATTTAAATCTAAGTACAAATATTTAAAAGTTAAATATATAATTTAAAAAGATAGTTTAAAATCAGGAGTAATTTGACTTTGAAATTAAAGATAATTTTGAGGCTAAAATTATTTAAAATCAGAATAGAGAGTTTTGATTTTTTTAAAAGGAAAGTTTTGGAATCATTTTGAAAACAAGATAATTTCTGAAAAATCAATTGAACTAATATTAGTGGATACAAAACAATGTTCCACTAGATTTTCGTAGGTTCCATCCTACTTAGGGTTCCATCCCTTTAACAGGCTCGAAGTGGATTCCATTCCACGAATAAATTGGATTTTAAGATGCCAGTGCTTTTGTATGAGTTTTAACAAAATTTCTAATAATAAAAAAAATCCTTAACCTTGAAATCTTGAACTCTTGATAATCTTGATACTGATGAGTCTTCTATCTTGATATCTTGAATCTCTATACTGTACAGTCTTCATTCTTAGTACCTGCATGGTTAAATCATGCATATACATATATATCTAAACTTATAATGTTAGTATTTATATTTTATAATCTATTCTAAGGTTGTTGTCATCAAAACCATCATCTTACAAACTAACAAAAGTATGCATGGAACATCAAACCATCGATAACTACGTCATTTTTCTTATTTTTCCTGTTTTTAATCTATATCATTGACATCTGCAGGCTTTGGAAGTTAGTTAGTACAGGTAAAACTGTGCTCTTATTTATATTATGACAATCTAATAAGGTTATGATATGTGCCTAATGATAATGCACTGGAAAGGGTTTAAACATAAAGCGTATAATCTTGGATAAACATTTACTATTATAAATGCAATGATTTTTGGTTCATCCTCTAACTTATTTTTATTTTTAATCTATTGTTTATGCATCTAATCGTAGATGTGTTGATAGTTTCTAAGGTAAAAGAATCATTTATTACATAAATTAATATTATTATTCCTTCGTAAGCATTCGCTTTAATCATATAATATTTTATCCATAAAGGGTTTAATTAATCCTTTTTATAGACAATTCATAAATAACCACTTGGGTCATATTTTATTTATTTTCGAGCATGTTCACGTTACTTTGCTATAATGAAATTAAAATGAAAAAAATATTATACTGCCTTTCTTGTTGGTTTGAGTTTATTGTATTCGTTTACCTATAAACGTAAAAATAACTAATTTTGTCCCTTATTTTTTCCACTGCAATTATTTTGAGAACTTTAATAAATTCCATTTGACATTGATACGTTTAAATTGAAATAATTTTGTTGTAAAATATAAAATTTTAATGTATTCATTAATAAGAATAATTCTATAATACAATTTTAAGCATTATGTATTGAATAATTTGGAATGTCAAATTCATTTGTCAACAATATTCAAGGTTATCGTATATATTTTCTAGTAAATATACAAAACTATAAAAAGTTTATAAGGAAAGTAATGTTACCTCCAACTAAAATTTAAGAACTACCCATAATTTTTCAAAAGTCAATTTCAATTAAATAAGATAATTTAAAGTTTAAGACATTCAAGTTCATTAACATAATTTATTTTTTCAACTAATATAAAATAAAAGCAAAACAAAAACATTCCTAATCTTCAAAATTTTAAAACTTTCTATAATAAATATTCAAATTTTGTGAATGATCTTTATTCAAAACACAAAATGTCAGACAATAAAAAAGTTAATGTCAAACAACTTTAGTTCAATATTTTGTCAAAATTTTAAAGTGAGAAAATTCTATACTAGCATATCAAATTGAAGCTCCAAGCACACAGATTCCATGTTGTTCCCTACAATGCAATCAAAATAACAATGAAATTAATTTACCAAAATTCAGCCAAAATTAATCAGATTTAAAAAAGGTTAAAGAAATATAGCATACCACAACCGTTGATAACTCGATATTGATTTAGCATTTAAGGATGTGGACCAAGGTCAATATTAGCCTCTTGCAAATCCTCATTCACCTTAAATTGTTAATGGAAAAGATGGGAGTTAGCACTTTTAATCCAATTAACACAATAAATATATCTTAATCTAATTAGTATATGGAACTAGGAATAGGATTTAATGTTGGAAGAACAAAAAATAGGGTAAGTGCTATGTTAAAGAACACGATAACAAGTCATTAATAGTAGATATGTAAGATTAATAGGGGATAAAATATATAAATATGGGATCAACTAAGGGTGCTTGGATTTTTTAATAGTTGTAGTAGGGATCAAAATAATATTTTCTTTTAGGTGATTACATGTATACTTCATATTATATTTCTGAGCAGCTTTATACATAGCAAACTATTATTCGAGAATATTATACTGTCCACTTTCCTTGTAACTCTTCGATATATTCGCAGCTTGGCTAAGTTCGTGATTATAGTAAATCTATACAGAAGTTACTATTAACTTCTTGCATTAGTGATATTATTTCATTCTTGAGAAGAATACGGAGCATCCAGATATATTTCATCTAACTTTTTATAAGATTTTACGTCTATTTCACTACTAAAAAATACCCATATAGAGATCGATAAATAAAGACTGAAATTTGTTAGTCTCTAATTAATAACTCATTAAAGACTGAAAAAAAATCAGTCTTTAAAATTTCAAGTTAGAAACTGAAATTCAGTCTCTAATCTGTTTGTAAAGTTAAGACTGATTGAAGATCGAATTTCAGTCTTTGGTTCGGTCTTTAACTCGGTATCTAAGAAGTCTTAAAAAGAATTAAACATTTAATGGTTTTTCCTTATTATATATAGTAATTAAAGTTAATAATTAATGTAATGTAGTTGGGACTTACTACAACTCACTTCATGCACAATAATTATAGTTATTATATCATCAACTACGTAAAGTTGTAAATTTTATGTCATACAGCCAGTACAAAACCTGATCGTGTTCCAACTTATCACTCAAAATGACATTCTTTAGAATATCTACTAAATATTTCTTTGTATATGCATGTGAGGCTTATCATCTACTTTTATCCTTCAAACATAATAATCACTTCATAACATTAATCTTAAATGGAGACCGTTCACTGGCATTGCTAAACTTAGTCGATTTCGTTTATGTTTTGAATATAAAATTTGGTTTGATGATTGAATTAACTATCCATTACTTGGTAGTTACAAGAGAATAAAATTTGATTGGGTGATTGGTAAAAAATATCAATAAAAAACATCTATAAAAATAACTCACAACCAAATCGAAGCATAAATCACAATCAAATTCCATCATTATTATTGTAAAGTAAAAAAGCAATTCTTTTTCACATTACTAATATGATCAAATACATATTTATATCTAAAATCCAAAAGCATATTCCATGTCATTTGAATCGATTTTTAATAATTAAATTTATATGGTCTAGAATATGTTTAAATTTACTTTTGGCACTAATTCTATTTATTTGGTGAACTATTTTTTTCCAATCAAAATGAAAATGGATAAATATGTTTTGCTAAATGATTATAGGGGATAAGTAGCTAGTGGTTTGCACATAAAGCCAAAATAGTTTTGTAATACAATATATTATTTGTTTTTTGATTGATAATTAAAATAATTCAATTGTATTATTACAAGTAAAAAAATTAAATAAGTTTATAAAATGTAGTTAAAATTTTAAGTGTTGAGTATTACATATGAAATTGACACTAAGTGCATATTTATTATATAGCGGTAAAATGTTGTATGATTTAATTACATATTTAAGTGCATGTTACATTTAAGTGCATATTAAATTTGAGTTCATATTATTAATTAATTTATTCACCAACCCCAAAAAAATGTGAGGAAAGAGGAATATGGTTGTGAAAAGAACTGGATGTCAACAAGTGTTGGCAAAAGCGACATTGGTTGAGAAAGGTCTTCGGTAATTAGGCTTGGCTTATTCAATTCCATGATGACGTCGTAAGCATGATCATGTCGAAGTAATGTCGACCAATCTATATAGAGCAATCTTATGCAAGCACAAACCAAAATTATGAGTGCTTTAGAACTCAAAAAAAAGTTGTAATTCAAGTCCAATTTTTTGATATGTTATATAATTGTTGAATGTATAAGGTTCTATGTGCAAAAGTACAATTGGCACTAAATCTCCAAATCGATTTAGGATTACAAAGTTTAAAATGTAAGAGACAAGAGAAGAATCGTTCGCCCCTTCTCTCATAACCCTAGGTCCATATTTATAGGGGTAAATATGTGACATGACTGCTTGGCTTCGGCATGCATGACTTTTGCCAAAATCAATGCCACGTAGCGCTAGGCCTTATCTAATGGTTACCTTCGACATTCCACGGTGCATAGTAGAACTTCAATGTTGTCCCAATAGTGAAGATGTTTGATGTTAGTGACTTCCGACATTGGCGGCCTCTTCCAGGGTAATCAGTATTATACCATGGGTTGATCTTCGATGCTTATTATTGGTAGGAAGCGGCATTAACATGGAGCATCAATAACAGGAAATGATATTAATTAACGTCGAATCTGATTTAGTAGCCTTCATGAATATTGATAACTTCATCATCAATATCACGTTTGTACATGTGCAGTATCGTCTAGTAATTGATAAAGTACATCGCCAATAAGATGTGGCATTGACTATCGATAGAATATGGCATCCATTCTGTCTATATAGAAAAATGGAGACATTGATAAAATACGATAGCAATAAGATGCGACATAAAGCATGTGCTATAACATTGATGGCTTATGGTATTGATTTTCCGACATCACTACTTCGTTGATGAATTACGGCATTGATTTCATCCGGCGTTGCTTAGCGATGTAAGAAATTTAATACTAATCATCCAACTCTGTAGATGGCATGCGACTTGATTTCCTTGGCTTCATTGATGACATGTGACACTGCACATTAACCCATGTTGATAAGGGGTGACATCGTAGGCCTACGGCATTGGCTCTTTACAATTCTTTTAGCATTGGTTATTGATGCGATGTCATAGCCATGACGCATGTCGTATACCTTCGAAAATAATAATTATAGTAACACATATTATATTTTAATTGCATTTATATAATGCAGTCATATATATAAGTGCATATATGTTATAATATGGAATATTTTTTATTGATTTAAGTACACATTTAAGTGCATATCACATTCAACTTCATTTATATAATGTAGTCATAATTTAACAGCTTATTGCATAAGAAATTGATTATTAAGCGCATATTCGTAATATTTTTACCAACTTAAATGGATTTTGAATAATTATTTGATTCATGCAGTTATAGTTTTTTTTTGAAATGGTACATTATATACAACATATCACTAGGATAACATATCACATGTTAATAAATGTTTGAATCATGCTACGCAAGTTTCGAACTTGTGACCTCTCACACCAAAGCCAAATCACTTAACCACTTGGATAATGATGCTTGCCCATGCAGTTACAGTTGTTGTAATAATGTGTACTTCAATGGGTCCAGACGTTGACAAAATACGGAAACTAAGTCCACCAAAGCAAGAATAGTTGAATTTGGTAGCTGCAAAAAATATAAGCATATCAGAGATCGATCAAACTAAACTCACAGCAGAAGAATTAATTATAGGATATAGATATTGACAGTGGCTACTACCTTGAAATTCATATAATTCCTAGGACATCAATCGCCTTGTCAATACCGAGCAAAAGAGAGAGAAGACTACACCATCAACCGATCGTATCCAACTCCATTGACTTGTCCCTCTAATCTATCCTGTAGGTTGTAATGGGTTGTAATATAGGGTGATTCTTTTCTTTTTCTTTCTAATTTATGTTCTTCTCCAATTTGTATACATATATATAAATATTTTATAACTTTAGAAAAGTAGCGCAGAAGAGAAATGACAATGCTTCGCTGCTTTTTCCAAAAAACATATGACAAGAAAGGAGAGAGCTGGGCCTGAATTTATAGGCGCTATAATCAACCATAGCCGTACGATTAAATATATTAAATCTTTGTCGTTGTGGCCTAGGCAAACCCTAGCCGCCACATGTTCAACGGTCGACCGCTTATGGGTCGCGATAGACCGCTAGTGGTTGACAAGTTCCTATAATGGATCTGCATGTGGGCCCTATTGATTAATTATAAACGTTAATTAGTTATATCGAATTATTTTCATTCTCGGTTCGTTTTTCGTCCATAACTTCTTTGTTTTAGCTCCGATCGTGAAACTTCAAATATAAAAATTGCTCAGAATTTCACAACGAACGTAATGGTGGATGTTCAATAGTCAAATTCCATCATTTTCCCAAATTCTATTTTTGACAACTAACCATCTTTAATAATTAACTAACATAAAATTTGCGGAGTGTTACAGTTGCGTTTGAATAATTTAACTAAACTTTCAATGACCATTAGCTCAACTATTTAGTTATATAGCGATCTTGATATACGTTTTAGAGGTCATGAGTTCAAACCATTGGAACATCAAAATATTTTATACTTTGATATTTGATGAAAAGATAGTCAATTGTCAATTATGTTTCATTAAAAACAATGTATCAAAATATGAAGTTAACAATAAATTTGTCATTATGCCATATATAAAGCAAAAACTTAAAACATGACATGAATTCCCAAACAACGTTAAATTTGTCATTATGTAATTAATGAACAATAAATTTTTCATTTATTACCTTGTATCATTAACTTATATAACCATTTTCTAATTTCTCGTGTACGATAATAAAAGATACGATACTATCTTTGACCCCTTCTCTCCCCACTTCTAAAATTGCATCGGATTTAACCTAAAACATAGCTAGATGAAATCCTTTACTCTCCCGCTAGCAAAATATTTTCCCCTCCTCCACGATTCTTATGCGCCCCCAATTTCCATTGAATGCGCGGAAATCATCTCCCTCTTCCTCCAAATTATAATTAACAGGTACGTATTTTCCACTTTTTTTCACTAGTGCAAAATCTGTGATTCTGCAGGGTTTCATTGGAATCAGAAGGTATATATTGTTTTCACCTAAAACAAAATGAATCCTTGGATTTGCTTCTCTTACTGAGATAAAATTCATCAATGACTTAAGCATGCAACTATAATTTAGATTTTTCGTTTGATGTTAGCCACTAAATTATTACCTACCCTAATGTTTCCTCATATTGTTCTACAGCAAAAAGTGGATCTTTTATTTCACAAAAAATCCATTGAAAAGTTACCTATTTAATATATTTTAGAAATTTATTTTTCTCATAAAATTAGGTCTGAGATAAAGGTGGTTGTATGAATTTATGTGCAGGTTATGGAAGATTGAATATTTTTTAGAATTTAGAGGACAAAGAAACCAGCTTTATCTGAAGAATCCCTAGTGCAAATATATTTAATCTATGGTATTTATTTATAATCATACTAGATAATTTATATACTGAGTCCAGATACAT
The DNA here is from genome assembly GCA_030765085.1 of Allium cepa. Lineage (NCBI taxonomy): Eukaryota > Viridiplantae > Streptophyta > Magnoliopsida > Asparagales > Amaryllidaceae > Allium > Allium cepa. The sequence goes on from CM060938.1 coordinate 231,999,733, forward strand.
TTCAAGCAAGAAATTACATAAGCAAAAAGTAACATAACATGGGCCTTTTGAATATACCTATTATATATGTGCAACATTATACATAAAACACTTCTTCCCTTGTCGTTTGTGTCACTTGTTAATATAGTTCAATATAAACGGTGACGTAGATTAATATTCATATATGTTATGCAACACTTTGTATGTTTTTGAGTATATGACTCCACAGGCAGAAACAGTCAGTTGTAGTGCTCTTAAGGAATAGTTTACGCTATCCATAGCCTTTATAAAATTACCAAACTATACGATTATTTCTTAAACAATAAATTTATTCTCATATGAAGTGTATTTCATAAGACTAATAATTTATTTTATGCAGAGACATTTATCATATGATGAATCCCATGAACCAACGGTACGAAGATTATGGGAGGCTGCAACAAAAGACAATTTAAAGAAAAAACTAAATCGTGCACTAGAAGCAGGAAAAAAAGCTAATTAGACAAGTATAATAGAGTGCAAGGATAACCCGTCTGTATTGATTCGTCATGATATATGGAACAAGATGATTGATATTTATTGGGAGCAAGAGGAATTTGAGAAAAGAAGAGAAATGACGTGAAAGAATTGTCTTACATCGAAAGAAAGAGGGGACTTGCACTCGTCATTGTGCTGGTTCTGCTTGATTACCTTACATATGAACAAGTTTTAAGTCAAATGTCCTATAATTATTTCTCATCCAATAAATTGTTGGTTATGCTAGTTAAGTATACATGTTAAATTTTTTTTTTTGACTATATCAACAGATATAGTAGGATATTTTCGTTTTATAATATATGTTTCAGTTGTTCTTTTAGGATGCTTAGTATTAATGGTAAATACTGGAAAATTTACGATCATTTTTAAAACCATTAGATGTTCTATAAAATTAAGATATTGGATATAAAAAATCATGGCAGCGATGAAAATATAATACTTGTATATGCTTTGATACAATAAATAAATAATTATATCATCTACTAGAAAAATGAGTTCTATGTTCACTTTAGTAAGGTCTCTCTCCACTTTATTAAAGACAACCTCCACATTAATATTGTAAGAAGTATATAGAAATAATCATATGGTACCTTCTTTTCACTCTCTTCCGGCATATACGTATGAATTAACTTTATGCCTTTTACTTCAGCATTTTTGGTTTCTGTCTTGAGTCAAATTTAAGCCAAAATTACCTATGTTTATTTATTTATTTTATAAAAGAGTGGTCCACTTATGAGGAGAGCACATATAAACATTTGATGATTAGAACAATATATGTGATCATCCCTTAGATGATCCAAAAAGTAGAAAGCTAGGATGTATACCGTAATATACACATAGTATCTATGCACGCAACTGAAAAATAATGAATAGACCATCAATTACATAGTGTTAGAGAACCATATATTATCACAAAACCAATTGGTGATGTGAAGAAAGGTCTCTTAGTATTTATGCATGATTTATATTGTATATTGTCTGATGTGGGACTAGGCCTGTCAATGGATACTTTCGGATGCGGATAGTGGCATATCCGCATCCGCATCCGAAATGATTTTCGGATATTGGATATCAACATCTCCGAATACGGACGGATATCGGATAATTATCCTATCCGCCAACGACTGATAAACTAAGAAATATAAATTTGAAGTTTAACATACATTTTTTTCAAATCCAATTGATTTTAAAAGGGTTAAATATAAACAAATATGGCGGTAATAAATAGTTTTGAGCAGTTAATAAGAATTAAGTGCATATAATATGAACTACTAACTTAATAAAACAACAAAAAATATCTTTCATTATACAAAAATACACATAATTTATACTATAATCTTGACAAAGACCGGACGGATAATTTTCAGATGCGCATGCCTTCGTATCCGCATCCGCATCCTTTTTTTAGATATTGGATATTATCCTCTTTTCGGATATGGATGTGGACAGATTTTGGATTTTTCGTTTATCCATTGACAGCCCTATGTGGGACTAATCTCAACACGCCCCCGCACGTGTGGCGTATCATCAGCCAAACACGTGGACATTCATTGAGCGTGACGTGTGACACGATTAAATCCACTCTGATACCATGATAGAAATCTATTTAGAAATCAATTTTCTTGCCATTATATTCAACTTCCTATCATATATATATGGTTTCCAAGAGTTAAGATAGGCTACAAATTAGCCGATTGATTTGCTAAAAGAAAGGTAACTAAATAAATATTTTTCAAATAAAGATATCATCAAATCAGAGAATAAATGCAGGAAATATCAGGAAATATCCTAATGCCTAGAATATATGTAAAATATATTCTATCATACCCCCTCAATCGAAGCGGGAGGTTCTCGTATGCTTAGACTATCCCTAAAATCATTAAATAATACGCGTGGAAGCCCTTTTGTAAAAATATCAACAATTTGGTAACGGGACGGTACATGAAGCACACGCACTTCACCACGAGCTACTTTCTCATAGAAGAAATGAATATCCATCTCAATGTGTTTAGTGCGTTGATGCTGAACAGGATTGCCGGATAAGTATATAGCACTCGCATTATCACAATAAACAGAGTAGCCTTTTGAATAGAACAATACAACTCTAGAAGAAAATTTATGATCCAGCACGAATTAGAAACAATATTAGCAACACCTCTGTACTCCGCCTTAGCACTACTACGAGAAAGAGTAGGTTGCCATTTTGAAGACAAAGAAATCAAATTATCTCCCAAGAGTACACGATAACCAGAGGTAGAACGACAGGTGTCAGGACAGCCACCCCAATCTGCATCTATATATAAGATAATACGATTAATATTGGATTTGTACAAGTGGACATCAAAAGAAAGGGTACCCTGGAGATAGCGTATGATATGCTTAAGAGCTTTCATATGCTCGTTAGTCGGGGCATGCATATGATGGAAGATCTGCTGCACGGCATAGGAAATATCTGGTCGAGTGAATGTAAGATACTGAAGAGCACCTGCAAGACTACGATACAGTCGGATCATCATAAGGAGTGTCTGTGGTGGCACTTAGTTTGGACTTAGTGTCAACAGGAGTAGGACATGAACTACAGTTAGCCATTCTAGCACGTTCGATAATTTTTCCAGCATACTGTGTCTGAGATAAGAAAAGACCATGGGCATGACGAGTGCAGCAATACCCAAAAAGAAACTCAAAGGACCTAGATCCTTCATAGCAAATTTAGAAGCTAAGAGAGTCATAATATACTTACGAAGACGATCAGAAGAAGCTGTAAGTATAATGTCATCCACATATAACAGAATATAAGCAATATCAAAACCATTCTTGTAGATGAATAAAGAGTGATCTGATGTACTATGAGAGAACCTAATGGTAGCAACAAAATCAGCAAATCTTTGGTACCAAGCTCCTGTTTTAATCTATACAAAGATTTCTTCAAAAGGCAAACATGATTCGGATAATTTTTGTTACGAAACCCATGGGTTGATGCATATAAACTTCTTCGTTGAGATGATCATGCAAGAAAGCATTCTTGACATCCATTTTATGAATGGGCCAAGATTTAGAAAGAGCAATGCTGAGAACCGCTCTAATAGTGACCGGTTTAACCATGGGGCTAAACGTTTCATCATTATCAATGCCCTATTGCTGTGTATTTCCATTACCTACAAGACGAGCTTTATAAGGCTCAAAAGAGCCGTCAAATTTATATTTATGACGAAAAATCCACATAGACCGAATAACATTAACATTAGGCAGCATAGGCACTAATTCCCAAGTCTTAATATTACGTTCAAATTATGTAAAATATCAGGAAATATCAGGAAATATTCTAATGCCTAGAATATATGTAAAATATATTCTATCACATAATGGCATGATACGCTTGGTTGATATGCGGATGCATTAGCCTATTGCGAATAGTGGTTAAAGTTGCACTGAAACAAAGAGAAGCTTGGGGTGAGAACGCTTGAAACTGTAGGTTTAAATGAGTAAATCAGCTTGTGTCACAACACAGAAACTCATTTGTTGTATAGGAGGACTGACGTCAAGTATGAGAACTGGTGAAAGTACATGAAAGGAAAATTTTGTGATAGCAAGCATATATAACTTGGAGCCATGTTGTTGACATATACTAGGTTCAGAAAGTGGAGTAAGCAACTAAGTTGAGATATGAAAGGCGTAGCATGATGAGAAAGGAAGATGCATGAGGAGTGGATCTTGAAGCAGCTTGATGCGGGGTTCAGGTTGTTAACATATGGTGGGTTCAGATTAAGGAGAGTGAGCTACTAAGTTCAGGTCATAATGGTGTGGTAATGTGCATTTTTTTCATAAAGGCAAGGTGTGGCCCTGACAGTGCTGATTAAAGTCTAGGCACTAACTGAATGAGTGGCTCAATTGTGCGACAGCAGTGCTCATGCGATGGCCGATGGCAAGATATGGCTGGCAAAATGATTGCCAAGCATGAATGGTTGAAATCTTATCATGACGAGCTTTTGGTTGAAAACTGAAGTGAATGAGCAGTCTAGTTGGATGATTACAAAACCTGACTTTCTGATAAGCTGATTCAAGAAAAAACTGACATGGTCGGAGGTAGTTAATCATATTAAATATAAAGAAATATACATACATACATATAATCAATAATTAGAACAGTGTATAAAGTAGTTAATTATATTAAATATATATATATATATATATATATTAATATATTACATTTATATACATTTACAAAAATATGTATACATATGTTGATTAAGTTGTTGATGCTTCAGATTAAATTATCATAATATGACGAATAATGATAACAAAAAGATAAGCATTATGTCGAAATGAAAAAAAGAGATTATAATTTGAAACTTCTATTTTTGTTATGTTATGGAAATTAATTAATTTACATAAATAAATTTGAAATAAAGATATTTAAGCTTAATCTTCTCCATACGGGTTGAAGAAATGACTGCCTTGGAAATACTATTCCGAAGGGAACATTATGTTTCTGTTATATATTAATATTTGTAACTAGTAGTGCAAGTGCATGTGATATATAGACCTATGCATGATATAAATGCATAAATAATGCAATCTCTTCTAAAAGTTTTCCCTTATCAATATTATGATCAATGATCATGAATCCTAATATTTATATATAATTGAATGCAGAAAATTGGGATAGGAAAGAAACCAACATTCCATGAAGCATTTTGATATTTCCATGTTCTTAGTGATCCATCAAACTCCTTAAAAAATACCAAAAAATATGTAAGAGCAACAAACATGCGGATAACAAGTCTGTGAAGATCAATTATTTTATTTAGTTAAAATAGTTAATATTTACGTAGTACCAATTATTTTTATTCACACACACACACGCATATATATATATATATATATTATAGGAAACTTATCTTAGGAAAAAGGCCGAGTCTGATGAAGTAATGGATGTTTTAATCCACAAGATTGGTTGGATTCGTCAATGGGACTTATAAAAAGCAAGATGTATAGAGCGCTTTCATTTAGATGTTAGTAGTGTACATGGTGGTTTACCTTCTTCTTGAACTAGGTCTCATCAAGGATATACTTCTACTTCACCTTCATCTACCCAACCAATGCATACTCAATTTCCATTAGAAGAAATTGCTCAATGGTTAGAGCTATAAATCCGAAATATGCAATTAATGTTGATGTTTATGTAATTATCAATACTGATTTATATATTATGTTCAAATAGGGTGTTTGAAAAGTTAACGCAATCCTCTGGTATACCGACACACTCTAGTGCACATATGCAAACCATTGATCCTATGCATGTTACGGTCTCTTCGCAGCCGAATGTTCTTACATCACCTTCTATTCCTGCTTAGTCCAGCTTATTTTCACAAGCCACCTTGCCTGCACAATCCATCGAGCCACACAGTCGCAACAAATGGGATTTTTTCCATTACTTGGTACATTTCCTCATTTCACAGGTTAGTTTATTTTACACATTTTCTATTCTTCTTAGTGCCATCCTTGTTGCAATAGCTTATTATCTTTTGATATTTGTGTTACATCAATTGATATCACTAATAAGTTACATAATTAATTAAGATGCAAATTGTTGGCTATAATTGTTATTTAGACGTTATATACGCTTACTTGTTTCTGAGAACTCTATGCAATATGATAATACTATTTTCCTCCTTTGGATAAAATTCTCATTTAATGTTGAATCTTATATATTTTAAACATCGAATTCTGCAAATTTTAGTACACTCAAATATCCTATTAATTATAACCAACAAATATACTTATGTAAGGGAGAGATGAAGCCAAATTAAAATATACGACGTCGACCTGGGAAGATTCAAAAAGGGCATTGATTTAATATGATTTTGATGTCCTTGAGCGACCACTTTAATATATGAAGAAGCAATGATGCTTCCACTTATTTTTTATGATCAAAACTTCTATAAGTTTTAGTACGCTTTAGTCATATCTACAAAAAAAATATGTACTTCTATGGGGAAAAAGAAAATGTACAGGTTATTTTTTTTACATCTTATATTTTATTCAACTTAACAACTAAATGAATGGCCTTTAATATGGAAGGATGTCCTCTTGGGTTAAAATCTTTATGCTATATAATTGGGATAAATACTATAACAATAAACGCTGCTTACATTCCTAATATACAAGGGTATATATACATTTTTTGCTAACAAATCTGTTGTATGCCATCTCTAATGAAATAAAGTCAACTACGTGTTTCAATTATACTTATTTTCTAAATCAATTATTAACCACGCAGTGCTAGTGATGGCGTCAATTATTAACCCTTGGAATCATTAGTTGAAAATTATCTATAAAAGATAACTTTAGGTTCAAGATAAAATAATGGTCACATGAAAGGGAAATGATTCTTTTTTACGTTGTATAAAAATTATTTATCACTTTTAAAATACAACATTGCTTAAGACTGAACATAAGTATAGAAGAAAACTTAAATTTCACTAAATTGACTCATATTCTAAATGTGCATGCCTGCACTGCTCTCGGCGCCTCATTTGATGTTGTCAAGCCTTGTTTTTGTTGAGTTTTAAGGTGAATCTGTACGATTTTCTGTGTCAAATCTTGTTATGTACTTTCTATATTTTAGTTCTCCGTCTTTGATTTCATAACTTATTGTTCATTCTTGTTTATTGTGATGTGTTCCTACGCCTTTGCTGCATCTAGCCTTCTTTTTGTACATCATCTTCGTGCTCTTTACATGATTTGATTTATTGTTCCTATGATCCTATCTACCCTTTAGTTTTAGCTACTTTCAAAAGCTTTCTTCTAGCCTAGCAATAATGCACCTTCTATCTTGAAACCAACTACATTTCATTGCACATCATCGACTAATTTGAATGTGCATGTTGATATGACTAAACTAAAAATCTTTTATAAAGAGAATGAACCATATTCTTCACCATCTGTGACATTATTCTAAATCCAAACTTATTTTGATGGAATTTTGTGATAAATTGACTTGTCTTTTCGTCATTGGTTCATTTTTGTATTTTGCTGTCTAGTTCCTCTTATAAATTATTTTTCCAAAAAAAAGAAAAAGCATTCTTCAGTATCTTGCTTCATTTTTCTGCTTGTGAACATTGTTTTTTATCTGCTTCCCTTTTTCTATAGCTCTGAGGATGGTTTTCCTATATAATTCTATCATCTTTTTGTATAATGTCCCTATCTCAAACTTGTTTCATGAATATGTGGTGATGTGTTATTGCTTGCATTTGTTTGGAGTATGGACCTTTAAATAATATAATAAGTCAAAAAAAATATACGATAATATTAAATACTATAGTCAAGTTAACTTTAATCCATATGTTTCTATACTTAATTGAAATGGGTAAGTAGTTGGAATACTTAGGATTGATGGTAATTTCATTTAAATTCTTCTAAAGGCATAGGGAAGAGAAAACAAAGGTTGTGAGTGACTTATATTTCATTTATAGATAAATGCACAAATCTTTCGAGTTGTAAATCTCTTATGTAACCCAAAATAATATATGAGTACTTGGTTCATTAGTCTCTACTTGAATTTTGGTTACCATCCAAATTTTCTTAGCTAAAATTGTAGTTGTAGCCAAACAACTATTATGGTTCCATATAGGGTTACATCCTCTTCTTATTATTTTTCCAAGCACTAAAATGATCCATAGATTAGAAAATAATTTTCTACCTTTTTATGTATATAAAATCATTATTATTAACTCAAACAACAAATAAACTATGATTGATTAAATTTTTGAGAGCACATATCATTCAAAAGGTTGTTGTAGTATTTCAGAAGGCCTTCTCATTTTTATTTAATTTTTTGTTATTCATGTATGCATCATAATGCTATGTAATATGATTTGTCATATGAAATATCATGAGATTGAAATTTGATAAAACAAAAGAAGAAAATATTATTTTAATTATAATTATTTTACCTAATCAAGTAGTACATTCGTGGAAACACTATTGATCTAATATTCAAATTTTTGATAGAGAAATCAAAATATGTTAATGCATATACATACTCTTTTAATCAATTTCTTTAGACTCTTTTATGTCTATAAAATAAACAATTAACTAATGCTGTAATAAGTAGAAAAATGCATAACAACACAACCAAAAATTCATACCAACAGCAACGTATTTAATAATAAGCAAATTAAAGTTTAAATTCCTACTCTGTAATATGCACCTTATTAGAAAGAAAAACTAAATTATATATTTACCACATAGCAAGTCATATTTATCAATCGATATATCTCATAATGATGTTCCTCATGCATTCATACTTAACATTTCCATAACATGTGTGTTTTGACATAGATTGAACATCCTACACGACTGTCCAGGGACACAAAAGTCAAGTGCTTATTGAACTTCTACTTAAGTTTCAATGTTTATAATAAATGACTTAAATATATGCATGTATAGTTATTTATGTTCATGTCAAGCACTATATTTATTCCACAAAATGTTCAGTTTGCATAATATTTTTTTGGGTATGATTTTATGTCAGGATGTAAAACCTGTAAATAATAGTATAGTTTAAGTGCCTAAGTTGTTATATAAATCAAATTATGATGATAAGTTATGTAGTTATGCTATCCCAATTTTGATTTCAAGTGCAAAATATTCTCATACTTTACGTTTGCAAGTACAAGATTGCAATGATCGTTCAGCATAGACAGTGAAAACAATGTTCAGGTTATCATAACAGCAACTCCATAAGCACATGACACCATTCATCATTATTTATGCTTTGCAGTTTTATCCTTATATTGTCAAAACATGGGAATAAAATTGATAACTAGTATTTTTATTATATTTTTGATGAACATAAGCCAGACCTTAAAATGCGAGACAAATTTAAAATGAGAAGAATCGACAGTTACTTATAAAGAAAATTCAGTAAGTTTTTATTTATGCTTCTGGACATTTCACCATGCAAGTAGTTAGTATTTGTCGTATATTATTGATAAGTATATGTCAAACCTTTGTATACTTTTATTTATGCTCCACTTTATTTTCATTTTACATACACGATATAAAAAATTACACACGGTTCTTTTTGTACTCTCATTATTTTGTATGTGTTTTATGCACTAGGTCACATATCTGTGTCGTTTGGAGCATATCCATCACAACAGTCTTTTGCGTTCAAACATGATTGGAACTACACAACAAAGCATGCCCAATTCAATGCAACAATTTCCATGTGTGCAACAATATTCGAATATGCAGCAGTTTTCACAACCTTCTATGTCTTATCGGTCACCTTACAGTTTTGAAGAAAATCAATATAGTGAATGTATGGAGTGACTCGAGTTCTCACTTTACATGTTTGCTTCGTTTTAGTCGTTATGGTAGTATATGTACGTATGAGTCGGCGGACTTATTTGCTTTGCTTTTTTCCTTTTTGTTAAAGCGATATGTGTAAATGCCTTAGAGAACATGTTATGTTATTGCGATAAATGGATCAGACGTGCTATGTTATCTTTTCTAAAAAAATAAATTATATATCAATCTTAATGGATGTGTTGTGTTACATTAAATAATTTATCATTTGTGTCTTCTTGTTGGATACAGTTTCATTTCTATATAATAATGAATATATTTTCCGATGCATGAAATTATGGTGTGAATTTAGTGATTTATATTTGATATATCATTGTTACTGTCATAGGCATTGCATTTTATGAATTAAGTAAACTTAAGACTGATTATAAACTGAATTTCGGTCTTTAGTATTCAGTTTCAAACGTATTATAGACCGATTTATCAGTCTTTAAATTTTAGGACTGAATTTCAGTCTTAATTTTTTTTGCGACTAAGGATTCAAAGATTGAAATTTTAGTCTATGATCAGTTTTTGAATATAAGTTAAAGACTGAATTGGATTTGTAAAGACGAAACTTTTCAGTCTTTAATCCGGTGTTTTTTTTATGTTTTTTGTTGATCCCGTATAAATATTTTCAAATACAAATTTAAGATTTGTAGGAAATTGTTAGGTCACCCAAATAAGATAGTGGTACTAAGCTACTATGAATAATCTTTCAAAACACTTGGTTCATGCTCATATATTTTAATAGTTCTATACATTTGAAATACTCGAAAACTATTACAAATAGTCAAATAAGATAACTCAAATATAAAAAACTGTAACATCAATGTTCCATAGTAAATTTACATAAGTGGATATACACACATGTAACGACCTGCAATTTTTGACGTTTCGAATGTGAATATTTAATCTCTTTAAATATACATATTTGATTTGAGTGTAATAAATTGCAATCAATTTTGATAAAATGACTTGATTTTTGATAATGTTATTTTAATTTAATATATAAAAAAATTCCATAATCTTTACTTTGAAAATTAAAAATATTTTCGTTTGACGTGTTATGCGCAAAACGTCAATTCTTTGAAAATTTTACAGAATAAGTTAATCGGTCTATTTTATTACTGTTTTATGATCACGTAACATTGTTGTGTGATCATATTTTTATTTCGGTCATTAGCCGTCCATACACGAATAGAATATAGTGTAGCGTTGTAAAAACCAAATATCTTTCCTTGCCCACGTTTGCATTTAATGGTGATGTCCTTTGTATTAAACGTTGGACATGCTTGCATTTATTGGTGTGCACTTCCTTTCCCTTGGTATGAAGTATTTACAGCTCCATATATATACACATATCTATGTATGTATATACATATACATGTATGTATATACACACACATTATATCCAGCACAAAAGAAAGGACATGCATAACACATGGGGGCATTTTTCTCTAATCTCTCTTCTTTTACTTTTGGTTCTCTTTCCCTCCACAGAGCATCCATTTATTACTTTCTTCTAACACAGCAACTCATTTCTTTCATCTGCAATTAACAAAATGAATAATAATGTGTGCAAGTGGATAAGTGTGTGTATATTTGTATACGTATGCACTGTGTGAGAGCTTGTATTTGGGGAATGCATGGCTACTGTAGCATGTGTGATTGATGGAGTTAGCGTGTGCAGGCATGAGGGAAGTGAAGTTTTCGGGTTTTAGAAGTAGAGCGTGCATGCATGACATGGACACAGTGGGAAGGTTCATTATTTACATGGTGGAGAATTAGAGAAGGCTGTTCATGTGTAGGCAGGTAGGAAATGAAATGTGTACATGGTTGTGTTGTTGGTTCTGTGGGTGGAAGAACCTGTACGGAAGGTGGAGTAAAGCGCATGCAAAATAAGGTGGAGGAAAGTGTACTTGCAGTGAGAAGAGGAGGACGGCTTGAGTGGTATGGCTGTACATGCATGAAAACATGAAGAGAGGCAGGGTGCATGTAGGCCTGGGGATTGGTAAGATGGGCCGTGCATTTTTGGGCTATAGTGGGTTTGGGGTGAGCTTTTGTTTATAAGTTAGTAATTTAATTAGTTAATTTAATTATAGTTAAGTGCTGTAAATATGAATTTGGGAAATATGAGGAAATGTAGGAATAGGTAGTGGGCCATACATTTTGGTATCGGTGAGAGTAAATTGGTTTAGAATCTAGTTGAATAATCAGTTGTTAAATAGTAAGTTTAAAAAATTTACTTTAAAATTTGAATAATTTCCCCATACGAAGTCCGTTTAACCGGCGGTCTTCGACATCAGATTCGCATTAACAAATAGAACACAATAGAATAATTATTTGCCATTTTTTGTGAAGTATAAAATATTGATAATACATACATTTTATTAACAGAAAAATCATCATTCTGCTATTATAAACTGTGTAGTTTTATTTTTATTCACTAATTTAATATTGATTGTTAATTATTTAATAGATACATTGCTATTTATTACTGTTCTTGATTGATTGTTTGGTTGTTTGAATTGTGCTCGGCCAGTTTATGAGCACTAACTTTATTTATTGATTGTTGATTTTGCTCGACCAGTTCATGAGCAATAAATTATCCATATGCATGAGGTAGATAGAAAATAATTGTTGGCTAACACCTCGTGATTTACTTCGCAGTTTGACTATAAGGCGTTTGGCAGTAATATTTGGTTCACTTCAATTTAATGAATTGTTTTGAAAATTGGTTTTCAAGTGGAAATGTTATGAGATGTTTTCCTTTAAAAGGAAAAAAAAAAAGATATTTGAGGATAAATATTTTGAAGTAATTTTCTATAAAAGTAGCTTACATAAAGAATGGTTCTATAAAAGTGTTTTATTAAACGGAAAGAATTTTGAGGACTAAACCAGATGGTTTTAAGATGATTTTTGAAAGGATTTGGAAATGAAAATTATTAAAAATTAGAAGTGTTTGTAATTATTAGTGTAAATTATTTTGCCACTTTGGTATTTAATGTGATTTGTTACGTCACCAATGATTTGGGTAACCCGCAACTAAAAGGTGGGCATATGTTTTTGGTATAGCCCTCTCTTGGAAATAGAAGGGTGTACTTATTTATCGATTGTGTGAAGGCTGGGACCAGTTGTCTTTCCTGATCTGGTTTAAACTCTAGAAGTAAAGTATAATTTGATACGAAAGATGTATATATATTATTTTAAATGTTTTAAAATAAAAAAAATTAGGAGTTCATTCCATAGAGATTATTTTCGAAAAGAATTATATTTTGAAAATAGTTAAGTTGATTAGATTTTGAAAATCTAAATTTGAAGATTAAGCCTATGGGGTGGTTTGGGAATTGCATATTTATTTACTTGTGCACGGTAGGCTCCTTGAGTTCTATTTGTGAATAGAAAAACTACGTTGGCTTGATCTTGTATCTAACTGAGTATCCAGTTAGATAGGGGTACATAGGCAGTCGCAAGTGGTAGTGATGCAGCACCTATAATAACATAACATTTTTCTTTTTATTGGTTTCCATCTGTCTTGTGTTGTATCTTTTCTGCTTACTATTTTATTCCGCATTACATTGTTTATTGAGTTCGTAGGTAAAGATATTATTGTTTCTCTTCAGAGTTGCGCGGCAGTAGATTTACAGTTATTTGTAGTATTGGATTTTAGATTCATATTAAAGCACACTAGTATATTGAATTGATTACTCTGATAACTTATACAATTAAAATTACGTCATATACATTTAATATTGTTGAATGTTTATCAAATATTGTGTATTAAGTTGGTAGTTTTCACTCGTAGTTTTAGAACAAATGGGTTTTCAGCGATTTTGACTGGTCTGAAAACCCGGGTCGTTACAACACAAATATCAAGTATTCCATCACTACGAATATGTAATTACATAAAATAACAAACCTACAACTTATCTACCTGTCTAACTTTTAAACGCAACAACGATGTGAACTAAGTTTTGCAAGTTGATTGATCCATTTTAGAACCGATTTTCCTATTAATTTGAAGCAAACTACCTTGCTAAAATGGTTACAGTTCTTCATAAATAGGTTATAGGAATCACCATTATAGTTGCATGAATAAGCTTAACTAACTAGGTCATAAGAAGTTGTTCCAATTACAATTAATTTCCTGAACTTGTAGTTCGGGCAATTTTTGGGTTCAACTTTAAATACCTCACAAGATGGAAAATTAGCTGCCCCTAACGAATACTCTACTCCATAAACTGTAACCAAATGTAGGAAATCCTCGGTAAGGCATTAAAGTATTGAATGTCACTCAAATAAATGAAATTTCCTTGAATTTTTTTATAAATAGAAAGAACTAAGCATTTTAAAGGAAAGTACTTCTTCCCTTAAATTTTGCTTTTTATGTAAGCATGGGTATTCGATGCAATTATGATAAGAACCAATTGATCAATCGAATGCACTTAAGACTATGTGAACAATTATTGTAATAATACACATAGACAAATGTTAACAACACTTTTGTAGGAAACTTATGTGGTATGTTGGATGTGTGATAATATTAATTTCGTATGATCATAGAAAAAATTTACACTTCCAAACAAGTTTCTACAAGAATGGAGATACAAACATTAAGAATACAACTTAAAATAATAGCCAAAAGTTTGACTATATGCTATTAAATAATAATACAGTAGCAAATTTTCATATTAAACAAAATTAAATATCATGCCTTTGCTTTGTTGATAAATCATCTTGAGTTTAAATTGATAAATGTAGCAGTGATATTAAGGTAAAATAATTAATAAATTATGTGCTAAATAAATCACTATTTATAACATGTCAACAACACTATTACAGTCACATTTCATCCATAAAAACTTATGTATGCAAAGCCTATAATTCTACCGATAATAAAATATGAAGCTCCATAACTACATCACCTAGTTCCTATATAAAAGATATGTGAACTAGGCTTAGTTAGGTGCAACAATGAATGAAAAAACAATAAAAAAAAGTCTGCAAAATTACCTTCCACTCTAGAGCAAAATGCACCAAGGCCTGTCCAGTAACATAAACAATTTATTGAGGTCAACTCGTAAATGTTAAGAATAACAGGTGTCTCTGTTGGCCTTTTCTCATGTCTTTCCATTATCCTTCGCTCTAAATGTGAAGTAATTATTATTATATATTCTTTCATGTTCTTTGGATAACCATTTGAATGATGAATAAGTATTCTTGTGTCTTCTATCGTAGAATGTATAGAAGCTAGTTGCGTACTAACATCGACTATTTTTGGTGCACTTGCTCTTTAGTTTCGGTAGCTTGGTCAATTTTTCTTTTAAAAGCTTCCAAGCACTTTTCTTGTTTTAACTCCATTATCATTCTCTCGCTATCTTATTTCATTCGCCAATCTCATCCCAAGGCATTTGTTACATTAATGTAGTAGAAACTAGCGATTAGGAAATAAATAAGACTTTCTTCGATCTCTTTTTTCTATATATATTCTTTGCATCTATATATTCATATGATCGTTGTCATACTAGAATATCGGTTCGTAATGTTCTAATCATACTAGAATATGATAAGAATTATGTACAAGGTTAAAATAATGAAAACTGAAGGAATCAAAGCATTATTGTTATAACTAAAATGGGTAAATAAAAAATAATTTCAGGAAACGTTAAATAATCACAAGATATAATGAGTTCGTCCATAAGACAATTGATCCTTACTTCAGAGCTCTAACTAAACTTCACCTTAGAAGGATAGATTGAGGAACTCAGGTTGTCACATTGTAAACGTGGCATGCAATGAAATTTGAATATTAGTATGTTACGATGGGAGTGAATATAATTTATATTTTTAATAATTTTTTGAATTTGATATGTTCTTTGGTAATATTACATCTTTATTAAAATTGCTCATGAATTTTTTTAACAATGTCTATTGTACATTAAACGAGGATATTGATTCATGTATAGAGCATTAATATTGTCTGAAAGGAATGACATGTTTATGTATTGTATTTTATGTATGTAGACCAAATTATTGATAATATTTCTTAAATGCAAAAGAAGATATATAAAAATTTACCAAACTTTAGTTTATTTAGAAGTGTTTGATATTTTATCTAAGGATCATAAATAAGAAAAAGTAGGAAACAAACCGTTGTTATTGTTCTTTAAATAGTTTGACTTATATGATGACGATGAAGCTCGTCAGCATTTGAAGCACCATAAAAGAATTGTTGCATGGTTCTTTTACATTATTCAAATATTTTTGTACCAACCAATACGTATAATGATATTAATATCACTAAAAAAATTTAAACACAAATATAAGCCTATGCAAAAAAGTGGTTGTTATAAAAATCAACCATGAAATTGTCAATCGCATGTTATTCAGCTACAAAATGAACAAATCAAAATGATCTGATTATGTAGACTGTTTTTAAAAATTTTACATCAATTTTACCGTGATGTTCGTGCTTCCACTTTGATTACTACCTAACAAATGTACAACTATGACTTATCAGACAGTTTCATCGATTAGACTTATAAATATAGTATAGTGTACATTAAACCTATTTTAGAAGACACCAATAGTTTTTTGGAGTATATACAATCATCAATCTCTATAGAATAAAATTTAAATAATTTGAAAATTAATAATATGAAATTCATTTTATAGTTGGTAATTTATATTTTAGAGGACTTGTAAGTTTTAATTGGCTTTCCAAAAAGATGAATAGTGCATTTGGTTGCAACATGCAAAAAAATGATATTAGTCCAAACAATGAAACGAAGAAGAAATTTTTTTATTGAAAACATATTAGTATCCATAATTTAGTACCAAGCTTTGATCTAGCACATATAAAGACTAGAGTTTTATTGCATGGCCTACATAAATAGATACACACACACACACACACACACACACACACACACACACACACACACACACATATATATATATATTAGGGATTTTTAAGCCCAAATTGGCTTTCCAAAAAAATTGAAAGTTTGATTTGCTATGGTATATCAAAGAATAATATTTCTTACAATAATTTAAATAAAAATATTTAAAAAAGACGTAAGCTCGAGCTATGCAAAATTTCAAGTCATTGTAAATTACTGATTACTATATCCCAGTTATGACCAAGTCCTTTATTATATCCAAAAAAATGCATCAACAAATTGGTAGGTATTGCCTTGTGAACCTGCAATAATAAATTTTTTTAGTAATTCCATATGATAAATTAAATTAAAATGATACCAACTACTTATTTTAATCAAGGTGGTAAGGCCTTTCTATAAGAAATTAATTATAGTGATCTAAGTCAAACAAATTGTCCTTCCCTTGAAAGTTGATTTTATGTTGGGTTTGATTAAATCTAATTCTTGATTATATACTCAATTTCTTTGCTCCTAGCACTATAGAATAAAGGGTTGGAATTGTCACTATATCAGAAGAGAACAAATGTTTTAGAATTTAATGCATACTTAATTTTATGTTGGATTTGACATGTTCTTTTTCCAGAAACACCTAATAACATTTGACATGCAAAATTAAGGTGTAACAGGAATGTTGTGGTTATTATAATTAATTTTTGACATATATAATTCATTGGAATTTAACTTGTAACCAAGACATTTAATGTACTTTATTTTCCAATTAATAATGCACCTACATAATTATTGGAAAAAAGAAAGGCCTTACGGAGGTGATATTTATTAAAAATTAATTATGGAGATAAATTTTACATTTAACATTTACATATACCAAGGAGGAAGTTTTAACGATACATAAATTATTTTGAATATGAAATATCATAAAATATAGTAAAGCAAACCAAAACACAAAATACGCTAAAATAAATGGCCAATTCTAATAACAAACCACTATCTTCCTACTTGGTGTTTTATAAAAGAAACACACCCCGGTTTTTTCTTTCTTACTCTACTTTATTTTGGAATTACTGTTACTTCTTTTATCTCACTATTTCTTTTTGTCCACTCTGCTCATGGCAATAAAAAAAAGATTCTCATCTCACAACATTAAAAAATTCTTAACGATCATGTATAATTTGTTCATCTTATCCAATAATGCAATCTAAAAGATAAATGTGACATATGGCCAAGCGACATGAACTCTAAAACATAAGGTCAACGGCCTTAATGCACATCAACCCCCAAGACCCTCGACGACGTTATAAAACTTTTACACTTAAACTACTTCGGCTACTATGCCACTTTTTATATGGAGTCGAAGACATAATAACGGCATCACTGCCTTCCTTTGGTAAACAAATGAAGAGATGAGACATCATTTAAAATAGTGATGAAGGTATGCGACGTCATCAATGTTGGAACTAAATCTTGTAGAACATAAAAGGAATCATGAAGTTCCATTACCACTTATAATATGTTGTCGACGACGTCGATTTCTACCTACTTAGGACCATTGCATAGTTACCGAAGTAACTGTCCTGTGTTTCCTTTCACCATGATGTAGACGGTCATGAATGTGACATTATCTTAGGCTCGAAGATGATAGGAAGGAATGGCATTGTTGTAAAACCGTTTTAGTACTCCTTAACGTGAAAAAATTTCACCAAATCATATTTCTTTTCCTTGTATTGGATAAGACAATCTTTTACAAATCCTTTTCAAAAATTTAAGCTGCCCTGTAATTCCAAGTTCCAACATATAATTACAACAATTAGTTAATATCCTTAGTTAATTTTCCTTTTTCATATGTTTACCTAGCATAATAAATTCCCCTTAAACCGAAATCACTTGAGAAAAATCACAAAAATTCACAGAAATCAGAGAATATCCTTCTCTTTAATATATAAAAATTCAAAACCAAAAACCATATTTAATTATTTTAAATAATTAAATTCCAAAATTAAGCTATTTTCTCCTAGGAAATCCATAAAATAATCTATATAACTTGGAAAATTATGAAACTAAAACCCATCTCCAAAATAATGCTTTACTTAACATATCTAGATATCCAATCATTTTGAGATAAATATCTTAGGTTTTCTTCCCTTATAGCTCATATAAATAATTTCATACAATTTACATAAATCAATATTTTACCTCAACAATGATTTAATCAACATGGTACAACAAATCATCATAAACAAATAAGCCCAAACAATATTCGAAACCAAATAGGTATAAAAGTAAGACGGTCTATCATTATTTACCTTGATAATGAGAACCGAGGCTTGAGTGAGTAGATTTGATGCTCCTTAGCCTTAACTTGGTTTCCTAAGTTCTCTTCCTCTTTTCTTCTTAGTTTATGGCCAGCCTTAATTTCTTTTCTCTTTGATTGTTTTAGTTTGATGAAAACGTGAATGATATAAGAGGTAAGGGTTTAAGAGATAAAGGATTTATCTATCCTTATTTTACCCCTCCCATGCATTCTCTTATTTAAAAGTTAGTAAAACAACGTTGTCAATTTATTTAGTTAAGGCCCGACCTTAATGTTTGTCAAACCTCAAATTCCATATCACACTACACATTGCATTATTCTATTTAATTTATCTAATTAAATCTCTTAAACGATGATAACCAAAATTAGGGGTGTTACAGAATGCCAAATCCGTAGGAGAGCAAAGGAGGCAAGAGAAAGTGGAATAACAATAATAGGGAAAAGAAGCAACCTAAGGAAGGAGAGGACTAGAAGAAGTGCTTCCACTAGACAAGGCACATGAAAAAAGATTATCCAAAACCACTAAGTATTAAGCAGATTGTGTCTGTTTATACTTAGAATGTTATTTTACCTTCGTCGAGTACTCCATCGATGAAGTAGAAAGGGAAGAATGTTATTATCCTAGGTCAGGGTTGTCTCCTAACCCAGTAAGCGAACCTATGGTTGTTTCAAACTTAGTGATGATTTGACCGGCCTAGGTGTGGTTCATTGAGACTAAGAGTATTTAGTCATGGATATTTGTTTACTTGTAGTCATTTTGTTTGGATTCGTTGAATTTGATATCGTTTGTAATGGAGTGGTTAAATGGATACGGAGATATAGTGGATGGAGAGGAGATGAGGGTGATGATTGCGGCAGGAGGAGAGTAGAGCCTAGAGATGGACTGTGCAACTGAGAGGTACAGTTATGGTTAGCTTGACATGTTCTCTTAGGAACTTGAAGAAGGATCATCGTCATTTCCTATAGTGAGGGGAACATTAAAGGTAGTCGAACTACTATTATGAAAGGGATTTAGTTTCGTATCGACCTAGAACTAGAGTTCTATCTTCGAGGACGGTGATACTCGAAGGGCGAGAAGGACAAGACAATAAAGTGTATGATCCATGGAGAAAGAGGGTCCTTTGTAGGAATACATTCAGGGTAGGAGTGCCTATAGTATCCATATAGTGAGCGGTGACTTTTGGAGATAGAGTGGAGTATCGAGAGCCTGGTGGGCTTGTACTAGTATTTATGGGTGACATTCTTATCTTGTCGCAGAAAGGAGGTGGCATTAAGGATATGTACTAGCCTAGGAATAGTGTTCCTACGGAAGAGAGGACTTATGTGTACTTCTAATGGATTATTTGCATGCATGGTACATATGTTTGAGTTTACCTTGTTTGTGTTGGAATTTTGGGGATGAAATTCCTAATGGGAGGAAAGTGTATGGATCGGTATTTTACATATCGAAAGATCGCAGAACATTATTATTTAAGTCATATAAGGTTATATTGCTCTATTGCTTTAGGAAATTCCTACTATTGACATTTTCAATATTCAATATTTTTATTAGTGATTTTTGCCTTGGAAGGTCTGTATCGGCTATAAGTTTTGATGGAAGCCAAATTAGGATCACTACCATTGGAAAGATATGATGCTCTCCTTTTCCCTAGATTAGTCAAAATAGCGATTTAGATTATTTGGCAAGACAATATGGATGTTTGGAAATTATCCCTAGTCGATGCTAAGTGTGCTTAGAGTTTGGAGAGGAGTTGCCTTAGTTTAGCAAGGAAGTGTAGAAAGGTACTTCTATTCGGTGGGTGCTTGGTTCGGTAGTAGTTGGTTTGGCTGTGACTGTTGAGGAGTGGTCTGGAGTTCCTAGATGGTGTACCTGAGGTTTTGCCTATAAATAGGAGAGACATCCCTCCCAAATCATTCTTTTTTCCTATCATTTCTCATACAAGCCTCAACCTCCATTAGTGAAGCATGGTCCGACGATACTTGGTCCAGCTAAACATTGGTTTGACTAGGTGTTTGTTCGGCTAGAAGTTGGTTCATTGGTGGGTTCTCATTGACCGAATAAGATATTCTATTCGGTGGTTGGAGCGGTTTGGTGGCTGGTGGAGGATGGCAGTTCAGTGGCTGGTTGGGGATGGCAGTTCGGTGAGCGGTGGCTTGGCGACCAGCATGGGACTTGATTTAGTATTAGGGTTTGGTTCGGCTTACATCTTTTCTTGGCTTAGCTTGCAAGTTCTGCTTGGATAGGCTTGCAAGTTCTGCTTGGCTCATTCGTAGGTTGGATCGATAATGGTAGAGAATGAAGTTTAGCTACAGATTTCGGGAATGATACGGACGAACTACGAGGCGGAACTGGGTCTTTGATAAGTCGATAGGGATTAAGGATAAATGAGTTCGGGACAACTTAGGATGACCTTAGACTTTGTGCATCGACTTGTGATAGTAGTTTAGCATATACTGCATTTATGTACTAACTCTTTAGATGCAGGACGGGAAGGGTATGGTTCTACATACTCTATGCGATATACTTTGATTATTACTACGATGTGTGTAGTTGGTTATTGTAACCGTTGTGTTGCTAATATGGTGAGTTGGTATGCATTTGGTAACTTGGTGTTGTGTACTAATATGGTGGGTTAGTACCTTTGGTGATTTGGTGGTTGCATAGGAGTAGTGTATCCTGCTTACATTGATTGTAGTGGTTGTGATGGTTGTGATGGTTTCATTATTTGCATTGACTATGATGATTGTTAATGGTTGATGGTTGCAAGGATGTAATGATTGTTATGTACTAACAACTATTTGGATGCAGGAGAAGACCAAGAATCAGAACTACATAGGCTTGATCCCCTTAAAGAGGTACGTAGGCAGCCTTTTTCTATGCAATAGCCACCAGATCTCTTGAGTTGGGCTAGGGAGTAGAGAAATTGGCGTGGTCCAAAAATAGTTGGAACCTTTTCCCATTTTATTCTGTCCATCTGTGCAGCTATGAAGTTGTAGATAGGAGCTAAAGAAGGAATGAAAAGTGGATGCAGGCTATGTTATGGGTAGCTGATTGGTATATTCTTTTATTCCATTATTTTATTGATGTTGGATGCCGTTATGCAGTACTTAGGAGCTATGACAGTAATTTTATTCTTAGAGATAGTATTAGAGTTTATTTTGAAGATGGATAAATTCTTTATTTTATTTCTTATACATTCTATGAACCTGTTGCATTTTTATGTTCCAATTACGATTCATTTGATTATATTACCACCTCGCATGTTTCACATCTATGTTATATTTTATTTATTTGTGCACTATGAGATGTTCTATAGATTTTATGTTTGATATTCGTTTTCTTTTCATCCCCGATAATCATCCTACATCGACCGGGAACGGCAGCAGCGCACCATCTTATGTGTTTTGGGTGTCGAAGGTGTATGATGATCGTTACATTTGGTATCAGAGTTTAGGTTTAATGACTCCCTGAGTCTGGGGTAAACTTAACCATTTTGGCCATGGTGTTTACTTATATGCTAATATGGTTGTAAATGCCTATCGGAGCAAACTGGAGGAAGGAACCATGGGATTGGACTTCGATGGATAGGCCTTGGAGCATTTGGAGTAACATCGTTGCAAAGGTGATGCATGGGGGTCAGGGTATGTAGCAATGAAATCAATGCGATGTTAATGTGCTGAAGGAGCTATAGGTTTCTATTCAGTGTTACTTTAGTTCGGTGGTGTAGGACTTCGGGCCGAGCACAGTTGTGTTATGTGTGACATGTGATGTGATGTGTGCGATGTGTGTGATGTATGCTTTGCATGATGTGTGTGATGGAAGTTTGATGTGTATTGTGTGATGGATGTGATTGTGTTTGTTGTCGTATGGATGTTTTGATGTTTGATGTGTTATGGAAGTTATTCGATATTTTGTTATTCATTTGGTTGAATTTCTCTATTATGTTATGTAGGTGTTATTCCTAAAGATATCGATTATATTCTCACCATTAAACGTAGACATAGTCCGACCCATTTATATTCTCTATACTCGGGTCAGTCCGAGACATTTCAAATTCAGGAGCGATGTGACCAGATTTGCTTAATGGGCTTAGTTGGAGGCTGTATTGCTTGATGTATTGTATATTGTTATTTGGACTCATGTTTGTGTATAAGTTATTGGATCTATATTATATTTATGTGTGTTTAAGCTTCATAGGAGTTTGTCTTATTTTTGTATCTCATTCGGACTTATGAGATGTATTATATTTTTTATCACTGCGTTGATGACTTTGTTTTCTCTGTGATTTATTTCACATTGTGTATTGTTCTATCCTCAAGAGCCAAACATGTTTATAGATTTATACTCGGACTATTTACGTCGAGTTGAGAGATTTTTATATTAAGAGACATATTCAGTGTTGGTCCAAGGGAATATTCTTGTTTATCTCACCCACATTGACTCGTTCTCCATGTTACTTGATAGCATTACCCATTAATTGTCACGACCCGGTTTATTGACCCTCGAAAATCGACACCAATATGTACACTATATAGCATGCCAAATATTCAAGTACCGAAAATACCGATCGTTGGGGGTGAAGAAGAAAAGAGATAGAAGAAAATAGAAACAACAACACAGAATCTCACAATCATAGTAGAACAATATATATAATATATAATAATTGTTCTTTATACAAAAAGAATCTGGAGCATTTCATATACATACCATCATCAGAGTACAACAGTCAACAAATCAATCTTGATAGTTATAATAACCCGTCCTCACAAGTACTGAATATTCGGTATAACACACACAGCAGAATATAATCAGGTACGTGGAATACGCCTGAGAATCCACGAGCACGTCTCCTTAGCTCATTAGCATCCTAACTTGGATCTATAGTACTCAGTCTGACCCGAACATTATAATAAAATAACATCCAAGTCGGTCTTGAAAACCAGCATAAGAAAAACACACTCAATTTGAATTTAATTATTATCAAAAATTCTTTTTAAAAAAAAAGGTATATCGTAGGACCACGCCATACATAAAAATGGCGAGTTTTTACCTTACGATAATCAAACTATTTTATAGCAAAATCATCTGATATTAGTAGTGTCTATAGAAAATAAACTATATAATTACTAAAATGCTTGCATCTCACGTTTCATCATATTTGGTATACAACTAAAACAATATAGCTCATATTAGATATTGGATTCCATATAATGACAGTGCTACTGGGGTACGGCCAGCCTCAGTACACCTCTAGAAAAATGTATCAAGATCGAACCTATCGATCACTGCCAATAAAAGACTGGCCTACCCTTTACTGGATTATACCGAATATGTCACCAATAATGGGCCTAGAAAACACAACAAACAATAGATGATGATGATGATGATCATGATAAATGTCCACTCTACATGAGTGATGATCATACCCTAATGGGAGCGACCCATATAGCCTTGGTGCATCTCCGTTGTTTTAATCATTCCCGGTTGATGAGGCATGAGGCTACATTTTACCTTAAGAATAACATTCATAATTAGAATGCTAACGCTACCTTCTAGGCAAGCAATGCAATGATAGCATTCATCCAAACAAGTGGTTCTGGGACTGGACAAAACGAATCTCCAAGAGCTCCATCTTGATTATCTTCACGATATCACAATTCATAATGCAAAAATCAGATCAAAGTGGGTTTCGGATAATAAAATCTAATCCAGATCTCTTTGTAACGATTAACGAATTTAGTTAGATTTTGATAATCGATTATTTAACTATAAAATTACACACATAAGCATCACTTGGTCCATATTACAAATCGTTCAAAACATTCATTTCAAAATATCTTTACAAAGGTGTATATTCAAATCTCTTCCAGTAGTTCAATATTTGAAAATAATTTCAAACACTTAAATCCATAACTGGATTTTTCAACCCATATCAACACTTAGAAATATTTCCAAATCCAACTTATAATTCATTACATAGAAAAAATATTTCTATATAAATTATCTCGTCGCTAAAACATCTCCAAAACCTTTAATTCCAATACTTAGGGAAATATTATAAGTCTATTTTCCAAAATCATTTTTAATATCCATACTTAGGGAATATTCCGTACTTATCTCATAAATCTCTGAAATTTTTATTAATTCCCTTTACAAATTTCCAAAAATTATCGACTATCATTATTTATAATCCTACTAACAATTTATAACTCCTTTAATGAATTCAGATTCATTTTCGAAGTTCCCGTGTCTTAACAATTTGGAAATTCCTTTTTTCTTAAATTTTCTTAAGTTCCCAAATTCCATTATAAGATTTTCTCTTATAAAATCACATCAATTAAATAAACCCAGTTCATAAATTTCGAGAGCATTTATAAATAAATTGCAATCTGTTACTTTTAAACTATATATATATATATATATATATATATATATATATATTAATAATAACAAATTTCAAAAAAACATGGTTGAATAATTATTTAAAATATCAGAACTTTTAAAATAACATCAATAACTAATTCCAATTCATTTATAAAATTACTAATAGATTTACAAAACTTGTTTATAAAACGTAGAATTCATTTCAACAAATTTAAATATTTAAATAACTAACTTCTTGAATTATTTTAATCCAACTAATAGTTTTTAAACCCACATAGTTTAATAAATAAAATCCTTTTATGAAAATAAACCTCACCTAATAAAAAACCTTAACTTCTTGTGAAAAAACATTTTTAAAATTAAAAATACATATTTTTATACTTATAAATCTCTCTCGATTTACCATAAATTGGTTTACATTTCCAATTTTATAACTATTCCCAAATTCCAATATAGAATTTGCTATTTCTTTCTAAACCGATTTTCATGTCTCATTTTAAATTCACACTGTGAATTTATGTTTCTAATTAATCGAATGATAATCATTCCCCTTATTTATAAACATCATTTATAAATTTATAACTCAACTCTCATTTCTCAGTTAACAACGGATTCATATCAAATAACTTCATTTATAAGTCAATTCTTATTTAAAACCCTATTTACAAATCTATTTCTTAATAAATCTAAACTATATTCCAAAACCATTCAAATATCGATTCTGACTTCCATTTTCGTATTCCTGAAATCCCGATTAAAAATCCACTGTTTAAAAGTACTCAAATTAAATTCCCTATTTGAAACCATTTTACAAAATAGCTAAATAAATATCTAAAATCAAATTTATTTATTTTATCCAAATCAATTACTTTTCAATAAATCCCAAATTAATATAAATATTTTCATTTCCAAAATCGCTTCTAAATTCCCTTTTTAAATTCAAAAATATTTTTTATGGTATTTATATTACTAAAATTAAGGCCAACACTACTATAACATCCAATAAATCAAATCCTAACATAATCTATAACAAATTATTCTAACGCTTCATATATCATTATATATGAAATTAAAAACTAACATTTCAAGGAATCCAGTTGGATCCCTCCAACCTGTCTTCCTACAACTACAGATGTTATATAACATAAAATAATATTCCCGCTTCGAGGCGGGATACCGCAATAAAAAAAAGGGTCATCCGTAATTATGCAGGGCACATGGTGTCTCATCCGCTCCAATCGACGGGAAATATGCCTAAATACAAATATATATACTACTATATACCGTCTAACCGATAATAATTTATCAATCCATCAAATCAACCAATAAATAATTTTAACTAGTTAAAATAAAACCAATTATCCAAAATGAGTGAGATTTACTCATATTGACTTTAGTAGTCGCCAAACGTTTTTGAATTAAAATTGAATCGGCATTCAATTTTAACCCAAGTTTTCAATAGGCTCCAAATCCATCCAAACCAGTTCCATTGCGAACATTCATCATCACGAGCGCAACGGAAAAAAAATTGTCTCGATCGGACCTCGTATGAAGGAGTTATGAAAATTTTATTTTATCGATTAAATTTAAAATTATAAAATAAAAACTTAATATATTACAAGTTTTCCCCCAAACAACTTCGTCCCCAATCGTGCTCTTTCCTGTGCACGAGAATACCCAGGCCTCCATTTTCATGCACATAATTTGAGTGACACGGAGCATCACTCATGAAACGACCCGACTTTCTTACCCCAGAAAATCGCATCATTTTTAAGAAAGAATGGGATAGAAAAGAGAAAAGAAAGAAGAGAAGAAGAAACAACATCAGAATCTAAACAGCGGAACGAATAAAGTATATTAATAACATAAACATTACATAGTTTACAATCATTATCAGAGTTACACAAATATACATCACATACTAGACAGTTATAAACTCCTGTCTAGTTATACAACTTAAAACAGTACAAGAAACAACTCAGAGAAATCTACACAGCGGAAAACTATTTATATCTACACGCAGAAGCCTCCTGCTCCACTTGCTCCTCCAAAATTCGTCAAAGCTAACTTGAATCTCTTGGCTACTCATAAAAATTTGAGTACCCAAGAGTTTAAGAAAACAGAAGATAAACTCCGGGTCAGACATGGGTCTGGTGTGAGTAACAGGTTAAGGTTGCTTAACTTTAAAAACCCTTTGAAAAAGAAAGGTATCACGTAAGACTTCCCACACATAAGCATGGAAAAGTTTTTACCTTACGCTAACCAAAACATTTGATAGGAAATCCGATGATATTATAATAGTGTCGAGGGTTTTCAAGTAAAATACAGAAATAGCTGGAATGCCTACATCTCACGTTCCAACATAGTTGGGCACAACTAATACCTACGGCACTTATTGGATTTTGGATTCCATCAATGACAGGGCTACTAGGGTACCGCCCGTCACAGTACGTGGCCTAGATCAACGTACCGAGGAGTACGCCCGCTCTCCTCCAACACAAGGCCGGACCCATTCCTAACCGAACAAGACAACCCCGCGGTTGTAGCTAGAAACTTCCCATACAGCCAAATATAAAGGGATCTCTAGACAGGGGTAAATCTCTCTCTCAAGTGGGGGCTAACCACGAAGCCTTGCTGCACCTCCCCTGTTTTAGCCATTCTCGGTTGATGAGGCTTGAGGCTACGATTACCTTTATAGGACATATCACTTAGAATGCTCATTGTCCACCTGACGATGTTATGAAAGCATTCAATCCATACAAGTTCGTTCCAGGTTCGAACGAAACCGAAGGCATTATCTCGTTACACTCAGAATCACCATCAGAGTAAACGACGATAACCCTTGCACTCTGAATCACCATCTCGAGCCTGCAAGTACCAATTCCGTCAAACTCATTACGGAATCACCCGCAGAGTTATACTGACGTATAGTCCTTACACCTCGAGTCTTCACAAAGCTCCGCTTTGATTCATGACCTAACGTTAATTTGGATCGATGTGGTTTTCAGATATCCAAATATGGAAACCCGATCCCGGTCTCATCGAAATCCAAAGCATGTCTTTTAGGTCCAAGTTGTTTTAAAGTTTTAAAACAATTCAATTACCTATATACACACAGATAGATAACTCACAAATCATAATTGATAATCAACATTATCAAATAACGGGTAATCCACATTATCAATATCAAAATAGATAATCCATATATTACCATCACAAAAGATAATCTATGTTATCATCACAATGCAATCAAGCATTCATACCACATGTAACAATTTGGGGTTTCGTATTGATTGATCATCGTCACTAGACGATTAAATCGGTTAGCTAATTGCTAATTGGAGTTTTGAATCGGGTTAAATTCTTTTCAAAAATTTGTTAGGGTATGTGGGCTTTAAGTAAAAGCTCGGCCCACGTTCCTTTTCATTTTTGTGCCGTGATAATTAACTAAAGCGAGTACCCATTCCCCTTCATTCTTTTTCATCTCAAACTCTAAGCAAAATCAAACGGAAAAAATGGTGGCTTTGTTTCATTCTTCACTAGCCCTAAATCAGAGGAAAAAAACGAAAATGGCAGCTCGATCTCCTTCTCGTTCGTCTACCTTCGGCCGCTTGATGAGTTCATTTCTGTTTCGATACGGGGAGGTCTCAGCTTCGATTCCAATTCGTGCTCTTCAACAAGGTGAGTGAACTATCACTCACATCTACTTCATCCTTAGGTCGTTCGAGTTTATTTCGATATTGATGATTTCTGACTTGATTATCTTGAAATGATTGATTTTTATAACTTGTTCAAATTCGTGAATTCCTTGCTTGCCTCTGACTTGTTCATTTACTCATGGCTCTGACTTTAACTGTTTGATTTTGTTTATTGACCTGCGGCTTGAGTTGGCTGCTCCATGAATTTCTTTTCTTCGCTTTGATTTTTGCTGGCACGTTGTTGACTTTTGTCACTTGAAAAACTGTTGTTGAACTTTTGGCTTCGACTTGGTTTTTCACTGACATGTAGTTGCTTGTAGTCAAGTCTGCATTGCAGTTACACGAATTCAACTTGTTGTATATCATCATTTCGGAACGACTGCATTTGCCTTCGTTTGAGGTTGAATGCACTCGATTCTGGTATGTGCACACTGCACTGGTACACTTGGGTTATTTGGATTTGGTCATTGGTTCAAGTACTATGCGTACTTGTTTGTCTGGTCTCTTGGTGGTTAAGTTTTGTATTTATGGTTTCTCTGATGTGCTTTTGAAACTTGCATCTTGTAACCTGTTCATGTCAGTTGGGTTTGACTATGCTTCATTTGATATAGATATGTTGTTGAGACCTGATTGTGCATGCCTCTGTTGCAGTTTGTGAGTTGCATCCCTGGTGCACTTGTAGTTTTCACTCTGGCCTGGTTTTCATGAAGATCATTTCTAGTCATGTTCACTTGATAATTTTGAAACTTCTTTGATTGCTTTGCTAGTGAATTTGGCTATGACTTTGTTTAAGTGATAGTGTTTGATGTTGACTATTGACACTGCTCAACTCTGATTTGATTTACTTGTTGCCTGTCGCCATTCAGTGGCATGTGTTCGTGTTGCTGTACATATGTTTTGTGTATACGCATGTGTAATCATACATGTATATAGGTAGTATATGTTGCAGACTTATGTTGTTGTTCTTCAGGTTAGCATTTGCATGTCTCGAATGCTCATTTGTTGAATCACCATATAATTTGAAGTTATTGAGCTTCTTTCCTCACTTGATCTGCTTGATATTCTCTTTGTGTACATTGCAACATGAACACTGTCTAGATACGTGTACATGCCTTCACTTAGCTGTCTGCATAATTGAAACTCGGTTGTTATCGGTCTGTACTTGAGCAGTGCATACACTTTATATGTTGGCTTCAGCCATTATGTCTCTGATTTTAATGACTTCGGTACAATCACTGACATTACTTCAATTATTTGATTGTGCTTTCTTTGTGCTGTTGCATTTGTTTGATTGTTGCATCTGAGTTTTTGGTTGTGCCCTTGTGACCTTGTGGTGGCTGCATTTTTGTTGTAGTTTGCCCTTGTGTTCTTGTGGTGGCTGCAGTACATCTAATTTTTGGATGTGCATCAATACATATTGATGTTGCATCATTTTATTTTACTGGTGCATTCTGTTGTACCTATTTTAGATGGTTAGAGCTTTGCTTTGAGATATAGTCTCTGTTCTCAGGTGTATATCTGATTTTGGCGAGGCAGTACACGCATGCGTGTACTGCAGCCAAATCAGAATTGAAATTTTAAATGGATATTCCAATTGCTGGATTTGTTTCGCGTTGCCATTTCAATATTTTGAATTGTATTTTGATTTGGTTTAATTTGGTATTTTTGTTATTGTCTAATTATCAATTTGATAATTAGATTATGAGTTTCTAATTATTTAATTAATAATTAGATTTTGTCGTTAATTGCAGTTTAGGCAATTCTGTTGTTTTCTAAATTATCTTCAATGATAATCCTTTTCATTTATCTTTGTGATAATTTGAATCTACTGATTTGTTGTTTAACACTGTTACGTGTCATATTTATCGTTATCCGATTTCTTTATTTAAGGAGCAGATAGACGAGATTTATTGTGATTGTCGTCTATTTGTTACTTAATTAATATTGCTTCTGTGCACTAATAACTGAGTTTGAATTAGACTGACCCGTGTATTATTTTCTTTTGAATTTAATACTCGAGTCAGACCGAGTTATTGCAGGTGGTAGATATCTTGCTTTGGGTTACTTCTTGAGCTATGAAGTCTTTTCTTATCTTTTGGAGTAGTTGCTGTCATTTAGTAGTCAGTATATTTATATAGGTTGTTACGTATTCATGTATATTAATCATGATAATGTACTTGTGTATATAACTTCCTGAGTCAACAGTTGTAGTTGTATCATATGTACTGTATCACATGTATTGTAACTGACATCAGTTATTATACATATGAGACTTTTTATTTTATCTGTGTTCCGCAATTATATTATCTGTGTTATTATTATATTTATTATCCTAAACTATTATGAACCATCATAGTTCGTTTTATACTGGAATTGGGCATGTAGATGGGAGTAAATAAATAAGAGATGAAAAATAAAAATATGTACCACTCCTATCGAAATAACCAATACTAGTGTAAGGCCCAACTACGGATGCCTGCTCCTATCCAGCCTTATTCTTCGTGATAACAGACAGTATTTTCTTTAACTCTTTGTTATTGTGAGCATAGAGGTGGGGCGTCACAGTTGGTATCAGAGCTTGGGGTTTATGGACATAATATAAAACATAACTTAGATGGAACATGTGTTACAACTATTAGTCGATGTTTTATTGTGCTTTGAGTCAAAACTAAAGTTTTGGAATTATGATAAAAAATTTAAATATCTTTATTTAAAAATAAAAGTGAAAACTGTGTTTTGATGATTGGTTGATTTGTGTTTTGTTTATCAGAGTGCACAGCGGAAACAGTGAGACTGTCTTCGCTGAATACAACTGATAACCTTTTTGATTTAAAAAAAAATCAAAATATGAAATTGAAATAAATTTCATTTGTTGTTTACATAGCTGTGTTTAATATGGTTTCTTTGAAAATTTCGACTCCGATTCGAGGATCCGAAGCGATTGTAGTTATGTGAATTTGTTGAGATTTTTGCTGTTTTAGAATTATCTTCATTGAAGATATATTCGAAAGATTTCTTTATTCTTCTTGTAGTGTACGTGCAAATTTGATTTGCACGTTACTGCATTAATTTTACGTTGAACTGATGTTTGGTTTTTAATGTATTTTGTTGCCATTATTTTTATAACGGGATTTTTATGCCGGTGCTAAATTTTTGAAGCACGGTGTTTAGTTGACCTTTTTACTGAATGGAAATTCACTGGTGTTATATTTTGATGCGAATTATTTTGATGAGATTTTGACATTTAAAATTCACTGCCACTTTGACTTCAGTGACCGTCAAAATTTTAAAGTGGATTTTTAAGCAGTTATCCCGCAATGCTGATTTTGAGATCTGCTTCTACGGCGTTTTGAGAAGTACAATATCCTTATCGAAATTGTCATTAATGCTGCTGTTTTTATCATGGATTTGCAAATCGTTTTAAAAATAAAATTGTTTTTCAAATTTTTTATAGTTTACGCTTTCAAAAGAATGAGGAAGCGATTTAAACGATTCAGCAAAATCGAGGACTATGAACCCTTTCTTTTACTGATTCGCTTAATTCCGGACTTGTCCGTTTGAGAATGTAAATTGTTACTTTTATAAAATAAATGAAATTGTTTTTAGAAGTTTTGCGGTTTGCGCTTCCAAAAGAATGAGGAAGCGATTTAAACGTTTCAGCAAAATCAAGGATTATGACCCCTTTCTTTTACTGATTCGCTTAATTCCGGACTTGTCCGTTTGAGAATGTGAAACGTTATTTTTGGAATATACAATTTTGCACTTTCAAGGAAACGATGAAGAGAATTAAAAGATTTAGTAAAACTCGTGGTTATGGGACATGTGCGTTTGCTATTTTGGTTAATTCCGGACTCGTTAATTGAAATATTTGATGATTTTTTTGTGCTTTCGAGCCACTATGAGGACCTTCGGGTCATATGAGGACCTTTGGGTCATATGAGGACCTTCGGGTCAATACCAGTACCAGACCTTCGGGTCTTGTTGGACCTCCGGGTCATTTATTGGGCGCCAAAATTATGTTGACGGTACTTGGTAGGCTTCGGCCATATGTTGATGCACGTGCGGCGTAGCTTAAAAAACTCGCCATCTGATGGGATCGATCCAACCTTTTATGTTGATTTTCTAGTTATCTTAATTGATTCTAGATATTTGTTGTTTCCAATTATCTGCAGGTAATTGGATATGTGTTGATATGAATTCTGATTATCGTTTTTGATAATTAGATATTTGTTGATTCTGATTATCATTTTTGATAATTAGATATTTCTTGATTCTGATTATCGTTTTTGATAATTAGATATTTGTTGATTCTGATTATTGTTTTTGATAATTAGATATTTGTTGATTCTGATTATCGTTTTTGATAATTATATATTTGTTGTTTCTGATTATCATTTTTGATAATTGGATATTTGTTGTTTCCGATTATCGTTTTTGATACTTGAATATTTGTTGATTTGAGATTTGATTATTGTTTGTGATAATTAAATATTTGTTGATTTGAGATTTGATTATCGTTTTTGATAATTAAATATTTGTTGATTTGAGATTTGATTATCATTTGTGATAATTAAATATTTATTGATTTGAGATTTGATTATCATTTTTGATAATTAAATATTCGTTGATTTAAGATTTGATTATCATTTGTGATAATTAAATATTTGTTGATTTGAGATATTTGATTATCGTTTTTGATAATTGAATATTTGTTGATTTGAGATTTGATTATCGTTTTTGATAATTAGATATTTGTTGATTCTGATTATCGTTTTTGATAATTAGATATTTGTTGATTCTGATTATCGTTTTTGTTAATTAGATATTTGTTGTTTCTGATTATCGTTTTTGATATTAGATATTTGTTGTTTCTGATTATCGTTTTTGATAATTGAATATTTGTTGATTTGAGATTTGATTATCGTTTTTGATAATTGAATATTTGTTGATTTGAGATTTGATTATCGTTTTTGATAATTGAATATTTGTTGATTTGAGATTTGATATCGTTTTTCATAATTGAATATTTGTTGATTTGAGATTTGATTATCGTTTTTGATAATTGAATATTTGTTGACTTGAGATTTGATTATCGTTTTTGATAGTTAAATATTTGTTGACTTGAGATTTGATTATCGTTTTTGATAATTAAATATTTGTTGACTTGAGGTTTGATTATCGTTCTTGATAATTGAATATTTGTTGATTTGAGATTTAATTATCGTTTTTGATAATTGAATATTGGTTGATTTGAGGTTTGATTATTGTTTTTGATAATTGAATATTTGTTGATTTGAGATTTGATTATCGTTTTTGATAATTGGATATTTGTTTTTTTCTATCTATCTCTGTTGATGGTTAGAGCTTGCTGATTATGGAGTTCGTGTTTTTCTGATTTTCAGGATGATAACTAGATGTTTGCGGTTTTGTGATTTGTGATTTGTGTTTTCTAATTATCTTTGTGATAATTAGATTTTGTTGTTTTCTAATTATCGTATCGATAATTAGATATTGTTGTTTTGTGATTTCTGTATTCAAATTATCTAATTGATAATTGAATATTGCTGATAATTGCATTTATTCAGTTTTGCTGTTTTCTGATTATCTATTGATAATTAGATTTTGCTGAAAATTTGTGAATTTCTTTTATGAAATTAGAAGATTTCTTTGGCCTTTGTGTTCTTGACCTTTATTTTTCTAGCTTAACCAGTTTACGTTAGAAAAATGATTGTTGTTGACAACCTTAATTATGAAAATTGCAGGGATGCAATTTTTATAAGGAGGGGAGTCTGTAACAACCCGGGGTTTCGTATTGATTGATCATCGTCATTAGACGATTAAATCGGTTAGCTAATTGCTAATTGGAGTTTTGAATCAGGTTAAAATTCTTTTCAAAAATTTGTTAGGGTATATGGGCTTTAAGTAAAAGCTCGGCCCACGTTCCTTTTCATTTTTGTGCCGTGATAATTAACTAAAGCGAGTACCCGTTCCCCTTCATTCTTTTTCATCTCAAACCCTAAGCAAAATCAAATGGAAAAAATGGCAGCTTTGTTTCGTTCTTCACTAGCCCTAAATCAGAGAAAAAAACGAAAATGGCGGCTCAAACTCCTTCTCGTTCGTCTACCTTCGGCCGCTTGATGAGTTCATTTCTGTTTCGATATGGGGAGGTCTCAGCTTCAATTCCAATTCGTGCTCTTCAACAAGGTGAGTGAACTATCACTCACATCTACTTCATCTTTAGGTCGTTCGATTTTATTTCGATGTTGATGATTTCTAACTTGATTATCTTGAAATGATTGATTTTTATAACTTGTTCAAATTCGTGAATTCCTTGCTTGCCTCTGACTTGTTCATTTACTTACGGCTCTGACTTGAACTGTTCGATTTTGTTTATTGACCTGCGGCTTGAGTTGGCTGCTCCGTGAATTTCTTTTCTTCGCTTTGATTTTTGCTGGCACGTTGTTGACTTTTGTCACTTGAAAAACTGCTGTTGAACTTTTGGCTTCAACTTGGTTTTTCACTGACATGTAGTTGCTTGTAGTCAAGTCTGCATTGCAGTTACACGAATGTAACTTGTTGTATATCATCATTTCGGAACGACTGCATTTGTCTTCGTTTGAGGTTGAATGCACTCGATTCTGGTATATGCACACTGCTCTGGTACATTTGGGTTATTTGGATTTGGTCATTGGTTCAAGTACTATGCGTACTTGTTTGTCTAGTCTCTTGGTGGTTAAGTTTTGTATTTATGGTTTCTCTGATGTGCTTTTGAAACTTGCATCTTGTAACCTGTTCATGTCAGTTGGGTTTGACTATGCTTCATTTGATATAGATATGTTGTTGAGACCTGATTGTGCATGCCTCTGTTGCAGTTTGTGAGTTGCATCCCTGGTGCACTTGTAGTTTTCACTCTGGCCTGGTTTTCATGAAGATCATTTCTAGTCATGCTCACTTGATAATTTTGAAACTTCTTTGATTGCTTTGCTAGTGAATTTGGCTATGACTTTGTTTATGTGATAGTGGTTGATGTTGACTATTGACACTGCTCAACTCTTATTAGATTTACTTGTTGCCTGTCGCCATTCAGTGGCATGTGTTCGTGTTGCTGTATTTATGTTTTGTGTATACACATGTGTAATCGTACATGTATATAGGTAGTATATGTTGCAGACATATGTTGTTGTTCTTCAGGTTAGCATTTGCATGTCTCGAATGCTCATTTGCTAAATCACCATATAATTTGAAGTTATTGAGCTTCTTTCCTCACTTGATCTGCTTGATATTCTCTTTGTGTACATTGCAACATGAACACTGTCTAGATACGTGTACATGCCTTCACTTAGCTGTCTGCATAATTGAAACTCAGTTGTTATCGGTCTGTACTTGAGCAGTGCATACACTTTATATGTTGGCTTCGGCCATTATGTCTCTGACTTTGATGACTTCGGTACAATCACTGACATTACTTCAATTATTTGATTGTGCTTTCTTTGTGCTATTGCATTTGTTTGATTGTTGCATCTGAGTTTTTGGTTGTGCCCTTGTGACCTTGTGGTGGCTGCATTTTTGTTGTAGTTTGCCCTTGTGTTCTTGTGGTGGCTGCAGTACATATGATTTTTGGATGTGCATCAGTACATATTGATGTTGCATCATTTTATTTTACTGGTGCATTCTGTTGTACCTATTTTAGCTGGTTAGAGCTTTGCTTTGAGATATAGTCTCTGTTCTTAGGTGTATATCTGATTTTGGCGAGGCAGTACACGCGTGCGTGTACTGCAGCCAAATCAGAATTGAAATTTTAAATGGATATTCCAATTGCTGGATTTGTTTCGTGTTGCCATTTCAATATTTTGAATTGTATTTTGATTTGGTTTAATTTGGTGATTTTTGTTGTTGTCTAATTATCAATTTGATAATTAGATTATGAGTTTCTAACTATTTAAATAATAATTAGATTTTTTCGTTAATTGCAGTTTAGGCAATTCTGTTGTTTTCTAAATTATCTTCAACGATAATCCTTTTCATTTATCTTTTTGATAATTTGAATCTACTGATTTGTTGTTTAACACTCTTACGTGTTATATTTATCGTTATCTGATTTCTTTATTTAAGGATCAGATAAACTAGATTTATTGTGACTGTCGTCTATTCGTTACTTAATTATTATTGCTTATGTGCACTAATAACTGAGTTTGAATTAGACTAACCCGTGTATTATTTTATTTTGAATTTAATACTCGGGTCAGACCAAGTTATTACAGGTGGCAGATATCTTGCTTTCGGTTGCTGCTTGAGCTATGAAGTCTTTTTGTGACGACCCGCATTTCTCAACCCAGAAAGACGTTTCATCATTAAGAAAGAAAGGGATAGAAATAGAAAAGAATAGAAAGAAAGAACAACAACATCAGAATCACACAGCGGAATGGAAGAAAATATAATACATCACATAACTATTACATAGTTATACATACATCAGAGTTATACAATATCATACAACAGGACTGTCATATACATATGTGTCCATACATACATCCAAAATACAGCATACACTAACTACACAGCGGAACTACATATATAGGTACATACATCTGGTCTTCTTTCCCAAAATAGCTCCTCCAGAAAATCAACACTCCCAAATACCATCACTTGGCTACTCATAAAAATTTGAGTACCCAAGAGTTTACGAAAAAACAAAATATAAACTCCGGGTCAGACATGGGTCTGGTATGAGTAAACAGGTTAAAATTGCTTAACTTTGAAAATCATTTGAAAATAAAGGTATCACGTAAGACTCCCCACAAATAAATACGGGTAAGTTTTTACCTTACGCTAACCAAAACATTTTATAGGAAATTCAATGATATTATAATAGTGTCTAGGGTTTTCAAGTAAATAGAAAATAGCTGAAATTGTTACATGATTAAATTCCAGCTACTAGCCACGAAAGTGGGTAACACAAATCAAAACCGTAGGGTCTCGTAGGGAAAGTGGGTTTCCAACAATGGCAGGGCTACTGGGATACCGCCCGTCATAGTACGGGGCCTAGATCACCGTACCGAGGATCACTCCCGACCCCCTACATCACAAGGCCGGAACCATTCCTTACTGAACAGTCCCGAACAAGATAACTCCGCAGTTGTGGCCAACAACTGCTCACACAGCCGAAATAAAAAGGGACATCTAGACAGGGGAATATCTTGTCCTGCTTGGGCATGACCCACCTAACCTTGCTGCATCTCCCCTGTTTTAGCCATTCCTGGTTGATGAGGCTTGAGGCTGCGATTACCTTTATTGAACATATCTTAGAATGCTCATCGTCCGCCTGACGATGTGTTGAAAGCATTCAATCCATACAAGTTCGTTCCGGGTTCGAACGAAACCAAAGGCATTATCTCGTTACACTCATTTTGGAATCACCCTCAGAGTTAACGATGATAACCCTTGCATTCTGAAACACCATCTCGATCACCAATTTGATAAGTCACGACCTATCGTTTAATTTGGATCGATGTGGTTTTCGAAGAATCAAAATTTATTCTTCCGATCCCGGTCTCATCGGAATACAAACGCCATTTTAAAGGCCAAGTTGTCTATTTAACTTAACAGTTCAATTTAATATCAGAATTAACATAACAGATATAACAGATAAATCATACACAGTTATCACAGATATACAGAACATATCACAAACCACCATCAAACGGATAACAGAATCA
Source organism: Allium cepa (assembly GCA_030765085.1). Taxonomy (NCBI): domain Eukaryota; kingdom Viridiplantae; phylum Streptophyta; class Magnoliopsida; order Asparagales; family Amaryllidaceae; genus Allium; species Allium cepa. The sequence goes on from CM060938.1 coordinate 232,038,615, forward strand.
ATCAGACAAGATGCATCAATTTATGTCAACTGGTTTGATTTACTTAACACTTAATTAAGTCACTTTATGATAAACCAGTTTATGCTTTATGAATTGCTGATTAATTAACTTATAACTTTATTACTTATTACTTACTTACTCGGTTAATTAATTGATTCTTTATTGTTAATTAATAACTTACTTATTAATAATTAAAATGTAATTACATATTTAACTATCAAAAATTATTTAATTAATCATTTATTTACAATGAATTAATTATTAATTATCAACTAATTAATCATTTATCTTTAATTTCTTAAGTAGCTACCATTTATTAATTAACTTGAAGTAATTAACTAACGTTCTTAAGTTAAGTTGATTAAACATATGATTAATTTCTAATTTCTAATTTAATTTAAAGGTATTACTTTAATTTAATTTCGAGTATAAGTTAACTTTTAATAACCTTATACTTTTATATGAATCATCTTCCTTTACAAACTTTACTTCAACAAATTTTTAATCAAATTTTAACTTGAACTAACCAAGATTATCCCTTAATCATTCTTATTCTTTGTTAATCAAAATACTTAAGTATTTAAGCAAAAACAATCAGACTCGAGACAAATTCAATTTTGACCTGAGGAAATCCCGAACCTCTCCTTGTTCTTCCCGCGTCTCTCCTTCCTCACTTCAACTTGTTCTTCTTCCCAGTTTCTTTCTTCTATTTTTATTTTTAAGTTTAAGTAAAATTAAAACTACAGTTAACAACATTCCCGCGCTCACACCCAGGAACCCGAAGTAACCTCCCCTTCCCACTCGAGTATCACTCGATACGAAGCCACCCACGACCTTACTGACACGCTCACGTCACCGTGCACATGCACGGTGGTTCGCCTCTCCTCCAGTGGCTCGCGACAGCATCCACAAACCACAAATCGTCTCGATGATCGAAATCAAAGCCCAGATTTTCGAATAATGGTCGAAGTCAAAAAAAAAGCCTGAAGCTCGAACCACTGTTCCGAGCAACCATGAAAAAAACCCTTCGCCCCTCCAACACTGACCACCGGAGGCGAAACCCCCTCATCCATGTCACGCCCATACCTTCCTCGGCCTTCACTCACAACCACGAGCCACTCGATAGAACCATGGTGGCGAAAACCAAAATTCATAGAGCATCCAAAAATGTATGAACTAAACCCTACTTTAATCCCAAACTCATAATCTATGTATTCGAAAAATAATTTGACATTTTTCTTGTGTCGAATGGATACAAGCTTGTTTCATATCAATTTACAGAAATTAAAATCAACTCAATCATCCAAATTTGACGAAAATCCATTACTACTTCTTTTTAAAACTGCTCTGAATATCTTTGTTTATAAATCAAAAATTTTATGCTAAAAATCCTAATTATGTATACGAAATCAGATTATGTTATTGAATTTACAAATTTAAACATTCAAATTGTTGACTTTAATTTTCTTTTTCTTGATACTTGAATAAACAGTATTGATAAAATATTGTTAAACCTCAAAACTAGATTGTAAGCCTTTGATTTGGATAACAACTTAAATTTGCATCAATATCCAAGTTTTAAAACATCTACATGAAGAAGTATTTGCAAATTTCTTTGCTTTACTATGTTCAGAAACTTGGAAACAAAAACTGAAGAACAGCCATATCAACTTTTCCAGAGCAACACAGAGTACTTAGTACTACTTGTTTAAAATAGACATCAGAGCACATACCATTTGTGAGTTAAATACACAAGTTTAAATTTGAAAATAGTAAGTTTACTCACGAAGTAACTTTAAAACAGAAGGTAAGGTATTGATGAAGAACACTGCAGAAAGAAATTTCCTGAAGCCTTCTTTAGTTTTTCTGTCTTGAATTTTATTTAAGTTTACAAAATAGCAATGCTTCTCAGGTATGCCTTTAGATTTAGTTCAGTGTTTATAAACGAACGGATGATATATAAAGAAGTTACTTAATAATATAGGTGGTATGTAGGAAGTTACTATTTGTATTATTATCCTTTCTTTTTATTGGCTAAGTGATATACACTGCAGTATGAAGTGATAAAGAGATTTCGGCTGTAGTACTTACATGAACAAAATGTTGTGCTAATTAATGCTTACGCCTTAATTATGATAACATGTAATTATTGTTTTCATATTTTGTTTATTTTGTACAATACAATGATCTATTTTTATTATATTGAAGTGAAAACTTTTGTTTTGTTATGCATATAAATTTTCCAGCAGCACATAAGTTTTATTTTTAGTTTATATTTTTTTTTCTGGACAAAACACTTGATTGCTGTACATATGTATATGTGTACATAGGCTATGCATAAAGATATCTTATATTTGACTTCTTTACACTCTTGTTTGCACAGCAACTTAATATGATTTTTATTAAAATTTATGTTGTTCACGTATGATTTCCATGTTTATGCTTTCTAAATTTATCCTATTTGTAGAGCAATTATCAAACATTGATTTATATCATATACCTGCATTTTTATACTTCAAGTTATAATTTATATTTGTAGATTTATATTCTTAGTTACATTTTATAATTTATGATTATGTTTTATACTAGTTTTGTATGTTTATGTTTATAATTATTTATATTGTTTTATACTTATGTATTAGATTTTCATGTTTATGTTTAATATTACTATGTTTGTTTATTTTTAAACTTATTATTTCAATTTCATTTTATTAGATTAAATATCAACAATATAAAATCTTTGATTTTAGTGTATAAGACAGATTTTGTTTTAAATGGTTTTGAAGCATTCTATTTTAAATTTTCCAAATCAAAACTTTCTTTTATAAAACATATAACTGTTAAATATCAAAGATCTCATCAGTTTAAAAATTGAAAAGCTTGTACTTAATTTAAATTAGATTAAATATTTATTAAAATATGCTGTCAAAATTCCAAGTTGTTACATTCCTCCCCCCTTAAAAGAATTTTGTCCCCGAAATTTTAAAACAACAGTTAATTTAAAAGCTTTTATATTAACAATCCAAACATACATATCATTCATACGATAACACAATCAAACAGTCTACTCTAACAAACATCACTAGTTATCCGAACATAAATCCGGATAAGCATTCTTAAAACTATCGAGAGTTTCCCAGGTACAATCTCTGGGATCCTCACTCCATTGCACCTTGACGAGTTTCACCACTTTGTTCCTGAGTTGCTTCTCGTCTCGATCCACAATCTGAACTGGATTTCTAACCACGGTTAAATTGGGTTCAACTTCCAAATCTTCTTGAATTACCGGTTCTACAACCAGTGATGGATCATGAACAAATTTCCTTAAATGCGATACATGAAACACATTATGAATCCCAGACATCCGCTCTGGCAATTCAATCCTATAGGCTACAGCTCCAATTCTCTCCAATACTCGAAATGGTCCAATGTATCTCGAAGCAAGTTTTCCCGTCTTTCCAAATCTTATAGCACCTTTAATTGGGGAAACTTTGATAAAAACCAAGTCTCCGATCTCAAATTCCAATGGCCTTCGTCTTCTATTAGCATATTTCTTCTGACGATCTTGAGCAGCTTTCATCCTTTTCTTGATAAGCTCAACCTTCCCAGAAGCTTCATGAATAACATTGGGTCCGAGCACAAGACGATCCTTCGATTCAATCCAACAAGATGGGGATCTACACGGTCTTCTGTATAAAGCTTCATAAGGAGCCATCTTGATACTTGCTTGATAACTGTTATTATAAGAGAATTCCACTAGATGAAGATGGTCCTCCCAAGATCCTCCAAAATCTAAAACAGAAGCCCGTAGCATATCCTCAGGAATACGATTTAGCCTCTCCGTCTGTCCGTCCGTTTGAGGATGATAGGTTGTACTCAATCTCAAATCTGTTCCCATTGCTGATTGCAGAGCTTCCCAAAATTTGCTAGTGAAAATAGGATCACGATCACTTACTATGCTGACGGAACACCATGCAATCGAACTATCTCCTTCAAGAAATTTTCCGCCAAAGAAACTGCAGTACGGGTTGCCTTTACCGGTATAAAATGGGCACTCTTAGTTAAACGATCCACAATAACACATGTACCATCATTCCCTTTCCTGGTTCTAGGCAAACCATCAATAAAATCCATCGAGATCATTTCCCATTTCCAACTCGGAATTTCCAAAGGTTGCAATAACACGGCAGATTTCTGTTGATCACCTTTTACTTGTTGCCAGATGGCACAACTGTTCACAAATCTAGCAATATCCTTTTTCATGCCCGGCCACCGTAATATTCTCCTCATGTCCTTGTACATCTTCGAAATTCCAAGATGAATATTCAATTTGGAGCGATGACTTTCAAACAACACTTCCTGCCTCAACTCCATATCATTCGGAACACAGATTCTCCCGTTAATCCTTAGTGTTCCTTGGCCATCAATTTCAAAACTGGGACACTGACCCTTCCTGACCCTTTTGATGATCCTCCTCAACTTCTTATCAGATTCTTGCTTGCTTGAGATCCTTTCAATAAGAGATGGAACCACTTCCAGAAAAGATAGAACCGCGTTCCTGCTGAGAGCATCAGCTACGACATTCGCTTTTCCCGAAGTGTACAAAATGTCCAGATCATAAGATGCAAGAAATTCAACCCACCGCTGCTGTCTCAGATTAAGATCTTTTTGAGAGAATAGATATTTCAACGGTTTGTGATCCGTGAACAATTCGAATTTCTCTCCCAAAAGATAATGTCTCCAAATTTTCAAAGCAAAAACAATGGCTAGCAATTCAAGATCATGCGTAGCGTAGTTTTTCTCATGTGGCTTCAACTGCCGATTAACATACGCAATAACCCTTCCGTTCTGCATCGGAACTGCTCCCAAACCCACTATACAAGCATCGGTGTAAACCTTGAATTTGCTTTTCCCATCCGGAATAGCAAGTACTGCTGCACTAGTTAACCTTATCTTTAATTCTTGAAAAGCTTCTTCACACTGAGGCGTCCATTTGAATTTAGCTCCTTTCCTGGTCAGCTTAGTCAGATGTGAAGAAACCTTGGAATAATCCCTGATAAATTTCCTGTAGTAGCCAGCCAATCCTAGAAAACTGCGAACTTCCGTTGGTGTCTCTGCCTGTTTCCATTCCAGAATAGTTTCAACTTTCGCTGGGTCTACAGAAATACCTTCACCAGAAACAATGTGCCCTAAAAATTTAACCTCCGATTTCCAGAAATGGCACTTCGAGAACTTCGCCTTCAGCACATGCTTTCTCAGAGTCTCCAATACAATCCTCAAATGCTCCCTGTGCCCTTCTTCGGATTTGGAGTAGACCTAGATATCATCAATGAATACCAGCACAAACTTATTCAACACATCCCTAAAGACTCGATTCATGAGGTCAACAAAGTAGGCAGGAGCGTTGGTTAATCTGAACGGCATAACCAACCACTCATAGAAACAATTCGGTCCCCTATATGCAGCCAAGGGAATACTGTCTTCAGCTACCCTCAACTGATGGAAACCTGAAGCTAGATCCAATTGAGAAAAGATAAAAGCACCATGCAACTGGTCAAAAAGATCATCGATGCGAGGAAGAGGATATTTGTCACGGATAGTTACTTTGTTCAATTCTCTATAATCCACACAGAACCTCAGTGATCCATCCGATTTGGTCACAAACACTGCCGCTGAACCCCAACAAGAAAAACTGGGTCTAATCAACCCCTTCTCTAAAAGATCCCGCGCTTGCTTAATCAACTCTTCTCTTTCCCTAGGAGCCATTCTCCTACAGGGCAGAATCACTGGCACAACTCCTGGAATCAAATCAATACGAAACTCTATTTCTCGATGTGGTGGCAGACACTTAACTTCTTCAAATACATCAGGAAAATCTTAAACCACATCGATGTCTTCAATCCTCTCTTTAGAAGTCTCAATTCCATGCAAAAGACTTCTCAAGTGAATTTCAGAATTATCACACGACACTCTGGCAATTCTAACCTGATCAGTTTCCAACGAAACTGTTCTTTCATCACAATTCAAAACGGCTTTATACTTATCTAGCCAATCCATTCCCAAAATAAGATCAAATCCCTTAAAATTCAACACATATGGGTCACAAGAAAAACTGTGAGATAGATATGAGATCTTCAAGTCCTTACAGATAGTGTCTAATTTAGTCACCCCTCCTATAGGATTAGATACCAAGATAGAACTGTCTACAGAACTAGGGGTAAGAGAGGACTTTTCAACAGAGTCCAAAGAAATAAAATTCAAGGAAGCACCCGAATCAAACAAAACTTTAATATATTTTCCATCTAAAAGTAAAGTACCTTCTAAAACTCCTTTGCCCATCGAAGAAGAAGATCGTCCGGCTTCCAAAGCAAAACTTTATTCTGAGGTGCCCTTTGCAAAAGTGGACAATTCTTGATCATGTGTCCTGGCTGATGACAATTAAAGCATAATTATTTCTGTACCATAGCTGATCCTGGGCCACTCTGATGCGGTTGCTGTTGTTGTTGCTGGAATCCCTTCCTAGGACACTTATTTGCCAAATGCCCTTCCTGTTGACAAATGTAGCACTTTCGAGGTCCGTTGTTATTCCCAGGTTTCTTCTTATTCGGCTTTCTCCATTTAGGATTGAACTTTCGCTTATTCGGATTAGTATAATTCCCACTTGAAGCTGCAACTGGAACCCCGGTTTCTTACTCATCAAACTTTCATATCTCAATGCCATATCAATCAAATCAACAAAAGATCCCTTTAGAACACCGTTAATTTCCCATGGAATTCAGTCCTCAATCCTTGCACAAATTTCTCATTCTTTTTCAGAGGAGTATCGATGAGTCCTGGTCCGTAACAAGAGAGTTCGTTGAATCTGGTTTCATACTCCGAAATAGACATGCTACCCTGCTTCAAATACAGAAAATCCTGATACAATTGGGTTCTCCCTGCCGTTGGCACAAACTTCTCTTCAAACAATTCCTTAAATCTGTCCCATGAAATGTCATCCTCAGAAATATTTGCAATAGTCGAATCCCACCATGCTGCTGCACCACCTTGCAGTTGCCACGATGCCATATGCCTCTTACGCTCATCAGACAATTTCATGCTCTTGAAAATACGTTCGCAAGAGCGTAGCCAGTCTTGAACTTCAATTATTGACTCTGAACCTTTGAATGGTTGGCCTCCAAGATTTTTGAAATCCTTGCACAAAGCTGCAAAACCAACTCGAGGCGGTACTGGATTGACAGCCTCACTAACATTTTGACTCCGTCCATTATCTGTTGAAGTACTGGCCCTAACTCTGCCTCTTCTTCCGAAACTCATGTTGGTCACCTGAACAGGTAACTCAACAAATTTAGATAGACTTATATAATTATATGAAAATACAAATACGCACTCTCAGAATAAATATAACACAAGAGCATAGGTACTCGCTCGACCTAGCGCTCTGATACCAACTGTGACGACCCGCCTTTCTCAACCCAGAAAGACGTTTCATCATTAAGAAAGAAAGGGATAGAAATAAAAAAGAATAGAAAGAAAGAACAACAACATCAGAATCTCACAGCGGAATGGAAGAAAATATAATACATCACATAACTATTACATAGTTGTACATACATCAGAGTTATACAATATCATACAACAGAACTGTCATATACATATGTGTCCATACATACATCCAAAATACAGCATACACTAACTACACAGCGGAACTACATATATAGGTACATATGTCTGGTCTTCTTTCCCAAAATAGCTCCTCCAGAAAATCAACACTCCCAAATACCTATCACTTGGCTACTCATAAAAATTTGAGTACCCAAGAGTTATGAAAAAACAAAATATAAACTCCGGGTCAGACATGGGTCTGGTATGAGTAAACAGGTTAAAATTGCTTAACTTTGAAAATCATTTGAAAATAAAGGTATCACGTAAGACTCCCCACAAATAAATATTGGTAAGTTTTTACCTTACGCTAACCAAAACATTTTATAGGAAATTCAGTGATATTATAATAGTGTCTAGGGTTTTCAAGTAAATAGAAAATAGCCGAAATTGTTACATGATTAAATTCCAGCTACTAGCCATGAAAGTGGGTAATACAAATCAAAACCGTAGGGTCTCGTAGGGAAAATGGGTTTCCAACAATGGCAGGGCTATTGGGGTACTGCCCTTCACAGTACGGGGCCTAGATCACCGTTCCGAGGATCACTCCCGACCCCCTACATCACAAGGCCGGAATCATTCCTTACTGAACAGTGCCGAACAAGATAACCCCGCAGTTGTGGCCAACAACTGCTCACACAGCCGAAATAAAAAGGAAAATCTAGACAAGGGAATATCTTGTCCTGCTTGGGCATGGCCCACCTAACCTTGTTGCTTCTCCCCTGTTTTAGCCATTCCCGGTAGATGTGGCTTGAGGCTTCGATTACCTTTATTGAACATATCTTAGAATGTTCATCGTCCGCCTGACGATGTGTTGAAAGCATTCAATCCATACAAGTTCGTTCCGGGTTCGAACGAAACCGAAGGCATTATCTCATTACACTCATTTTGGAATCACCCTCAGAGTTAACGACGATAACCCTTGCATTCTGAAACACCATCTCGATCACCAATTTGATAAGTCATGACCTATCGTTTAATTTGGATCGATGTGGTTTTCGAAGAATCAAAATTGATTCTTCCGATCCCGGTCTCATCGGAATCCTAACGCCATTTTAAAGGCCAAGTTGTCTATTTAACTTAACAGTTCAATTTAATATCAGAATTAACATAACAGATATAACAGATAAATCATACACAGTTATCACATATATACAGAACATGTCACAAACCATCATCAAACAGATATCAGAATCAATCAGACAAGATGCATCAATTTATGTCAACTGGTTTGATTTACTTAACACTTAATTAAGTCACTTTATGATAAACCAGTTTATGCTTTATGAATTACTGATTAATTAACTTATAACTTTATTACTTATTACTTACTTACTTACTCGGTTAATTAATTGATTCTTTAGTGTTAATTAATAACTTACTTATTAATAATTAAAATGTAATTACATATTTAACTATCACAAATTATTTAATTAATCATTTATTTACAATGAATTAATTATTAATTATCAACTAATTAATCATTTATCTTTAATTACTTAAGTGACTACCATTTATTAATTAACTTAAAGTAATTAATTAACGTTCTTAAGTTAAGTTGATTAAACATATGATTAATTTCAAATTTAATTTAAAGGTATTACTTTAATTTAATTTCGAGTTTAAGTTAACTTTTAATAACCTTATACTTTTATATGAATCATCTTCCTTTACAAACTTTACTTCAACAAATTTTTAATCAAATTTTAACTTGAACTAACCAAGATTATCCCTTAATCATTCTTATTCTTTGTTAATCAAAATACTTAAGTATTTGAGCAAAAACAATCAGACTCGAGACAAATTCAATTTTGACCCGAGGAAATCCCGAGCCTCTCCCTGTTCTTCCCGCGTCTCTCCTTCCTCGCTTCAACTTGTTCTTCTTCCCAGTTTCTTTCTTTTATTTTTATTTTTAAGTTAAGTAAAATTAAAGTTGTAGTTAACAACATTCCCGCGCTCACACTCAGGAACCCGAAGTAACCTCCCCTTCCCACTCGAGTATCACTCGATACGAAGCCACCCACGACCTTACTGACACGCTCACGCCACCGTGCACATGCATGGTGGTTCGCCTCTCCTCCGGTGGCTCGTGACAGCATCCACAAAACCACAAATCGTCTCGATGATCGAAATCAAAGCCCAGATTTTCGAATAATGGTCGAAGTAAAAAAAAAAGCCTGAAGCTCGAACCACTGTTCCGAGCAACCACGAAAAAAAACCCTTCGCCCCTCCAACACTGACCACCAGAGGTGAAACCCGCTCATCCATGTCACGCCCATACCTTCCTCGGCCTTCACTCACAATCACGAGCCACTCGATCGAACCATGGTGGCGAAAACCAAAATTCACAGAGCATCCAAAAACATATGAACTAAACCCTACTTTAATCCCAAACTCATAATCTATGTATTCGAAAAATAATTTGACATTTTTCTTGTGTCGAATGGATTACAAGCTTGTTTCATATCAATTTACAGAAATTAAAATCAACTCTATCATCCAAATTTGACGAAAATCCATTACTACTTCTTTTTAAAACTGCTCTGAATATCTTTGTTTATAAATCAAAATTTTTATGCTAAAAATCCTAATTATGTATACGAAATCAGATTATGTTATTGAATTTACAAATTTAAACATTCAATTTTTGATTTTAATTCTCTTTTTCTTGATACTTGGATAAACAGTATTGATAAAATACTGTTAAACCTCAAAACTAGATTGTAAGCCTTTGATTTGGATAACAACTTAAATTTGCATCAATATCCAAGTTTTAAAACATCTACATGAAGAAGTATTTGCAAATTTCTTTGCTTTACTATGTTCAAAAACCTGGAAACAAAAACTGAAGAACAGCCATATCAACTTTTCCAGAGCAACACAGAGTACTTAGTACTACTTGTTTAAAATAGACATCAGAGCACATACCATTTGTGAGTTAAATACACAAGTTTAAATTTGAAAATAGTAAGTTTACTCACCAAGTAACTTTAAAACAGAAGGTAAGGTACTGATGAAGAACACTGCAGAAAGAAATTTCCTGAAGCCTTCTTTAGTTTTTCTGTCTTGAATTTTATTTAAGTTTGCAAAATAGCAATGCTTCTCAGGTTTGCCTTTAGATTTAGTTCAGTGTTTATAAACGAACTGATGATGTATAAAGAAGTTACTTAATAATATAGGTGGTATGTAGGAAGTTACTATTTGTATTGTTATCCTTTCTTTTTATTGGCTAAGTGATATACACTGCAGTATGAAGTGATAAAGAGATTTCGGCTGTAGTACTTACATGAACAAAATGTTGCGCTAATTAATGCTTACGCCTTAATTATGATAACATGTAATTAATGTTTTTAGATTTTTTTTATTTTGTACAAGACAATGATCTATTTTTATTATATTGAAGTGAAAACTTTTGTTTTCTTATGCATATAAATTTTCCAGCAGCACATAAGTTTTATTTTTAGTTTATATTTTTTTTTCTGGACAAAACACTTGATTGCTGTACATATGTATATGTGTACATAGGCTATGCATAAAGATATCTTATATTTGACTTCTTTACACTCTTGTTTGCACAGCAACTTAATATGATTTTTATTAAAATTTATGTTGTTCATGTATGATTTCCATGTTTATGCTTTCTAAATTTATCCTATTTGTAGTTCAATTATCAAACATTGATTTATATCATATACTTGCATTTTTATACTTCAAGTTATAATTTATATTTGTAGATTTATATTCTTAGTTACATTTTATAATTTATGATTATGTTTTATACTAGTTTTGTATGTTTATGTTTATAATTATTTATATTGTTTTATACTTATGTATTATATTTTCATGTTTATGTTTAATATTACTATGTTTGTTTATTTTTAAACTTATTATTTCAATTTCATTTTATCAGATTAAATATCAACAATATAAAATCTTTGATTTTAGTGTATAAGACAGATTTTGTTTTAAATGGTTTTGAAGCATTCTATTTTAAATTTTCCAAATCAAAACTTTCTTTTATAAAACATATAACTGTTAAATATCAAAGATCTCATCAGTTTAAAAATTGAAAATCTTGTATTTAATTTAAATTAGATTAAATATTAATTAAAATATGCTGTCAAAATTCCGGGTTGTTACACTTTTCTTATCTTTTGGAGTAGTGCTGTCATTTAGTAGTCAGTATATTTATATAGGTTGTTATGTATTCTTGTATATTAATCACGATAATGTACTTGTGTGTATAACTTCCTGAGTCAACAGTTGTAGTTGTATCATATGTACTGTATCACATGTATTGTAACTGATATCAGTTATTATATATATGAGACTTTTTGTTTTATCTGAGTTCCGCAATTATATTATCTGTGTTATTATTATATTTATTGTCCTAAACTATTATGAACCATCGTAGTTCGTTTTATACTGGAATTGGGCATGTAGATGGGAGTAAATAAATAGGAGATGAAAAATAAAAATATGTACCACTCCTATCGAAATAACCAATACTAGTGTAAGGCCCAACTACGGATGGCCGCTCCTATCCAGCCTTATTCTTCGTGATAACAGACAGTATTTTCTTTAATACTCTTTGTTATTGTGAGCATAGAGGTGGGGCGTCACACCACACAACAATACTTATCTCATATTTTGAGTGCTCAAAGCATCCAAAACAATCAATGTCATACATTCATACATAAGCAAAGATTTACTCATCACAATATAATTAATTTAAAACGAATTACATTAACTATCTCCATCTCTAATTAATTTTAAATGAATTAAATTAATTACTTCATCTTTAATTAATTTAAAATAAATTAAATTAATTACTTCACCAATATAAATCTTGCTTACTCAATCATTTAATTGATTACAATCGATAAATCTTTCATTATTAATCACCTTAATTAATCACCTTTGATTAATTACTATTAATTACATTCATGTAACTATCCTTAATTAATTTCACAAATTAATTATTCTCAACCAAACAGTAATTAACCGTTAATTACTTCAATTAATTAATTAATTATAATTAATTACATTAATCCTTAATTAATTACATTAATTAATTACTTTTTATTGATTAATTAATCATAATTAATCATCTTTAATTACATCATTAATTATAATAATTAATGATCTTTAATTATACTTAATTAATTACTTTATTAAAATTAATTAGCTTAAATAATTAACTCATAATTATTAATTTCTCAGATTAATTATATTCAGTAATGAACCAACTTAATTACTTTATTGAACCAAATTAATTATCCCTTAATTAATTTCTTAATTTAATCCCTTCATTAATTACTAAGTAATTTAATCCAAATTACTTCATTCTTAAACATCATCAATTAATTACAATCTGTAATTATTAATCAATTAATTAACTAAGTAATTTCAAATCCATTAATTACATACAGTAACTATTTTTAAAACCCAAGTGTTTAAAATTAATTAAACTTAATTAATTAAAATAAACATTCATATTAAACTCGATTAATTACCATAAGTAATTAATTTCTTAATTACTTTATTAAGTAATTATACTCAAACCATTCATAAATGATTATTATTAAATTAATTAATCTAATTAATTATAAGAATTAACCATATTAATTAATTATTAAATAATCCTGGTTAATGACCTTCATTAACAATTCTCTAATTATTTTTATTAAGTAATTAATTTAGATTAATTACAAATTAAATTATCTTTAATTATCCATTAATTAAAGTTAATTATTTAATAAATTAACCTTGATTTAAAATTTAATTACATAATTAACAATTCATCAATCATTAATTTAAAAATCTAATTTATGATCTTAAATACAAATTGAGTAATCATTAATCAATTTTAATTATTCCAAATTCAATTAATTAATTAAATTAATTAATTGATCTTAATTACCTTATCAATTAAATTCAATTCTAAAACATTTATTTTTAACTTAAATTTAAGATAAACCATTTCTAAATTATGTCTTAAAACAAACTTGTTTGAAACAAAGTACTTTTGAAATTACTTTTAAATTTCATTTTAAATATAAGTTTAAAATAAGAATAATTTAAAATTATCAAAGTTTTAAACAATTTAAAACTTTTAAATTGCAAGTTACACAAGTGTTTGTCTTAGAATTTAAATTTCATAAAAATTTTGAAAACAAAAACTCATTTCAAAGTTTTACCAACTTCAATCTATATTTAGTTTAAAATTTCCAAATTTATAGCTTCTTTTAAATTTAAAAAAATCTGAAGTTCATCTTTAAATTTAAGATTTCCAGATTTAAATAAAACTTCAAATCTTACTCAAATCTTAGAAACTTCATATTTAAAAGGTTTAAACTATTTTACCAAATTAAAATAGTTAATTAAGTTTAGTTTTTAAAACTTTATTTTTATTCAAAAATGAGATTTAAATTTGAATTTAAATCCAAAAATTCAAACTTGAATTTGAATTTGATTTAAACTTTCCTTAAAAATAAAGCTACAGATTTAAAAAAAAAAATTCAAAACAGAAACTACATGTTTCTGTAAACCTGAAGACAGTGCTAACCCGAGAATCCCCTAAAACTACTTCGGGTTACCTACCAAACTCCTTCGAGTCTTCAATCCAGCTGCTTCGAGCATATCACAGACCTCCCCTACAACACACCAAATGCAAAATACTTCACCAGTAAACTCATCGCCGTGCATATGCACGGCGACCACCGCCTCCACTGATCATCAGAGATGATCGAACTACCCCCAGAAACTCCTCTACACTCAAATGATAACATCAGATAGAACCATAAACCAACAAAGCAAATTCAACCCCCCCTCCATTTCAAAACCTGGAAAACCGTAATCAGGTTTCTGCCAAAACCTGTCAACGGCGAATATTCGCCGCTCCGACCACCAGACCATCAACCCCTCCGGCCTTGAACTCATCCACGACCACTTTAACACCTCCCAAAACCTCATTGCGCTCGGTCACTTCTCTATTCCATAATGACTGATCTACATTCCCAATTCAAAACAAGGGTTAAAAAAATAAATTCAAACTGCACCTCCCTTACTTAGTTTCAACATCACTAATGATTTTTACAAGAATCTACAAACCTTCCTCTACAACTCAGAATAACCCCGAGTTTTCTCAAGTCACAGATCACAAGAATTTGCTTAAATTCCATTTTTAGTTCACTTCTAAACTTCAACTTAAACTAACACCTAAAAATCCTAATACTAGATTTAAAAATCAAGTTCCAGTTTAGATATTTGATTTATAATCCAAAATCTATAAATCATGACAACTTACATTTGACTTAATTTAAGATTTCACTATGTTTTATTTTTCTAGAACAATACTAAGTTATTTTAATTAACTAAAATCTTTAAACTAACATTTATGATATAACAATCATATTTCATTTGTAACTTAGATCTTATCAAAGCCTAGATCAAGAGATAAGGAAATATAAAAATCAAACTTGAACTAGAAAATTAAACAGAGATGTCTACAGGTCTTTAACAATATGCAGATATCATAATTCTCATGTATACCAATTTAAAAAATAAATAAACACAAACACATGACTATCTTCAGGCATAAATCAAGCAACCATATAGAAATATACTTAAGCATTTTAAAGGGAAGTTACTTACCTTTCATTTAAAAGATGCAGAGCCTGTTTGACTTTCTTTCTCAAATTTGCAGAAAAATGCAGGCATGATCTTTGTTTCAAAATCTGAGTTGCAATAATGTTGAAATTGGAATGCTCATGATCCCTGACTAAAACCACTTGCATGCAGATGCTTTTGACAAGATTCACATTTGAAATTGTGCAGAGAGTAGGTGCAGACTTGATTATTTCTAGGTGACATGAAAATTCATTTCTAGATTGCAGAAAATAGAATGCAGACCTCTTTTGATTTTTGAGGAAGTGCAGATTTTTGGATTTTGAGGATGTTCAGATTTGCGCTATTTCCAGGTTTATAAAAATGCAGGTCTACTTGAATTTGAGGAATTTTTGTATGCAGATTTTTATTGATATGAAGGTTTTGAATATGCAGGCTTTGATTGTTAATATGAAGATGGGTTTTGATCTTTTCTTTTTGATTAAGGAAATGAAAAAAAAACAAATATGAATGAAGATGCAAGCTTATATAAATGAATTTCAGATTTAATCAAATAAAAGAAAAATTAAAACAAAATTTACACTTGTAAAAATTTATTCAACACTTGTGAATTGGTTATGTTAATTTTTGAACACTTGTTAAATTAATCCCTAAAAATGTAACACTTGTCTCTTTTAAAATGATTAGTATCTAATTTACAAATTAATGTATGTGTTAACCTAGTTTTAATTTGTTAGTTTATATTTAAATATGTGTACAAATTTATAAACGAAAATAAAAACAAACCATGTTTATAAATAAACTTATACATATAGAAATTAAAACAATTAAAATTTATACTTTGGAATTTTAAATTCAAATCAAATTCAAAATCAAATATTTCAAATCAAGTTATATATAAATTCAATTTGAAATAACAAATTGCAAATTCAATTCAAAATCTATTTATAAAGACAATACACTATTAATATTGTTTTTATAAATATCTTATTATTAAATTAAAATTATTTTAAAAGAAATTATATTTTTATTAATAAAATATCTATTTTATTAAGCCATAAAACCTTTTGTTAATTCATTCTAAATTTAAAACTCAAGCCAATTTAATTTAAACATTTAATATTTTTCTTATCAATTTTAAAATCATATATTTATTTATGAAATAGTTTTAAAAACTCAATACTAATTAAAATCAAAATTTCCCAAATTAAAATGTATATATTAAAATTTTTAAAACATGATTCACTTATTAAATTTAAACCAAGATTTATTTATTTAACTTTGGAAAGCTTAAATATTAGATAAAAACAAATTTCAACTTACTACAAATATTGGAATTAGAAAAATATGCTTTATTTATTAAAATTAAAACAATGCCAATCTGTTTAAAATATAAACCATACATTTATATTGTAAATAGAAATCAATCTATTATTTTAAAAAGATAAAATAACCAATTTAAATAATTATCGAAGAAGATTATTAAATCTATTTGAATTATTATTAACAAAAATATCAATATCAATTTGATTTTTAATGCAGATTATTAAATTGATATTGTTAAAAATTCCGGGATATTACAATCCTTCCCCCTTAAAAGAATTACGTCCTCGAAATTTAAAACAAAGGTTATTTAATAATCCCATTAAAGATTTTATTTTAAAATGCAAGCATATATCAAACATATGCTAACAATCAAAACAACCAATTCAACCAATCAAACAAATCTAATTATCCAGACAAATTCTGGATAGAATTTCTTCCATTTTCCCAAAGCATATATATATATATATATATATATATATATATATATATATATACCGGGATACTCGCTCTAGAGAATCCAAACAAACAATACTATGAAGCTATAAAAGCTCCTATTCAACTATATCTATACACTAGACAAGATATTAGACTACAAACGAGTCTGACTCAACAACCAAAATTCCAGAACTGCTGGTTCCAAAACTAGAGATAGATCATACACGTACTCCCTCAAAGATACGTGAAACTCATCGAATCCCAGTTATCCAAACTGGCAATCCAATCCTGTAGATCAAATACTTATTCTCCAAAATCACAGAAAAGAATTCTAAACACTTCAGAGCTAGCTTCTCAGACTTACCCAATCTTATAGCTCCTTTACGATCGGAGAAAACTTATCCAAATCAAATCTCCAACTTCAGAATCCAAATTCCATCGTCTTAAATCCATAAAACTTTCAAACGATCCTGGGTTGTCTACAACCTTACTGATCAGCTCAACCTTGTTGATGCCTCTTAGAAACAAACTAGACCAATCAACTTGACCAAATGATCTCCTCTAGATCAACCAAAATCAAAAACTCAAATTCTACTCCTCAACATCAGAAGACAACAACTTCTTCTGTCCAGAAAAGAAAAGCTAATACACTTTCCAACTGCTTTCGCTGCACAACTCTGATTCGACATAGAAGAGAATGTTGAAGAACAACACAAGCACAAACTGGACAACACATCCCAGAAATATGGTTCAACAAATCCGTAAGGAAAATTCAGAAGTTCCTCCAAAACTCTGAGCAGCTACACCAACTCAATCTCTTGGAACCATTCTACTATAAAGCTGAACCACCGGTACCACTCCTGGAATTCCAGATGATTAGAAACTAAATCTCCAGATGCGGACAAAACTCTGACTTCTCTAAATACATTCAGAAAAACTCAGATAATCCAAGAGATCTCTTAAATAGCCGCAAGTCACTTTTGCAAACCACCCAAACCAAATTCAAGGGAAACTGTTCTCCCTTAACCAAATAGAACAACTTGCACTTAACCCGTCAATCCATCGAAGAAACGGGTCCACTTGACTGCTTATGAACTCCACTCCACAAAAACTGCTGAGCCAGAAGATCTCTTGCCAACACCAAGAACACTCCAAGCTGCACTGCTGGCACAGATGCCAAAGAATTCCAAAACAAAGCTCTTCGAGAAACTGAAACCTCAAAGCAAACAGAAACACTAGCTGAACGCAGCCACAACACCGAAGCAGACTCACCTCCTTAACTTGTTCCAAAGAAAACATCTTTAGGAACATCCATAGTCACTGTATCTCATCATGCAGGTACTATTCCCTAAGGTATCAAAATACTATTACTCGCTTCTGCCGAACCGAAAAATCCAAACTCTACTCATCCAACTTCAAAGAATTAACTCCGAACCTTAACTGGTTTCCTTCATAGACTAATGAAGTTCTTCATAGCTTCAGAATTCACTCGAGACGGTATTAGGTCTACAGTCTCGACAGATACACTTCCAATCTCAAACATTCAAACTCCAACCAATGGTAGTCGTGTTACACCCACTACTACCCCATCCACCTTTATAACTTATATTGGAAAACCTGAACAGGTAACCCAACAAATAGGTAGAAATAAATATATTTTATATTTATTAAAAATTACAAATACGCTCTCTCAAGAAAGACACCACTACAGAGCCTATGTATTCACTCAACCTAATGCTCGGATACCAGCTGAAACGACCCAACTTTCTTACCCCAGAAAATCGCATCATTTTTAAGAAAGAAAGGGCTAGAAAAGAGAAAAGAAAGAAGAGAAGAAGAAACAACATCAGAATCTAAACAGCGGAACGAATAAATTATATTAATAACATAAACATTACATAGTTTACAATCATTATCAGAGTTACACAAATATACATCACATACTAGACAGTTATAAACTCCTGTCTAGTTATACAACTTAAAACAGTACAAGAAACAACTCAGGGAAATCTACACAGCGGAAAACTATTTATATCTACACGCAGAAGCCTCCTGCTCCACTTGCTCCTCCAAAATTCGTCAAAGCTAACCTGAATCCCTTGGCTACTCGTAAAAATTTGAGTACCCAAGAGTTTAAGAAAACAGAAGATAAACTCCGGGTCAGACATGGGTCTGGTGTGAGTAATAGGTTAAGGTTGCTTAACTTTAAAAACCCTTTGAAAAAGAAAGGTATCACGTAAGACTTCCCACACATAAACATGGAAAAGTTTTTACCTTAAGCTAACCAAAACATTTGACAGGAAATCCGATGATATTATAATAGTGTCTAGGGTTTTCAAGTAAAATACAGAAATAGCTGGAATGCTTACATCTCACGTTCCAACATAGTTGGGCACAACTAATACGTACGGCACTTATTGGATTTTGGATTCCATCAATGGCAGGGCTACTGGGGTACCGGCCGTCACAGTACGTGGCCTAGATCAACGCACCGAGGAGTACGCCCGCTCCCCTGCAACATAAGGCCGGACCCATTCCTTACTGAGCAGATCCGAACAAGACAACCCCGCGGTTGTATCTAGCAACCGCCCACACCGCCGAATATAAAGGGACCTCTAGACAGGGGTAAATCTCGCTCTCAAGTGGGAGCTACCCACGAAGCCTTGCTGCACCTCCCCTGTTTTAGCCATTCCCAGTTGATGAGGCTTGAGGCTACGATTACCTTTATAGGACATATCACTTAGAATGCTCATCACCCACCTGACGATGTTCTGAAAGCATTCAATCCAAACAAGTTCGTTCTGGGTTCGAACGAAACTGAAGGCATTATCTCGTTACAATCATTTTGGAATCACCCTCAGAGTTAATGACGATAACCCTTGCACTGTGAATCACCATCTCGAGCCTGTAAGTACTAATTCCTTCAAACACATTTTGGAATCACCCCCAAAGTTATATTGACGTATAGTCCTTATACATCGAGTCTTCACAAAGCTCCACTTTGATTCACGACCTAACGTTAATTTGGATCGATGTGGTTTTCGGATATCCAAATATGGAAACCCGATCCCGGTCTCATCGAAATCCAAAGCGTGTCATTTAGGTCCAAGTTGTTTTAAAGTTTTAAAACAATTCAATTATCTATGTACACACATATAGATAACTCACAAATCACAATTGATAATCAACATTATCAAATAACAGGTAATCCAAATTATCAATATCAAAATAGATAATCCATATATTACCATCACAAAAGATAATCTATGTTATCATCACAATGCAATCAAGCATTCATACCACACAATAATACTTATCTCATATTCTGAGATCTCAAAGCATCCAAAACAATCAATGTCATCCATTCATACATAAGCAAAGATTTACATCATAATATAATTAATTTAAAACGAATTACATAAACTATCTCCATCTCTAATTAATTTTAAATGAATTAAATTAATTACTTCATCTTTAATTAATTTAAAATAAATTAAATTAATTACTTCGCCAATATAAATCTTGCTTACTCAATCATTTAATTGATTACAATCGATAAATCATTCATTATTAATCACCTTAATTAATCACCCTTCATTAATTACTCTTAATTACATTCATGTAATTATCCTTAATTAATTTCACAAATTAATTTTTCTCAACCAAACAGTAATTAACCTTTAATTACTTCAATTAATTAATTAATTATAATTAATTACATTAATCCTTAATTAATTACATTAATTAATTACCTTTTATTGATTAATTAATCATAATTAATCAACTTTAATTACATCATTAATTATAATAATTAATGATCTTTAGTTATACTTAATTAATTACTTTATTGAAATTAATTACCTTAAGCAATTAACTCATAATTATTAATTTCCCAGATTAATTATATTCAGTAATTAACTAACTTAATTACTTTATTAAACCAAATTAATTATCCCTTAATTAATTTCATAATTTAATCCCTTCATTAATTACTAAGTAATTTAATCCAAATTACTTCATTCTTAAACATCATCAATTAATTACAATCGGTAATTATTAATCAGTTACTTAACTAAGTAATTTCAAATCCATTGATTACATACAGTAATTATTTTTAAAACCCAAGTGTTTAAAATTAATTAAACTTAATTAATTAGATAAACATTCTGTTTTAACTCAATTAATTACCTTAAGTAATTAATTTCTTAATTACTTTATTAAGTAATTATACTCAAACCATTCACAAATGATTATTATTAAATTAATAATCAAATTAATTATAAAAATTAACCACATTAATTAATTGTTAAATAATCCTAGTTAATGACCCTCATTAACCATTCTCTAATTATTTTTATTAAGTAATTAATTTAGATTAATTACAAATTAAATTATCTTTAATTATC
Source organism: Allium cepa (assembly GCA_030765085.1). Taxonomy (NCBI): domain Eukaryota; kingdom Viridiplantae; phylum Streptophyta; class Magnoliopsida; order Asparagales; family Amaryllidaceae; genus Allium; species Allium cepa. Next base: position 232,060,070 of record CM060938.1, read on the forward strand.
CATTAACTAAAGTTAATTATTTAATAAACTAACCTTGATTTAAAATTTAATTACATAATTAACAATTCATCAATCATTAATTTGAAAATCTAATTTATAATCTTAAATATAAATTGATTAATCATTAATCAATTTTAATTATTCCAAATTCAATTAATTAATTAAATTAATTAATCTTATTACCTTATTAATTAAATTCAATTCTAAAACATTTATCTTTAACTTAAATTTAAGATAAAACCATTTCTAAATTATGTTTTAAAACAAACTTGTTTGAAACAAAGTACTTTTGAAATTACTTTTACATTTCATTTTAAATATAAGTTTAAAATAAAAATAATTTAAACTTATCAAAGTTTTAACAATTTAAAACTTTTAAATTGCAAGTCAAACACGTGTTTGTCTTAGAATTTAAATTTCATAAAAATTTTGAAAACAAAAACTCATTTTAAAGTTTCACTAACTTCAATCTATATTTAGTTTAAAACTTCTAAATTTATACCTTCTTTCAAATTTAAAAAAAAAAACTGAAGTTCATCTTTAAATTTAAGATTTCCAGATTTAAATAAAACTTCAAATCTTACTCAAATCTTAGAAACTTCATATTAAAAAAGGCTTAAACTATTTTACCAAATTAAAATAGTTAATTAAGTTTAGTTTTTAAAACTTTATTTTTATTAAAAAACTGAGATTTAAATTGAATTTAAATCCAAAAATTCAAACTTGAATTTGAATTTGATTTAAACTTTCCTTAAAAATAAAACTACAGATTTAAAAAAAATTCAAAACAGAAACTACATGTTTCTGTAAACCTGAAAACACATAGCTAACCCGAGAATCCCCTAAAACTACTTCGGGTTTCCTACCAAACTCCTTCGAGTCTTCAATCCACCTGCTTCGAGCAATTCACAGACCTCCCCTACAACACACCAAACCCAAAATACTTCACCAGTAAACTCATCGCCGTGCATATGCACGGCGACCACTGCCTCCACTGATCATCAGAGATGATCGAACTACCCCCAAAAACACCTCTACACCCAAATGATAACATTAGATAGAACCATAAACCAACAAAGCAAATTCAAAACCCCCATTTCAAAACCTAGAAAACCATAATCAGGTTTCTGCCAAAACCTGTCAACTGCGAAAATTCACCGCTCCGACCACCAGACCATCAACCCCTCCGGCCTCGAACTCATCCACGACCACTTTAACACCTCCCAAAACCTCATAGCACTCGGTCACTTCTTTATTCAATAATGACTGATCTACATTCCCAATTCAAAACTAGGGTTAAAAAAAATAAATTCAAACTGCACCTCCCTTACTTAGTTTCAACATCACTAATCATTTTTACAAGAATCTACAAACCTTCCTTTACAACTCAGAATAACCCCGAGTTTTCTCAAGTCAGAGATCACAATAATTTGCTTAAATTCCATTTTTAGTTCACTTCTAAACTGCAACTTAAACTAACATCTAAAAATCCTAATACTTGATTTAAAAATCAAGTTCCAGTTTAGATATTTGATTTATAATCCTGAATCTATAAATCATGACAACTTACATTTGACATAATTTAAGATTTCACTATGTTTTATTTTTTCCAGAACAATACTAAGTTATTTTAATTAAATAAGATCTTTAAACTAACATTTATGATATAACAATCATATTTCATTTGTAACTTAGATCTTATCAAAGCCTAGATCAAGAGATAAGGAAATATAAAAATCAAACTTGAACTAGAAAATTAAACAGAGATGTCTACAGGTCTTTAACAATATGTAGATATCATATTTCTCATGTATACCAATTTCAAAAATAAATAAACACAAACACATGATTATCTTCAGGCATAAATCAAGCAACCATATAGAAATATACTTAAGCATTTTAAAAGGAAATTACTCACCTTTCATTTAAAAAATGTAGAGCCTGTTTGACTTTCTTTTTGAAATTTGCATAAAAATGCAGGCATGATCTTTGTTTTAAAATCTGAGTTGCAATTATGTTGAAATTGGAATGCTCATGATCCCTGACCAAAACCACTTGCATGCAGATGCTTTTGACAAGCTTCACATTTGAAATTGTGCAGAGAGTAGGTGCAGACTTGATCATTTCCAGGTGACATGAAAATTCATTTCCAGATTGCAGAAAATAGAATGCAGACCTCTTTTATTTTTGAGGAAGTGCAGGTTTCTGGATTTTGAGGATGCTCAGATTTGCTCTATTTCCAGGTTTATAAAAATGCAGGTTTACCTGAATTTGAGGAATTTGTGTATGTAGATTTTTATTGATATGAAGGTTTTGAAAATGCAGGCTTTGATTGTTAATATGAAGATGGGTTTTGATCTTTTCTTTTTGATTAAGGAAATGAAAAAAAAAACAAATATAAATGAAGATGCAAGCTTATATAAATGAATTTCAGATTTAATCAAATAAAAGAAAAATTAAAACAAAATATTTACACTTGTAAAAATTTATTCAACACTTGTCAATTTGTTATGTTAATTTTTGAACACTTGTTAAATTAATCCCTAAAAATGCAACACTTGTCTCTTTTAAAATGATTAATATATAATTTACAAATTAATGTATGTGTTAACCTAATTTTAATTTGTTAGTTTATATTTAAATATGTGTATAAATTAATAAATAAAAATAAAAAAAACCATGTTTATAAATAAACTTATACATATAGAAGTTAAAACGGTTAAAATTTATACTTAGGAATTTTAAATTCAAATCAAATTCAAAATCAAATATTTCAAATCAAGTTATATATATAAATTAAATTTGAAATAACAAATTGCAAATTTAATTCAAAATCTATTTATAAAGACAGTACACTATTAATATTGTTTTTATAAATATCTTATTATTAAAATAAAATTATTTTAAAAGAAATTATATTTTTATTAATAAAATAGCTATTTTATTAAGCCATAAAACCTTTTGTTAATTCATTCTAAATTTAAAACTCAAGCCAATTTAATTTAAACATTTAATATTTTTCTTATCAATTTTAAAATCATATATTTATTTAGGAAATAGTTTTAAAAACTCAATACTAATTAAAATCAAAATTTCCCAAATTAAAATGTATATATTAGAATTTTTAAAACATGATTCACTTGTGAAATTTAAGCCAAGATTTATTTATTTAACTTTGGAAAGCTTAAATATTAGATAAAAACAAATTTCAACTTACTACAAATATCGGAATTAGAAAAATAAGCTTTATTTATTAAAATTAAAACAATGCCAATCTGTTTAAATATAAACCATATATTTATATTGTAAACAGAAATCAATCTATTATTTTAAAAAGATAAAATAACCAATTTAAATAATTATTGAAGAAGATTATTAAATCTATTTGAATTATTATTAACAAAAATATCAATATCAATTTGATTTTTAATACAGATTATTAAATTGATATTGTTAAAAATTCCGGGATATTACAACTCCATGGTTTTCGAATCCGTCTACGCCTTTTGCTCTTCTCCAAAATCTCCACTTGCCGATACCAAAAATTCCATGTTCGAGCCTACCATGTAAATCGCACCGTATCCCCCTCCGCAAAATACTGTAGCAACGCGAAGTTCAAGAAGCCACCGAGCTTCACCAAATCTCGGCCGGAGATGAAACTCCCTTCGTTGAACTCGAAAATGATCTCGAAATCCCCGAACGAACATCACAAAGACCAATTCTTCAAGCCCTAGCTCCCTTATGTCTTACTAGAGATATTCAAACCCTAGGAATTTCCACCAAGCTCTGCCAAACCCATATTGCCTCTTAGATCTACCTTCCGGGATTCCAAAGATATTTATTTCATATTTGATGCATAGATTTTGAGATTTTGAATTTTAAAGTTTTGAAATCTTTTTTTTCGTTGTTATGTTTCAATAATGGAAGCGGTGATAGGGTGGCTTGTTTCAGGGATAGGGTGGGCTGGAATGAAGGATAAGGTGGCTGCCTGGTCAAGTCAATGAAAAATATATTATTAAAAATCAAAATATCTAGTTATTTAATTTCAAACTCTGATCGAAACGCGCCGCCTGGCATTCTTAATGTTATACACCTACTCCGAACATAGTGGAACTAGTTTAGAGACCGAATTCAATTGTATGCAAAAGATAACTTTTTGAACCAATTATAATATTAAATTTCAGATATTAATTTCAAAGCATTTCTATCCCATGCGACCAAACGGTAAGTCCAAATGCTATGAAATTTAAAATTGGGCATAATACGCTATTATGGATCCAATGGAGCTGGTTTAGTCAAAATCTAAGACTGTTCCTCTGATTGCCATTTTAATGCGTCGATAAAAACAATGCTTTTCAGAATCGACGAATTTGAAATTCCAGTTTTAAAACTTACTATCTAATTTATAATTCAAATAAAACTTATTTTCTTTAAAAATTCATTTCGATTCATATTTAGCTCAAATTCCAATTATTTACACTATTTGTATTATAATAATCGCTATATTTGAAATTTAAATCTTATTCCGCTTATTCGATCGATAAACTTCATACTAAAAATCCAGTTACATTTCAAATTCAACGTTTAAAATAAAGTAAATGTTCAAAATCAAACGACTAAAAATCTAGGTCGTTACAGTAATACTCTCGAGTAATATGGTATAGAGGTGTGGTGTTACATTATTGGTATCAGAGCATGTTTAGAACAATACAAAGTACAAGAGACATGAGTCTTGACCTTAGATTACACTCAGAATCCCTATTCCCATGGGTAATCATCTACGGACATATTTATACATTTCTTATTATATAATATATTTTTCCACCTTTTAACAAGTGCAAATCTCTATATGAGAAATGGAGGAATAAATGGAGGTCGAAGAGGTAGATTTGATAGTCCAGCCAATAGTGTTAATATTGAAGGTGAATGTTTGAACTCTATATAAATCTGAAGTGAGAAGGAAGTTGTCCAATTAGGGAAGCTACAAAAGACCCTAATTCGAACTTTGTATCGAATACTTCACATTTTAAATTGTGCTGAGGCGACATGAGTGAGAGGGTCCAATAGTGATCAGAGTGGCATAGCGAAAATGTAAAGAATGCTTTTCGCTAATTATTTTGATTATTTGGTTATTTTGGTTGGATGACTGATGTTTCGATTTCTTTGCGTTCTTGTATTAATTGATGATGTTTGGTTTGAGGGATTCATCTTGAGTGTGGTATTCGGTAGGAACTATCGGTCAAGCTAGTATTCCATATGAGTTCTAATAATTTGAAACTAGCGGTGACTTTTGTTGTGAATTTACTGTAAGAGATAATGAAACTTATTTTCACATAAAATAAAATGGTGTATTTTTATATAAAATTGTACATGAAGATGAAAGCACGCTTGTTTATTATTAAAGATATATGATTAATGAGGTTTGGAATTTTGTAAGTCAAATATTGTAGATTGTACATGAATATATTGTTTATAAACTTTTTCGATATAAGCAAGCATGTGTTGAAAAAAATCTTGTTGGGTTATGGAATAAGTACATTAAGCTTTGCAATGTAGTTCATTGTAACGGAATCATTATTTCTGATAAAAGCACATCATTTGAGGAAATATATGTTTGTGTCAAATATTTAAAGAATTTTCGAAGTAAAATTTCATATTAATTTGTCCTTGAGTATTAAATAATTCTGGTCGACGCGTCTAGTCAACTTATCAATAGTGATTCCTAAACACTAGAATGAGACAAGTGGACACAAGATTTTGAAGAGCGATATATTATTTTGAGGTGAAGTAATATATTTTGAGTTAGATTAAAAATAATATATTTTGAAAACTAGTATTTGAAATAAAATTTCAATGAAATTTATATTAATTATTTTGAAAAGGTCGTAATGATATAAAGAATATTTTGAAATGAGCAAATGTTTTAGAGATAAAATGAATGTTTTGAAAAAAGTATGTAATTTGAACAGAAGTATAAACCATATTTTTTAGAGGTGTTTTGTATGGAAAATAATATTTTAAAGAAGTATTTGAATTTTAAAAAGAATATAGATGAAGATTTAAGAAATGAAAAAACGTTTTGATAAGAAAAATATTCTTTAAGATGGTGATTTAGTAAAGATGAGATATGAATATTGTATCATATTTGAAGTATTAAAAATCGTTTTGACTTGAGTGTGCTTGTGTGTGTGAATATGTGTGAATATTATTACGGTGAGGTGATGAACTGTTTTGAAAAATAATAAAGGTTATTTCTCTATATTAGATATTTGATGTGATAACTCCAACCATCGAGCATTAGTGGATAGTTGAAGTCGATGGCGGGGCATTGTTGATATGCGGCCAACACCGCAGCCAATTGACAAAATAAACCACTAGTAATTCGTGTCGTGACATTATCGTTTAATTTGTAGATATATTTGAATTTGAAATTTGTGTGGTATAATATTTTATGATTGTATGCCTCCTATTTTATTAGTGATTTGGAAGTGTGTTGTGAAGATGTTTAGGATGACGCATTGTGGATAAAAAAGGATCAAAGGAAAAGATTTAAATTTTGATGTTAATAAAATATATTGGGATTGATTTGTAACAAAACAAGATAAATATTATAAGAATTTGATGGGCACTTTGGAAAATGGATTTAAAGTAATTGAAGACTCTGAAATGAAGATGAAAAATAATTAGGGGTGATGTGATTATTATCGAAAGAAATTAAATGATGGTTTGATAAATAGTTTTGTAAATATTTTGAAAGTGAAGTTATTTTATAATATTTTAAACTACTACAATCAGTTTTAACCATATATCTCAAACAAATGGTCCGTCTGCAATGATTTTAGTTTCATTAGAAATATGTATCATTAAAGATAAATTTTTATTTGAAGCACCATGCCAAATTTTAAAGTTTTGAGATGGTATAAATATAAGATAATGAGAGTAATGCTTGCCGTTCCAAAATGCAAAAAATAAAAAAAAATCAAGATGAATTATTTTGCTCATAACTTTGAACGGCTTATCCAGTTTTTATGACTTTTCCCATTTCGGAAAGCTTAGAACTTATGTGACAACTTTTTTTCGAAGTGTTTTGCGAATTTTTGAAGTTTGCAAATGTTAAAAGTTATTTTGAAATTAAATCAAGATTCTTTCCTGAACATTAATTTCTTGAACCAAAATATTCTGTTGTTTTAGCCATGATTTTCAAACCCCTTATAAATTTTGATGGTCTTGTATTTATTTTAAAGCTAAGACAATAAGGAATGATTTTTTTTAGGGGTTTCACAAAATTGTGAAGCTTTCATGGCTAAAACATTGTTTTGATAAGTAAGCTTGCAAATTTATTGTATTTTCTAAGTTACTTTCTTTTAATAAATCTCCTATAATTTAAGTTTTAATCCGATTTTTTTCCTTCTAAAGGATGTTAAGGGAAGCTAACAAGTATATAATAATTCATTTTTAGAAAACATAACTTGATTTATCAATTTTTACCTTTAAAAGTTTGTCTCAAGTTGTTTAAACTAAGACATCATGTTGCTTATGTATGCTAAGAAAACTTTTGCTTATTCTATCTCTTTTTATATATGACTAATGTTTATCTTGAGTTGAGAATAGATTTTCAAGAGAATATTTGGACTTATTGGAGATGTTGAATTAATTTTGCTTGCTTAATAAGAAATAAGTTTGTTTAAAAATGCTAAATCAATGTAAGCTTTTATGGTATACTAATTTATGTTGTGATTTTATATTGCTTTCCCATTTTTCGAGATGCCCCATATTGGGATGTCTCTTCCTCGATGTACATCATGCAATTATATTGTGTTTTGATTTTCCTGAAATGATCTCTTTACAAAGAAGGCTCTGCCAATATTTTCTGAAAAATGCAACACTTTGAAAAAAATTAGAAAATTTATCGTGTGCCAAAAATACGTAATTTAATCTATTTAAAATCATAGCATGCAATAAGACGAGTTAGTGGGTAAGAGCCACATAGAGAATTGAGTAGTTGTGTTTGATGGAAGAGCACTATTAATAAGATATCTTGTCAACATTCCCAATGCTTTATATAAGATAATTTTATGTGGACACAACCATGTGGTTGTAGGGATTCATGTCCTTGAGAGAATATCTTTCAAATGGAATGACTAAATCAAAAGAACTTGAGGTGATAGCTCTAATTTTTATGAAAATGACTTGATCGAAAACAAATTGCCAAACCTTTCGACATTGTCGAAAAGTTAAGGAAGTTATTTCAGCCTTCATTGACTTGGATAGCATAACAGAAGCTTGTCCAACCCATCGACCGTGATGAAGGGTTAGGGTTTCGTCCCAACTTTTCATGTGGTCGAGATAATATATGATTATCAAACCTTTCGACCTTTGTCGAAAGGTTTATGAGGCCACTTCAACCTTTCAACTAGGCTGTCATAATAGTGATTGTCACTTGAAGCTATTCACATTCATATGGCATTCAACATTATCACTTCATTGAGTCTTATCTCCCCTGGAAGTTGAAAGCAGTCAATCATCAACGTCTTTCTCCTCCTTTCGATCGATATTCAAGAACTTTCGACCTTGTCGAATGGAGATGCTTACTCTATTTTACATTTCTTTGTTGCTTTCTACCTTTTGGGTTGATATTTCTCTTGTGGAATCCCTTCAAAAGGTACGCATCATTCAAGCATGTTTAGATAAAAATAAGATTTGATATGATATATCCTGAAACCGTCAGGGACTTGGCATCATATATTTAGCGAGACACAAGTTGTATTTCCTATACGACTTTGAAATCATGAATTTCATATATAAGATAACAGAACTCATGGAATTATTCCACGATGATTTCCTAACATATACTCAAAATGAACAAAGAAGATAAGAAATAAATCATGCATGATCGGCCGTTAATATGGAATTAACGCCTGATCATGATCATCTCCAAATGCAAAGTAGATCGCAAGCCATAATCCTCTTTATTTTCTCATGATGAAGTTTGATACAAAGTTTAAGGAGCAAATCCCCAATTTAATTTCTAAATTACGGTTACAGACTTAATGATTGGGAGCAGAAGTTGTTGAATGAGAGCAGAATGGAAAAAATCCGATCCCTAAAACTAGACCCCTTAGGCCTTATTTATAGATGCAGGCGGCCCTCCTTTTGGCTTCATGCTTTAGACTGGGTCGAAAGGTCACCCCTTTATATGAAGTTGTGAACCTTCGAATTTGTCGAAAGATTTGCCCTTCACATGCTATTATGGATCTATCGTTAGTGCCGAATGGTTTGATCTCCTTTATGCCTTCATGAAACTTTTGACTTTATTAAAAGGATGCTCTTCATTTGAGTGTTGTGAACCCTTCAACCTTGTCGAAAGATTACATTTCACTTGATTGATGTCGATAGCTGTGCTTCCCTTGGATGTTGTCGAAAGGTTGTCCTTTATTCTTTGTTAAACCTTTCGAAATCTTCGAAAGGTATGTTCCAATCGGTTCGAAAGGCTTGTCATGCTTTCAAAAAGGTTGTTATAGAGTTGCTTTCTCTTGCTTGGACTTTTCTACCCTCTTTGGAAGGTAAGAACTCTTTGAATGATGAGAGATAAAACCTTTCACCTCTTCCAAAAGGTTGGGAAGTGCTATAAATTGTTGATTGCATCCTTTCGACACCTTCGAAAGGTTTGATTTGAACTCTTTTTCTCTACATTTTGTTTTATGATGAACAGTTGCATATCTATTCTTCTATCCTAGCTGGAAGGTTCTTGGCAGGTCTATACTTAGTTGATTAGTCATGCCTTAATAATTCTTTCCTTCGTGCTTGTGGAAGCCTTGCTCCGAAGTTCTTATGTACTTTTCTTTATTAACATTGATCAATCCTTTCAACGCCATCGAAAGGTAACCCCTCTTGCTACTTTTCATTTAAGCAGAAGATTTCTGAAGGGCCTTCTTTATCTTCATTTATATTTTATTGTTAACATTTATCCCCCTCCCTTGTATAAAGAAGGCTTTTGTTCTTTTGGATAACCAGGATTGCTGAATTGCCCATGTATTCTTGCAATACATCTAATAATAGTCGCATGGTTAGTTCGTACTACAAGTATCTCTTCAGTTTGGTTGACCTTTAACCTGGATTTTACCTTAGCGGAAGGTTCATCCTTTGAACAATCAGAACTTGTAATGACCATAAGTATTTGAAGTTCCAAATTCGAGTCATGATGGTCGGAATTTATCAGTTTCTTACCAGATAGTAATGATTTCTTATTTTTCCATGAATGATAGAAATTCCAGTAGCCATAATAAGGACCCGTATTTCCATGATAGATGGACCTTACTAATAAGAATGGATGTTTATAAACTTACTCTTAGCAATAGAATGTTATAAGACCATGCATAGATAATTTAGCAGTTCATATCTTGCGACAATAAAGGCCAAAAATACCATATCAAATAATAATAAGGGGTCAGGAGTGATTTTGATCATCATAATAGAAGACTAAAATCTCATATCAATCCAGTAATATTAAAAGAGGACCAGAATACCAATCAGATCATCCGTTTTGATATGAAAATAAAGGAGATTATCTTTGGTTGTAAACATTAGAGGTATAGATGACTTGTTTTTGTCAGTCAATAATTGAAGATCGTAAGACCATTTTGGCAATAAGCGGTAGAAGATCAGAAATCCATATTTGATAAAATGTAACGGAAGGCTAGAAATTCATGGCCGGTAATAAATAATAGAAGACCGAAATACCCATTCCTGGTATTTAACAATGGAAGGCCAAAATAACATTCTAGGTTATTAATGACAAAAGACCAGAATGCCATTTTTAGATATCATTTCTGGTAATTAATAATAGAAGTCCAGGGTACCATTAATAATAAAAGACCATAATACCATTTCTGTTAATTAATAATAGAAGATCAGAATATCGATCTGGCAATAAGTAATGAAAGACCAGAAAACTAATCTGGCAGATGTTCATAAGGAAAAGTCAGAGAATTCCTTCAGATTCTTTTGTAAAATATGTCATCTTCGGGCTTTGATGATATCATGCATGCTTTTTCTTTCTCGGGCCCGAGTTTCTTTGTTCATTTGTTTTGGCCTATTTTAGGCAGGGATTCTTTTGTCCAATTCTTGTGCTTATTTAAGCATTTTCCATTTTAGTCGACGTTGATTTCTAGCTGTGCTCGTTTCAGGCGGGACTTTTCTTAGTCCGCAAGACATTTCATCCGGTTTCCGGTGCGCTCGGCTAGCTTACTCTCAAGCAGGGATCGAGGACTTACCCGACCTCCCTCTAGGAGGCACCGTAACCTAGCCATAGCGTGACGCGGCTAGGCACTTGTTCGATACCTTTTCCAGGCAATAGCGTGGCGGGAATAAGGGATTAATCGTCCTCCCTCCAAGAGGCGCCTTATCCTGGCCATAGCGTGACATGGATAAGGGCTTGTGTTGCTTTAACCTTGCCAATTCTAACTTTGGCGTGGCTAAAGGCTTACGCCCTCCTTTTAGGAAGTGCCTTGACATGGCCATCTTGGCGCAACCAAGGGCTTTCTACCATTATTGGTAGACTATTTTAGGTAGTCCAAGTTTAAGGAGAATTTTACTCCCGACCATGTAGAATTTTCCTAGTGGAACATAGTAGAGATATTCTTGAAAATGCCTTATTCATTCAAAGTCGAAAAATATGGTTTTAAATGTTCTGCGTTCCAAGTTCTCGATACTATAATACCATCTAGATGGCATAACTTGTAGGCCTTGGGGGAATTTCCTTGAAAATTATTAGTAGACCTTCCCAATTTAGTTCTAATTTCCCATCTGATGGATTTCTCGTGTTGGCCATTACTCTTCTGAGTACCAAATCTCCTTACCTGAATAACCTTGTTTTTACCTTTGAATTATAGTACTTTGAAATTCTCCTTTGGTATTCAACCATTCTTAAGGCTGCTTCATCTCTTAACTCGTGAATCAAGTTAAGTGATTCCCTTTTTTGTTCTTGATTTGGGTTGAAGGCGTAGGAATTCCTTCGATGAGAAGTTACTTCAGTTTCTACCGGTAGCATTGCTTCACAACCATATGTTAGCAAATACGGGGTATGATCCGTTGCAGTTTTAGTGGATGTTCTGTAAGAACACAAAACTAAGGGTAATTCTTCTACCCATTTCCATTTACCTTATTTAGTGTCTTTTTTAAGATCGTCTTTATTGTTTTCTTGGCAGCCTCAACGGCTCCATTGGCCTTTGGGTGAGTGACGAAGAGATACTTTTTGTGATTCCTTTCTTATGGCAAAATCGTGAAAAAATTTCACTCTCAAATTGGGTTCCATTGTCGGAGATTATCTTGTAGGGTATCCTAAACCTTGCGATAATGTTCTTAATGACAAATCTTAGCACTTTCCTGGAGGTAATCTTTGGAAGCGGCTCTGCTTCGACCCATTTTGTGAAGTAATCAATTGCCACTATGGCACACTTTGCCCCACCTTTGGAGATTGGAAGTGGTCCGATTAAATCGATTCCCCAAACATCGAATGGCTATGGGCTGGTGATGGGGGTTAGTTGACTTGTAGGAAGACGTGGTATCTTCGAGTAGCTTTGGCACTTTTCACATCTTTTAACATATCCGTTTGCTTAGTTGGTTAACTTGGCCAGTAAAATCCTTGTCTTGTTATCTTTTTGGCTTAGATCCCATTAGAGTGATCTCCACAAAGTCCATCATGGTCTTCCTTTAATATCCTTAATCCACTTTCGGGTTTTACACATCGCAATTAGGGAAAGGCATATCCTTTCTTGTATAGAACTCTGTCCATGGTGGTAAAGTTTAGGCTTGCCTCTTTAGCTTTCGTGCCTCTATTTTATATGCAGGCAGTGTCCCATTGATGATATTACTCATAATCGGGGCCATCCAAGTGTTTTCATACTATTCTTTCGCTATTGGAGCAGCGAATTCTTCACTTGGCCTTTCTTGATCTGTTTCCTATATTTCTTGTGCTATAGCCCGTGACGGGGTCAATACCAGTAGCTCATTAGTTTTCACTTGATTATTTTCCTTAATACCATGGTTAGTGTAACACCCCGATATTTTACGGGAAATATAATTAAAAATAAATTAAAAGCGCATTTGGTGCAGTGGTAAAGGCGCATGTTGACTTCCTTAGCGACCAAGGATCAAGTCCCGTTGGCTCCCAAAATATGGAGCGATGTTCTTTTAGCTGGTTCATTTCTAGGGATTTTCCTACGTATTTTAGTGTTGTTTATGACATGTGGCGGCCTCCCATTCGCTCCAGTGATGTAATAGGATAAGATGGCTATATTTTATTGGTTGAGTGATGTGTATGGACTAAAATGGACAACCATTAAGTATATGAAATAACCAGATATAATCTAAAATAATCTAATGGATTATATTCACTCAAATAATCTATAAATAAACCATCTAACCTAAACCTAATCTCTTATTCAGCCGTTGCCATAATTCTATAATAAAATTAGTCTCCTCATTTTCTCTACTAAATAAACAAATCTCTACCAAATTAAATTATCTATATATGTTTAAGCAATTTGGGGAGTTTAGAAGAACCAAAGAGAGAAATATTAAAAGCAAACTTTTTCAAATTTATACAAGCTCAAGTGCTAGGTGAGTGGGAATTAATATGAAATAGAAAAATAAAGTAGTTCAATTTTAGTTCTTTTCTGATACGTTAATATGAATTAATTTCTGTTATTAATTGAGAATAAATGTAAATTATTACAACTCCTTCTTCTTCTTCCACTTCTCAAATCTAGTTTATGTTTGGTTTAAAATATGGGGCACATAAATCGTCTATTCACGTTTTATGGCATAAATAAGATTGAAATTTATGTATATTATTGTATCTTCTTCTTCTTCCACTTCTCAATTCTAATTCACGTTTGGGTTGAAATTTGGACTAAACAAATTTTTATTCACGTTTCATGGGGTAAATAAGATTGGTTTGATTAAATTGAATTAGAATTGTTATTCAATTTCTAATGGCAGAAGAGGTTAGTTAAATAAATTCAGAATATGTCACTTGAATAAAATTGTGGTTTTGATTGATATAAGTACATAATTTTGAATATGGTTTTGGAACAAAATTGGAAAGTCTAATTGGCATAATGTTTGTTTCATATGTGGCCTAAAAATGTAAAAGTGGAATTTTGTGTAACTAAATGTTTTGTGGCTATTGGACGAAAAATTTGTATAGATTAAATCTCTAAAAGGAAACGTAAATTATGATGGAGAAAAAATGTAAATTAAATGGATCCTAAAGGCTAGTGTAAATCTGTAACAAAATGGTATAAAAATTACAAACAAACCATACGGACTAAACGGATGTGAAATTGAAACACCATTTATGTAAGAAAAAAGAAAATTATGAAATAACCAAATCGGATATAAAAATGGCCTAAAGCTGATTAATGGAAATAAACAGTATGAAAACTGTAAAGGTAAAATTAATTAATCTAGAACCGATTTGGTAGGTAGATCTTGTAAAGGTCTGGATAGGTGTTTAATGTAGTTAAGACCAAAATATAGTTTTGGCTGTATGTAATAGGAGCGGGCAAGTCGGTATGCTAGGATATTTGTTACCTTTCATGGATTTCTAGTACATAGGAAAAATAGCATCTGCAATCATAGGCTTCTTCATGCAGATCGACGTGGACAGAACAGGACAAGTGTGCTCCGACGTATGCTTCTTAAGGCAGATCGTTGAAGGCTTTTACGTAGCCGACCCAACTGTAGACGCTCTTTTAGAGGACCGACACTTTAAATAGGGGCAGGTCCACGTTGGTGACAGAGGAGACAAAACGACAGGAGTCCAGTTTGGCAGAGCCTGAGCACAACTTATGGGTCCTGCGAGGTTGTTTGAGTCGGCGTCGGTCAGACGTAAGAGGCATTTAGTCACAGTGCACGGATGAAGAGCATGACTTTCACGGTGTAGCACATGGATAGGTAAGGACTGCAGGTTCAACAGGCCGATTAACGTTTAGTATTACTGCATGGTTGACTACCTTAGAGTGACCATGGACTTGGACTTCTTAGGAACTGTAACTAAGAAGGATTCATTGCATTATATTATTCACCATCAGCGATATTTGGAAAAGACCTGGAATTAAACCGTTTTATTATTTCTGCTTCATTTTATTTCTCATCCACCAGACTTTATGTCTGACTCATTCCTATTTTTCCTATTTTCCCCAAATCACAGGAGGGCAGGTATAGGTTGTAGTTCTTTGCAGGTTGGAGGGTCATTGGAGCAGTTGTTAGCTTCAGCTTTTGTTTATCTTTTGTTTCATGTACTTCATTTCTCTTTTCCGTACTTTACTCTATATATGGGGACCTATATTGTGAACTTTGCTATGTTTTATGTTTTTGGTGGAGACTACTTGGTACTTTAGGTTTCAGAAATAAATTTGGGATAATGTTGTTTTAAATGAAGTTGTTTTTCTATTAATTTATAATTAGTGAAATTTTTTTCTGCTGTAATATTTTAATCACTTTATGTTGTTGGCTTAGTCTCTATGCTATGTTATGGATTTTTATTTCACCGGAGCACCCATGCTTCTAGTCATGTTCGATTTACAAGGTGCCTAAAGGTGCGGGGTGTAACAGTTGGTATCAGAGCTAAGGATTCGGTAATCCTAAAAGTATTTTAAAAATATAAAGGTTTTCGAATAATTTCTAAAGGGTGTTCCAAATAATACTTTTAAAAGTATATGTATATAGTTTGGAAAGAAAAGAAATATTAGAAATGGGTTCCTCATATCTCTTCCTCTCTATCTATTGAACTATTTGTGGAGTACCTAATCCCATCTTTTTAGTATCCATAGATAGACATGTCTGAATTGCGAGATATCCTCAAAGTTCCAGGCTTTAATATGACTGCCTGCTTCAGACATTATTTGCAGGCTACTACACAAGCAGAGCCACTAGCTAGGGATGTTGTTCTAGCGGAAGGGGCTCCAGCCCATCTACTTGGCATTCTCGATTTTCCCAAGTTATGCAAGGACTACACCAGCTTAGGAGGTAAGCCGTTTCTTGGCACCGAATCATATACTGAGGCAAAGGCTTGGATCCATAGTTGTAAGCGAATATTTGGACTTATGGGATTAGAGGACTTGGCTCGGAGGCAGTTAGCTTCATGGCAGTTGTAGGGAGAGGCTTTTTGTTAGTGGGAGATTTTGGAGGTTGAGGCTGATAATTTGACTTGGGCGAATTTTCGTACTAGGTTCGAGAGGAATTTCTTATCACAAGCTAAAGAGGGAGTGCGGCTGGAGAAATTTATATAGCTCAAGCAAGGGGATATGACAGTTAAGAAATATATTTTCAATGTGCTTGCAAGATTTGGACTAGACCTGATCAATACTCCTCACAAGAAGGTGCTGAAGTTCGCTATTGATTTGAGTCAGCCACTGCAGAGTTTGGCAGTGAGCCACAGTCCGATGGGAGCCACTTTTGAGAGATTGGTAGAGATGGCTTTACTTGCTGATACTAAGAAGAAAGGAGATGTGACATAGAAGAGTGATGGGAAGAAGCAGTGGAAAGGAAAGAGGAGAGGAGGAGGAGGGTCAGGTGGAAAAAGGAAAGTTCTGAGGAAGTGCAATACTTGTGGGGAAGCCAGGTCATCTTGCTAAGGATTGTAGAAGGGAAGGAGAGCAACCAGGACTGAGATGCTATCTTTGCGGTCAAGTGGGGCATATGACATTTCACATACACCTTCACGGCTTGCTCAGGCTTATGCGTTAGAGAAAGCTCCTTCCTCTAGTACTCGTTCGGTTGTGGACAAGGGAAAGAAGGTGATCATCGAAGATGTGTTATATATCTCTGATTTTCTTGTTCGTACCCTATTTGATTCTGGAGCTTCGCACTCTTTTATATCTAGTACTCTTGTAGAGAGTCTTGGTCTTGATGCTTGCTTAGTGACCGATTCGGTAGTAGTATCAAATCTCATAGAAGGATCGGCCTATTTTTCCATGTTATGTCAGGATTTGACATCGTTTATTTTAGGGGTTTAGTTTGACTTTTGTGCCTTTGTATTGGGCTTTTCTGGGTTCGGGTTGATTCTTGGTATGGATTGGTTATCCATGTATGGTGTTGTTCTTGATTGCAATAAGAGGGTAGTGAGGTTAGGCACTTGTAGTGGACGTACCTTGGAGGTATCTCGTGACCCTAGAGGATCGGTCATGTTGAGCTACCTTTATTCTCTTGACTTATTGCCTGATAGTTTGAGTTCGATACCCGTTGTTGGAGATTTTCCAAATGTGCTCAAGGAGGTTGCTAGCCTTCCACCTCGAAGTGAGATCAAGTTCATGATTTTTATTGCCAATAATGCCAAGTCGGTTGCTTTACCGGTAAGGCATATGACCCTAAGGAATGTCGAGAGTTAAGAAAGCAGATTGAAGGGCTTTTGGAGAAGGGCTTCATTTGTAGAAGCATTTCTGAGTGGTGCACACCCTCATCTTTTCCACTAAGGCGGATGGCTCTCTCAGACTTTTCGTGGATTATAGGGAGCTTAATAAGCTGATGAAGAAGAATCGTTATCCTCTTCCCTGTATAGATGATCTCTTCGACTAGCTAGTAGGAGCCAAGGTATTTTCGTAGCTGGATTTGGCCATGGGATTTCACCAGTTGCTTATGGCATAGGATAGCATTGAGAAGACTGCATTTAGGACTCTGAATGAGTTATTTGAGTGGTTAGTCATGCCATTTGGGCTAACCACTGCTCTGACATATTTTTTAGACCTGATGAGTTGAGTATTTCACAAATCTTTAAACAAGTTTGTGGTGGTGTTCGTCGACGACATTTTGGTTTATTCGCGAAGCAAGGAGGAGCATACTGTTCAATTGGAAGAAGTGCTTAGGACCTTACGAGCACTTAAGTTGAAGGAAAAGTTCTCTAAGTGTCACTTTTGGAGGGATGAGGTTCTCTTTTCGGGACACATCGTTTCGAAGGATGGACTTGCGGTAGATCCGGTGAAAGTGGCAACAGTACAGGATAGGCAGACCCCTAAGTATGCCATGGACATAAGGAGTTTGCTTGGTCTTGCGAACTACTATAGGAAGTTTATTAAGGACTTCGCTAGGATATCAGCTCCACTTACCCACCTTACCAAGAAGAACTCGTCTTTTGTTTGGGATGCCAAGTGTGAGGATACGTTTGGTCGATTGAAGGAAGCTTTGACTACCACGCTCGTATTGGTATTACCGTATGGAACCAATCCTTTCTCAGTTTATACAGATATTTGTGGTACGGGGCTAGGGATGATGCCGATGCAAGAGGGTAGGGTAGTGTGCTATGCGAGTAGACAGTTGAAAACGAATGAGAAGAACTACATGACGCAAGATCTTGAGTTGGCAGCTATAGTTTTTGCTCTCAAGCCTTGGAGGCACTATCTCTTAGGAGAAAGATTTGATCTTTTCATGGATCACAAGTCTTTGAAGTATATATTCTCTTAGAAAGACTTGAATTTGAGACAGCAAAGATGGATGGAGTTTTTAGCCTTTATGACTTTGAGATTTCCTATACCCTTGGCAAGGGTAATGTAGTGGCAGATTCATTGAGACGCAAAGTTGCTTTAAGTCCTCTATTTATGGAATGGAAGCATTCGGAGTACATTGCTACCTTTGATTTTAGACCTTCATCGGATTTAGCTCTAGGATTGTTAATAGCCCCAGATGTCCAGCCTATTTTGATGGAGTAGATTGGAGCAAGGCAAGGTGAGGATTAGGAGTTAAAGGACATTTTGGATAAGGTTAGTAGAGGAGAGTCATAACCATATCTTAGGCACTATACCATGGACACTAAGGTATGGCATAGAAGGGATGGTTGACTTTGTGTTCCCCATAGTGAGGATTTAGTAGATGCGGTGTTGGCCGAGTTACATCATTCTAAGATGACAGTTCACCCCGTTGGTGATAAGATGTACCAGGATATGAAGAGGGTATTCTATTGGCCCGGAATGAAGAAGAGGGTGGCAGAGTATATATCGAAGTGCATCACTTGTCAAAGGGTAAAGAAGGAACAGAAGAAGCCCGGAGGACTGTTGCATCCATTGGATATTCCATTATGGAAATGGAAGAGCGTCTCGATGGACTTCAGGGATGGATTGCCAAAGCATGGAGAGGGAACACGAGCATTTGGGTTATTGTGGATAGATTGATAGGGTGTGCTCATTTTATACCCATTAAGAGTAATAGGACGATTGCTTCTTTGGTGACTTTTTATGTAAGGGAGATAGTTAGGCTTTATGGAGTTCCCGCCAGCATTGTGAGCGACAGAGATCCATTATTCACTAGCGAGTTTTGGAGTCTTCAGCAAGCCTTGGGAACAGAATTGAATCTGCGCACGGCATATCACCCTTGGATATATAGACAGACTAAGAGGGTAAATAAGGTTTTTGAAGATTTTCTTAGATTGTGCACATTTACTTCGGAGGCTCTTGGGAAAACCACCTGCCTTTTATGGAGTTCGCGTATAATAAAAGTTATCAAGCAAGCATTGGGATGACATCGTTCGAGGCCCTCTGTGGTAGACAATATATATCACTAGGATGTTGGTGGGATATCATCGATAGGATCTTGCTTGGACCAGACCTAGAGAGGGAAACTTCCAAGAAGGTGGATTTGATTTGCAAGAGGTTGAAGGCTGCAGAAGATAGACAAAAGTCATATGCTGAAAAAAGACATTTGGATTTGGAGTTTAAGGTTGGAGATATGGTTTTTCTCAAGGTTTCTCCTTTGAGAAACGTTATGAGATTTGGCTCAGTGGGTAACTTGGCACCGAGATTTGTAGGACCCTTCTCTATTACCACATGGATTGGAAAAGTGGCACACAGAGTTGATCTTCCAGATAAGCTGGCTGGAGTTCACTATATTTTTCATGTTTCGCATCTAAGGAAGTGTCTACATGATTCCACAATAGTAGTAGAACCCGATCAGCTAAGGGAAGTGGAGGTAGAGTGTGAATCGCTTGTGCGTCGTGCACCCACCCATATATTGGAACACTGCATCAAGAGATTACGCAACAAGGAAGTTCATTTAGTGAAGGTTCAGTGGGGAGATGACCCCAAGGAGTGTGCATGGGAATCTAAGGAGAGAATTCAAACCTCTTATCCTTTTCTATTTGAAGGTACACTTCAAATATCCTATCTTTGATCTTTGATCTCTGATATTTAAAAGATGCTAAAACGGAGGTACTCCTGTCCAGATTATGATATCTCTTAGATAGAACATTATGTTCCTTTATTAATTTTTCTAACTCCCTATATAACTTGTTAATTTCCGCTTGTTTGCTCTCAATTTTTGTTCTATAGGGGAAAGTAGACTTCTTCTTTATCTAAGACATATGATTTTTCACTAATTATTATCTTCAAAATGAAAGGCATTTTAAAAAAAAGCCCATACCTATGAAACTAGAATGGAAGCCTGGGGGGCCTGTACTTTCTCTTGTATATCCTCGGTATAGGTGGGAGCAGTCTCCTCCTCTAGAAGGGAAGATGGACCAAGGGATGTTGGAGGCATATCTTTAAGAGGGTATGGCTCCTTTTTATAGGATTTAGTTGGATCACCCCCATCTTTTCCTGTGGCACCATAGAGAACACCTTTGTTTCCACCAAGGACTTGACCGCCAGAGGGGTTATCTTTATCATCATCGAAACCTTTTTCCTCAAGATCATTATCTTTATCATCCTCCTCTTTAGAATCGGATTCGATGTTGAAGGAGGGTATATCAAAAGAGAGAGCTTCCGTTACATTAGCTATCTCCTCCTTGCCTTTAGGCTCGATGCCCTGCATAATTTAGTTAATTTTCTCCATAACTCTTTCGACCAAAGTTGGGTCAAGAGAGGGGAAGTCAAACTCATAAAAATTCTCATGATAGTCGGCATAAGCAAGCATGAGGAAATCTTTATAATGTTTCGACATCATGGACCCTAGGGTGGCTTCAGCAAACTCAGAGACTTGCTTTTTGACATCGGAGAGGGTCTGAACAACTAGTTTGAGCAAAGCTCTGGTTCTTTTGAATTTGTCTTTCAGTAGAGAATTCTTGACGACCAAGTGAGCTTTCTCATCTTCTAAGTCTTTTAGAGCTAGCTTCATTGCAAATTTTTCATTGGTGGAGAGTTAGTGAGCTTGCCTCTCTGCTTCTAGATCAGCTTCAACTCTAGTGAGGGAAGCCTTGAGTCGCACCAACTCAGAGGAAGTGTCATTTGGAGCGGCGGTCAAAGAAGATAGTTGATTTTTGAGTTTTCAGCATTTTCCTCCTAAAGCTTGGAGGATCTAGCAGAGAGACTTGATACATGTTCATTTAAAGCAATCAGTTCCTGGAAATTTGTAATAAGAAAAAATGTAACAAAAGTTAGTGACTATAAAAATCCAGTGATGATAGGATTAACTGGGAGAGAGCTTACCAAAAGTAGTTGCCCCATCAAAGAGCGATAATTTTCTACCAAGACTAGACTTAATGACAGCAAAGAAGAAGAAGTAAAAGATTATGAATGTAGGATCATCTCGATAAGTTCATCAAAACTGGTCGATGGAGGAGCAAAAGATGACGACTCTGGAAGGATTTGCGCCTTAGAAGGAGTCTTAGAAAAGCAAGCTGCATCTACGCTAGCGTAGTTGGGGAATCTGAAATACTAATATGAGGAAAGGGTGACGGAATAGGTGGCGTTTGCTCTGTTTTATCTTTAGAGACTTCAACGGTGGGGCTCTTTGAAACTTTCTCAAGAGATGTGCGCTTTTCTTCCTCCTCCACATCAGTAATTTTTGCAACTATTTTTGCAACTTCCCTAGAGGAGCGCCTTTAGAAGAGTCCGCTAGTCTTCTCTTAAGAGATCTTTTGGATTTAGCAAAAGCCTCCAAGATCGATGTTACTTCTGGAGATGATGGAGGAGGGGCAGCACTACTTGAAATACAATGGCCTTGGAGGGAGCTAAAATAAATTCAAGCAGATATAAAATAAGTCGAAGTAACTTAAAGAACTCCAGAGACAAAGATGAAAAATACTAACCTAATATTATACTTGAAGTGTCAGCACAGATGGGGAACATTGAAGCAAAGTGTTAGGCATCACAGGAGGAAAGGAAACGTTTGCCACGAGAAGTGTGCATAATAGTGGGCGGAGTGTCTAGGGTTCTTTGTCCAGGCAGTAGCAAAGAATGTTTCCTTAAATTCGAAGGGGTTAGGAGCGTCAACCTACTCCTAATTTGTTCTGAAGTAGCAGTTAGAGAATCAATGGTTTTCTTGTCAGCATCACTAAGTTTCTTGGAAGATTCACCAAAAAAAGTAAGATATTATTAATAGAAAATGTAGAGTAAAGCAAAGACAACATTAAAGTAGACTTACAGGGGGAGGCAAAAGTCCCGTGAACATCCACAAAACACTTAATGAAGAAAAATTGATTCTTCCGGTCCTTGAACTTATTGATGCTATCTGATATTAGCTTCTTATACACATTGACTCCATAAATCTGTTTGTTAAGATTTCTTAACCTTGCCAACTTGTTCAAGGAGTTTATAACTTCAGCATTAAGCGAAGGAAGTTTGGATTCCAACGCCAGCATTCCAAGAGACATAAGATGGGTGTAAACATTTGGGGATAGTTGTATTAGAGAAACTCCAACATGAGACAAGTATGAGGTCAAGAACTCGAGAAAGGGAAGGAATCCACCATGCTATATGTGGATGGTCGTGTAAGCAAAATACCTTTCTGGAGGGTTGTCAATGGTATCGATTGGTTGACGAAGGATAGCTTCGATCCCAGTAATACCAACGTCTTTGAGAATATCGTTGACTTCATTCTGAGTTTTGGTGGAAGAATGCTTAGCAATGGCTTCAATTTTGGGAGAGCTCATGATTCTGCTAGGTGAAAACGTTTTAGTTAAATCTTTTGTTTAGAAAGCACTCGAGAATTAAACAAAATAATTTTTTTAGATTGATTAAGTGTGAAAACATAAACAAAATTTTAAAAATGGTGCACAAAGTTTAAGTCAAAAAAACTTGATAGTTTAAACTTTCGACAGTGTCGAAAGGTTTAAGTTTAAGTTTTCGACAGTGTCGAAAGATTAGCAATTCAAGCTCTCGACAATGTCGAAAGGACAATGACATCAACCTTAACCATCATGTTTTAACATTTTTGAAAAGCCTAAGAAATAAGTAATGAAATAAATTCCTTAACCTATCGACAAAGTCGAAACGAAGAAATGGAACATTAACCAATTCATCACCTTTCAACAATGTCAAAAGCTTTATGGAATCCTGAATACACATCAACTGTAACATAAGCTAAGTGGCAATTGTTTGCGCCAAAATTGGTCACAAACACCCAAAGTCGTGAAAGCACCCGTTTACGTACTCAAATCAATAACGATTAACACAGAACTCAGCAACAATCAATATATAATTCAGCTCTAATCAACAAATCACAATAATTCACGAACAATAATCACAAACACAGGATTTATAGTGGTCGGCGTTCGCGCCTACGTCCACTTTGAAGGTTTTCTCTTTATTGCTTTGCTTGATTAAATCGATTACAATGGATTACAGCTGACAATTGCTTTGAAATCTGAATACAACAGCGATTCTGATAGTTAAACTTGAATCCGGCAGAGTCTTGGCGTTCAATGGCAGAAGTCGTTCGAAGATCCCCCTTTCTGAAGGCTTCAGGGTGCTATTTATAGGCGTTGGAGGCCCAGATCTTGCTGAAACTTCGTGAGACTTCTTCTGGCACGTGAGTGGGCCCACGCGACCGACCCCACCAAGTTTCGTCTCGATCTGACATCGGTTCGAAGTGATTTCGAACCCATCAAGAAATGGTCCAATCGAGCTGAAACTTGGCAGGAACAATCTTTACCTCACATGGAAGATACTGTGAAAATTTGGTTGCATTTGGATCTATGGTTAAGGAGATATGCTCGGTTCGAAATCGACACCTTCGGTTGGCTGAGGCGTTCGAACCCATTATTTCGAACCCTTCGTTTCGAATCCATCAGTGCACGTGAGCTTGCAGTGACGTGGCGCGCAATATTCGAATCGATCCTAACTTATCTCCGAATGGACCGCTTCGACTCCGTGAACTACGGCGAACACGTCCTCCAAACCAATTGACTCGGTGGATTCGAAATAGGAAGCACTCTTGGTTTCGAACGTGACATTCGAATCCAGGAATTCTTATGGGTTCGAAGTTGATCGGTTCGAACTGGGTTATTCGATGGGTTCGAAGTGAGGATGTGAGGCCGAGTGAAGTCGTGGATTCGAAGGTAGGTCACTGTGGTGGATTCGAAGGTAATGGAGTCGAAGGCGATGGAGTCGAGGCTGGGTACTAGCTGATGGGTTCGAACATCATGGGTTCGAAGGCAAGGACGCGGATGGGTTCGAACTAGGTGGTTTCGAAGGAGAGGGCGTGGATGGTTTCGAACAGCATGGGTTCGAAAAGGATGGGTTCGAACTTCATGGTTTCGAACCAGACAATGACTATTTCTCTTCACACTGAATCCATCATATCTTGAGCATACGAACTCGGATTGACTTGAAATTTGAAATGATGGCTCCTACAACCTTTCTTGTCGTGTCCTATCAATTGTGGCCTGATCCGGACTCGGGCAAAATTCATCGATATCCATAGCTAAGTGAAGTATATCCAATCTCTGAGATGAACTGTTTCCCGTTTTCGACCAATCTTTTGGTATCACGGCTTTGCCGAAAAGCGGGATAACACTTTGCCCCCCAAAACATGCCTTGCTGTAGGAAGGTGTGTTTTGTAATGCCTTGAGTTGGATGTTCGTATCCGATTATCAACCTGCAAAGAACTCAATAGTTTCATATGTCCTCAAATGACGATCGTTCGGGATCGAGCCATTTGGGATGAAGTGCGGCCGTTCATGGTCAAGCGCCCAACTTCAAATGACGATCGTTCGTGATCGAGTCATTGGAGGGGAAGTGTGACCGTGCGCGGTCGAGCGTACAAATGCATGCTTCGATCGTTCGGGATCGTATGCTGCTTGAAGTGAATCAGGACCGTTCGCGGTCCGTGCCGTTCGCGGCATGAGATGGAATAGGACCGTTCGCGGTCGATGCCGTTCGCGGCGAATGATGAGATGGGACCGTTCGCGGTCGACTGCCGTTCGTGGCAAATGATGATCGTTCGCGACCAAGTGCCGTTCAAGGCGAGTGGTGACCGTTCGAGGTCGGATTTCATAATCAGTGAGCCATGACCGTTCGCGATCGATGGCGTTCGAGGCAGGAAGTGATCGTTCGCGATCGTGTGCCGTTCGAGGCGAATCTGTGACCGTTCGCGGTCTGTGCCGTTCAAGGCAGAAAGTGATCGTTCGCGATCGTGTGCCGTTCGAGGCGAATTCGTGACCGTTCGTGGTCGGATGTCGGACCTCAAGTGACGATCGTTCGCGATCAAGCCATTGAGGTAAGGTGAGTTATGACTGTTCGAAGTGGGGTGCCGTTCGAGGCGGATTGTGTGTGTGCCCGGGAGGGCTTGACGTTATCGATGCCAGGGTCACGTTCGGGTGAGATCCTGGATCGTTTGTCAGGGCGGTTCATCGCCATCTCAGAGCATGCCTAAGGATCGTTCGCGACCCCCATACATGTGTACGTAGCTTAGTCATTACAGAGTTATCAAAATCAAATAATTATTAAACAGATGAGTTCCAAAAACAATGTCCAAATAAACAAAGTCCAAACGTTCAAATCAAAATGAAACGAAAGTAAAGCATGGATGTCAAAGTGTAAGTTCCCACTACGAAACGGTCAACGATCATTCAGAGCATGTCTGGAGATCGTTCGCGATCTCGCACATGTGTAAATGATCTAATTGCGGTAGTGGAAGCTTACGACTTGTTCATCGTTATCTTACTCAATTGATAACCATACGGTGCCTTGATTCGGGGTCGCCCCTAGCTGATGTGGACGGTGGTCGCTCTGGTTCCGCCACAGGAGCTCGTCTCCTTACATATTGAAGGAGCATACCGTTCCTGATATGCCCTTCCACCTCATCCTTCAGGTGCCTACAATCGTTAGTATTATGACCATTTAATTCATGGAATACATAGAACTTATCTGATTTCCTTTCGTCAGAGGTAGGGTCCCTTCGCATCGGCCTACGGTACGGAATCTGTTCTTTGGTATCCTGATAAATTCGTTCCAGGCTCTCGTTTAACTCAGTGTAGGTGGTGAATCGCGGCTCCCTTCGTTGCCGCTTCGATCTGTCTCTGTCATTCTCAATCTTTCTTTTACCTCTATCCTTGTCCGAATCCTTTTTAAGAGGCTTTTCGTCTCTAAATGCAAAAATTTCTATCCCATCTCTTTCTTCTCTCTCGGCATTCGCATCTTCTAATCGTAAAAACTTTTCCGCTTCATGATAGAATTCCTCCAGATCTGTGGGTGGATCTTTAGTCAATGAATTCTTGAACTCTGTGCCGTCAGCTATTCCGGACACAGCTGCCATTACCACCATGGATGGATCCGCTCTATCCACTGAAGCTGCTGCTGCATTAAATCGTGTTAGATAACTTCTCAAGGTCTCTCCGGCCTTCTGCTTTAGGGTTGCCAGAGTCATCACGTTCTTGGGTCTTGTAATATGAACCCTGAATTGCCTCATGAATCTCTCTACTAAACCATTCCAAGTTCCGATGGATCCGTTCTCCAACTGTCTAAACCATAGTGCAGCGATATCTGTCAAGTATAATGGAAAACACCGGGCCATAACCTCCTCCGATGCCCCCAGTACTTCCATATGCCTCATATATTTTGTCAGGTGGACCGTGGGGTCCGTTCTCCCGTCATACATATCCAACGATGGTAGTTTGAAATCAGGTGGGTTCCTAGCTTGCCTGATTGATGAAGTAAAAGGGCTTCTATTAACATCTTCCAAATCTTTGTTCACCATACCGCCTCTCAAAGCTCTCCTAACTATCTCTGCTAATCGGTCATTGTCTCCGAGATGTAACCCTTGTTCACTACTCCCAACCTGCCCCCCGAGTTCACGAGGTAACTCCGGGATCTGCCCCCTTGACTGAGCGTTTGCATCTCTACTACTACCGGGTTGCGCAGATGCTCCCCTTTCTCCCTCCAAAACTGGATCAACGTTCTCCAAGGGTGTGCCCCCTAATCCAGGTGCTACTCCGGATGGTCCTGCTCCGTTCTGGACTCCATTGGCTTCCCTATTCTGTGCTCCGAGCTGTCCTATCTGATGGAGTAAACTCTGGATCATTTCCTCTTGCCTCTTCATCATAGTTTCCATCTCGTCCCTAGTAATGTATATTGATGGTTGATTTGCTCCTGACGAAGCCTCTTGGCTTCCCTGTGGTTCACTTCTCTCAGTCCTTGGTCTCCTACTCGATTGCCTTGCCATAATTCCTAAATCTGAACTTCTGAACTTTCAAATCCAACTTCTTCCTGAGTTCAATTCTCAGTGAAAGCACCAAAATTAAAGTGTTATCCCGCTTTTTGGCAAAGCCGTGATACCAAAAGATTGGTCGAAAACGGGAAACAGTTCATCTCAGAGATTGGATATACTTCACTTAACTATGGATATCGATGAATTTTGCCCGAGTCCGGATCAGGCCACAATTGATAGGACACGACAAGAAAGGTTGTAGGAGCCATCATTTCAAATTTCAAGTCAATCCGAGTTCGTATGCTCAAGATATGATGGATTCAGTGTGAAGAGAAATAGTCATTGTCTGGTTCGAAACCATGAAGTTCGAACCCATCCTTTTCGAACCCATGCTGTTCGAAACCATCCACGCCCTCTCCTTCGAAACCACCTAGTTCGAACCCATCCGCGTCCTTGCCTTCGAACCCATGATGTTCGAACCCATCAGCTAGTACCCAGCCTCGACTCCATCGCCTTCGACTCCATTACCTTCGAATCCACCACAGTGACCTACCTTCGAATCCACGACTTCACTCGGCCTCACATCCTCACTTCGAACCCATCGAATAACCCAGTTCGAACCGATCAACTTCGAACCCATAAGAATTCCTGGATTCGAATGTCACGTTCGAAACCAAGAGTGCTTCCTATTTCGAATCCACCGAGTCAATTGGTTTGGAGGACGTGTTCGCCGTAGTTCACGGAGTCAAAGCGGTCCATTCGGAGATAAGTTAGGATCGATTCGAATATTGCGCGCCACGTCACTGCAAGCTCACGTGCACTGATGGATTCGAAACGAAGGGTTCGAAATAATGGGTTCGAACGCCTCAGCCAACCGAAGGTGTCGATTTCGAACCGAGCATATCTCCTTAACCATAGATCCAAATGCAACCAAATTTTCACAGTATCTTCCATGTGAGGTAAAGATTGTTCCTGCCAAGTTTCAGCTCGATTGGACCATTTCTTGATGGGTTCGAAATCACTTCGAACCGATGTCAGATCGAGACGAAACTTGGTGGGGTCGGTCGCGTGGGCCCACTCACGTGCCAGAAGAAGTCTCACGAAGTTTCAGCAAGATCTGGGCCTCCAACGCCTATAAATAGCACCCTGAAGCCTTCAGAAAGGGGGATCTTCGAACGACTTCTGCCATTGAACGCCAAGACTCTGCCGGATTCAAGTTTAACTATCAGAATCGCTGTTGTATTCAAATTTCAAAGCAATTGTCAGCTGTAATCCATTGTAATCGATTTAATCAAGCAAAGCAATAAAGAGAAAACCTTCAAAGTGGACGTAGGCGCGAACGCCGAACCACTATAAATCCTGTGTTTGTGATTATTGTTCGTGAATTATTGTGATTTGTTGATTAGAGCTGAATTATATATTGATTGTTGCTGAGTTCTGTGTTAATCGTTATTGATTTGAGTACGTAAACGGGTGCTTTCACGACTTTGGGTGTTTGTGACCAATTTTGGCGCAAACAGCAATAACTTTCAACATGGTCGAAACCAAGAACTTAAAATTCCTGAGTTAAAAATATTAATATTGTTGATGTTGTTGAAAGGTCAATTCAAAGTTGTCGAAACATGTCCTATGTATTGAAGTCGAAATGTTTTAGGTTCAACTCATATGTGCTTTAAACGTTTCGACAAAAATGGGCAAAAAAAACTCTAAGGTTGAAGAATTCCAACCTTGTCGAAAGCTAATAGTCAAAAGGTTTGAAACTCTTCCACCTTGTCGAGAGCTCATTGTCGAAGGGTTAGATTTACTCCATTTGACTACCTAGCCTTTCGACAACATTAGAAAAATTGGCATCACAATATCTTTCCACCCCATCAAAAGGTGCTAAGGGGTAGAAAGGTAATTTTATGCTATCAAATTGTACATGAGAGGATTCTAGGTTATCAATCAGGTTTAACTAAACCCAAACCCGATTGTAAATCCAGTTTTCAAATTTTTCTTGCAGAACAAGTAAATCCAACCTATTAATAAAATGGATTTCATCTAAAATCGATCTAATTCGATTTCGTAAAAGGTATAAAAACTGTCAATAGGTCAAAAATCTAGGATTAAAACAAACGGCAAAAATCAAAGACTTTGGATTAAAAGCTAAATCCGATAAGGGAATTTCCCTTATCAAACACCACCAACCTCAAAATCCAAATCCAAATATGAGTTTTATTAATTAAAAAATGGATTTAGGAGAATATTTTTTTAGAAAACAATCTAAAGTTGAATTTCAATTTTGGGGTTTGGAAAATTGGGAATTTGATGGAAAACTAACAAGAACAGAGATTAATCTAAGAATTATGAATTGAATTTGGGAAATTACTTGTTGTTGTAGATCGAAATTCAATAAGTTTTGAAGAATTCTTTTACTTGTACGCAATAATTTTGATTTCGAGTAAAAGAGGAAGAAAGAGAAGAGCGTACTATATAAGAAAAGTCTCCCAAATTCTCAACCATTGGATCAGATTTAAATGGCAACCCAGATCAACGCAAGGAAGGCCAAAAGGCGGGAAGTATTTAGCTTTTGGCAAAGATGACTTGAAAAGTTAAGAGCATCCCTTCAAATAGGGGAGCAAATGTGACTCCAAAAATCCACCTTTCAGTTAAGTCAAAAGGTCTTTCTACAAAGACAATGGAAGAGAAGCTTAGACCAAACCTTTCAAGGGTGTCGAAAGGATGTATTTATCAAAATTTAACATCCTAAACCTTTCGAAGGGGTCAATAGGTTCCATCTCTCAGTATCCAAGGAGTCCTTACCTATCAAACAGGATGAAGGGCCGCATGCATCTATAAATAAGACCCAAGGGGTCATGTTTTGGGGATCCGATTTCTCTCATTCTAATCTTGTATCTTCTTGATCAAAGCATTGTAACCCTAATTGGGTGTTGATTTGGGAAATTTAATAAAATAAAGCTTTTTCTTGGATAAAGACGGAAGTCCTAAGTTTTGTTGATTACATTACTGTTTTCTTAAACTTTTGTTGCCTTAACTCCTAATTTCCCGGTTCAATCTCATCAAAAGGTTCTTGCTAACAAGGTTGACAACTCTTCTAATACAAATAACTACTGCAACCTTTCGAAGCCATTAACCTTATGAACTGAACATTTTAACAAGGTTGGCAATACATCTAGTCCAAACATTCACTGCAACCTTCAGAAGTGATTAACCATGTGGCCTAAACCTTTCGACAAGGTTGACGATCCTTATGCTATAACAATACCAGTAATTCTTCGAAGCTATAATCCAAGTGGTCTAACCTTTCGACAGGGTCAAAATTTGTTCTCTAAATATAGATACCTGAATTTGTAAGGCCTAATCCAAAAGAGTCCATTCCCAAACCTATCGACAGGGTTGAAACCCACTTTATATAAGTGATCTAACCTATCGGCAAGGTCGAAAGATACTATATTTCCACCAAGGAATTTGATATTCTACCTAAACCCAAAGAAGGCTATTACCCTAACTTATCGACAATATTAAATCAACCTTTTAAGGACAAACTTAGGGAATTTTAACCCAACCGAAAAAAAAACTTTTGCAAGAGACCTTATACTAGTTCAATTGAGATGAAAGGTTACTGAATCCAAAGATTAAACCTTTCGACGACGTCGAGAGGTCTGATCCAAGAATTCTTCACAACTAATACAAAGTTGAAAGGCGATTCCTAAGGGAATTTCACTTGCTACTCTCAAAAAGGATATTCATCTTTTCTAGCATTACTTTGGATTGTTGACAAGAAATCTTGTTAACATCCATATTTAAGGATAGCTTGCCTTTATGCTTCCTTTTAGCTTTTGGTCGATTGCTTTTACTTCTCTTCTTTATTGTATTTTAGATATGGATTCCAAGAAAAGGAAACGACTAAGCTCCCTTTTATTGCCCAAAAATAAGCCCAGATCTAAAAATCTTTCGGGTCTAAGCAAACTTCTGAAGAGGTGACTAAGAGGCAGAAGAGGGATGTCATCGAAAGTGAACCTTTCTAGTCTCTTATTGTCATTTCTTTTCAACCAAAATGTCCCACCCTTCCTCCTTCAGATTTTCCTTCTTACTTGCCAAACTACCATCGAGTTGCTAAGTTGTCTAACTAGCTTTCGACTCCCATATCTGTATTGCTACTACAGATGCGAATGTAGAGGTCCCCAAGACTCCTTATCACTTCTATAAAATCCTTAAGTATGACCTTCAATAGAGTACCAAGATATAGGACATTTATTTTATCGATCTTGTTGGCTTTATAGACTATGATTCAGCTATCAATCCTCAGTCATAAGTACAAAATTTTCAAGGAGGTCTTAGAAAGGGTTGAAACTATCAAGAAGGAATCTGCTAATTAAAAGAATCATATATATGGTGTTTTGATTATAACAACCATACAACAATGCTACTAATATATTTATTGAGTTATTTCTTGTAAAAACAACGACGGAAAAGTTAAAAAATAAATTGGCCAAAAATATGCAAAGCTAAGATTCGACCCCGAGTGGGCCGAGAGATGAGCACATGCCATTACCATTAAACTAGACAAGCTTTTGAAAATTACAATGACTTAGTCAACTAAAGGCCTTCAGTCGACCGAACCCTTTCGACTGAATATGAATAACTTGTCTACTATTTTTGGCCATGCTCTCGGGCTCAAACTTTACACTAAGCCAGCCGATTATTGCCTTCTTTCAGTCACTAACCTAGTACAAAATGGCTAGTTTTTTAAAATGATATTTTTATGTCTCTTTGCTCTAGAAGTTTCATCTCTTCGCTCCTATAGCCGCTTCTCTTTATCAATTGCGAAATTCGAAGGTTACGCCTCTATTTTACCATCCCTACAACATATATATAAACCCCTAACCATCCTTGAATCACAACATAACTCCATGCTTTGAATTCAAAGCCTCAAACTCTAAATTCCTAAGCAATACTCTGAATTCCAAAAAATTCATGGGATTCAGGGATTTCGACTAGTGTGCTTCATCTCCACATCCTATGTTCTAGTCGAATTAAACTACATAGCCATTACACCTCTACTTAATAAAACTTGGTCCAGTTATAGGAATTATTGTACGTCAAAGTTACATCCTATATATCAAGATACGCTATGTTAGAAAGTAACATTTGTTATGATGCTTGTAATTGTTGTTAAAGTCTTGTTCAATTGTTCGGTCGGAGTTTGTAAACCTGTTCCTTCAGGTGAAGTGAGGGTGTTGATAGGAGACACCGAAGGAGAGCTTCAGGACTGGACGTAGGACAGGAGGTCCAAACCAGTATAAAATTGACTGTACGATCTACTATTTATACTACTCTGCTGCACTTACATTGTTTATTACTGTTGGCCATCTTCGATCTTGTTCATAGCAACTAACAAGTGATATAAGAGCCTGATATTCCCAATCATTAAAACATCTTAAAACAATGGCTAGAAATAGAAGATCCAGTTAGAGCTCTAAGTCAGTTGCAAAAAAAGGAAATTTCTAAAAGCAAGCAACTGGAAATAGAATCTCGATACATGTGCAACATGGCTACTCATATCTAAATCGGTACACAATGATTCAATTTATAATGATTTTTTATCATCACATGATAGTTTATTTAAAAATTTAAATTATTACAAAAGGTCAATAATATTGCTTTACAAAAATTAAAGGATTGTGAACTTAAATATGATAAATTACAGGAAGAAAATGATTTCTTAATGAAATCAACTAAAATTTTTGAAACTACTATTGAAGAACTTGTTTCACAAAAAGATTTTTTTTCTTAAAAGTAAATGAGTGTTTAAGTTCTTAAAATATCGATCTCTTAAAGGAAATCGATGTTTTGCAAAATGAAAGTATATTTTTGAAAAATTCTTTAAATGATTATAATTCTAAATTTTTGTCTCTTGAAAAAGAGAATAGCACTTTTAATGATAGAAATATAGAATTATTTAAAGAATGTAAACTTTCAAATGATAATATTATTTTGCAAAAAGAAATTTATGACTCTAATGCAAATTTTGACGAATTAAATGAGAAAGTCATAAATTTCAACAAAGGTAAGAATGATTTATCTTCCTTAGTTAAGAATACTTATGGTCACAGTGATAGAACTTATTTAGGCTATAAACAAGATAAATATAGAAATAGTACTAGATATGCTTTAATGTATCGACATTTTGATACTAGTGCTGAAAACCAAGATAGTCCTAAAATCCCTATAAAATGTGATTTTAAAATATAGGTTCCTGCTAATTCAAGCAAAAGTGATAAACAACTATACATTAGCGATTATTTTGACTCGATCACAAATAATGAAAATAATATGTTTAAGGGATCAACCACATTTACTTGGGTATGGTTTCCTAAGAAGTAAATCCTAGATTTTACAACAAAAAAAGAGTATAATTGTGTCTGCAACAGATCAGTATATTAGTTAAAATTTCTCGTACTTTTTTTTAGTAACAAAGGATGAGAAATAATGCAATATATATAGAGGGAGTGCATAGTTAAAACCTAAAGAGGAACATTATATTTAGGGGGAGTTTTTAAAGTACATTATGCCTATGCTCATATTCCTTTTTGTTAATGACAAAGGGGGAGAAGAATGTATGATTTGCATATTTTATATTGGCATTTGTATGAAGTTGAGGGAAATAAACTTACTATATAACATATATCTAGGGGAGCTAATATTTTACATTATAAAGTTGTGTAGTTATCATTAAAGGGAGAGAATGAAAGAACCATATATATAGTGTTTTGATGATAACAACTATACGCTAATGCTACTAATATGTCTACTAAGTTATTTCAGGTAAAACGATGATGGAAAAACTGGAAAATAAAATGGAAAAAAATATACAAAGCTGAGATTCGAACTCGAGTAGGCTAAGAGGTGAGCATATGCCTTTATTACTGAACTAAACAAACTTTTGGAAACAGCAATGATTTAGTTGACTGAAAGCCTTGTTTAGTCGACTGAACGCAGTCGACTAAATATGAACAACTTGTCTATTGTTTTTTACTATGCTCTCAGACTCGAATTTTATACTAAGCCAGTCAACCGAAGCCTTCTTTCAATCGACTGATCTATTACAATACAGCTAGTTTTTTGAAATGGTATCTCTGTGTCCCTTCACTCCAAAAGTTGCATCTCTCCACTCCTGTAGCCAATTCTCTTCATCAATGGCGAAATTGGAAGGTTGCACCTGTACTTTACCATCCCTACAACATCTATATAAACCTCTAAACATCCCAAGATCACAATATAACTCTATGCTTTGAATTCTAGACCTCAAACTCGCAATTCCTAAGCAATACTCCAAATTCCAAGAAATTCATGTGACTTAGAGATTTCGAATAGTTTGCTTCATCTTCACATCCCATATTTTAATTGATAAACTCCTTATCCTTTACACCTCCACTCAATATAATTTGGTATGGTTATAGGAGTTATTGTACATCAAAGTGACATTTTGTAAATTAAGATATGATGTGTTAGAAAGTAATATTTGATATGCTACTTGTAATTGTTGTTGAAGTCATGTTTGGTTATTCAGGCGGAGTTTGTAAACATGTTGCTCCAGGTGAAGTGAGGGAATTGATATTGAGACACCAAAGGGGAGCTTCGAGACTGTACATAGGACGGGAGGTCCGAACAGTATAAAATCGGCTGTGCGATCTACTGTTATACTATTCTATTGCACCTACATTGTTTATTACTATCGGCCATCTTTTGATTTTGTTCATCGGGACTAACATTAAGTTCCAGTACACCTCTCGAACAATGTTGAGATCGTACCTAACGACCCTTGCTAATAAAGGACCGGCCTACCCCTTGCTGGATAGTACCGAATATGTCATCACTTCGGTTGTTCCCAACCTTTTATGGAGCTCCCTTATGCACAACTGAATTTGAAAATATGAATGGTCATCTAGATACCCTTTGTGGGAGCTACCCACACCTAGCCTTGATGCATCTCCCATGTATTAGTCATTCCTGGTTGATGAGGCTTGAGGCTACGATTACCTTTAAAGAAATTTAAACTTAAAATGCTTATTGCCCTCCAATAACAATGTGCTGATAGCATCAATCCATACAAGTCCGTTCTGGGTCTAAACAAAACCGAAGACACTATTCCTACTACATCCATTTTGGAATCACCCTTAGGATTAGTAGCGATTAGCCCTCGCACCTCACATCTTTATCTTTGATTTCATGCTCTTTACGATGTCTTCACTTCAAAATGCATTCGTTGGATCGAAGTGGTTTTCTGATAATATATCTGACCCCGGTCTCTTCGAAATAACGTTCGATAATTTTTGGTAAACTCAACCCCCGTTCTCTAAGAAATAAATAGACAAAGATAAGATCGAAGATCACCTCCTAACTGTTAGTGGACGGATTTCCTTATCATCATCCTAGAAAAACGAAACGATTCTATACATACAGTATAGCACCACCATGGTAACTATACCATATAATTCCCGTGTTTCCCCTACATATTTCCAGTGTTAAGTAGGGAATATATCCATACCACCAAAATTAAGAAGGATTACATATTTAGGCTAAGATTTGATAGTCGGTTATTGAACTATCAAAGAAACAAACATTCAAACCAAGATTAAATTTCAGAGGAAAAACCAACATTGGTTAAGCTGATAAGCACTCACTAGCCTCATTTCATAAATCTTCATAATTAAAACCCACTTTGTAAATCACTTGTATATAAACACCTTTACAAAATATACTAGAAAATATCTATATTTCAATACTTAGAAATATCTATATACTTATCTTAACGGTATAGATATATCCACAAAATTTAGAAAGTTTTCATTTATTCGATTCTCCAAAACCATTTATAAATCATTTTATAAACCTCTGAAAACCATTTATGATCCCTTTATAAAAACTACATCCCTTATAAGCTCCTTATACATTTCAAAAATCACTTATAAACCATTTATGAATCTATACCCCATTTATAAACTTCTTGTATAAATCTATAAACATGTTTCTAAAATTCGTTTATAAATATGTAATCATTTATAAACTTTTCACTTTTCATACAACCTTTCCTTAATTGTTAAAACCCATTTTATAACTCGTTTATATAATCTAAGTCTTTCAAATATATTTCCAGGGTCTCAGAAATAATTATAAATAATTTAAAATATTTTACTTCAAGCACCATTATTATAAAATAATGATTATTAATAATAAAGTTTATAAATTTTAAAACATCTTAAAAATGATAATTAATAATTTCAAATTATTGTTTAAGAACAATAATAATTAACCTTTACCTTTTTCATAAATAATAATAATTTATTTCAATACCTTATATAATCCTTAATATTAATTCCAAACCATAATTATTCTTAAATAATTAACCTTATCGCATTTTCATAATTTTTAAAATCCATACTAAAATAGATAATTAACTTTAAAACAATACCAATATAATTAAATAACCTTAGAATCTTATTAGTATAATTAATTAACTTTAAAACCATATTAATATAACTAAATACTTTTTAAACAATATTAATTTAATTAAACACTTTAAAATAATATCACTATAATAAAATAACTATAAAACAACGCTAATATATTTAAATAACCTAAAAATAATATTATTAAAAATAAATAAATAAATTCTTAGAACAACATATTTTCGAAACCCGATTTCGAATTTAAAAATCATTTCTTGTCTTTTAAAACCAATTTCGACTTAACGACAATTTAGTATTTTAAAATACAAATTTGAGGCCAATAGCCACCCAGCACTTAACCAATATCGATATTGATTTTCTATCATACTGGGTTTTAATTTCAAACATATAACGATGTTATAACCACAGCATCCACAATTATATTTATTATTCAATAATCCATATAAAGGAAATATTGTTGAAACGATATAATTCAATAACAGCGAGGAATCCCGTTGGATTCCTCCAACCTATTTTCCCTGCATTA
Organism: Allium cepa; assembly: GCA_030765085.1. NCBI lineage: Eukaryota > Viridiplantae > Streptophyta > Magnoliopsida > Asparagales > Amaryllidaceae > Allium > Allium cepa. The sequence goes on from CM060938.1 coordinate 232,097,423, forward strand.
CAAATGTTAGATAATCATAAATTATAATCAACCGCTTTGAGGCGGTATTCATATACAAAGTGTCATCTTCTCTTACACAGGAACGTAATAGGGTCTCATCCGCTCCAAGGGCGAAATATATCCAAACAAATAATAAATATAATAATTCATCCAAAACAGTCATTTAACAATTTTTATCAAATATATATCATACTAGTGATCCAAAATGGTGAGATTAACTCACCGTTATTCCCGTCGTCGTTGGGACGTTTCGGATTCTATCAAAATCAAACATATTCGATTCAACTCAAAACTTCTACGGGCTCCAATTGTCACCAAATCAATTCCATTTCATAGTGCTTTTCAATACGAACTAAAAACGACTGACAACATTCAATTTGGACCTAGAACGATCAAGATATTCAATTTACAAATTATAGAATAAAAATATATTTAATTCCTTAATCATGTTATTAGTTTAATGCTATACCTTGTTTAGCCGCTTAGTCCTTCTTAAAAATCAAATTTACCTCATGAGTAACCCAGACCGCCACTCTCCCACACTGTCACCATCGCTCGTCCATCCTACGACCACCGTGAGCCCTCCAGAAGGAAACCCTCAACCTACCGCACTCAATGCCACTGGACCGAACCCCCATCTCCTCTCTGTTAGCATGAAAATTAAGGCAATCGATTTTCGTTCAACTCGAAATTGCTACTACCACACATCATCGTTGGCCATCAAACTCCGAATGAAGCTTGCCCTCCTCCTTCCCCACATTTTTCCTTCAGAGCCCACATCTGAAAAACCCTCCAATTCGCCAGAAACGACATCCAACTACGCCGATGTCGAAACTTCCTCCACGTCGCCTCACTACACCAACGCCCATCGCCACCATTGAAGATGCTCATCTCGGCGTCGCTTACAACTTCCTAGTTGCACTCGAGGCCTAATACGGCCTATCGTGGTCCAAAATAATGTGGACCGTGGGACAAGGCTGTGCTATTGCTCATGTTTTCCCAATGAATTTGCGATGTATATATAAAAGAGAAGACTGGGTGAACGGTGGAGAGGGCATGGGCTGATGGTGATGGAGCATGGAAGATGATGGTGATGGATCATAGCAGATGATGGTGATGGAGCATAGGCCTGAACAAATAGGGTCATGGTCTAACTATAATTAACTGTGTGTGTGTAATTTTAATCTATCAAGCTAATAATTTCGAACCCCGGTCGAGACATGCCGCCTGGCGTTTTATATGTTATACCCCTATTCCGAATGCAACGGAACTAATCTCAAGCTCTAATTCGATCGTATGGAGAAGATAGCCTTTTAAACCCAATTATTATATTAAATTATCGATTTTAATTTCCTTGCGTTTCTATCCCATACGATCAAACGATACGTTTGGTTGCTACGAAATTTGATGGCGTATTATAACTCATTATTATGGACCCAATGACACTAGTTTCGTCGAAATCTGAGACAGTGCCCCGGGATGCTATTTTTACTCATTAATTAAAATGTGTTATTTTCAAAATCAGGTAAATCACTTTTACATCCAATTTAAAAGTTTTATTATCTTCATTCTTATTAAATAGAAATCAAATAAGCTTTGAAAATATTTTTATCTAACTTAAAACTCTAGATTCCGTTATTTAACTGTAACGACCCAACTTCCTGACTCCAGAAAGTCGTATCGCTAGTAAGAAAGAAAGGGATAGAGAATAGAAAGAAAGAGAAGAAGAAGAAAACAACACTTCAGAATCTAATCAGCGGAACGAATAAATTATATTAATAACATAAAATATTTACATAGTTTACATCCACTATCAGAGTACACAGATAATACAACACATACTAGACAGTTATAAACACCTGTCTAGTATTTACAACATAATACAATCCAGAGATAACACAGAACACACAGCGGAATACTAATATCTAACGCAGAAGCCCCCTGCTCCATTGCTCCTGCAATATTCGTCAAAGCTAACCTGAATCCCTTGGCTACTCGTAAAAATTTGAGTACCCAAGAGTTTATGAAAACCAAAAATAAACTCCTGGTCAGACATGGGTCTGGTGTGAGTAACAGGTTAAAGATTGCTTAACTTTCAAAAACCTTTTGAAAAGAAAGGTATCACGTAAGACTTCCCACACATAAACATGGAAAAGTTTTTACCTTACGCTAACCAAAACATTTGATAGGAAATCCAGTGATATTATAATAGGTCTAGGGTTTTCAAGTAAATATGAAATAGCCGAAATTGTTACATGATTAAATTCCAGCTACTAGCCACAAAAGTGGGTAATACAATCAAAACCGTTGGCACTTATTGGATTTTGGATTCCATACAATGGCAGGGCTACTGGGGTACCGCCCGTCACAGTACGTGGCCCAGATCAACGTAGCGAGGAGTACTCCCACTCCCATGCAATACAAGGCCGGACCCATTCCTTACTGGATAGTTCCGAACAGGACAACCCCGCAGTTGGCGCGCGATTCCAAATGCCCACTAAGCCGAATTAAAAGGGACCTCTAGACAGGGATCAATCTTGCTCTCCAGTGGGCACTACCCATGAAGCCTTGCTGCACCTCCCCTGTTTTAGCCATTCCCGGTTGATGAGGCTTGAGGCTACGATTACCTTTAGAGGACACATTTTTTTAGAATGCTCATCGCCCACCTGACGATGTTCTGAAAGCATTCGATCCATACAAGTTCGTTCCGGGTTCGAACGAAACCGAAGGCATTATCTCGTTACACTCATTTTGGAATCACCCTCGGAGTTAACGACGATAACCCTTGCACTCTAAATCTCCATCTCGAATCTATAAGTACTATTCCGTCAAACTCATTACGGAATCACCCACAGAGTTATACTGACGTATAGCCCTTACACCTCGAGTCTTCACTCGCTCCCCTTGGATTAATGACCTAACGTTTAATTGGAATCGATGTGGTTTTCGGATTCCAGATATGGAAACCCGATCCCGGTCTCATCGAAATCCAAAGCGTGTCTTTTAGATCCAAGTTGTTTTAAAGTTTAAAACAGTTCAATCTAATTATCTATGTACACATAGATAGATAACTCATAGATTCACAACAGATAATTATCATTATCATAACCATAGATAATCCACATTTATCACTATCAAAGATAACCCAAATCACCATCACAATGCAACCAATACATCCATATCACTCAACATTATTAATCTCATAGCTGAGATTCAAAACCATTCAAAGCAACCAATAACAACCATTCATAAGCAATGACCTATAATCATACTATCTATAATTAATTTAAAATGAATTAAATTAATTACATCATCTTTAATTAATTTAATATGAATTAAATTAATTATTCACACCATATAAATCTTGCTTATCATCAATAATTAATTACAAATTAATTAATTAATTAACCTCAAATTTATCATCTTAATCAATCAATCCTGATTAGTTATACTTTAATTAATTCCACAAAATTAATTACCCTAAACCAAATACAGCAATTAACCTTTAATTACTTCATTAATTAATTAACTATAATTAATTACATTTAACCTTAATTAATTATAATTAATTAATTATCCTTAATTACTTATTTTTGATTAATTAATATTAATTAATCAATCTTAATTACATCATTAATTAATTAATGATTATATTTCATTAAATTAATTACTCCATTAAATTAATTAATTTCAGTAATTAATCTTACTTAATCCATAATTTATTAATCACCTTTGATTAATCTCAATCTGTAATTAACTACTTTAATTACTCCATTCAACTAATCTTTATTTAATCCTTTGATTAATTATACAAAATAATTCAATCTAAATTATTTTCAAAATCCAAACCCCATTCATCAATTACATCCAGTAAATATCTTTAATTACTTCACTAAGTAATTTTAGTTCATTAATTACATCAAGTAATTATTACCAAATCCAATGTTTAAAATTAATTAAACTTAATTAATTAATTTAAACATTCTCAATAACTCCATTAATTACATTAATTCTTCTATTAAGTAATTAACTTAAATAAACTTCACAATTGATTATCATCTAATTAATTAATCAAATTAATTATTTAAAATTAATCATATTAATTAATTGTTAAATAATCCTTAGTTAATGGCCTTCATTAACTATTACTCAAACTTTAATTACTTCTCTTAAATAATTTACTTTCATTAATCATTATTAATTTATTTAAAATTAATCTTCAATACCCAATTAATTAATTAAAATCTAATTAATAATCCTTAATTGCAAAATTAATTATTCCTAATTAATTAACCTTAACCATTAATTAATTAGTTTAAACCTTTAATTACTTATTTAATTAATCCAAATGATTAATTAATAAAATAAATTAATTATCCCTTAAATTCCTTATAGATTTAATGAATACAAATCTTTAAATTCTGATTTACTTAAAAATCAACTTTGTTACTAATCAAGTTACCATTTACAAAATACTAAAACAATTATTTTAAATTTACTTCCAAATTTCATTTTTAAATTTAAGATTTAAAATTGGGTTCAAATTATCTTTAACAAAGTTTTTAAAACACATTTTTAAACCTTTCATTTCACAAGTTTAAGAATTTCTCACTTAATACAGAAGTTTAGAAAGTTTTAAAACTAAATTCATATTTAAATTCAAATCAAACTAAATTACTTTTTAAATATTCAAAATAGTTTAAATCATTTGAAATTCTAAAACTTTCCTACATTCCAAAATGAAAATACATATTTAAATTTGAATTCAGGTAAATCTCCAGATTTTTAGCCTCTACTTATATTTAAAAAAAAACTTATTTTAAAGATTTTAACTACTTAAACATTTTTAAAGTAGTTAACCAAATCAAATTTTAAAACTTCATCTTATCTAAATTTTTAGATTTCAATTTAAACTTGAAAATTCCAGTTAAATAATCTAGGCTTAAACTAATTTAAATCTTGCTTATATTTAAATTTCAGTTTTTTTTTTAAAATTTACAGAACAAATTTGCACAGGTTTCAGTTAAAACCTGTTTCAGTAATTAAACTCGAGCCAACTACAATCCTCTTCGAGTCAACAAGTCCACAGCTTCGAGTAACTCCCCTACATTCTTCGAGTCACTCCCGAGTCACAACTCCACCACTCCAACAATTCTTTCCTCACCAGAAAACAAAGTGCACCGTGCATATGCACAGTGACTTCGATCACCTCCGACCATCTTTGGTGGCCATCCCAAATCGAAAACCTTCTCCCCATCCAAACAAGATCATCTGATTATCACTTCAAACTCGAAATTTGAATTCAAGTTCTCAACTTCAAACCTGGAAACAGCAAGAACCCCCACCTCCCAAAAACCTATCAAACCCTTCCTCACCGTGCTCCAACCATCAGAATCCTTCCACCTCCAGTCACGAGTTCATCTCACAGCCTACTATCATTCCCCAGAAACTCAATCGACTCGATCCTCCCAACATGCCTTACTGACCCACACAAAATGCCTAGTTAAAACTAGGGCTACAGGAGATAATCCACCACCACCTCTTCCATAGTGATTCTCCTACACTTCCACCATTTTTTTCCTACTCACTGATCATCCTTCCATCTCCAAGCAGAAAGCTCGACCTCCAAAATCAACAGATCACTAGAAATCCTAAATTTTCCCTTTTCTGTTCATACAAGAACTACACCTAAATCTTACTGCTAAAATTCTTGATTTTGGTATTAAAAATCTAGTTTTTAATTAGGAAATCATTTTGCAATCCTGAAACAATGATTTAAAAATTTTGAATTTTGACTTAGATTAAATTTGCCCTGCTTTTCTTAAATTTCAAAGAAATTCAAAGTCATTTTAACCAGATTAAATTTTTAAACCTTAATTTTTAATACAACAAACATAATTTGTTTGAATCATAAATACTAATATTGCATACATCACATGATAATGGGTTCTGAACAATATCTAACCTTGGAACTAAGAACAGTAGTACAGAGACTACAGCATGTACACAAAATATATCTATTCATATATTCATACAAGATCTACTAAATAAATTAATAAAAATATAAAACACATACTTAACAGAGAAATTATCATGCAACAGATCTAAATATTTAAACTCATTAAAAGTGAAGTTACTCACCAAAATAAGGAAGAAGACAGAGCCCAGATTAAAAGCTTTTAAAACTGGAAATATGCAGTTCCCCCTTCTTCTTCTTTTTCAAACTTGAATTGCTACTTATTTAAACTGTATGCATGCTGCTTTTGAATTCCAGATTTGGAGTAATGCAAATTTAAAACAAATTTGCTTTGAAACTGACTTGCTTCAGAACTTTTGCAGGTTTGATTCAAATTTTGAAAATGTGCAGACTGTTTTTGATGCAAGTTTTAAAATAATTTGACTTGCATGTTAGAAAATGTGCAGGCTTTCAATTTTGAAGATGTGCCGGTGGATATTGATTTGAATGCTATAGATTTCATGATTTGGTTTTTAGAGGAAGTGTGTTTCAGATTTTCATGGCTTTAGATCTTGAAAAAGAAAAGGAAAAAAAATGTGAAAAGAAGATCTTCATAAGCTGAAATTATTTGAATAATAAAAACAAAACTAAATTAAATTTTTACACTTGTCTTACAATTTAAACACTTGTCACTTTGTCATGTTCATGTATTAACACTTGTTCTTTTAATTAGTATAATGTTTACATTTGTCTTAAATTTTAATTTGTTATAATTATGTAATTTAGTTATAGTTAAATGCTAATTAGTTATTTAGTTATCATGTTAATATAAGATAAAAGTGAATCTTTGTTTAGTTCATTAGTTAACATGTATTCATTTACACTTGTATTAATTGTTAATAAGCTAAATATTTAGTTAACTTATATTTAAAGTTAGATGTTTAATATAAAATAGTTTAGTTAATGAGTTAACATGCATTTATCTACATGTATATAGATTTTAAAATGAAATAAATCAAACTATATTTATAAAATTAAACTTATACAAATATTTCAAAATCAAGATAAATTAAAAACAATTATACTTTAGATTTAAAACTTTGAATTCATGTTCAAATTGAATTTTTGAAATCTAGTTTTTTTTTTTCAAATATAACCACACAATTTAAATTTTTTGAAAAACAATTATTATTTTATTTGTTGAAACAATGTAAAAAATAACAATATTTAATAACTAAAAAAACTATTAAAAGAAATTGTCTTCTTATTAATAAGTTATTTATCATTACATTATATGTAAAAGAAACACAAAATAATCTCATTGTTATTTATTTAAATTTTAAACTTGAGTTACACATATTTTAAATCATATTTTAATAAATTTTCTTATGTATTTAAAACCATATTTATTTTAAAAGTTTAATTTTTAAATAAAATCATAATTTCCAATTTTTACTAAAGATATATATTTTATAGAAAACAGGATTTATTTATTAACCAGATTAAAACAATACTTATTTACAATATATACAATATTCTATATATATTATAAATAAACAAATTATTAGATTTAAAATAAAATCTATCAATTAACTATGTATTTTATTGAATTATTAAATTAATTCAAATCTTATTACAAATATTATCAAATCAATTTAATTTTTATTACAGATTATTAAATTGATATTGCTTTCAAATTCCGGGTCATCACATTAACCAATTTCAAATATTAAATTTAACACTTAAGTTATTCAATCCATCGCTATACTTGGAATTAAGTTATTTAACCTATAAAATTTACTTTTCAATATTTAAAATTAATTAAATATTCTAATTTCAAATAACTAAAATTCTAGATCGCTACATTCTTTCCCCTTAAAAGAATTTCGTTCTCGAAATTTCCAAGATAGGAAAAATGCCCAACCCTTTTCTTTTCTAAAACAAATTAGTTGAAATAACTTCCCCAAATACAATTTTTTAAAACTTGTTATTACTTTTGCTAAGTTCCCAGATTCATTCATATGTTCCAAATAATATTATCTATTTAATCATTTCAAGTTATAACTCAAAATCAAATTTTAGTTATCAAAAATTTCTTTAAAATTTCTAACTCATTAAATTTTGAAAAATTTCCACCAGCATCTCCTTTGCAAGGCAAGATCAGAACAACTACAAATTGCCACTATGGTCCCGAACCAACAAAAGAAAATAAAAGCTAAGTGGCTTAACCATAAAACCAACAAACCAACAATGATTTAAATATGTACCTTTTTGTTGGGCTTTTCTTATAATATCAAAAGCGTCAAATTAGCTCTTGCTTTTAAGTACCTGCATCTTATTCACCAGTGATATCCAATCATAAAATTCAAAATCATATTGTTTTGAATTTTAAATTTCAAGTATTTGTTTTACTTAAGCCCATACAATGTACATATATCATTTGTACGTAATATCAAATCTGATCGCTTACTCGATCACACAATTCGACTTTCGAACTAGTATCATTCACACGACCACTCTAGTGCGGGCTCAGATCCGGTTCCTTGATTAGAAACCACTGTTCTCCTTGCATAGCTACATACTATGGTAGAGAATCTCATAATCAATCAAAAATCCATATCCGGTGTTCGCCGTCGAGAATCGATTGAAAAATCCAAACGCAAATCGATATAAATTATCTCGATATTCTGTGCTCGAATCTAGATGAAACCGTTATACGAATAATATACATACAACTTATGTATTTATTTCCATTGATTCTTAGCTATGACAAATTCCTTTTTATTTTCCTTCATCCCATTCTTATTTATTTGATCCACATTCAGTTGATCCTCATTTAGTTATCCACATTCACTTATTTCTTAGTATATTATTTTTAGCACCAATATCTCTTAGAAACCATTTCATTGAATTTCATGCTTAACACATTGCACTCTATAATTAATTTCATTTATGAATCATCTCATAAAATTTTACTAAGTTTATAAACATTTTACATAACTCTTCTCATGCTTATTCCTCTTTCATAACTTAAGTCCTTATCCATTTCTAAATAAATTCAATTCCATTCTCCAATTTCAGCATTCAATTTTAATCAATCAACATTCTAAAGCATATCCAATTCACTAATTAGTTTAATTAGTTCCATCATCATTAGTTCATTCAATCATAATCAATTTTATTTCCAAATTTATTTCATTTACCCAACTTAGGTCAAATTCCTCTTATCTTAAGTTAAATTTCATTTCCAAGTTCATTTCTAAATTTACTTTTTCAATATTCATATTTAACAATTAAAATTTTGTTTTGACTTGCTAATTTTTAACATTTATATTTTATCAACTTATTTTATCATATTTTCAATGACCGCTTAATTGAAAATTTCCAGAGTTCAAACACCTTATTCTTATTCATTTCAAATTATTTTGAAACAATATACATGCATAATTCCCTTGGTATATCAAATCATTCTTTTGGATTTCAAAACTAAAACCAGTTTTACCAAAATAAAACTCCAATGGTAGCAATTCCTCTCTTGGAAACTCAAAAATGAACATCGATGATGCTAAACTCATCACCGAAATTATTTTCCAACGACCGAAGTGCTTTTATTTCTTTTAAAACCCTATTAAAAATATTTCCATTCTAAAATATTTTCCAAATAATGCTATTATTATTTTCTCAAAACTTTGAAGAACATTTTCCAAAACCACCGGAAGTTAAATTCTCAAATTTCCAGTTTTTAAATCACATTTATAAACCATATGTAATCTCACCTTCGTTATGTAATAAATCATTTTCTTAACTGTTAATCTTTGTTTGCATTATAAGAATATCAACAACTTTCTATACAACAAATGATAATAATCAAATATTATCATTCTCGAAAAACCAAGCACACCATATATATTATAATAATTTTTTGAAAAATAATCCCGTTATGTATAAAATAATCTGGGTAAAATTATTCCATTTACCCAATTTTAAAATAACACCATGTCGAATTGCTCTGTTCAAGTGTTTAGAGATCGCTATCAATAACATTTACTACTCGTTTGACTAGAATCCATAATCCACTCGATAGATCAGCCAAAACAATATGAAACATTTTTATATCACTAACAAATGCATGCTCATATACACACACACTCAAACTCATTTTAGGGTACTACTGACCCTATCTCTAATGAGTACCCTACCAAAGCCAAGGTTCTCACTTAAACTTCAACTCCGATACCACGCGTAATGAACCAGGCTTTTCGACCCTTGATAATTGACACTAATATGTCTAAGGTATTTCATGCCGAGAAATCGAATGCCGGTAAACCCGATTGTTAGGGAAAAAAGAAAGAAGGAAGAAGCTAAGAAGAAAACTAAACAACATAAAATCTCATAGCGGAACGAATAATTTATATTATACCATAGATCTTTACACAAAAGTAAAACAGTAATATGTGTATATACCAACATCAATCAGAGTATACTAACCTATTTTAGCCTGGACAGCTATAACAGCTTGTCCTCACAATTACTGATAAACACAATAATGCATACAGTGGAAAAAAACCATCTACGTGAATACAACTTCAGGCCTCCAACTTGTCTCCTGAAACTCCAAGCATCCAAACTAATCTGTAATATGCTCGGTCTGACACGAGCATTATAATAAAATAATATCCGAATTAGTTTGGAGCATGAGAAAACACACCCAGTTGGATTTAAAGTTATAAGAAAGTTTTTGAAATCAAGGGTATCTCGTAAAACCATGCCACACATAAACATAATGGTTTTTTACCTTACGGTAACCAAAACATTTTTATAGAAAATCCAGTGATATTATAATAATGTTTAAGGGTTTAAAGTAAAATATTAAAATAGCCGGAATGCTTGCATCTCACATTCCAACATATTTAGTATACAACTAAAATCATAGAGCCTGTATTAGAGAATGGATTCCAACTAATGACTGGGCTACTGGGGTGCCGTCCATCATAATACACCTCTAGAATAGTGTATCGAGATCATACCTAACGACCCCTGCTAACACAGGACCGGCCTACCCCTTGCTAGATAGTACCGAATATGGCATCACCCAGGTTGTTCCCAACCTTTATGGAGCACCCTCATGCACAACTAAATCTGAAAATATGAATGATCATCTAGAAAGGTGATGCCATACCCTTTTTGTGAGCAATCTACACCTAGCCCTGCTGCATCTCTCATGTTTTAGTCATTCCTGGTCGATAAAGCTTGAGGCTATGATTACCTTTCAAAATGTTTACATTTAGAATGCCCATTGCCTTCCAATGACAATATACTGATAGAATCCATCCATACAAGTCTATTCTGAGTTTGAACGAAACTGAAGGCACTATTCCTACTACATCCATTTTGGAATCACCCTTAAGATTAGTAGCGATTGGCCCTTGCACTTCACATCTCTATCTTTGATTCATGCTCTTCACGATATCTTCACTTTGAAATGCATTCATTGGATCGAAGTGGTTTTCAGATAACATATTTGATCCTGGTCTCTTCAAAACAACGTTCGATAATTTCCTTTAAACTCAACCTCGGTTCTCTAGGGAGTAAACAGACAAAGAAAAGATCGGAGATCACTTCCTAATTGTTAGTGGATGGATTTCCTTATCATCGTCCTAGAAGAACGAAACGAGAATATACGTACAGTATAAAATCATCGATGGTAACTGTACCATATAATTCACGTGTTTCCCCTACATATTTCCAGAGTTAAAATCCTTTGGTGTTAAGTAGGGAATAATTCCATACCACCAAAATTAAGAAGGATTACATATTTAGGCCAAGATTTGATAGTGTAACAGCCCGCAAATCCGCACCCCTTGAGTCAACGCTATTCTACATTAATTTACTCAAGTGAAACAGAAATACGAACCATTAGGGTTAAAGAAGAAGAGATAGAAGAAGAAGGAACTAAACAATATCAGAATCTCACAGTCGCAGCGGAATAAAATATAATAGTAAATAATAGATCCTTACACAAAATGAAAACTATATCTGTTTTATACATCATATCATCAGAATATCACACACATCAACAATTACCAGTCAGACAATACAATACAGTCACAGCAGCGGATATATATATACAAGTACGGATAATACGTCTCGGACTCCAGCTCCTTTCCTGCTCCAAAGCATCCTGTCCTGAACATATAATACTCGGTCTGACCCGAGCATTATAATGAAATAACACCCGAGTCAGTCTGGAATACCAGCTGATAATAATGCATCCAAATTGATTATCAAAATTTCAAAAATCCTTTGTAAACAAAAGCATCTCGTAAGACCATGCCACAAATAAACATGTCCGGTTTTTACCTTACGATAGCTAAAATACTTTTTATAGAAATCCTCTGGTATTATAATAGGGTCTATATACAAATACTTATAAAATAGCCGAAATTGTTACATCTATCAAATTCCAGCTACTAGCCACATAGTGGGCAATACAAACAAAACTCGTACAAGGCTTGTAAGGAGAATGGATTTCCAACAATGACTAGGCACTGGGGTACCACCTGTCACAGTACGGGGCCTAGATCACCGTACCGAGGACCACGCCCGATCCCCTGCAACACAAGGCCGGACCCATCCCTTACTGGACAGTTTCGAATAAGATCACCCCACGGTTGGGATCAGCAACCGCACCACTAAGCCGAATAAAAAGGGACATCTAGACAGGGATGACCTTACCCTCAAGTGGGGGCTACCCACGAAGCCTTGTTGCATATCCCCTGATTTTTAGTCATTCTCATTTGATGAGGCTTGAGGTTAAGCGCTACCTTTTAGAGCGTTTCACTTAAAATGCCCATCGCCCACCTGACGATGTTCCGAAAGCATTCATCCATACAAGTCCGTCCCGGGTTCGAACGGAACTGAAGGCACTACTCCTACTACACCCATTTTGGAAATATCCTCAGGATTAGTAGCGACTAGCCCTTGCACTTCACTGCTCCATCTTCGACTCCGAACACGTTTTTCCGTGAAACGTACAAACCGGGTCGAAGTGGTTTTCGAGAAATAAATCTCGATCCCGGTCTCTTCGAAACGGTCAACGCATTTATCCAATATTGATAGTCGGTGATTTAACTATCAATTAACATTCACAAATATTCATCACACAATAAATAATATCCACAATATTTATTTTTCTCTAATATCTTTAAAAGATATATCTCTAAATTTTCAAAACTCATTTGGAAACAATTTCCCAAAGTTCTTCCTTTACCCGGTAAATCCCTTTACCACTTATTCCCATTAGAAATAACCAAGTTCAAAACAATTTAGACTTAAAATAATTAAAACACTTCCTCTAAATTATACTTTAAAATATGTAAGTTACTACTAGTTATTACTCAAAAATATAATCCTAAAATATTTAAAGTAATTTAGATATAAACTTGATTTTTAATGAAGGTTAAAATAAGCCAAATTTAAAAGTAGAGTTTAAAAGATAATATTAGCTTTTACCAATAACTTAAACAATAACTTCAAAACAAATTTATTAATTTCTTCTTTAAAATAATAATTTCTTAAAATACTCTTTAAACAAATTTAAGCTTTAACTCTTATTTCAATAAAATCTGTTAAAACTCTAACTTGGTTTTCCAGGGAAACACACCTCCATTCGACATTTCCAAAGAATCCGTCTCAAAAATCCAGCCGATTTATTTCAATTCAATTTATGTTAATAACATAAATTCCCAATTCCATGCTTAAACATAACTTCTTTCGAAGTTCAAACACTTTTTTTTCATTTCCAAAAATTCATTTTAAAGTATAGGTTTAAAACATTTTTAAATAAAACGTTTGGAGAATTCTTCAATGAAAACCATATTACGAATTACTTCAATAAAATTCCAACGGAGATGTGACATCCCGGAAATTTGAGGAAATATCAATTTAATAATCTGTGTAAAAATTAAATTAATTTAATGATAATTTGAATTGATTTAATAATCTTCTTTTAAATAAATATTTAACTGATAGTTTAAATTGTTTCTATTTATAATGTATATATGTATATATTTGTATATATTATAAATAGATAAGTTTGTTTTTAAATTTAAATAGATAAAGTTATGCTTTCTAATTCTAATATTTTTGGTAAATTTGGAAATTTGATTTAATTTAGTATTTAGCTATTAAATAGATAATCATATGTTTTTATTTACTCAAGATAAATTTAATTTGTTTAAAAATAAATTCTAGCCTAGGTTTAAATTTAAATAAAAAGATTGTTTTGTTCTTTTTAATTTAGCTTTATAAAATAAGTAATTTATATTTTAAAGAGATTGTTTCTTTTATAAATTGTTTTAAGTTAATAATGAGTTTTATTTAAACAATATAATAATGTAATGCTTTTACAAATGAATTTTAATGGAAATTGTTATTTCAAATCTATTTATAAAGGGAAGCTATGATTTGAAATTTCAAAAAAATGAAGTCTTTCAAAATGTTTAAAGTAAAATAAATTTTATAACTATTAAGCAAAAAGTATAGATCAAATAATGGTTTCAAACATAAGTAATAAATAAATAATAAGTAAATAGAGTATTTAATAGTTTAAGCTTAAAAATAAAAGAAAGGTAGAATTGTAAATTTGTTTAAGTATAAAAGTATGTATCTATACTTAGGTTAAAAATGTATAACATTTGCTAGAACAACTTTGTGTATGTACATAAGCTAGGCAGGCAAGAAAATATATGTATAAAGTACAAAAGCAAGATGGGTTTGTGTAAAATAAAATAAAGTGCTGATAGCTTGTAGAATAAGACTCGGGCAAGAAAAGGAAATAAAATGCAAAAGTTAACAAAGCAAAGTAAAAAATTAAAAGAGTAAGGCCTGTAGGGAGTTTGTAGAGCAAGCTAATGCAAAGCAAAGTTAAGAAACAAAGAAAGAAAGAAAAAAATATCTGAACATAAAATTAGCTTAGTAGGGAACACAAAGTACATTAGCATTAAAATGTTTTCATCTCAGCATAAACTTATGTCATTTCGAATTGTATAAAATCATTCTAGCCTCCAAAATAAAATATCTTGCCTGATACAAACAAAAACATATTGTACCAGCATTTGCAAAACCCAGTTATTACCTTCCTCTATAAACTTCTTTATATACATGCCATCTTCTTTAGCTCATTCAAATCATAGTAAACCCAAAAATATACAAGTATTTCCATTTTGTTTACAACTGAAGCATCAACAACAAAAGGCAAGATGAATCAAAGGAAAATCTAGCAAATCATTTCCCGGTTTTTAAAGTTCAAATTGTTTCAGAAAAAAAGAGGTGCTCTGTTTATTTTCAAAACTATGGTGAGTAACTTAAATTTTAAATTACTTAAGTATATATGTTGCTTAATTATTGTCTGAGATGTGAATATATCTTAATGCATTCCTGTGTATATGTGTTACTGCATGTGTGTGTGTTGATAATTGGTAACACACCTCTGTATTTAAGATTTAAGCTCATGTTTCACTTTCAAAAATCATTACTTCTTGATCTACTTGTTGTTAGGACCTAGGATCTAAACAAAATAAGTTTGTTTGATCATAAAGTAAACTTTAAAATATAAATTCAAGTTAAACAAGGTAGAACTGTTCTGAAAGCCTTAAAGAAATAGTCAATGTTTAATAGGAGTGAAATTTCAAACAACTTAAATTATTAATTCAGGTTTATAAATTAAATTCTTATCTGAAATTAGGATTTTTGATACTAAAATTTTATTTTTTAGTTAAGGATTGGTGGTGTAGTCTTAAGTTGTACTGTTTTTGGTTTCTTGGGAATTTCTGATGATCTATGCGGCTGGAGGTGGTCGGGTTGTGTGAGGAGGTGGAGGAGCTTACCCAGGTGATGGGAAAAATGTATGGTTGTTGGTCTGAGCACGGTGGCGAGGGTGGCTGTCGTTTGAAGTATGCAACCCTAATTTTTATGGTGGTTGAATTTTTGATCACCGCAACATCCACCGTGCATCGAGTTGCAGGAGGTCTCGGGAGGTGGTAGCTTGGTCAAAGGAGAGTTCATGGCCGAAGCTGTTGACCATCAGGTGGACGGGGTTGGGAGAATGCGGCGTTGACAGGTTCGAGAGGGGAAAAGCTATTGTGTTCCAGGCTTGGGTTTCGAATCCATTTTCGATTCGAGTTGTCGTGACGCATTTGAGTAGTCGTGATGTTATCTGGTGATGCTCGGAGGCGTATTGAAGTCCCTGTGGGTGGCCGGAGGTGGCTGGGGCCACGGTGCACGTGCACCGTGCCCATTGCAGTTCTGTAAAGTTTTGTGGGTACCGAGTATTTTTGGCTCGGGACATACTCGAGTCACTCGAGTAGGTGACTCGAAGCAAGGGGTGTGAAGACTCGGTGCAGTTTTTGGTTCGCGTCGAGTAAATGGTGCTTCAGGCTTTTGCAGAAACCTGGAAACAAAATTTGATTTTTCAACAAATTCCAGTGTAACCTATTCAAAAATAAACAATGGATTTAAACTAAGTTTAAATTCAGTTTGCAGTATAAATTCAAACCTATATTTTGAAATCTAAAATAAATTTTAAATATTTAAATGAGTTTCAGGTTTACAAACTTGGTAATTTCCAGATTTTTAAAAAAAAATTAAATCTGAAACGAAAGCTCTAACAATGGTTTAAATTTGAATTTTAAAAGTATTGATTCAAATGAATATTGAATCTTAAGGTGTTAAATAGATTTGGCTTTGAAAAATCAAGGTTTTAATTCAAGTTGTTAAAGGGATGTTTAAATCAAAGTTTTTAAAACAAAGATAAATTGATGGATTCGAGTTTACTTCGAATTCAAATCTGAAAAATTAAATCAGTTTTTGTTTTGAAGATAAGTTCAAAATAAAATAGTTTTGAAAGTAAATTTGTTGAGAAAAGTTTTTAAATGGAAAGTAAATAAATTGTTTAACTTGAACTTGCAAGTTAAAACATTAATGTATTTTGGAAATTTAAATTTAAATAAAAGTTAGGTAGTTGAATTTAAAAGGGGTTTTCTTATATAAGTTTCATATGTACGTAATTAATGTTATTTACAAGATTATAAATTGAATTTAAATTTGATTAATGTTTAAATAAATAATCCTTTTAATCTTAAATTCAGAATGGAATTTGAATGTAAATTTAAAAGTGTAATGTTCTAATACACATTTATATTAATTAAGTCATTAAATAAGAAATAAATTATCTTAAGAATAATTAAGGCATTAAATGATTTAATTAATAAGATAATAAAGGAATGGTGTATTTATTAAATTTATAAATCAATAATTTAGATATATTTATAAATAATGATAAATTAAGAAGTAAATTAAGAGATGGTACTAGTTAATAAAGATAATTAACTAAGGATTATTAATTAATTAATGTAATTAATGTGATTAATTTTGATAATTAATCAGATTAATTAGATAATCTATTGTAAATGGTTAAGTGTAATTACTTGATAAAAGTAATTAAGAGATTAATTACTTTTTGTAATTAATTTTGGTAAAATGATTAAATTAAGTTAATTAATTTAGTTTAATTAATTTAAGAAAATCATTTGATAATTGATAAGTATTACTTAGTGTATTCAATGGAGCATAATTACTTAAGGAAGTAATTAATGTTAATTACTGAACGTAATTAGTGAAAGATGATGTGTTAATGGAGTAATTTGGATAATTACTTTTGTAATTAATGAGAGGATTAATTAATGGAGATAATTAATTATGGGATACTTAATATATTAATATAAGTAATTAATGATAATTAATTACTGGAATGTTATTAATCAAAGGTGATTAATAATTGTGTTTAATTAAAGATTAATTACTTAATGTAGTTGATTTAACTAAAGTAATTTAATTTAAATCTAAATTAAAGATCATTAATTAATAATTAATGATGTAATTAAGAATTGGTTAATTAAGGAATAATCAATAATAGGGTGATTAATTTATGTAATTAATTAAGAATAAATGTAATTAACTAAATGAAGTAATTAAATGTTAATTACTATAAATGATTTAGGATAATTAAATTTGTGAAATTAATTAAAGACTAATTACTTATTGTAATTAGAGAATGATTAATCAAGGGTGTTTAATCAAGATGAATATCTAGAGAATAATTAACTAATTTGATATATAGTTAATTAATGATTGTATAAGCAGGATTTATAGACAAAGAATTAATTTAATTTACTTTAAATTAATTAGAAATAGAAGTAGTTAATTTAATTCATTTTAAATTAATTATAGATTGTGATTCACAAATCATTGCTTATGGATGAATGAAATTGATATTTCATTTGATGATTATGATCTCAGATATGAGATGAATAATATCTATGTGACATGGATGTTTGCTTTAAGTATGAAAATGTTTAATTATCTGTTTGGATGATAATTTTGATTATCTGTTTATGATGATGATATGATTATCTACTTTGATATTATGAATTATCTATCTGTGTGTATTGATAATATTGAATTAAACTGTTAAGACTAAATAGACAACTTGGCCTTAAAAGACACGTTTTGGATTTCGATGAGACCGGGATCGGGTTTGCACATTTGGAACATCCGAAAACCACATCGATTCCAAATTAACGATAGGTCGTGAATCTGAAGTGAAGATGAAGATTCAGAATGCAAGGGTTATTGTCGTTAACTCTGAGGGTGATTCCAAAATGAGTGTAACAAGATAATGCCTTCGGTTTCGTTCGAACCCGGAACGAACTTGTATGGATTGAATGCTTTTAACACATCGTCAGGTGAGCGATGAGCATTCTAAGAAATTTTTTCTAGAAAGGTAATCGTAGCCTCAAGCCTCATCAACCGGGAATGGCTAAAACAGGGGAGGTGCAGCAAGGTTAGGTTGGTCATGCCCAAGCAGGACAAGGATATTCCCCTGTCTAGATGTCCCTTATTTTCGGCTGTGTGGGCAGTTGATTGCAACAACTGCCGGGGTTATCTTGTTCGGGACTGTTCAGTAAGGAATGGTTCCGTCCTTGTGTTGCAGGGGGTCGGGAGTGATCCTCGGTACGTTGATCTAGGCCACGTACTGTGACGGGCGATATCCCAGTAGCCCTGCCATTGTATGGAATCCACAATCCAATAAGTGCCAACGGTTTTGATTGTATTACCCATTTTTGTGGCTAGTAGCTGGAATTTAATGAATGTAACAATTTCGGCTATTTTCTATTTACTTGAAAACCCTAGACCTATTATAATGTCACAGAATTTCCTATCAAATGTTTTGGTTAGCGTAAGGTAAAAACTTACCCATGTTTATTTGTGGGGAGTCTTACGTGATACCTTTTATTTTCAAAAGATTTTCAAAATTAAGCAACTTTAACCTGTTACTCACACCAGACCCATGTCTGACCCGGAGTTTGTTTTTGTTTTTCATAAACTCTCGGGTACCCAAATTTTTACGGGTAGCCAAGGGATTCAGGTTAGCTTTGACGAATTCTGGAGAAGCAATGGAGCAGGAGGCTTCAGCGTTGTAGATTTACATATAGTTCTGCTCCGAGTCGTATTGTTTGAGTTTTATTGTATTGAGTTGTATTAACTAGACAGGTGTTTATAACTGTCTAGTATGTGATGTAGTATCTGTATAACTCTGATTAATGTTGTGTACTATGTAAATACTTATGTGATTATTATAATTTATTCATTCCACTGTGAGATTCTGATGTTGTTGTTCTTTCTTCTCTATCTTTTCTATTTTCTCATCCCTTTCTTCCTTCAAGACGATACGGATTTCTGGGCTTAGAAACCCGGGTCGTCACAGTTGGTATCAGAGCGCTAGGTTGAGCGAATACCTAGGCTCTTGAGTGTTTTCTTTCCTGAGAGAGCGTATTTGTAATTTTTATATATATATATATATATATATATATATCTACCTATTGTTGGGTTACCTGTTCAGGTTTTCCAATGATTTATAAAGGTAGATAGGGTAGTGGTGTGCGTAACACGACTACCGATGGTTAGAGTATGAATGGTTGAGGTTGGAAGTGTAATTTTCGAGACTGTAGACCTAATACCGTCTCGAGTGATCTTTGGGTGGTGTAAGGATTTCATCAATCTCTAAAGGAAATCTGTTAAGGTTCGGAGTTCATCTTTGAAGTGTAGTTTGGATAAGCTGAAGTTTTGATCTGTTGGTTGGACTGAAGTAAGTCAAGATATCTTGATACATCAAGGTGTAGTAGTTGTGTGATGAGACACAATGATTATGGATGTCTCCGAAGTTGTTCTTTGGGACAAGTTAAGGAAGAGTGTCTGTTTCGGTTGTGGCTGTGTTAAGCTGGGTGTTTCTGTTGGTTTGAGGTCCCAGTTTCTCAAAGAGCTTTGGATTAGGAAGTCTTCTGGCTTAGCAATTTTTCTTGGGTAACTTCAGAAGCAGTAGAGTAATTCCATTTCTTTGATGGATTGGCCACATGAGCGTAAGCTGTTTTGTTGGGTAAAGATAGAGCAGTATCTTTGCAATTAGGCTGGATCGATCGTAAAAGTGACTTGCGATAGTTTGAGTGTTCTCTTGTGTTTCAGAGATTTTTCTGGATGTCTTCAGGAAGTCAAAGTTTGGTCAGCATCTGAAGATTGAGTTTGGTATCAACTGGATTCCAGGAGTGGTACCGATGGATCAGCTTAGTAATAGGATGATTTTTGAGTTTGGTAAAGCAGCTCAGATTTTGGAGAAACTTCTGAGTTTTATTTTTGGATATGTGAACTTTATTTTTGGAATGTGTTGTCCTGTCTGTGTTCGACTTCAGCATTTTCATCTGTTCAGTCAGAGTTGCGCAGTGGAAGCATGGTGGCAGCTGTTTTAGTTTGAAAGCAATTGGATGTTGCAGTGCTTGGATTAGAGAGTTCTACAGGAAATTTTTCAGGATGTAAGGCTAGTTTGGAGTGCACCTGTTTTATCTTTTTCGGATAAGAGAAGTGAGTTCTGTTTTCTAATTTGGAATAGAGTTGTGTTCTGAGTTTTGGTCGATCTTGCAAAGATCATTTTGTTGGATTGTTTTTGGTTCAGTTTGTTTCTAAGGAACATCAGCAAGAATTGAGCTGATCAGGAAAGGTGTAGGCAGCACAAGATCATCCGTAGGATTTTGGGGATAAGATACAAAGGAATTTGGATTCTGAAGTTGGAGATTTGATTTTGGATAAGTGTTTGGTCTTCAGGATTGAATTGTCAGTTTGGATAACTGGAATTCGTTATGTTTCACGTATCTCTGAGGGAGTACGTGTAAGATCTATCTCTGGTTGTAGAACCAGCAGTTAAGGGAGTTTCGGATGTTGATTCAGACTTGTCTATAGTCTGATATCCTGTCTTGTTTTGTAAATCTAGGTGAGTGGGCTCTGTAGCTTTGTAGTAGTGTTTATTTGGGATCTGCAGAGCGAGTATCCCGGTATTTATACTTGGGGAAACTCGAGAAAATTCTATCCGGAATCTTGTCTGGATAGTTAGGTTTATTTGTTTGGATAAATTGGTTGCTACGATTGTTAGCTTATGGTTGATATATGCTTGTGTTTAACATTTAAATCTTTAACTAGATTATTAAATAACCTTTGTTTTAAATTTCGGGGATGAAATTCTTTTAAGGGGGGAGGAATGTGACATCCCGGAAATTTGGGGCAATATCAATTTAATAATCTGTGTAAAAATTAAATTAATTTAATAATAATTTGAATTTATTTAATAATCTTCTTTTAAATAAATATTTAACTGATAGTTTAAATTGTTTCTATTTATAATGTATATACGTATATATTTGTATATATTATAAATAGATAAGTTTTGCTTTTAAATTTAAATAGATAAAGTTATGTTTTCTAATTCTAATATTTTTGGTAAATTTGGAAATTTGATTTAATTTAGTATTTAGCTATTAAATAGATAATCATATGTTTTTATTTACTCAAGATAAATTTAATTTGTTTAAAAATAAATTCTAGCCTAGGTTTAAATTTAAATAAAAAGATTGTTTTGTTCTTTTTAATTTAGCTTTATAAAATAAGTAATTTATATTTTGAAGAGATTGTTTCTTTTATAAATTATTTTAAGTTAATAATGAGTTTTATTTAAACAATATAATAATGTAATGCTTTTTCAAATGAATTTTAATGGAAATTGTTATTTCAAATCTATTTATAACGGGAAGCTATGATTTGAAATTTCAAAAAAATAAAGTCTTTCAAAATGTTTAAAGTAAAATAAACTTTATAACTATTAAGCAAAAAGTATAGATCAAATAATGGTTACAAACATAAGTAATAAATAAATAATAAGTAAATGGAGTATTTAATAGTTTAAGTTTAAAAATAAAAGAAAGGTAGAATTGTAAATTTGTTTAAGTATAAAAGTATGTATCTATACTTAGGTTAAAAATGTATAACATTTGCTAGAACAACTTTGTGTATGTACATAAGCTAGGCAGGCAAGAATATATATGTATAAAGTACAAAAGCAAGCTGGGTTCGTGTAAAATAAAATAAAGTGTTGATGGCTTGTAGAATAAGACTCGGGCAAGAAAAGGAAATAAAATGCAAAAGTTAACAAAGCAAAGTAAAGTAAAAAATTAAAGAGTAAGGCCTGTAGGTAGTTTGTAGAGCAAGCTATTGCAAAGCAAAGTTAAGAAACAAACAAAGAAAAAAAATATCTGAACATAAAATTAGCTTAGTAGGGAACATAAAGTACATTAGCATTAAAATGTTTTCATCTCAGCATAAACTTATGTCATTTCGAATTGTATAAAATCATTCTAGCCTCCAAAATAAAATATCTTGCCTGATACAAACAAAAACATATTGTACCAACATTTTCAAAACCCAGTTATTACCTTACTCTATAAACTTCTTTATAAATATGTCATCTTCTTTAGCTCATTCAAATCATAGTAAACCCAAAAATATACAAGTATTTCTATTTTGTTTACAACTGAAGCATCAACAATAAAAGGCAAGATGAATCAAAGGAAAATCTAGCAAATCATTTCCCAGTTTTTAAAGTTCAAATTGTTTCAAAAAAAAAGAGGTGCTCTGTTTATTTTCAAAACTATGGTGAGTAACTTAAATTTTAAATTACTTAAGTATATATGTTGCTTAATTATTGTCTAAGATGTGAATATATGTTAATGCATTCCTGTGTATATGTGTTACTGCATGTGTGTGTGTTGATAATTGGTAACACACCTCTGTATTTAAGATTTAAGCTCATGTTTCACTTTCAAAAATCATTACTGCTTGATCTACTTGTTGTTAGGACCTAGGATCTAAACAAAATAAGTTTGTTTGATCATAAAGTAAACTTTAAAATATAAATTCAAGTTAAACAAGGTAGAACTGTTCTGAAAGCCTTAAAGAAACAGTCAATGTTTAATAGGAGTGAAATTTCAAACAACTTAAATTATTAATTCAGGTTTATAAATTAAATTCTTATCTGAAATTAGGATTTTTGATACTAAAATTTTATTTTTTAGTTAAGGATTGGTGGTGTAGTCTTAAGTTGTACTGTTTTTGGTTTCTTGGGAATTTCTGATGATCTATGCGGCTGGAGGTGGTCGGGTTGTGTGAGGAGGTGGAGGAGCTTACCCAGGTGATGGGAAAAATGTATGGTTGTTGGTCTGAGCGCGGTGGCGAGGGTGGCTGTCGTTTGAAGTATGCAACCCTAATTTTTATGGTGGTTGAATTTTTGATCACCGCAACTTCCACCGTGCATCGAGTTGCAGGAGGTCTCGGGAGGTGGTAGCTTGGTCAAAGGCGAGTTCATGGCCGAAGCTGTTGACCATCAGGTGGACGGGGTTGGGAGAATGCGGCGTTGACAGGTTCGAGAGGGGAAAAGCTATTGTGTTCCAGGCTTGGGTTTCGAACCCATTTTTGATTCGAGTTGCCGTGACGCATTTGAGTAGTCGTGATGTTATCTGGTGATGCTCGGAGGCGTATTGAAGTCCCTGTGGGTGGCCGGAGGTGGCTGGGGCCACGGTGCACGTGCACCGTGCCCATTGCATTTCTGTAAAGTTTTGTGGGTACCGAGTATTTTTGACTCGGGACATACTCGAGTCACTCGAGTAGGTGACTCGAAGCAAGGGGTGTGAAGACTCGGTGCAGTTTTTGGTTCGCGTCGAGTAAATGGTGGTTCAGGCTTTTACAGAAACCTGGAAACAAAATTTGATTTATTCAACAAATTCCAGTATAACCTATTCAAAAATAAATAATGGATTTAAACTAAGTTTAAATTCAGTTTGTAGTATAAATTCAAGCCTATATTTTGAAATCTAAAATAAAGTTTAAATATTTAAATGAGTTTCAGGTTTACAAACCTGGTAATTTCCAGATTTTTTTTAAAAAAATAAATCTGAAACGAAAGCTCTAACAATGGTTTAAATTTGAATTTTAAAAGTATTGATTCAAATGAATATTGAATCTTAAGGTGTTAAATAGATTTGGCTTTGAAAAATCAAGATTTTAATTCAAGTTGTTAAAGGGAAGTTTAAATCAAAGTTTATAAAACAAAGATAAATTGATGGATTCGAATTTACTTCGAATTCAAATCTGAAAAATTAAATCATTTTTTGTTTTAAAGATAAGTTCAAAATAAAATAGTTTTGAAAGTAAATTTGTTGAGAAAAGTTTTTAAATGGAAAGTAAATAAATTGTTTAACTTGAACTTGCAAGTTAAAACATTAATGTATTTTGGAAATTTAATTTAAATAAAAGTTAGGTAGTTGAATTTAAAAGGGGTTTTCTTATATAAGTTTCATATGTACGTAATTAATGTTATTTACAAGATTATAAATTGAATTTAAATTTGATTAATGTTTAAATAAATAATCCTTTGAATCTTAAATTCAGAATGGAATTTGAATGTAAATTTAAAAGTGTAATGTTCTAATACACATTTATATTAATTAAGTCATTAAATAAGAAATAAATTATCTTAAGAATAATTAAGGCATTAAATGATTTAATTAATAAGATAATAAAGGAATGGTGTATTTATTAAATTTATAAATCAATAATTTAGATTAATTTATAAATAAAGATAAATTAAGAAGTAAATTAAGAGATGGTACTAGTTAATAAAGATAATAAACTAAGGATTACTAATTAATTAATTAATGTGATTAATTTTGATAATTAATCAGATTAATTAGATAATCTATTGTAAATGGTTAAGTGTAATTACTTGATAAAAGTAATTAAGAGATTAATTACTTTTTGTAATTAATTTTGGTAAAATGATTAAATTAAGTTAATTAATTTAGTTTAATTAATTTAAGAAAATCATTTGATAATTGATAAGTATAATTACTTAGTGTATTCAATGGAGCATAATTACTTAAGGAAGTAATTAATGTTAATTACTGAACGTAATTAGTGAAAGATGATGTGTTAATGGAGTAATTTGGATAATTACTTTTGTAATTAATCAGAGGATTAATTAATGGGGATAATTAATTATGGGATACTTAATGTATTAATATAAGTAATTAATGATAATTAATTACTGGAATGTTATTAATCAAAGGTGATTAATAATTGTGTTTAATTAAAGATTAATTACTTAATGTAATTGATTTAATTAAAGTAATTTAATTTAAATCTAAATTAAAGATCATTAATTAATAATTAATGATGTAATTAAGAATTGGTTAATTAAGGAATAATCAATAATAGGGTGATTAATTTATGTAATTAATTAAGAATAAATGTAATTAAGTAAATGAAGTAATTAAATATTAATTACTATAAATGATTTAGGATAATTAAATTTGTGAAATTAATTAAAGACTAATTACTTATTGTAATTATAGAATGATTAATCAAGGGTGTTTAATCAAGATGAATATCTAGAGAATAATTAACTACTTTGATTTATAGTTAATTAATGATTGTATAAGCAGGATTTATAGACAAAGAATTAACTTAATTTACTTTAAATTAATTAGAAATAGAAGTAGTTAATTTAATTCATTTTAAATTAATTATAGATTGTAATTCATAAATCATTGCTTACGGATGAATGATATTGATATTTCATTTGATGATTGTGATCTCAAATATGAGATGAATAATATCTATGTGACATGGATGTTTGGTTTAAGTATGAAAATATTTAATTATCTGTTTGGATGATAATTTTGATTATCTGTTTATGATGATGATATGATTATCTACTGTGATATTATGAATTATCTATCTGTGTGTATTGATAATATTGAATTAAACTGTTAAGACTAAATAGACAACTTGGCCTTAAAAGACACATTTTGGATTTCGATGAGACCGGGATCGGGTTTCCACATTTGGAACATCCGAAAACCACATCAATTCCAAATTAACGATAGGTCGTGAACCTGAAGTGAAGATGAAGATTCAGAATGCAAGGGTTATTGTCGTTAACTCTGAGAGTGATTCCAAAATGAGTGTAACGAGATAATGCCTTCGGTTTCGTTCGAACCCGGAACGAACTTGTATGGATTGAATGCTTTCAACACATCGTCAGGTGGGCGATGAGCATTATAAGAAATGTTTTCTATAAAGGTAATCGTAGCCTCAAGCCTCATCAACCGGGAATGGCTAAAAGAGGGTAGGTGCAGCAAGGTTAGGTGGGTCATGCCCAAGTAGGACAAGGATATTCCCCTGTCTAGATGTCCCTTATTTTCGGCTGTGTGGGCAGTTGATTGCAACAACTGCCGGGGTTATCTTGTTCGGGACTGTTCAGTAAGGAATGGTTCTGGCCTTGTGTTGCAGGGGGTCGGGAGTGATCCTCGGTACGTTGATCTAGGCCACGTACTGTGACGGTCGGTACCCCAGAAGCCCTACCATTGTATGGAATCCACAATCCAATAAGTGCCAACGGTTTTGATTGTATTACCCACTTTTGTGGCTAGTAGCTGGAATTTAATGAATGTAACAATTTCGGCTATTTTCTATTTACTTGAAAACTCTAGACCTATTATAATATCACAGAATTTCAGATCAAATGTATTGGTTAGCGTAAGGTAAAAACTTACCCATGTTAATTTGTGGGGAATCTTACGTGATACCTTTTATTTTCAAAAGATTTTAAAAATTAAGCAACTTTAACCTGTTACTCACACCAGACCCATGTCTGACCCAGAGTTTATTTTTATTTTTCATAAACTCTCGGGTATCCAAATTTTTACGGGTAGCCAAGGGATTCAGGTTAGCTTTGACGAATTCTGGAGGAGCAATGGAGCAGGAGGCTTCAGCGTTAAAGATCTACATATAGTTCCGCTCTGAGTCGTATTGTTTGAGTTGTATTGTATTGAGTTGTATTAACTAGACAGGTGTTTATAACTGTCTAGTATGTGATTTAGTATCTGTATAACTCTGATTAATGTTGTGTACTATGTAAATAATTATGTGATTATTATAATTTATTCATTACGCTGTGAGATTCTGTTGTTGTTGTTCTTTCTTCTCTATCTTTTCTATTTTCTCATCCCTTTCTTTCTTTAAGACGATACGGTTTTCTGGGCTTAGAAACCCGAGTCGTCACAGTTGGTATCAGAGCGCTAGGTTGAGCGAATACCTAGGCTCTTGAGTGTTTTCTTTCCTGAGAGAGCGTATTTGTAATTTTGATATATATATATATATATATATCTACCTATTGTTGGGTTACCTGTTCAGGTTTTCCAATGAGTTATAAAGGTAGATAGGGTAGTGGTGTGCGTAACACGACTACCGATGGTTAGAGTATGAATGGTTGAGGTCGGAAGTGTAATTGTCGAGACTGTAGACCTAATACCGTCTCGAGTGAGCTCTGGGTGGTGTAAGGATTTCATTAATCTCTAAAGGAAATCTGTTAAGGTTCGGAGTTCATCTTTGAAGTGTAGTTTGGATAAGCTGAAGTTTTGATCTGTCGGTTGGACTGAAGTAATTCAAGATATCTTGATACATCAAGGTGTAGTAGTTGTGTGATGAGACACAATGATTATGGATGTCTCCGAAGATGTTCTTTGGGACAAGTTAAGGAAGAGTGTCTATTTCGGTTGTGGCTGTGTTAAGCTGGGTGTTTCTGTTGGTTTGAGGTCCCAGTTTCTCGAAGAGCTTTGGATTAGGAAGTCTTCTGGCTTAGCAGTTTTTCTTGGGTAACTTCAGAAGCAGTAGAGTAATTCCATTTCTTCGATGGATTGGCCACATAAGAGTAAGCTGTTTTGTTTGGTAAAGAGAGAGCAGTATCTTTGGAATTAGGCTGGATCGATCGCAAAAGTGACTTGCGATAGTTTGAGTGTTCTCTTGTGTTTCGGAGATTTTTCTGGATGTCTTCAGGAAGTCAAAGTTTGGTCAGCATCTGAAGATTGAGTTTGGTATCAACTGGATTCCAGGAGTGGTACCGATGGATCAGCTTAGTAATAGGATGATTTTTGAGTTTGGTAAAGTAGCTCAGATTTTGGAGAAACTTCTGAGTTTTATTTTTGGATATGTGAACTTTATTTTTGGAATGTGTTGTCCTGTCTGTGTTCGACTTCAGCAATTTCATTTGTTCAGTCAGAGTTGCGCAGTGGAAGCATGGTGGCAGCTGTTTTAGTTTGAAAGCAATTGGATGTCGTAGTGCTTGGATTAGAGAGTTCTACAGGAAATTTTTCAGGATGGAAGGCCAGTTTGGAGTGCACCTGTTTTATCTTTTCCGGACAAGAGAAGTGAGTTCTGTTTTCTGATTTGGAATAGAGTTGTGTTCTGAGTTTTGGTCGATCTTGCAAAGATCATTTTGTTGGATTGTTTTTGGTTCAGTTTGTTTCTAAGGAACATC
The DNA here is from genome assembly GCA_030765085.1 of Allium cepa. Taxonomy (NCBI): domain Eukaryota; kingdom Viridiplantae; phylum Streptophyta; class Magnoliopsida; order Asparagales; family Amaryllidaceae; genus Allium; species Allium cepa. The sequence continues at coordinate 232,126,189 of CM060938.1, forward strand.
AGCAAGAGTTGAGCTGATCAGGAAAGATGTAGGCAGCACAAGATCGTCCGTAAGATTTTGGGGATAAGATACGAAGGAATTTGGATTCTGAAGTTGGAGATTTGATTTTGGATAAGTGTTTGGTCTTCAGGATTGAATTGTCAGTTTGGATAACTGGAATTCGTTGTGTTTCACGTATCTCTGAGGGAGTACGTGTAAGATCTATCTCTGGTTGTAGAACCAGCAGTTAAGGGAGTTTTGGATGTTGATTCAGACTTGTCTATAGTCTGATATCCTGTCTTGTTTTGTAAATCTAGGTGAGTGGGCTCGGTAGCTTTCTGGTATTGCTTATTTGGGATCTATAGAGCGAGTATCCCGGTATTTATACTTGGGGAAACTCGAGAAAATTCTATCCAGAATCTTTTCTGGATAGTTAGGTTTATTTGTTTGGATAAATTGGTTGCTATGATTGTTAGCTTATGGTTGATATATGCTTGTGTTTAAAATTTAAATCTTTAACTAGATTATTAAATTACCTTTGTTTTAAATTTTGGGGACGAAATTCTTTTAAGGGGGGAGGAATGTGACATCCCGGAAATTTGGGGCAATATCAATTTAATAATCTGTCTAAAATTAAATTAATTTAATAATAATTTGAATTTATTTAATAATCTTCTTTTAAATAAATATTTAACTGATAGTTTAAATTGTTTCTATTTATAATGTATATATGTATATATTTGTATATGTTATAAATAGATAAGTTTTGCTTTTAAATTTAAATAAATAAAGTTATGTTTTCTAATTCTAAGATTTTTGGTAAATTTGGAAATTTGATTTAATTTAGTATTTAGCTATTAAATGGATAATCATATGTTTTTATTTACTCAAGATAAATTTAATTTGTTTAAAAATAAATTCTAGCCTAGGTTTAAATTTAAATAAAAAGATTGTTTTGTTCTTTTTAATTTAGCTTTATAAAATAAGTAATTTATATTTTGAAGAGATTGTTTCTTTTATAAATTATTTTAAGTTAATAATGAGTTTTATTTAAACAATATAATAATGTAATGCTTTTTCAAATGAATTTTAATGGAAATTGTTATTTCAAATCTATTTATAAAGGGAAGCTATGATTTGAAATTTCAAAAAAATGAAGTCTTTAAAATTGTTTAAAGTAAAATAAACTTTATAACTATTAAGCAAAAAGTATAGATCAAATAATGGTTACAAACGTAAGTAATAAATAAATAATAAGTAAATGGAGTATTTAATAGTTTAAGTTTAAAAATAAAAGAAAGGTAGAATTGTAAATTTGTTTAAGTATAAAAGTACGTATCTATACTTAGGTTAAAAACGTATAACATTTGCTAGAACAACTTTGTGTATGTACATGAGCTAGGCAGGCAAGAATATATATGTATAAAGTACAAAAGCAAGCTGGGTTTGTGTAAAATAAAATAAAGTGCTGATGGTTGTAGAATAAGACTCGGGCAAGAAAAGGAAATAAAATGCAAAAGTTAACAAAGCAAAGTAAAGTAAAAAAATTAAAGAGTAAGGCTTGTAGGTAGTTTGTAGAGCAAGCTAATGCAAAGCAAAGTTAAGAAACAAACAAAGAAAAAAAATATGAACATAAAATTAGCTTAGTAGGGAACACAAAGTACATTAGCATTAAAATGTTTTCATCTTAGCATAAACTTATGTCATTTCGAATTGTATAAAATCATTCTAGCCTTCAAAATAAAATATCTTGCCTCATACAAACAAAAACATGTACCGGCATTTGCAAAACCCAGTTATTACCTTCCTCTATAAACTTCTTTATATACATGCCATCTTCTTTAGCTCATTCAAATCATAGTAAACCCAAAAATATACAAGTATTTCTATTTTGTTTACAACTGAAGCATCAACAACAAAAGGTAAGATGAATCAAAGGAAAATCTAGCAAATCATTTCCCGGTTTTTAAAGTTCAAATTGTTTCAGAAAAAAAAGAGGTGCTCTGTTTATTTTCAAAACTATGGTGAGTAACTTAAAATTTAAATTACTTAAGTATATATGTTGCTTAATTATTGTCTGAGATGTGAATATATCTTAATGCATTCCTGTGTATATGTGTTACTGCATGTGTGTGTGTTGATAACTGGTAACACACCTCTGTATTTAAGATTTAAGCTCATGTTTCACTTTCAAAAATCATTACTGCTTGATCTACTTGTTGTTAGGACCTAGGATCTAAACAAAATAAGTTTGTTTGATCATAAAGTAAACTTTAAAATATAAATTCAAGTTAAATAAGGTAGAACTGTTCTGAAAGCCTTAAAGAAACAGTCAATGTTTAATAGGAGTGAAATTTCAAACAACTTAAATTATTAATTCAGGTTTATAAATTAAATTCTTATCTCAAATTAGGATTTTTGATACTAAAATTTTATTTTTTAGTTAAGGATTGGTGGTGTAGTCTTAAGTTGTACTGTTTTTGGTTTTTTGGGAATTTCTGATGATCTATGCGGCCAGAGGTGGTCGTGTTGTGTGAGGAGGTGGAGGAGCTTACCCAGTGATGGGAAAAATGTATGGTTGTTGGTCTGAGCGCGGTGGCGAGGGTGGCTGTCGTTTGAAGTATGCAACCCTAATTTTTATGGTGGTTGAATTTTTGATCACCGCAACTTCCACCGTGCATCGAGTTGCAGGAGGTCTCGGGAGGTGGTAGCTTGGTCAAAGGCGAGTTCATGGTCGGAGCTGTTGGCCATCAGGTGGACGGGGTTGGGAGAATACGGCGTTGACAGGTTCGAGAAGGGAAAAGCTATTGTGTTCCAGGCTTGGGTTTCGAACCCATTTTCGATTCGAGTTGTCGTGATGCATTTGAGTGGTCGTGATGTTATCTGGTGATGCTCGGCGGTGTATTGAAGTCCCTGTGGGTGGCCGGAGGTAGCTGGGGCCACGGTGCACGTGCATCGTGCCCATTGCAGTTCTGTAAATTTTTGTGGGCACCGAGTATTTTTGACTCGGGACATACTCGAGTCACTCGAGTAGGTGACTCGAAGCAAGGGGTGTGAAGACTCGGTGCAGTTTTTGGTTCGCGTCGAGTAAATGGTGGTTCATGCTTTTGCAGAAACCTGGAAACAAAATTTGATTTTTCAACAAATTCCAATGTAACCTATACAAAAATAAACGATGGATTTAAACTAAGTTTAAATTCAGTTTGCAGTATAAATTCAAACCAATATTTTGAAATCTAAAATAATGTTTGAATATCTAAATGAGTTTCAGGTTTACAAACCTGATAATTTCCAGATTTTTAAAAAAAAATTAAATCTGAAACAAAAGCTCTAACAATGGTTTAAATTTGAATTTTAAAAGTATTGATTCAAATGAATATTGAATCTTAAGGTGTTAAATAGATTTGGCTTTGAAAAATCAAGATTTTAATTCAAGTTGTTAAAGGGAAGTTTAAATCAAAGTTTTTAAAACAAAGATAAATTGATGGATTCGAGTTTACTTCGAATTCAAATCTGAAAAATTAAATCAGTTTTTGTTTTAAAGATAAGTTGAAAATAAAATAGTTTTGAAAGTAAATTTGTTGAGAAAATTTTTTAAATGGAAAGTAAATAATTGTTTAACTTGAACTTGCAAGTTAAAACATTAATGTATTTTGGAAGTTTAAATTTAAATAAAAGTTAGGTAGTTGAATTTAAAAGGGGTTTTCTTATATAAGTTTCGTATGTACATAATTAATGTTATTTACAAGATTATAAATTGAATTTAAATTTGATTAATGTTTAAATAAATAATCCTTTGAATCTTAAATTCAGAATGGAATTTGAATGTAAATTTAAAAGTGTAATGTTCTAATACACATTTATATTAATTAAGTCATTAAATAAGAAATAAATTATCTTAAGAATAATTAAGGCATTAAATGATTTAATTAATAAAATAATAAAGGATTGGTGTATTTATTAAATTTATAAATCAATAATTTAGATTAATTTATAAATAAAGATAAATTAAGAAGTAAATTAAGAGATGGTACTAGTTAATAAAGATAAAAAACTAAGGATTATTAATTAATTAATTAATGTGATTAATTTTGATAATTAATCAGATTAATTAGATAATCTATTGTAAATGGTAAAGTGTAATTACTTGATAAAAGTAATTAAGAGATTAATTACTTTTTGTAATTAATTTTGGTAAAATAATTAAATTAAGTTAATTAATTTAGTTTAATTAATTTAAGAAAATCATTTGATAATTGATAAGTATAATTACTTAGTGTATTCAATGGAGCATAATTACTTAAGGAAGTAATTAATGTTAATTACTGAACGTAATTAGTGAAAGATGATGTGTTAATGGAGTAATTTGGATAATTACTTTTGTACTTAATCAGAGGATTAATTAATGGAGATAATTAATTATGGGATACTTAATGTATTAATATAAGTAATTAATGATAATTAATTACTGGAATGTTATTAATCAAAGGTAATTAATAATTGTGTTTAATTAAAGATTAATTACTTAATGTAATTGATTTAATTAAAGTAATTTAATTTAAATCTAAATTAAAGATCATTAATTAATAATTAATGATGTAATTAAGAATTGGTTAATTAAGGAATAATCAATAATAGGGTGATTAATTTATGTAATTAATTAAGAATAAATGTAATTAAGTAAATGAAGTAATTAAATGTTAATTGCTATAAATGATTTAGGATGATTAAATTTGTGAAATTAATTAAAGACAAATTACTTATTGTAATTAGAGAATGATTAATCAAGGGTGTTTAATCAAGATGAATATCTAGAGAATAATTAACTAATTTGATTTATAGTTAATTAATGATTGTATAAGCAGGATTTATAGACAAAGAATTAATTTAATGTACTTTAAATTAATTAGAAATAGAAGTAGTTAATTTAATTCATTTTAAATTAATTATAGATTGTGATTCATAAATCATTGCTTATGGATGAATGATATTGATATTTCATTTGATGATTGTGATCTCAGATATGAGATGAATAATATCTATGTGACATGGATGTTTGGTTTAAGTATGAAAATATTTAATTATCTATTTGGATGATAATTTTGATTATCTGTTTATGATGATGATATGATTATCTACTGTGATATTATGAATTATCTATCTGTGTGTATTGATAATATTGAATTAAACTGTTAAGACTAAATAGACAACTTGGCCTTAAAAGACACATTTTGGATTTCGATGAGACCGGGATCGGGTTTCCACATTTGGAACATCCAAAAACCACATCGATTCCAAATTAACGATAGGTCGTGAATCTGAAGTGAAGATGAAGATTAAAAATGCAAGGGTTATTGTCGTTAACTCTGAGGGTGATTCTAAAATGAGTGTAACGAGATAATGCCTTCGGTTTCGTTCGAACCCGGAACGAACTTGTATGGATTGAATGCTTTCAACACATCGTCAGGTGGGCGATGAGCATTCTAAGAAATGTTTTCTATAAAGGTAATCGTAGCCTCAAGCCTCATCAACCGGGAATGGATAAAACATGGGAGGTGCAGCTAGGTTAGGTGGGTCATGCCCAAGCAGGACAAGGATATTACTCTATCTAGATGTCCCTTATTTTCGGCTATGTGGGCGGTTGATTGCAACAACTGCCGGGGTTATCTTGTTCGGGACTGTTCAGTAAGGAATGGTTTCGGCCTTGTGTTGCAGGGGGTCGGGAGTGATTCTCGGTACGTTGATCTAGGCCACGTACTGTGACGGGCGGTACCCCAGTAGCCCTGCCATTGTATGGAATCCACAATCCAATAAGTGCCAACGGTTTTGATTGTATTACCCACTTTTGTGGCTAGTAGATGGAATTTAATGAATGTAACAATTTTGGCTATTTTCTATTTACTTGAAAACCCTAGACCTATTATAATATCACAGAATTTCCTATCAAATGTTTTGGTTAGCGTAAGGTAAAAACTTACCCATGTTTATTTGTGGGGAGTCTTACGTGGTACCTTTTATTTTCAAAAGATTTTCAAAATTAAGCAACTTTAACATGTTACTCACACCAGACCCATGTCTGACCCGGAGTTTATTTTTGTTTTTCATAAACTCTCGGGTACCCAAATTTTTACGGGTAGCCAAGGGATTCAGGTTAGATTTGACGAATTTTGGAGGAGCAATGGAGCAGGGGGCTTCAGCATTGTATATTTACATATAGTTCCGCTGTATTGGTATCTCTGAGTCATATTGTTTGAGTTGTATTGTATTGAGTTGTATTAACTAGACAGGTGTTTATAACTGTCTAGTATGTGATGTAGTATCTGTATAACTCTGATTAATGTGGTGTACTATGTAAATACTTATGTGATTATTATAATTTAGTCATTCCGCTGTGAGATTCTGATGTTGTTGTTCTTTCTTCTCTATCTTTTCTATTTTCTCATCCCTTTCTTTCTTCAAGACGATACGGTTTTCTGGGCTTAGAAACCCGAGTCGTCACAAGAGAAAACTGCATTTCAAAATATTCTATTTACATTTAAAACTGTAAATTTTATATTTGGAAACTTCGTTGCAACATATTTTAAATTTCCCGAAAAAACACTATTCATTATTAAAATAACCCCTCGTTATTTAAAACAATTTATAATATCTTATAAAATTTCTCACCAGAAAGCCACTCTTCCACATTTATCCACTGATAAATTTCCCGCTTTATTTATAGTTACAAATTTACCAATTTCATCCTTTATCCAAACCAAATTCCAAATTTGATTCCTTTAAATTCTTATTTAACAATTTCCTTTATTTCTTTTTAATAACCCAATTAAATCTATTTATAATTAAATCCTGGATTTGTAATTTCTCCAACAATAGCACGGTACAATTTAATTTCAGGTTATCAATCACAATATATAAAAAGATTGCATCATCAATTATAAAGATGATTACTATATTGTGAGGAACCCCGTTGGATTCCTCCAGCCTGTTTTCCCTACATCCACAAATATTAGCACATCACATATATAAATTTTCATTTCAGACTGATACAACATTTATATTCAACCAATCACATGGACATTTATTTTAATCAGCTAACATTCCAGATGTGAGTGAGATTTACTCACCTTGAGTTTCGGCGAGCGTTCGAAATTTTAAATTAAGCCGAATCGTTCGATTTAATCTAAAATTTCCACTGGCCCCAATCGTCTTCAAACTTGCGCTGCAGCGTAGAGTACGTTGATGCGATTCCGGCGCTATCAAAATCGTCGAAATTTGATAACGTATGATCAAGTTACGGATTTTTAAAGTTTGAATACTAAATTTAAAACAAATTTCTTATCTTTTATTTAATTTTATTTTTACCAAGCAAGATCTGGCCACAGGTCTACAGAAAATCACGGTCATTCCTACTGCTTCTTCTACAACACGCGACGTCCCCAGGAACAAAGAACCCATCGTTGCCGTGATTAGGGTTTCATATCGCGGCTACTTCGACACAATAATGTACGATCAGGAACCACCACTGCAAAGCTCACCACTCACTTTCCCTTAGACCGAAGTCTTGATGAACTCGAGCTCCCCAATGTCACATGATTTGCGTGCGAACGGGACGCGTTCGAACTCCCCTAACCGCCCATCCACTTCGCCATATTCCATCACACCCGTTCACTTCGAAGATCTCGAAGTCCCCTTCGATTCTCCAGTAGAAAGTTTCTTGAATAGATGCAAGGATTGAGAGAAAATTGAGGAGGAACGAGGGACGTTTTCGGCCATGAAATATAATAGAGGCGGCGGCTACTGAGAATGATTAGGGTTTGAGCAATGTAAAGTATATCTAATATAATTTAATATTATTTTATTAATGAAATTCTCAATTTAACATCATATGCAAACGAACTCCAAACTACGCGTTCTGATAGGCGTTTCTAGGATTTTTCCGCGTTTCGGACACAACGGAACAAGTTTCGTAGTCTAATTCGGTCATACATGCGAGTTATGGAATTAAACGATCAATTTAAAATTAAATCGACTAAAGTACTTTCTATGCGTTTATAGCTACCGGGGTCAAACGACAACTCCGATTGCTACGAAAATTGAAATCCGATAATAACTAACTATTACGGATCCAATGGAACTAGTTTCGTCGAATTCCGAGACTGCGCCCCGGAAGGCTATTTTAACTCGTCTATTAAATCGAGCGATTTCTGAAATTGTCAAAAACGCTTAAAGTTTTCACTTTTAAAAATTTTACAAACTTAATAATAAATCATATAAAATTTATAATCGCATTAAAAATTATTCTGACTCATTCCGGATTTAAATCTCACTAATTGCAATATTTTATTATTAAATTTTACGATTAAATTAATACAAAATTTCAAATAATAACTGATTAACTTTTAAATTCTTCTAAAAATCCAACAACACTTTTTAAAATCCAAATGGACTAAAAGTAAATTTTAAAAACATTTTTATCACTATTTACACTTTTTAAAATCCAACAACTCATTTGCTTTATTTATACTCAAAGCTTTGGTTTCCACGTTATCTTAAAAACAACTTTCCAAGTTAATTAAAATTTTCAAAATCCCAAAATTTTCTAACTGCCAAAATTTCTGAAAAATTTTGGCAGAGCCTCCCTTGCACGGAGGAGCTTTCGCGATATCGCGATACAAATAAATATATGTACATCGACCCACACGGTCGGAAACCAAAATATATCACAATATACATATCAATTTCCCAATTATATTTGCGTAGGCGTACCTTCTTAGCAAATTTTTAAAGCAAGCGGCTAATATAACGCATATACGCGCACCAACTCTATTGAACGCCTTCCGTACCTGTACTTACTCAACAAACTCATCAGTTTTCAAAGATATGAACATTTTAACAACATTTCCAATATAAATGTAAGCCAAACATATCCATTTCATAATCAAATCAACAATTTGCACGATTTCATAAGTAAATCATATTTTATAGCATGTATAAAGTTCCTTTTCTAGTTCCAAACTCCATTTTATTTCACACAAATGATTTACATACAAGTTTACCATTCTCAATTCATAATTACTACCACCAATTCATCTTCAAAATTATAAACATATGCTTCACTATTTCAATTTACTTCAATTTAAATTCAAATTGATTCACAATCTAATGTACTTCCAATTTGATTTATTTGCATTTCTTTTCCAAATTTAAACTTCATTATATTCCACTCGAATGACTTACATCCGAGTTGCAAATGTTAGATTCACATTCACTTCAATAAGAGTAATATAAGCTTTTGATTCAATTACTTTTCTTTTTAATTAACCTGCATTTACATACAACCCACTAAATAGATTCTAATCCATTTCCCATTATTCAAATATCAATTTCATTTACTTCTTTTAATTCATTCACTTAAGTTTATCAACTAATTTCTATGTAGGTTGGTTATTCAAACAAATAACCAATTCTTAAGCTTATAACCGGTTAAAACTAATTTCCGACTTAGATACATATTAATTTTGTTCAATTCTGCATGGTTCACAATCCAAGCATTCTTACTTTATCACATTTATTGAAGTAAATCTCCAATTTTATATCTCCAATTCATTATCCATATAGGTTTATATTAATATTCATTCAATTCTGGCTTATATACAATCATACGTTCTTGTTTCATCTCAAGAATTAATTAAAAGTCTTTTTCACTCTCATTTCAATTTATTAGTCTCAACAAATTCCATTCAAGATTACTCAATAACGCTTTTCCACGCTTATTTTTGGCTTTCTTACAATTTGATTTCATTTAATTCTCATTCAACCAAATTTCAATTACATTAAATTTGATTAGTATATTTATTTAATTCCAATTCTCATTCACCCATTTATTTTCGGATTTATTTTATTAATAACAAGGCCCCTTCACATTATTTCACCCACTAGAATTTATTTACAATTCAAGCCATCACTATTATAATCTAATTCCATTATTCATTCACACTTCCAATATTTATTACCACAAATTTAAATCCCATGCCACAATTGGATTTTTATTTACTTTCCAAATTTTGACCAAACTATCAAAATTCTATTCATGCCAATACAAATTCCATTTAATTTAGCTTACACTAAATTCATTCTCAAATAATTCCTTTGAATTTAGTTGAGTTAAAACTTTATTCACACAATATCATTCTTACTTCTCTAAATTAAATTTCCTTACAATTTAATTCTTTTCCAATTCTAATTCAAGTTCGACCAAATTTAGTTAGCCGTCTTGAATTTATACCATTTCCTTTACTATCTTAAATAAGAATTAAATTTCATTCATTTCTATTCATAAAACAATTGAATCTTGTTTTTAATTAAATCCAAATCCATCTCAATTCCATTCAATTGAAGTTAAATCCAATTCAATTCAAATTTTAAAATTTTCATATACAAGTTCAAACCTTATTTACTGACTTAAGTTCATTCACATCTTTTATAATTTATATTTTCTTCACCTTATTTCAATTCACATTTCCTTCGAGATTAGGTTTGAATTCTCCATACCATTCAACTATTTCCCATTTGTGATTATAATTTCATTTTACTTGGGTTTACAATCTGATTTTCTATTCTTACATTCACCAACTTAATTACTTTCAAGGTTTATATTGCTCATTAGAGTCATTTTCACCTTATAATCACAATTCCAAATTTTATATATATGTATATATCACTGAGTCCTTAAGGATACAAATTTTTCTTTCCCCATAATCCTTTGCAAAATTTAAATCCATAATTTTCAGATCACAAGTATAACACTTAATAGCTTATGAGTACAATTTATTGTACAATGACCCATGATTACCAAGTTATTTTACATTTCAATTTAATCCAAATCAATTTAATTCTAAGTTCAATTTATTTAACTTATCCCAAGTTAAATTCAAATTTTCTGTCCACTTCAATTGTAACGATCCCAGTTTAATGACGAATTTAAATTTATAATTTAATCGAATTTTTGGATTAAATTATGGATTTGTTTTGAAATTTTCAAATTTAATAAGATGTATATACTAATATATTTTAAAATTTGGGTTTGAAGCTCAAAATAAATGTTTTCAGTTGAATTGAATTATAAGTAAAGTGTTTAAAATAAAATAGACTAAAACTACTTATCAATATTGAATATAAATATAAAGTGTAAAATAAAATATATGTATAAATTTAATACCTGATAGTTAAACCATAAATAGAAATCAAATTTAAGCATTTATGTTAATAATAAAACTATAGGATAATAACAAAAGAAATACAAAGGAAAATCTAAGTACATATGAAATATAGAGTAAGAGGAAAAAAAATAGAATACAAAGCATGAAACAAATATGAAAAGTAAGTGAACAAAATGAGAAACACAAAACTGCAAACATACATAATTTAAACAAGAAAAAAACAAAGGTCATCGCGGTAAACAATTGTCTACAATATAAAACTGCAAACATATGAAACTAAATAAAATCAAATGAATTTTTATACAAGCATAAGTACATACAAATAGAATAGGTTGTAACTAAGAAAGGGAGCACCTGCATTTAATGCTTGAATCTTTAGCATGCCATAATGTATTTATCAGCCCCCAAAACATGATCTTTAGCCACCATAAAATCATTTCAGCTGAGAAACAAAATGTATTAAGGCTTGCAAATGAATACAACAAACAAAATATAATATCCATAAAACTGTATATGCATGATTCACATAGCCTAGTTGTAAATAAAGACAATTAAATTTAATGCTTTCATTTCCTTAACACAAAACATATCTTTTAGCCGAAATAAGATATGCAAAGCACAAGCTTGTAAAAGAAGATAAAATAAAAAGATTAGTATAGCTTGTACACCTAATAGCTTATGCATTTAATGCCAAATCTTTTCAGCATGTAAAAGATCTTCCCAGCCGAAACAAAGCATTGTTAGTCAACAAAAGAAAATACTTATAGCCTTCCCCTATACACACTGTCCTCTCTATATATTTATATGCTTATGTCTGCCTTATTTCATTTAGTTCAAAACCAAATTTAGCAAGCTAAAGAAAAATGCAAATTTAACATTGCTTCAGTTCAAAAAAAAAAAAGCAAACTTGAAAAAAAAATATCAGTTACACCTAAAAGCAAAGCAAAAGTTGCAAATCACCATTTACAAGTATCAAAGGAAAAGAAAAGACAAGATTCAAAGAAACTCAATACTGCAGTTTTAAAAACAGGAAGCAGCCTCTGTTTCAAAACTTTTCAGGTGAGCGAATTTTTAAAACCTATATGTACTTTGATTTGTATGCGATCAGTGTTAGATGGTTGCTTGAGTAATATGTTAGTATGAATGTGAAATTCTTGAATAAATATATATGATTGTGGATACATTTATGTCTGTTTACAGGCATATGTCTTTGGTTTCAAAGTCTCAGGTTTTAAACTCAATTGAAGAAAACTCATAGTTCATCAACTAATAACATTTAGACCATGATATTTGAAGAAAAGTTGTTAATAATACTCTAATCTAAAATTTTAAAAATAATTTTAAGAGAAAAAAGTTAAGTTAATACTGTATAAAATATTATTTACAGTAAAATCACCATGAATCAGTAAATTTGAGTATTTTAAATTTTGAATTCTAATCATACAAGCATGTTCGAATTGTAAAATGATGATTTTAGGTGCAAACCCCATGATTTTCAAGTTGCTAAATCTCGAATATGAGTGGGTTGAACGAAAATTGCTTTTTTGTCAAATTCATTCAATTGGTGAAATTAAATCCTTTGAATTTTGGTTAGAAGAAGGACTCGGCATCAAGTATCATGGGAAAAATATTGAAAAAAAATTCTATTTCATAAATTGATGAGTCGAGAACAATGTAGGGTTTAAGGATTGCGAAAAGTGGCAGTTGGGTTTCGAGCTCGTGCACGCTCATCAATGCGTCGAGCGTGGCCGAATCTGGGGGGGAGATACTCGAGACATGGACAGAGGCGTGGATGGAGTGGAGGCAGTGCTGGTGGTCAGAGGTGAGTTGGCGAGTAAATTCTTTGGTTGGAGGTCTGGTTCGAGTGGTTCGAGCTATGCTCGATTTTGATTCCCAGTAAAATTTGGGAATTTGCATGCTCGCGATGCTTGGGGATGCCATCGATGACGTGATGGTGATCGGAATGACGATCGAAAGGGTGGCTGTCAACGGTGCACGTGCACGCGTGCTAGTTGGGTATCACGTGTATCTGTTGTTTTTCCAGAAGATGATGGAAGGAGAAAAATGAACATACAGGGAGGGGTCTCGGGAGATTTGTAAAAGAACTGATGTGTTTACTCGAGTTTGTGAGTTGATTACCTGATGCGTTCGTTTTAAAATTAAGTTCAAGCTTAACTCACTGGGGAAAAAAAAAGAGGAAGAAGAACGCGAGAGGGAGACGGGGAAGACAGCGGGGAACCCGAGTTTGAACTCGAATCAAGGCATGGGATGTCTCGAGTAGTTTTTCTGTCAAACTGAAAAGTATGTTTTGTTTTTAAATAAAAATATATCAAGTAAGCACTCGTTTCTCAGTCAGATGAAAAACACTGTAAATTCAAATAATTGTTTAACAATTAAGCTTAAAACTTTAACACAGGTTTTAACTACTTTAGTTAATGCTTAACTGTGTTTTAAAACCTTGTTAATATTTTAATTAAGTAATAAATTTAATTAAGTATAAAGTAATTAACAATTAAGTTTAGTAGTTAATAATGAATTGATTTTCAACTTTAAAGGAAGATTTTTTTTTAAATGTTAATCAAGTTGAATGATTAATTACATTATAATTGTAAATAGGGATTTATTAATGGTTAAGTGATAAATAAAGGGTAATTAACCACTTAAGTAATTTAATGAATGGTTAAGTTATTTAATGAATGATTAATAGTTAATTAAGTAATTTAATTTAGAATTAAATAAATGAATAATTAAGTACTTAATTAAATAGTGTGAATAAAGTAATTAAGAAATTAAGACTTAATAATTGATTAAAGATTGATTTGTTAATTTACTAATTTGGAATGAAACAAGTAATCGATTGATAATTAATGATCAAATTTAAACAGGGTTAAATAATTAATCCTCAAGTAATTAATTTTAAATTGAATTAATTACAATAAGAGTTAAAGATGATTGCTTGTGGATTATGCATGTAGGATATCTGATTTGTTGTAAAATGGATTGATATTTCTATTTGAAATTATGATGCCATGAGATGTGAATTACTATGTGCTGGATTTTGATTGGTGAGTTTATTCTGTATATCTATGTGAAAACCCTTTAGCCTGTAAAACGGCATTTAAATTTCGATGCGACAGGGAGTCGGATTCCAGTTGGTTATCCGAAACCCACATCGAATCGTAGTTATGAACCTTTGTGATTGATAAATTTATTTATCTATGAATCTGTGAATGAAGATAAGCGTTATTGATTATATCGCTTATCAATATTGTTTATATCTGTGATGATTGATGTTGTGCACTATTGTGTAAAACCCTGGACCACGCTCATACACACAAAAATATGGATTTCACGTGGAAATCGGTTAAATCACAGATTTTTAAATAAGTTTGAATTTGAATTTTAAATTCAAATAGTTTTGGAAATAAATTAAGTTTACTGTGAAAAGCTTTTGAAAAGCTATTTTAAAAATAAAGGTTATTTTTGAATAACTAATAAAGATTTGAAAATTTAATAATCGGATTTAAATTGAAATTTAAATATCTGAAATTGAATTTTATATTCAGTACTTATAATTTAAAAAGGACTTTACAAGTTATATGGGTTTAAACCGTTTTAAGCGTTGATTTGGAAATTTGAATTAAACCAGAGATTGTAACTTGTATAAATGGAATAGGGTTTTTCCGAAATAAAACTATGGTTTCAAAATGATAAAAATCTTTCATATGAGTAATGAACTTTCAATTTATATTAAAAGAATTTCAAGTCTGAATTGAAAATGATTTTTCCAAGTTATGGGCGAATCTTTGGAAACAAGTTTTGAAAGCTATGAGATAAATCATTGATTTAAGGATTTAATGAATTAAATCTAATTGAAATGGAAATTTCTTTGAAATCCGAGAATGAATCTTTGTGAAACTGAGTGAACTGTGTGAAGTAAATCTTTTGTTTAAAGGATTTGAAATGGTAATTGGTTTAAACCATTTGAAAGGAAGTTTGAATCATTAAGTTGTGACTTAATTGAAATCCCATATCCATATGTTTTTAAATGTTGCGCTCACTATTCGGTTTAGCCGGGAGAGGACCTTTGTGTCGTATAACCCATTTCGAATATGTGATACATCGTTATGGATATCATTTGAAGACCGGTGGTGAAGACCGGGTATTTGCGAGAACGATAGGATGACCTATTGATTGTCTCTGCACTGAATCACGCCGGTATAGAGATTTCCTAAGTGATGGGAAGTCCGATCGGGATTGTGAACACCCGGATTTGCAAGGGCTTCTTTGGAAGTGCCTTCGGTTCTGTTCGAACCCGGAACAGACTTGTATGGATTGTATGTCGGACATTACATTTTGAGATATAAAGCAGATTTCTTTCAAATACATTTCTATTGGTGGCGGAGAATTTATTCTCTTAGCTTAACACCCTTCTCTGAGACGTACGAGCTCAGAGGTTATGTAGTTGAAGGTTATCAGCGATATATTCCCAACTTGGTAATGTGGCATGCTGAGTGCTGCTGATCATTGGTTGATCAAAGCATGGCTTTGTGAAAAGCGTAGCTTTGTGGACGAGACTTCGTCGAGCCTCACAACCCGGTAATGGTCGAAACAGGAATTGTGCGGCAAGGTTTCAAGGGTAGCTCCCCAAGGGTATGACCATTCCTTCTGGAAAAGGGTAGTATCATGGTATGGAGCCCAGATACTTACTCATGTGGACACACTTTATTTATTACTGTGTGATGTTGTTGGTTAGAGAGCTCTCGTATAAAGGTCCCAAAGGACCGGGGGTGGCATATCTGAGGTTCTGTATATTCCCCGGGAAGGGGGGTAGCTGGCCTTGTTTAGCAGAGATCCGGTTAGGTTCTTGGGGCGTCCTGCCAGAGGCGTTCCCATGTGGCAATACGAAGTTCCTTAGCCTGACCATTTGTTGGAAAAATCCATTCATCCAATACGAGCCTTGTACGGCTTTAGTTGTATTACCTGCCATTCACTTATGGTGGCGCCCCACTGTTTGGATGGTAGCTATAGTAGGCATAGTTCGAAATGTCTATGCTGGCTAAGATTTATATTCTACTTTCGAAATGCTTTTCTACACTGTGCACTTATAATAATAATATCAAAGAAAGTTTTCTGCGTATCAAGCATATTTGACTATCATAAGGAGAAATCTCCTCCGATTCTGCGTTTGCATTGTGTGTGTGGCGGGAGGCCTTATGGTAGTTTCATTTTCCAAAATCATTGCGATTTTGAAATTTAAATCTTTGATTATTTTTAAAAGACAAACTGTTTTCGTTTGCTCATACCAGTTCCATGACTGACCCGGAGTTTATTGTTCCTTTCCTAAACTCTGGGTGCCCACAAATTTTCCACACGGGCAGTCTAGAGTTTGGTTTTTCAGAAAGTTAGGTTCAGTAGATTATATGGAGCTAGTTCAGTCTTTTGGATATGGACTACACTTGTTTATCTTGGAGCAATCTGGATAATGGATCGAGCTAGGAGTTTTGGAGCTTTAACTTTGGAGTTTGGTTTGGTGCTGCAGTATTAGGATTCTGTGAAGACTTATTTCATATTGTATCATGTTTCGTTGTATTTTGTATATGTATATTCTCTGATGTTGATGATTATCATTGTATCATATTGATGTATCGGATATTGTATTCATGTTGTATCAGTGATATCATCTTATTTTTCCGCTGTGATATTTATCATCTAATGGGTGTTGCAAGCTCCGACGATACGAATTCAATGTTGCTATCGGATATCGAGTTCGGGTCGTCACAATTGGTATCAGAGCTGAAGGTTGAGTAAGAACTTTAGCTATGGAGTGTAACACATTAGATGACTCATTAGAGATAGGGTGAAGTATACCCTAGAACGAGTACAACCAGTGGAACCAATCTAAATTTCTTAATCTATTCTCTTTATCTGTTGTTATTCTCTAAGATATTTCGTCCGAATGCCTAAATTGGATTTCTTACTATTCACAGATGGTAAGAATGAGTGGAAGAAGAGGACGAAATAGGAGACAGGAAAGTACCACTTCAGCTGGTCAAAGCCCTGCAACGACAGATATTCCCATTCAATCTCAATCAAATTTGGCTAATTTACATCAAAATTATTCTAGACTTGGTGGAAAGCCGTTCACTGGCAAAGAAAGTGTTATCGAAGCACAAGCCTGGATACGATCGTGTGAAAGGATTTTCAAGGGATTAAAATTAGAAGATGATCAGATGCGATTGATAGCTTCTTGGCAACTCCAGGAAGAGGCTTTAATTTGGTGGGAAACTGTTACCTTGGATGCTTCGGCAGATCAATTTACTTGGAGTCGTTTCAAGGAAGTGTTTGAGCAACGATTTATGCCGTCTGCTGGTATCTCTAGAATATACCGGGAGTTTGTGGATTTGAAGCAAGAAAGTTTATCATTTGAGGAATACTTAAATAAACTTACTGAATTATCTCGATTTGGTCCAGAATTGGTGAATAACTCGTTAAAGAAGAATGAAAAGTTTATTCGAGGAATGAACAAGGAATTTCAGGAACGAATGACTGCTCACGTCAAGGAATATTTTTCTGAATTAGTTGATGATATAATACTCTGGAAAAGCAAGAAGATCCGGAGAAGAATGGAAGTACAAGTAAATTGAATTGGAGAAAAAGGAAGTTTGGTGGTAAGAAATCGAAGAAAAATAAAGGAAAGAAGGATGTACAGAAGAAGAAGAAGGATGTTACTTGTCTCAATTGTTTGGAGAAAGGTCACTACTCAGATAAATGCAAGAATGATTGGAAGCCAGGAATAAGAGAACCATTTATGAGGCCAGATCAGGAATCTACGGGATGCTATAAATGCCGCAAGCCGGGACACAGGATCAACAACTGTCCAGCTTATAAGCAACTCTAGAAAAAATATGCAATCAAAGACGATTCTTCAACCTCAAAAGCTAATTAAGGAAATAAATTTTATAAGGTAACCTTCTCGTTTACAATTAAATTGTTTGAATTTTGTTCGACATGGAAACTATCCTTAGTTTTTCAGTAAATCGTAAATAAGTTAAATCTTGAATCTAAGATCGTGGTCGAATCTATTTCTGCCTATTTCATTGGATTTCGATATTATCTACGAACGGTTAGTTATCCCTTCGAACTAACCAATACTATGTATACTTCGTAGATCAGATAACCTAATTGTTTCGTAATTGATTGAGTTTGTTCTCATATCTATTGTTGATATTCTGATTTGGTAAACCAAATGCAGAATTTATATTCGCTTTGATTTGGAAAGATATTTCTCTATCTTTCATCTATCTTTGTTGTCTCCTTGGCAAATTTCGAGGATGAAATTTCTTAACGAGGGGAATCTGTAACGATCCCAGTTTAATGACGAATTTAAATTTATAATTTAATCGAACTTTTGGATTAAATTATGGATTTGTTTGAAATTTTCAAATTTAATAAGATGTATATACTAATATATTTTAAAATTGGGTTTGAAGCTCAAAATAAATGTTTTCAGTTGAATTGAATTATAAGTAAAGTGTTTAAAATAAAATAGACTAAAACTACTTATCAATATTGAATATAAATATAAAGTGTAAAATAAAATATATGTATAATTAATACCTGATAGTTAAACCATAAATAGAAATCAAATTTAAGCATTTATGTTAATAATAAAACTATAGGATAATAACAAAAGAAATACAAAGAAAAATCTAAGTACATATGAAATATAGAGTAAGAGGAAAAAAAATAGAATACAAAGCATGAAACAAATATGAAAAGTAAGTGAACAAAATGAGAAACACAAAACTGCAAACATACATAATTTAAACAAGAAAAAAACAAAGGTCATCACGGTAAACAATTGTCTACAATATAAAACTGCAAACATATGAAACTAAATAAAATCAAATGAATTTTTATACAAGCATAAGTACATACAAATAGAATAGGCTGTAACTAAGAAAGGGAGCACCTGCATTTAATGCTTGAATCTTTAGCATGCCATAATGTATTTATCAGCCCCCAAAACATGATCTTTAGCCACCATAAAATCATTTCAGCTAAGAAACAAAATGTATTAAGGCTTGCAAATGAATACAACAAACAAAATATAATATCCATAAAACTGTATATGCATGATTCACATAGCCTAGTTGTAAATAAAGACAATTAAATTTAATGCTTTCATTTCCTTAACACAAAACATATCTTTTAGCCGAAATAAGATATGCAAAGCACAAGCTTGTAAAAGAAGATAAAATAAAAAGATTAGTATAGCTTGTACACCTAATAGCTTATGCATTTAATGCCAAATCTTTTCAGCATGTAAAAGATCTTCCCAGCCGAAACAAAGCATTGTTAGTCAACAAAAGAAAATACTTATAGCCTTCCCCTATACACACTGTCCTCTCTATATATTTATATGCTTATGTCTGCCTTATTTCATTTAGTTCAAAACCAAATTTAGCAAGCTAAAGAAAAATGCAAATTTAACATTGCTCCAGTTCAAAAAAAAAAAGCAAACTTGAAAAAAAAATATCAGTTACACCTAAAAGCAAAGCAAAAGTTGCAAATCACCATTTACAAGTATCAAAGGAAAAGAAAAGACAAGATTCAAAGAAACTCAATACTGCAGTTTTAAAAACAGGAAGCAGCCTCTGTTTCAAAACTTTTCAGGTGAGCAAATTTTTAAAACCTATATGTACTTTGATTTTTATGCAATCAGTGTTAGATGGTTGCTTGAGTAATATGTTAGTATGAGTGTGAAATGCTTGAATAAATATATATGATTGTTGATACATTTATGTCTGTTTACAGGCATATGTCTTTGGTTTCAAAGTCTCAGGTTTTAAACTCAATTGAAGAAAACTCATAGTTCATCAACTAATAACATTTAGACCATGATATTTGAAGAAAAGTTCTTCATAATACTCTAATCTAAAATTTTAAAAATAATTTTAAGAGAAAAAAATTAAGTTAATACTGTATAAAATATTATTTATAGTAAAATCACCATGAATCAGTAAATTTGAGTATTTTAATTTTGAATTCTAATCATACAAGCATGTTCGAATTGTAAAATGATGATTTTAGGTGCAAACCCCATGATTTTTAAGTTGCTAAATCTCGAATATGAGTGGGTTGAACGAAAATTGCTTTTTTGTCAAATTCATTCAATCGGTGAAATTAAATCCTTTGAATTTTGGTTAGAAGAAGGACTCGGCATCAAGTATCATGGGAAAAATATTGAAAAAAATTTCTATTTCATAAATTGATGAGTCGAGAACAATGTAGGGTTTAAGGATTGCGAAAAGTGGCAGTTGGGTTTCGAGCTCGTGCACGCTCATCAATGCGTCGAGCGTGGCCGAATCTGGAGAGGAGATACTCGAGACATGGATAGAGGCGTGGATGGAGTGGAGGCAGTGCTGGTGGTCAGAGGCGAGGTGGCGAGTAAATTCTTTGGTTGGAGGTCTGGTTCGAGTGGTTCGAGCTATGCTCGATTTTGATTCCCAGTAAAATTTGGGAATTTGCATGCTCGTGATGCTTGGGGATGCCATCGATGACGTGATGGTGATCGGAATGACGATCGAAAGGGTGGCGATCAACGGTGCACGTGCACGCGTGCTAGTTGGGTATCACGTGTATCTGTTGTTTTTCCAGAAGATGATGGAAGGAGAAAAACGAACATACAGGGAGGGGTCTCGGGAGATTTGTAAAAGAACTGATGTGTTTACTCGAGTTTGTGAGTTGATTACCTGATGCGTTCGTTTTAAAATTAAGTTCAAGCTTAACTCACTGGGGAAAAAAAAAGAGGAAGAAGAACGCGAGAGGGAGACGGGGAAGACAGCGGGGAACCCGAGTTTGAACTCGAATCAAGGCATGGGATGTCTCGAGTAGTTTTTCTGTCAAACTGAAAAGTATGTTTTGTTTTTAAATAAAAATATATCAAGTAAGCACTCGTTTCTCAGTCAGATGAAAAACACTGTAAATTCAAATAATTGTTTAACAATTAAGCTTAAAACTTTAACACAGGTTTTAACTACTTTAGTTAATGCTTAACCGTGTTTTAAAACCTTGTTAATATTTTAATTAAGTAATAAATTTAATTAAGTATAAAGTAATTAACAATTAAGTTTAGTAGTTAATAATGAATTGATTTTCAACTTTAAAGGAAGATTATTTTTTCAATGTTAATCAAGTTGAATGATTAATTATATTATAATTGTAAATAGGGATTTATTAATGGTTAAGTGATAAATAAAGGGTAATTAACCACTTAAGTAATTTAATGAATGGTTAAGTTATTTAATGAATGATTAATAGTTAATTAAGTAATTTAATTTGGAATTAAATAAATGAATAATTAAGTACTTAATTAAATAGTGTGAATAAAGTAATTAAGAAATTAAGACTTAATAATTGATTAAAGATTGATTTGTTAATTTACTAATTTGGAATGAAACAAGTAATCGATTGATAATTAATGATCAAATTTAAACAGGGTTAAATAATTAATCCTCAAGTAATTAATTTTAAATTGAATTAATTACAATAAGAGTTAAAGATGATTGCTTGTGGATTATGCATGTAGGATATCTGATTTGTTGTAAAATGGATTGATATTTCTGTTTGAAATTATGATGCCATGAGATGTGAATTACTATGTGCTGGATTTTGATTGGTGAGTTTATTCTGTATATCTATGTGAAAACCCTTTAGCCTGTAAAACGGCATTTAAATTTCGATGCGACAGGGAGTCGGATTCCAGTTGGTTATCCGAAACCCACATCGAATCGTAATTATGAACCTTTGTGATTGATAAATTTATTTATCTATGAATCTGTGAATGAAGATAAGCGTTATTGATTATATCGCTTATCAATATTGTTTATATCTGTGATGATTGATGTTGTGCACTATTGTGTAAAACCCTGGACCACACTCATACACACACAAATATGGATTTCACGTGGAAATCGGTTAAGTCACAGATTTTTAAATAAGTTTGAATTTGAATTTTAAATTCAAATAGTTTTGGAAATAAATTAAGTTTAATGTGAAAAGCTTTTGAAAAGCTATTTTAAAAATAGAGGTTATTTTTGAATAACTAATAAAGATTTGAAAATTTAATAATCGGATTTAAATTGAAATTTAAATATCTGAAATTGAATTTTATATTCAGTACTTATAATTTAAAAAGGACTTTACAAGTTATATGGGTTTAAACCGTTTTAAGCGTTGATTTGGAAATTTGAATTAAACCAGAGATTGTAACTTGTATAAATGGAATAGGGTTTTTCCGAAATAAAACTATGGTTTCAAAATGATAAAAATCTTTCATATGAGTAATGAACTTTCAATTTATATTAAAAGAATTTCAAGTCTGAATTGAAAATGATTTTTCCAAGTTATGGACGAATCTTTGGAAACAAGTTTTGAAAGCTATGAGATAAATCTTTGATTTAAGGATTTAATGAATTAAATCTAATTGAAATGGAAATTTCTTTGAAATCCGGGAATGAATCTTTGTGAAACTGAGTGAACTGTGTGAAGTAAATCTTTTGTTTAAAGGATTTGAAATGGTAATTGGTTTAAACCATTTGAAAGGAAGTTTGAATCATTAAGTTGTGACTTAATTGAAATCCCATATCCATATGTTTTTAAATGTTGCGCTCACTATTCGGTTTAGCCGGAAGAGGACCTTTGTGTCGTATAACCCATTCCGAATATGTGATACATCGTTATGGATATCATTTGAAGACCGGTGGTGAAGACCGAGTATTTGCGAGAACGATAGGATGACCTATTGATTGTCTCTGCACTGAATCACGCCGGTATAGAGATTTCCTAAGTGATGGGAAGTCCGATCGGGATTGTGAACACCCAGATTTGCAAGGGCTTCTTTGGAAGTGCCTTCGGTTCTGTTCGAACCCGGAACAGACTTGTATGGATTGTATGTCGGACATTACATTTTGAGATATAAAGCAGATTTCTTTCAAATGCATTTCTGTTGGTGGCGGAGAATTTATTCTCTTAGCTTAACACCCTTCTCTGAGACGTACGAGCTCAGAGGTTATGTAGTTGAAGGTTATCAGCGATATATTCCCAACTTGGTAATGTGGCATGCTGAGTGCTGCTGATCATTGGTTGATCAAAGCATGGCTTTGTGAAAAGCGTAGCTTTGTGGACGAGACTTCGTCGAGCCTCACAACCCGGTAATGGTATAAACAGGAATTGTGCGGCAAGGTTTCAAGGGTAGCTCCCCTAGGGTATGACCATTCCTTCTGGAAAAGGGTAGTATCATGGTATGGAGCCCAGATACTTACTCATGTGGACACACTTTATTTATTACTGTGTGATGTTGTTGGTTAGAGAGCTCTCGTATAAAGGTCCCAAAGGACCGGGGGTGGCATATCTGAGGTTCTGTATATTCCCCGGGAAGGGGGGTAGCCGGCCTTGTTTAGCAGAGATCCGGTTAGGTTCTCGGGGCGTCCCGCCAGAGGCGTTCCCATGTGGCAATAGGAAGTTCCTTAGCCTGACCATTTGTTGGAAAAATCCATTCATCCAATACGAGCCTTGTACGGCTTTAGTTGTATTACCTGCCATTCACTTATGGTGGCGCCCCACTGTTTGGATGGTAGCTATAGTAGGCATAGTTCGAAATGTCTATGCTGGCTAAGATTTATATTCTACTTTCGAAATGCTTTTCTACACTGTGCACTTATAATAATAATATCAAAGAAAGTTTTCTGCGTATCAAGCATATTTGACTATCATAAGGAGAAATCTCCTCCGATTCTGCGTTTGCATTGTGTGTGTGGCGGGAGGCCTTATGGTAGTTTCATTTTCCAAAATCATTGCGATTTTGAAATTTAAATCTTTGATTATTTTTAAAAGACAAACCGTTTTCGTTTGCTCATACCAGTTCCATGACTGACCCGGAGTTTATTGTTCCTTTCCTAAACTCTGGGTGCCTACAAATTTTCCACACGGGCAGTCTAGAGTTTGGTTTTTCAGAAAGTTAGGTTCAGTAGATTATATGGAGCTAGTTCAGTCTTTTGGATATGGACTACACTTGTTTATCTTGGAGCAATCTGGATAATGGATCGAGCTAGGAGTTTTGGAGCTTTAACTTTGGAGTTTGGTTTGGTGCTGCAGTATTAGGATTCTGTGAAGACTTATTTCATATTGTATCATGTTCCGTTGTATTTTGTATATGTATATTCTCTGATGTTGATGATTATCATTGTATCATATTGATGTATTGGATATTGTATTCATGTTGTATCAGTGATATCATCTTATTTTTCCGCTGTGATATTTATCATCTAATGGGTGTTGCAAGCTCCGGCGATATGAATTCAATGTTGCTATCGGACATCGAGTTCGGGTCGTCACATCAATATACTTTATTCACTTTTAATAACTCAAGTTAAAATTTTAATTCCAAGATTAAAAATTTCATTTCCTTTTTATTAGTATCAACTTCATTTAATAAGTTCAATGGTTGATTCAATTTAATTTTACACATTATTTAAACAGAATTTCCCAGAATTCAATTACCCGGTTTTATTTCAAAACCATTTTGAAATAATAATAATCTACTCATACCTATTTGATTTACCAAATCAAATCTCCGAATTCCCAAACTTGGTTGTACCAAAACAATCCCCCATTTTGAAATTTTCAAACAACTATTATGCCTAACAAGTCCAAATAATTATCATAACCAACCACTTTGGTAGCAATCCATCATTTTAGAAACTCGAAAATGAATTCTAATGATGTGGCCAGCATCATCAGGATTATTTTCCAACGACTGAAGTGAGTTCAATGCTTTCTTACTTTCCCAAATTCATTTCAAAACAATTCTCATTCATAAATTCTTTCCAAAATAATATTCCATTATTACCTTCAAACACCTTAGCAAACATTTCAAACTTTCCCAGGATTTTAAATTTCCAAACTTTTATTTTCATTACATTTAAAATCCTTTCCAAAACTTCCGGGATTTAAATTCTTGTTTAATTTAGTTATTCTTCCTTTGTATAATTTGTACTCATAGAATTTTATTTGATTATAATCATTTCAAATTTTTGATCAAATTTTAGATTCTTATTTAATTAAGATATCCACATTCAAACAATCAAATATATATAATAATTTCAGAAATTTTTTTCTTTTATATCAAAATATAATTTTGGGTAGAATTATTTCATTTACCCACTTTAAAAACAATACTATGTCGGTTTATCTTGTTTAAGTGTTTAGAAACCCCTATCGATACGGTTGTACTTCCCGTACCAACCAGAATTCATAAACAACTCAACCGATAAGTCAACACAGTATAAAAACAAATTTTATATTCACTAACAAGTACGCTCTCATATCTATTATTACACTCAACTCATTATAGAGTACTATTGACTCTATATTTAATGAGTAATTTTCCTACCAAAGCCTAGGTTGTCGCCAACCTAAGCTCTGATACCAAGTGTAACAGCCCGCAAATCCGCACCCCTTGAGTCAACACTATTCTACATTAATTGACTCAAGTGAAACAGAAATACGAACCATTAGGGTTAAAGAAGAAGAGATAGAAGAAGAAGGAACTGAACAATATCAGAATCTCACAGTCGCAGCGAATAAAATATAATAGTAAATAATAGATCTTTACACAAAATGAAAATTATATCTGTTTTATACATCATATCATCAGAATATCACATACATCAACAATTACCAGTCAAACAATACAATACATTCACAGCAGCGGATATATATATACAAGTACGGATAATACGTCTCGGACTCCGGCTCCTTTCCTGCTCCAAAGCATCCTGTCCTGAACATATAATACTCGGTCTGACCCGAGCATTATAATGAAATAACACCCGAGTCAGTCTGGAATACCAGCTGATAATAATGCATCCAAATTGATTATTAAAGTATCAAAAAACCTTTGAAAACAAAAGCATCTCGTAAGACCATGCCACAAATAAACATGTCGGGTTTTTACCTTACGATAGCTAAAACACTTTTTATAGAAATACTCTGATATTATAATAGGGTCTATATACAAATACTTATAAAATAGCCGAAATTGTTACATCTATTAAATTCCAGCTACTAGCCACATAGTGGGTAATACAAACAAAACTCGTACAAGGCTCGTAGGGAGAATGGATTTCCAACAATGACTAGGCACTGGGGTACCACCTGTCACAGTAAGGGACCTAGATCACCGTATTGAGGACCACGACTGATCCCCTGCAACACAAGGCCGGACTCATCCCTTACTGGACAGTTCCGAATAAGATCACCCCACGGTTAGGATCAGCAACCGCACCACTAAGTCGAATAAAAAGGGACATCTAGACAGGGATGACCTTACCCTCAAGTGGGGGCTACCCACGAAGCCTTGTTGCATATCCCCTGATTTTCAGTCATTCCCATTTGATGAGGCTTGAGACTAAGCGTTACCTTTTAAAGCGTTTCACATAGAATGCCCATCGCCCTCCTGACGATGTTCCGAAAGCATTCATCCATACAAGTCCGTCCCGGGTTCGAATGGAACCGAAGGCACTACTCCTACTACACCCATTTTGGAAATATCCTCAGGATTAGTAGCGACTAGCTCTTGCACTTCACTGCTCCATCTTCGACTCCGAACACGTTTTTCCGCAAAACGTACAAACCGGATCAAAGTGGTTTTCGAGAAATAAATCTCAATCCCGGTCTCTTCGAAACGATCAACGCATTTGTCCAATATTGATAGTCGGTGATTTAACTATCAATTAACATTCACAAACATTCATCACACAATAAATAATGTCCACATTATTTATTTTTCTCTAATATCTTTAAAAGATATATTTCCAAATTTTCAAAACTCATTTGGAAACAATTTCCCAAAGTTCTTCCTTTACCCCGTAAATCCCTTTACCACTTATTCCCATTGGAAATAACCAAGTTCAAAAAACAATTTAGATTTAAAACAATTAAAACACTTCCTCTGAATTATACTTTAAAATATGTAAGTTACTACTAGTTATTACTCAAAAATATAATCCCAAAATATTTAAAGTAAAAATATTTATTTAGATATAAACTTGATTTTTAATGAAGGTTAAAATAAACCAAATTTAAAAGTGGAGTTTAAAAATATAATATTAGATTTTACCAATAACTTAAACAATAACTTTAAAACAAATTTATTAATTTCTTCTTTAAAATAATAATTTCTTAAAATACTCTTTAAACAAATTTAAGCTTTAACTCTTATTTTAATAAAATCTGTTAAAACTCTAACTTGGTTTTCCAGGGAAACACACCCCATTCGACATTTCCAAAGAATCCGTCTCAAAAATCCAGCCGATCTATTTTAATTCAATTTATGTTAATAACATAAATTCCCAATTCCATGCTTAAACATAACTTCTTTCGAAGTTCAAACACTTTTTTTCCATTTTCGGAAATTCATTTTAAAGTATAGGTTTAAAACATTTTTAAATAAAACATTTGGAGAATTCTTCAATGAAAAACCATATTACGAATTACTTAAATAAAATCCCAATGGAGAAAACTGCATTTCAAAATATTCTATTTACATTTAAAACTATAAATTTTATATTTGGAAACTTCGTTGCAACATATTTTAAATTTCCCGGAAAAACAAAATTCGTTATTAAAATAACCCCTCGTTATTTAAGACAATTTATAATTTCTTATAAAATTTCTCACCAGAAAGCCACTCTTTCACATTTATCCACTGATAAATTTCCCACTTTATTTATAGTTACAAACTTACCAATTTCATCCTTTATCCAAACCAAATTCCAAATTTGATTCCTTTAAATTCTTATTTAAAAATTTCCTTTATTTCTTTTTAAAAACCCAATTAAGTCTATTTATAATTAAATCCTGGATTTGTAATTTCTCCAACAAAAGCACGGTACAATTTAATTTCAGGTTTATCAATCACAATATATAAATAGATTGCATCATCAATTATAAAGATGATTACTATGTTGTGAGGAACCCCGTTGGATCCCTCCAACCTGTTTTCCCTGCATCCACAAATATTAGCACATCACATATATAAATATTCATTTCATACTGATACAACATTTATATTCAACCGATCACACAAACAGTTATTTTAATCAGCTAACATTGCAGATGTGAGTGAGATTTACTCACCTTGAGTTTCGACGAGCGTTCGAAATTTTAAATTAAACCGAATCGTTCGATTTAATCTAAAATTTCCACTGTCCCCGATCGTCTCCAAACTTGTGCTGCAGCATAGAGTACGTTGCTGCGATTCCAGGGCTAGCGATTCCGGGGCTACCAAAATCGTCGAAATCTGATAACGTATGATCAAGTTACGGATTTTTAAAGTTTGAATACTAAATTTAAAACAAATTTCTTATCTTTTATTTAATTTTATTTTTACCAAGCAAGATCTGGCCACACGTCTACAGAAAATCATGGCCGCTCCTACTGCTTCTTCTACAACACGCGACGTCCCCAGGAACAAAAGAAACCCATCGTTGTCGTGATTAGGGTTTCATATCGCGGCTACTTCGACACACTAACGTTCGATCAGGAACCACCACTGCAAAGCTCACCACTCACTTTCCCTTCGGCCGAAGTCTTGATGAACTCGAGCTCCCCAGGGTCACACGATTTGCGTGCGAACGGGGCGCGTTCGAACTCCCCTAACCGCCCATCCACTTCGCCATATTCCATCACACCCGTTCACTTCGAAGATCTCGAAGTCCCCTTCGATTCTCCAGTAGAAAGTTTCTTGAATAGATGCAAGGATTGAGAGAAAATTAAGGAGGAACGAGGGACGTTTTCGGCCATGAAATATAATAGAGGCGGCGGCTACTGAGAATGATTAGGGTTTGAGCAATGTAAAGTATATCTAATATAATTTAGTATTATTTTATTAATAAAATTCTCAATTTAACATCATATGCAAACGAACTCCAAACTACGTGTTCCGACAGGCGTTCCTAGGATTTTTCCGCGTTCCGGACACAACGGAACAAGTTTCGTAGGCTAATTCGGTCATACGTGTGAGTTACGGAATTAAACGATCAATTTAAAATTAAATCGATTAAAGTATTTTCTATGCGTTTATAGCTGGCGGGGTCAAACGACAACTCCGATTGCTACGAAAATTGAAATCCGATAATAACTAACTATTACGGATCCAATGGAACAGGTTTCGTCGAATTCCGAGACTGCACCCTGGAAGGCTATTTTAACTCGTCTATTAAATCGAGCGATTTCTGAAATTGTCGAAAACGCTTAAAATTTTCACTTTAAATTTTTTTTCTAACTTAATAATAAATCATATAAAATTTATAATCGCATTAAAAATTATTCTGACTCATTCCGGATTAAAATCTCACTAATTGCAATATTTTATTATTAAATTTTATGATTAAATTAATATAAAATTTCAAATAATAACTGATTAACTTTTAAATTCTTCTAAAAATCCAACAACACTTCTTAAAATCCAAATGGACTAAAAATAAATTTTAAAAACATTTTTATCACTATTTACATCTAAATTCCCAAATTGTTCCAGTCCAATATTTAATTACTATTCAAAATTGAATTAAATTATCATATTTTAAAACCTACAACTTATTTTATAAATTGAACCCGATTCTCTTTATTCCAAAATTAATTAAAAATCCTCAGTGAACATTTAAAATGAATTAAATGTTCAAAATTTAATGGCTCAAAAATCCGGGATGTTACAGATAGTCTAATCGAATAAATAAACATTCAAACCAAGATTATATTCCATAGGAAAAACCAATAATGGTTAAGCAGATATGCGCGTACTAGCCTCATTTCATAAATCTTTATAATTAAAACCCACGTTGTAAATCACTTGTATATAAACACCTTTACAAAATATACTAGCAAATCTTTATATTTCAATACTTAGAAATATCCATATACTTATCTTAACGGTATAAGTATATCCACAAAATATAGAAAGTTTTTTTTATTCGATTCTCCAAAACAATTTATAAATCATTCTATAAACCTCTAAAACCCATTTATGATCCCATTATAAAAATTCCATCCCTTATAAGCTTCTTATACATTTCAAAAATCACTTATAAACCCTTTATGAATCCATACCCCCATTTATAAACTTCTTTTATAAATCTATAAACCTATTTATAAAATTCGTTTATAAATATCTAATCATTTATAAACTCATCACTTTTCAAACAACCTTTCCTTAATTCCTCAAACCTATTTTATAACTCTTTATAAAATCTAAGTCTTTCAAATATATTTCTGGGTCTCATAAATAATTATAAATTATTTAAATATTTTACTTCAAACGTCATTATTACTATATAATAATGATTTTTAACATTAAAGTTTATAAATTTTAAAACATCTTAAAGATGATATTTAGTAACTTCAAAATATTGTTTAAGAACAATAATAATTAACCTTCACCATTTTCATAAATAATAATAATTTATTTTAAAACCTTATTAATAATCCTTAATACTAATTCCAAACCATAACTATTCTTAAATAGTTAACCTTCACATTTTATTAATTCTTAAAATCCATAACACTATAGACAATTAACTTTAAAACAATACCAATATAATTGAATAACCTTAGATTCTTATTAGTATGACTAATAACTTTAAAACCATATTAATATAATTAAATACTTTTTAAACAACATTGATTTAATTAAACACTATAAACCAATATTACTACAATAAATAGCTATAAAACAACATTAATATAATTGAATAACCTAAAAATAATATTATTAAAATTAAATAAATAAATTTTTAGAACAAAATATTTTCAAAACTCGATTTCGGATTTAAAAATCATACCTTGTCTTTTAAAACCAATTATGACTTAACGGCAATTTATGGTATTTTAAAATACTAATTTGAGGCCGATAGCCACCCAACACTTAACCAATATCGATATTGATTTTCTATCACAACTGGGTTTTAATTTCAAACTTATAACGATATTATAACCACAACATGCACAGTTACATTTATTATTCAATAAAACCATATAAAGGAAGTATTATAGAAACAATATAATTCAATGACAGCGAGGAATTCTGTTGGTTTCATCCAACCTGTTTTCCCTGCACCACAAATGTTAGATAATCATAAATTATAAATCAACTGCTTCGAGGTGGGATTCATATACAAAGGGTCATCCACTCTTACAGGAGAACGTAATAAGGTCTCATCCGCTACAAGGGTAGGAATATATCCAAACCAACTAATAAATATAACAATTCATCCAAAATAATAATTTAACAATTTTTATCAACTATATATCATACTAGTGATCCAAAAAGGTGAGATTAACTCACCAACCCGTCGTCGCTAGGATGTTCTGGATACTGTCTAAATCGAACGATATTCGATTTAACGCAAAACTTCTATAGGCTCTAGTTGTCAACAAATCAATTTCATTTCATAGTGCTTTCCAATACGAACCAAACGTGATTGACCACGTTCGGTTTGGACCTAGAACGATCAAGATATTCAATTTAAAATTATAGCATAAAAAATATTTAATTCCTTAATCACATCATTAGTTTAATGCTAATCCTTGTTTAATTAAGCCGCTTAATCCTTTTTCCAAAATCAAATTCCTCTCGTGAACAACTACCCAGGCCGCCACTCTCCCTCACTGCCACCGCCGCCTCGTCCATCCTACGACCACCGCGAGCTCCCAAAAGGAAGCCCTCAACCTACCGCACTCAATGCCACTAGATTGAACCCCCATCTCCTCTATGTTAGCACAAAAGTCAAGGCAATCATTTTTCGTTCAAATCAAAATTGCCGCGGCCACAAATCGCCGTTAGCCATCAAACTCCGGATAAAGCTTGCCCTTCTCCTTCCCAACATTTTTCCTTCAGAGCCCATCGCTTGAAAACCCGCTAATTCACCAGAAATGCCATCAAACTGCACCGAAGTCGAAACTTCCTCCACGCCGCCTCACTACGCCAACGCCCATCACCACCGTTGAAGATGCTCATCTCGATGCCGCCTACAACTTCCTAGTTGCAATAGTGGCCGAGTACGGCCAGTGTTGGTCCAAAATAATGTGGACCGTGGGATGAGGCTGTGCTATTGCTCATGTTTTCCCAATGAATTTGCGATGTATATATAGAAGGGAAGACTGCGGTGAACAATAGCAAGGGTGTGGGATGATGGTAATGGAGCATGGCAGATGATGGTGATGGATCATGCTAGATTATGGTGATGGAGCATAGGCTTGAACAGATCGGGTGATGGTCTAATTATAGTTGTGAATGTGTATATATATTTAATTTTAATTTATCAAGCTAAAATTTTTGAACTCCAATCAAGACGTGACACATGGCATCTTATATGTTATACCCTTATTCTAAATGAAACAGATCTAGTCTCAAGCCATAGTTCGATCGTATGGAGAATATAGCTTTTTAAACCTAATTATTATATTAAATTTTTGATATTAATTTCCATGCGTTTCTATCTGTATTGTTTAGTAGCTACGAAATTCGACGACGTATTATAACTCACTGTTACGGACCCAATAACAATAGTTTCGTCGAAATCCGGGACCGTGCCCCAAGAGGCTATTTTTACTCATTAATTAAACAAGTTATTTCAAAATCAAGTAAATCACTTTTAAATCCAATTTAAAAGTTTTATTATCTTCGTTTTTATTAAAAGGAAATTAAATAAGCTTTGAAATTATTTTTATCTAACTTAAAACTCAAGATTCCATTATTTAACCAATTTCAATTATTAAATTTAACAATTAAACTATTCAATAAATCACTATACTTGGAATTTAAGTTACTTAACCTATAAAATTAACTTTTCAATATTTAAAATTGAATAAATATTCTAATTTCAAATAACTAAAATTCTGGGTCATTATAAAAAGATTTAACCGATTTTGAGAATAAGGTAGTGGCTAGCTTTAAGGCTTTTGAAGTATTGTTTAATGCTTATGCCAAGAGCCACTGTAAAGACAAACTTGTTACTTTTGATTTTCTTGGGGAGAACATCTCGGTAATTGAGAGATGCTTCGATCAACTATACAAGTAGGCCAAGAAAAGTAAAGTTGCTTCTGTTGATGCTCCCAATCTCCTTACGGTGGAGCAAGATATCTCTCCCGATGATAATCTTGACCACATTAGTACTAAACAATCTTAAATGTTGATTTGTAATTATTTTTTCTGTAATTAGACATCTATTTTTTATTATAATGGTTGATTTGGACACTTACATACTTTAATTATTTTTTTGCTATTAAAATGATTTATTTTTATTTAGATTAAGCTAAAGAAGGTTAGTTCAATTTCTGTTTCTCATTATTAAGTTTTACGGAGTTGTAGAAAGAGTAAAATTTACCAGCTGCTAAAAAACATTAATGCATTTAAGAGTTGCCTTCATGCTAGTAGATTGTGTTACATTAGTTTAGCCAATCACTTTAAAGATGTAAAAGATACACATGATAAATCTTGTACACTAAACTTTTTAAATCTCTTAAGCATAAGGGTTTTAGGTCAAAACGAGCCAAATCTTGAGTTTAATTGATCAACTAAGAATTGCGATTCACGATCGAGATAAAGTGTTGCAAGAGCTTTCTTTATTATCTAAGCAACAACTAAGGGATGAGGTTTAAAACAGAAGAGACTGTAATTTCTTCATAAATTTTATGCTCCTGATTTGAACATAATGCCGGAAGTTATCCCCGTTTTAAAATTGTAACTCCATCTCCCTTGGTGGCTGTCGAAAAGGGATCTATTGATATTGATTCAATTTTCGAATATGTCTCACAACATGTTCCAACCGTGGTACTGGTGACGGAACCTATAGACTCTTCTCCTTTTGAGCTTTCGATTCTTAAGGCAGTTCTATGCAGGGATATCTTGTCTTTTAACATGGTAAAGCCTTCAGAGATTCTTGTTGAGCCAAATCCAGTGGACTTAGGATAATTTTTTAAACACTAAGGAAAAGTTTAGTTTTTAGGATTTTAGATACTTTGTAAGGCTTTTAGAATTTTAGTCTTTGTAATCTTTCATTGGTGTAGTGAAATAAAATTTTATCTTTTGCAACTTGTTCTTAATTTTAAGTATTCTATTTTTTCCAGGTGTGGTTATGTCCAAATTTCTTAGCAACAAACAAGCTCATGATTTTACTAAGACGGCTTATGATTATATGGTTATCAAGGTGCAAGTATTAGAATGAAGTTTGCAACATTGAAGAATCAAATTGATTTTATTCAATCTAAGATGGGTTAAGATGATGTCACTTCAAAGCTTATTGAGGAGCATGAAGCTCTTAAGCTAAAGGTAGACAATCTAGAGAAACATCTTGAGTCTATTCTGGAGGCAATTTCTTTTTCAGACTGGATTCAAAAAATCTTATCTCGGATCAATTTAATTCAGTATCTGACCATAAGCAATAGCTAGATTAAACCAATGAAGAGTTTCCTCTAATCAAGCTTAGGGAAACTAATACTGAAGAGAAGTCTCAAGCAGTTATGATCCCCCCCCCCCCCCCCCGCTCCCTTTCTCAAGGAAGGGGAAGAGATTAAGGCAGGAGTTTGTTTAACTCTCCCGCTCACGTTAAACTAAATCAGTTACATAAGGTAGTAGTTCAGTTTAGAAGTTGAAACAAACTAATAGGAAACAAGGCTAGCAAAGCCCTATCCACGAGTTGAAGCAACCAGAGGGGAGTTCAACTTTGGCTCCTATTAAGAAACCAAGTGAACAAATGATCAAACTTAAAGATAAGAGAGTTGTATCTTTTAGACAATATAGAGCTAAATGGTTTTGGGATGCATGTAATCGTTAAGAAAAATATTACAAAGGGAATTTAAACGAGCTTGTTGCCTAAGCTAAAAATCAAATGAAATAGAAGCTTGATTGCTATCTTAGACTCAAAGGTCATTATGAATACTGGTGTAAATCGCACGTATGTGCATTTAATAGCTAGAAATATTTACTTTTTATCTAATAAAAAATTTATGTACGGATGTGTGCTATAAGTGAAAAAACTTTGATGGTCACCTCAATTTTATTTCAAGCAAAGTCATAGTGAATTCCATTGATGGATGGTTGAAAAGTGGATGGTGGTGGATGTTGCAAACGATGGTGAGATTATGTTGATGGATGTATTTTCGTAAATTCAAAAATACGTCGTGGAAATCTATTAATTGAATTCTCTTTATTCATAGCAGAGACAAACTTGAGTCCTTGCTAGCCTATAGAGTCCTATTGGACCTTTTTGTCATTTTGGATGAGGGGGAGCTCGATCACATTATGAGAGTAGTACATAACATGAGTTAGCATATTGCTACAGGCTATAGCCCCTACTCCTCTTTCGCTGATGTCGCATCCCTGGAGGGTGTGCCAAACAACGATTATACTAGACCTAAGAGAGGTTTAAATTCTGGTATGTTCACTTCCATATGTCAAGAGGAGGCATTAGGTCATTGTAAGGCCTTAGTGGGAGAACAAGTTTTGTGTGCTTTGGATTATAAGCACGTATTTTGTAATAATGTTATTGCATTATTTTTCTAGGCATTTCTCTTTTACGTATATATATTTTTATTGTTTTACCATCTTAGTGCATAGGTATATGTACCATTGTTTCATGTAATACCAAGGTGCTGTTGTCCTTTCGTTGTTATATCATTTTTTCGGACTATTTGCTTTTGAGTTTGATTTTAGTTGTTGAGCGGCCTTTTTGAGGGACCTTCGCTATAAGCTTTCCCTAAGTTATAGTAATAAGAACTTATATGTCTTATATAAGTTTATTTCAAAGGCATCTTTGTCGATGCTCTTGGGCCTTACTAAGCTTAGTCTCGACATGTTGGAGCTTTTGTAGCTCGTAGTTCAAGTTTTGTACCCATTGTGGTGTTTTGGTTTCAATATTTACCGAGGTTGATATTATGTTTCTGAGATACTTTTGCCACTTGATGTCTAACCGTACTTTATTTCATGGTAAAGTATTAAGTATAGCCAAGCATGTATAGTTAGGTCTTATGGCATCTATTCTTATATGGGAGTCTACTCCCTATGGGATTAGGATTACTATTTAGGCTTATATATGTCGATTTGTTCTACCCACTATGTACTCAGATCTGAACTTTAAGCGTTTTCTATTGGATAAGAACCTACTCGCTGGTACCTTGGTTTGAATTCTAGGGGTTTCTATTTGAATAGGAATCACCCACTAAGTACAAGGATTTGAACCCGTAGGTTTTCTATCTAGATGGGAATCAACCCATTAGGTACCTAGATCTAAACTCCATGGATTTTATATCTATATAGGAATCTACCCACTAGGTACTTGGATTCAAAATCCATGTTTTTCTATTTGGATGAGAATCTACCCACTAGGCACATGGATTTGAACTGTAGAAGTTTTCTATTTGGTTAGGAATCTACCCGCTAATACTTGAGACTTTCCCCTAAGACTGTCTAGGTGCATGGTACTACTTGATAATGGCTCACGCTTGCATGCATTATCGGTCGATTATGAACCCCATGAGATATAGCCATCTCTTACAATGGATGTAAGAATGTTTCTATCACGACCCGAAATCCAGCGTTTAAAAATCAACGTCAAATATCTCACTTGTATTCGAATGCCGGAGATTCAAACGTCGGACTCTAGTTCGATGGAGCTTATAACAACATTAGATTAATACAACACAGTGGAAACAAAATGAATTTCATTGATAAACAACATTGATACAGCATAGATACAACATTTTTACAACACATGAGTACCATCATCAGAGTGCTATATACATGATACTACAGCAAAACAATAACATCACAGCGGAATAATAACAACGGGGTCTTCAAAAAGGAAGAGATCGAGAGTGAGAATCCAGCATAAGCACCTTCAAAACCAAACTCCAAAGACTTCAAACCAAGAGCTTCCAAAATCCGATAGCTTCCAAACTAAAGACTCCAAAAGACTTTCAGAATCTACTTCTACTATAAAAACTAGCTCCAGAACATGGATAACCTGCTTCTAGGCTGCCTGTGTGGAAAATTATGGGAACACAGAGTTTAGGAAGGGAACAATAAACTCTGAGTCAATCATGGGACTGGTATGAGTAAACAAAAATAGTTGTTTGTACAAAAACAATTTATAAAGAAAACAGTTATGCTTTTTGGAAAATGAAACAGCCATAAGGCCTCCGCGCACACACACAATGCAATCGCACAATTGGAAGAGATTTCTCTTTATGATAGTCAAACATGCTTAATACGAGAAAAATTCTTTTGATATCATTATTAGTGAAAAGTGTAGAAAACATTTTGAAAGTATAATAATAATCTTAGCCAGCATACGTACCATTATAGTATGTCTATTATAGCTACCATATTAGATGGCAGGTTCTATAACTAAAACCGTATAAGGCGCGTATTGAGTGATTGGATTTCCAACAAATGGCCAAGGCTAAGGAACTTCCTTTACCGAAAGGGTACGCCTCTGGAGGGACGCCCCGAGAACTTAACCATCTCTCTGCCAACAGAAGGTCGGGTTACCTCTGTGACTAGGTAACTACCTGTCACGAGTACGCCATCCAATGGTCGTAACCGACCTTTATTGAGGGTCCTCAACACCAACAACCACAAAGCAAATTATCTGGGCTCCATACCAGAATACCACTTCTTATCCAGAAGGAAATGCACATACCCTAAAGGGCACGACCCTCATAACCTTGCCGCATCTTTTCCTGTTTCGACCATTTTCGGGGTGTGAGGTTCGATGAAGTCTCGTCCCACAAAGCTACGCTTTTCACAAAAGCCATGCTTCAACCAACAAATGATCGGCACTCAGCATGCCACACTATCAAATTGGGAATATATCACTAATAACCACCAATTACATAACCTCTGAGCTCGTACATCTCAGTGAAGGGTGTTAAGCTAAGAGAATAAATTCTCCACCACCAAATAGAA
Organism: Allium cepa; assembly: GCA_030765085.1. NCBI lineage: Eukaryota > Viridiplantae > Streptophyta > Magnoliopsida > Asparagales > Amaryllidaceae > Allium > Allium cepa. The sequence continues at coordinate 232,164,418 of CM060938.1, forward strand.
ATGTATTTGATAGAAATCAGCTTTATATCTCAAAGTGTAATTTCAGATATACAACCACACAAGTCCATCCTGGGTCTGAATGGAACCGAAGGCACTTTGTCCAATAAAGGAAGAAGCCCTTGCAATCCCGGTATCCACAATCCCGACCGAACTCCCCATCACATATGGAGATCTATACCGGAGCAACTCAGTGCGGAGGTAATCGACAGGTAATCCTTTCATTTTCGAAAATACCTGTCTTCACCACCATCTTCAAATGTACTCCAATTTGTCGTGTGATGACCCGTAAATCCGTACTCCTTGAATATACACTAATCTCCATAGATTAACTCAAGATGAACGGAAATACGAATTATCAATATTTTAAGAAAAAGAAAGAGAGAGAAGAAGAGAGAAAAGATAGAAAATAGAGAGAAAGGAAAATAGAAGAACATATCAGAATCTCACAATTCGCAGCGGAACAACATATAATAGATAAATGAATAATCTTTAAACAAAGAACTATATCAGTTATTACATTACATCATTACATTACATCACATCAGAGTGTACAACAACAACAACAAACAGCGGAAAAGAAATACTACACATAATAATACGCCATGCCATCCATCTTGCCTCCAGCAACTCCAGAATATCCAAAATATCCTGATAAACCTAACTCTTGACTGCCCGTGTGGAAATTGGTGGGCACCCAGAGTTTAGGAAGGAAAACAATAAACTCCGAGTCAGTCATGTGACTGGTGTGAGAACTCAAAACAGTTTATTTATCTTTAAAATCAAAATAGAGTAATATTTTTAAAGTCAATTCGCAATGCTTTTAAAAATGAGACTACCATAAGGCCTCCCGCACACACATACAATGCAAACGCAGAATCGGAGGAGATTTCTCCTTATGATAGTCAAAGATGCTTGATACGCATTTAAAAAGAAACATTTGATATTATTACTAGTGCATAGTATAGAACAAATCATTTCGAAAGTAGAATATAAATCTTAGCCAACATAGACATTTAGAACTATGCCTACTATAGCTACCATCCAAATAGTGGGGCGCCACCATAAGTAGATGGCAGGTAATACAACTAATACCGTACAAGGCTCGTATTTGAAGAATGGATTTTCCAACAAATGGTCAGGCCAAGGAACTTCCCATTGCCACGTGGAAACGCCTCTGGAAGGACGCCCCGAGAACCCAACTGGATCTCTGCCAAACAAGGCCGGGAACCCCTTTTCCCAAGGGATATTACAAACCCTCAGATATACCACCCCCGGTCCTTTGGGACCTTTAAACGAGAGCTCTCTAACCAACATCACACCATAATAATAAGTGTTTCAACATGAGTAAGTATCTGGGCTCCATTCCATGATACTACCCTTTTCCAAAAGGAATGGTCATACCCTAGGGAAGCGATCCCTGAAAACCTTGCCGCACAATTCCTGTTTCGACCATTACCGGTTTGTGAGGCTCGACGAAGTCACGTCCACAAAAACACACTTTATACAAAAGCCGTGCTTTGGGTCAACAAATGATCATAGAAATGATCACAAAGATAAGCGATCAAATAAATGATCCTATCACAAATGATCAACACAATGATCATTTCACAGCAACACTCAGCATGTCACATTACCAAATTGGGAATATATTGCTGATAACCTTCAACTACATAACCTCTGAGCTCGTACGCCTCAGAGAAGGGTGTTAAGCTAAGAGAATAAATTCTCCGCCACCAACAGAAATATATTTGAAAGAAATCGTCTTTATATCTCAACTTGTAATGTCAGACATACAATCCATACAAGTCTGTTCCGGGCTCGAACGGAACCGAAGGCACTTACAAAGAAGTCCTTGCAATCCGGATAATCTCTAATCACGTCCGGACTTCCCATCACATATGGAGTCTCTATACCGTAGCTACTCGGTGCAAAGACAATCGACAAGTTGTCCTTTCGCTTTTGAAAATATCCGGTCTTCAACACCGGTCTTAAAATGCAATTCATAATGACGTATCACATATTCGGAATGAGTTATACGACCCCATGGTCCTTTCCCGGTTAACCCGAATAGTGAGCGCTTATTTAAAAATAAGTGTGGCATTCAAATTCAAACCAATCACATCAAATACCCATTCAAAGGGAAATATTGATAGTCGGTTATTGAACTATCAATGGATATGCACACATCACCAGTTTCCAAATAATTTTCCAAATTATTTATTTTCCAAAATATCTTTATAAGATATATTATTTTCAATACTTCAAAAATAAATCAATATTTATTTTTAAACAAGTTCCCCTTTCTTTTATAATTTCCATAGTGAATTTATATTTCGCAATATCTACTGATATACGATTTTCAATAGGTTTCAATATTCCTTTTCAATTTATGTTCAAAAAGATAAATTCTCAAAATATTCACTTTATATTGGAAAACATTTCCATACTTATTTAATAAGTAATTCACGAACCTATTTATTTTCAACACTTGGAAAATATTCAATATACTTAAATCGAGATTAAGTATATATTTCATTCTTTAAGGAAATCATTCTCTTAAACATATTTATTTGGGCCAAAACGAATGTTACGTAAAACATCGTTACGACAACCCAAAATCACTAGTATAGGGATTCGAAATTAAAATAGATATATAAATCCCAATACTATACAAAACATTTCCTTTCGGAAATAATTTACTATAACAACAGTGTTATAGTCCACCATTTCCTTTTATTTCTCGAAAACGTCTATTTCAACAATAAATGTTGAAATCTATGATTTCGAATCTTAACACTTTTTAAAACATCGTTAGATCGTTTTAATTCTATTTACAATATCACATCCTAAACATTTTCTTTAACATATTATTCACTATTCAAAAACGTGAATATACTACGTTAACAAATTTCATCCTTTTATTCATTTTATTTCAAAGGATTATTCACTGTCAAAAACGTGAATATAACTCCATTAATAGGTTTCAACAATTTACTTATCAAAATAAGTCGTTTGCGAATTTATAAAACAATGTTTATAAATTCCTTTATTACCCTATATTCAATTCATAACTCAATTATATACCAAAGGTTCATATTATAAGTTAAATGCGTATAATTTATTTGTTTGCAAAATCGTTCCTTTGAACTTCATAATTATAAATCTTATAACTTATAAGATTCAATTATTTATCCAACCATTCTTTTAACAACTTTATAAATTTTATAAACCTACTGCTTATAAAATTCCATTTATAACTTCACCGTTTATAATTCTATAAATTTCATTCATTTATGAAATTCATTCTAACACTTATAAAAACTCGTTTTATAATTCAAATATTTTCATTTATAAATTATCAATTTATAAATCTTTTATATAAATCTATTTATATTATTATTCTTTTAAAACATCTTTAATCCCCTTTATAATTTCACCATTCTCTTGATTTATAAAATAATCAAATTTTATAAATCCTATTTTTAAACTTTTATAATAAATTCAAAAATCCCGATTAAACTATTTTATAAAATCATTAGCCTCATATTTTCAAAAATTAAACTTTAACTATATTTCTCAAAAATCATAATTTTTATAACATTAAAATTATAACGTTTATTTATTTAAAATGAATCAATTCCAAACATATTTTATAAACGTTTTCTTTCAAAAATCACTTTAAAAATCATTTTAAAATTCCAAATTTGGTCCAATGATGCTACACACCAAATAGTCAATCACGACTACAACGATATCATATATCGATATGATAATCAATCGAATATCAAAATATCCATAATCAAATAAATACTGTTGAGGAATCCAGTTGGATCCCTCCAACCTGTTTTCCTGCATCCACAAACATTAGCATAATACCAATTTCGCTCCAGTACGGAATTATCGCGGTATATGAGATTTAAAATATTATCCGCTTAATAACGGCGCAATAGGGTCTCATCCGCTAAAAAATGCGGGAAATCAACAACTCCAATATATACATATGACAATATATATATATTGCTATTATATATAATACCAATTTCACTGTTTATGAAATATTCGCGGTATATGTTTTTAATAAATAACATCCGCTTACTAACGGCGCATAATGTCTATTTTAACAATCAATAGATACAATCATCATTCAAACATGCATTCAAGTATTTTAATTTAACTATTTAAAATAAAATCAAAACTGATTCGATTGAGTGAGAAGTTCTCACCTTGATTTCAATTTCGTTTTAGCGATTTATTTTGAATAAAATTAAACGGACGTTTAATTTTATACGAAATTCTCACTAACCCCAAACGACTCCAATCCAATTCCATCACGTAGTGCTCGTCCATACGATTCCAACGCAACTGGTTTCGTGCATTTTCGACCTCGTATGAAAAAGTTATGATTTTTTAAAGATTACACGATTTATATATAATTCAATTTCATAATTTTTTTTTATTTTACAAACCATCACAGCCGTTGCTTCATGACATTAGATCCTGGCCGCTCCATCCTTTTCTCTTCTCCCTCACGCGCGTTCACTCTAGACAATATCAAACGCAAAGAAACCCATAGGCTCGATTCTAGGGTTAAATATTGCTACCTCCTCGCTCATCTATACATCGATCAGGATACACCATTTAATTCGCCATCCACCACTCCATGCTCGGCCAGAGAATGGCGATGCTCGGTTGCCTCGTCGCCTTGGAAAATGAGATTGACTGCAGTGCGTTCGAACGAGAATTGACGACGATCCAGAGCTCCATTTCCAATCATAGCCGTTGATTAGATAGAACTCGAAGTGCTTAACATTTCTCCAGTTGAAAGATTTTCGAAATGATGAAGGGATTGAGAGAGATTGAGAGAAAAACGATTGAAACTTTCGGCCATAGGTTTGAGGGTGGCGGCTGAAGATGAAATTAGGGTTTTAATTTCTTTTTTTTTATTTTAGAGAGAGATGGGGCTATTTATAGAGAATCGAACGACACTATTCATTTTGGAAATTCCGAACTCCGATTCACGCGCCGTAACCAGCGTTTCTAGGGTTTACCCCGCGTTCCGGACACAATGGAACAGGTTTCGGAAGCTAATTCGGTCATCTGTGCGAGTTATGGAATTAAACGATCGATTTAAATTAAACCGATTTAAACGATTTTCTAGGCGTTTTAATTTGTACCGGACAAACGGTAAATCCAATTGACACGAAATTTGAAACCTTATAATAATATCACATTACGGATCCGATGAAACTGGTTTCGTCAAAATCCGACACTGTTTGAAAAATGGCTATTTTAACTCGCCAAATTAATAATTAAACAATTTCGATGCGTTTCGAGCTGCCACGATCAAACGATAACTCCGATTGCTACGAAAATCGAAATCCGGTAACAACTAACTATTACGGATCCAATGGAACTAGTCTCGTCCAATTCTGAGACTGTTCAAAAATTGGCTATTTTCACTAGTCGATTAAATATTAAAATATTCAGTTTTCACAAATAAACTTTTAATTCGATTTTAAAAGTTCTAAAATATCGTTCTAACTTCAATATGATAAAATAAAATTATACAAATCATTTTCAATCATATTTAACCCAATTTTCAATTATTTCCATAATTTAACATATTAAATTATCGATTTAATTATCCAATTAAATCCAATTATTCGAATTAAAATTTATTCGACTTATAAATTCACTTATTAATATTTAAAATTAATTAAATATTCAAATTTTAATTACTTAAAAATTCTGGGTCGTTACATGTCGTATCATTGTTCGAAATAGGTTTTATGACACAAATTCCTCTCCCGACTAATCCGAATAATGAGCATTTATTTCAAAAACACGTGGATACACAAGTCACAAAGATTCACCATTAAGATTCGATGTGGGTTTCGGTTAACCAATTGGAATCCGACTCCCTGTCGCATCAAAATTCAAATGACGTTTAGAGGCCAACAGTTTTCACATTCACACAGAAATATGTCACAGATATCACAGTTAAATTTACAGCAATTCACATCACAAAGCATCACAATCACATATCAGAGATATCAACTAATTCAAGGCATTCAATAACAATTCATCATCTATAAGCAAGATTAATTAATCATGTGATTATAATTAATTAATCACATAATTATTTTCATTAACTATCCTTAATTAATGATTAATTATCCTTAATTGTAAATTAATTAATCCTTAATTTTTAATTATAAATTAATTAATCTTAATCATTAATTAATTAACCTTTAATCATCAATTAATAAATTAATTAATTATTCTTTAATTACTATCATTAAGTAATTGTCCTTAATTAATCTTTAATTTAAACTTTAATTAATAAATCAAAAGACAAATCATTTATCTGAATTAATTACTTAATTATCATTAAAATCTTTAATTAACAAACTTTGTAATTAATTAACATTAACACATAATTTAGCTTAAGAGATTGAGGTTAATTAATAATTTAAAAACATTCATCTTAATTAATTCTTTAATTACATTATTTATTAAAAATAATTTAAGAATTAATGTATAAATAATGATCACATAATTAAATAAATACTCAATCACTTTAAATAATGATCACATGATCAAATAATTTTATAAACGTTTTCTTTCAAAAATCACTTTAAAAATCATTTTAAAATTCCAAATTTGGTCCAATGATGCTACACACCAAATAGTCAATCACGACTACAACGATATCATATATCGATATGATAATCAATCGAATATCAAAATATCCATAATCAAATAAATACTGTTGAGGAATCCAGTTGGATCCCTCCAACCTGCTTTCCTGCATCCACAAACATTAGCACAATACCAATTCCGCTCCAATACGGAATTATCGCGATATATGGGATTTAAAATATTATCCGCTTAATAACGGCGCAATAGGGTCTCATCCGCTAAAAAATGCGGGAAATCAACAACTCCAATATATACATATGCCAATATATATATATTGCTATTATATATAATACCAATTTCACTGTTTATGAAATATTCGCGGTATATGTTTTTAATAAATAACATCCGCTTACTAACGGCGCATAATGTCTATTTTAACAATCAATAGATACAATCATCATTCAAACATGCATTCAAGTATTTTAATTTGACTATTTAAAATAAAATCGAAACTGATTCGATTGAGTGAGAAGTTCTCACCTTGATTTCAATTTCATTTTAGCGATTTATTTCGAATAAAATTAAACGGACGTTTAATTTTACACAAAATTCTCACTAACTCCAAACGATTCTAATCCAATTCCATCGCGTAGTGCTCGTCCATACGATTCCAACGCAATTGGTTTCGCGCGTTTTCGACCTCGTATGAAAAAGTTATGATTTTTTAAAGATTACACGATTTATATATAAATCAATTTCATAATATATTTTTTTTATTTTACAAACCATCACAGCCGTTGCTTCATGACATTAGATCCTGGCCGCTCCATCCTTTTCTCTTCTCCCTCACGCGCGTTCACTGCAGACAATATCAAACGCAAAGAAACCCATAGGCTCGATTCTAGGGTTAAATATTGCTGCCTCCTCGCTCATCTATACATCGATCAGGATACACCATTTAATTCGCCATCCACCACTCCATGCTCGGCCAGAGAACGGCGATGCTCGGTTGCCTCGTCGCCTTGGAAAACGCGATTGACTGCAGCGTGTTCGAACGAGAATTGACGACGATCCAGAGCTCCATTTCCAATCATAGCCGTTGATTAGATAGAACTCGAAGTGCTTAACATTTCTCCAGTTGAAAGATTTTCGAAATGATGAAGGGATTGAGAGAGATTGAGAGAAAAACGATAGAAACTTTCGGCCATAGGTTTGAGGGTGGCGGCTGAAGATGAAATTAGGGTTTTAATTTCTTTTTTATTTTATTTTAGAGAGAGATGGGGCTATTTATAGAGAATCGAACGACACTATTCATTCCGGAAATTCCGAACTCCGATTCACGCGCCGTAACTAGCGTTTCTAGGGTTTACCCCGCGTTTCGGACACAATGGAACAGGATTCGGAAGCTAATTCGGTCATCTGTGCGAGTTATGGAATTAAACGATCGATTTAAATTAAACCGATTTAAACGATTTTCTAGGCGTTTTAATTTGTACCGGACAAACGGTAAATCCAATTGACACAAAATTTGAAACCTTATAATAATATCACATTACGGATCCGATGAAACTGGTTTCGTCGAAATCCGACACTATTTGAAAAATGGCTATTTTAACTCGCCAAATTAATAATTAAACAATTTCGATGCGTTTAGAGCTGCCACGATCAAATGATAACTCCGATTGCTACGAAAATTGAAATCCGGTAACAACTAACTATTACGGATCCAATGGAACTAGTCTCGTCCAATTCTGAGACTGTTCAAAAATTTTCTATTTTCACTAGTCGATTAAATATTAAAATATTCAATTTTCACAAATAAACTTTTAATTCGATTTTAAAAGTTCTAAAATATCGTTCTAACTTCAATATGATAAAATAAAATTTTACAAATCATTTTCAATCATATTTAACCCAATTTTCAATTATTTCCATAATTTAACATATTAAATTATCGATTTAATTATCCAATTAAATCCAATTATTCGAATTAAAATTTATTCGACTTATAAATTCACTTATTAATATTTAAAATTAATTAAATATTCAAATTTTAATTACTTAAAAATTCTGGGTCGTTACAATCTTCCCCCCTTAAAAGAATTTCGTCCTCGAAATTACTAAGTAAGAAAAGTTATAGAATCCATTAACTTTCCATAAATCCATAGTTAAATTTCTTACAATACTTTACTAAGTTTTCAAATCATACTTAGTTATCTTTTCAAAAACAACTACTATAGTTTAACTTTCAATTCCAAAATCAAAGTTAAAATTTTCAAAACTTTTCAATTTTCTCAAATTTTTTCTAACGCCTTAAATTTCCGGAAAAATTTGCCATAGTCTCCTTTGCGTGGCTCGATCCGAAAAAAAAATGACAGTATATATATCACAAATATATATATCTCATCAAGTAATGAGGCATCCCGCAGGGAAAAAATGTAAAAGTACGGTATGTAATCCGAGATATGTACCTTATATTTTATTAGCGAGCATATACGGCTAATATAGCGCGAAAGCGAGCTCCAAATGCGAAGCAAACGCGATCCGCACCTACTAAACACTCAGAAACAACATGAGAATCATGCATATATGAAAATAGTATCGATATACAACATATAGCAACATAATAACTATATATGTCAACATAGCAATTGAAACAAAAGCAATATATTCAACCATCAACCAACTAGCATTCATAACCAATAAATATTCATTCATATTCTCATTAGTATTCAATGAATTAGGTTTTTCAATTTAATCATATTTGATTTATTAACAGTGGATGTTTTTACTAACATTCATTTTCAATTAGTTTATATTCACTAATTCATATTCAAGTTGGTTTACTTCCAAATTAAATTCAATTCTATTTAAGATTCACTTAACTTCCAATTGAATTTCAATTACTTTAGCTTTCAATTCCATTAACTTAATAAATTATATACAATCAACTAACAATCATATAACAATCAATGTATATTAATTACAACCAAATTCCTTTGTTTATATTCATTCGATTTGGTTTAATTAAATTGATTTTCATTCAACTATTCAACTTTCCAATAACATTAGATTTTAATGAATTAACACCTGCATTCATTATTTCATACCAATTATTCACATTTAATTGATTAATATTCAATCCATTCATTCCATTCAATTACAAAAGTTGAATTTCATTTACATAACTTAAGTTCACATTTATCACTTAACTTTATTAATTTACTTTGATACCCATATCAACTTCATTCAATCATCTCTTCAGTTATACTTCATTTTATAAACATCACTTGTTTTTACATAACTTAAATTTCCATTTATAAATCAATTCAGCTTCTAATTCTAAAGTAAATTTTCCATTTAACTTTGAATTCATTTTTATTTATAACTCATATTCATAAATATATTCATATAGTTTCGCTTCTCATATATATAAGTTTATTTCACAATTGTAAATCACTTTAATTATAATTCAATTCTTATAATTCTTTTGCTTATACAATTATTCTTTTATTTAGATTATTCACACAACTAAACAATCAACTTATATACTTTAATAATTCTGAAAAATTATTCTTTTATATATAAAATATAATCAAGGTAAAATTATTTCATTTACCCAATTTAAAAACAATATTGTGTCGAATTGTTCTATTCAAGTGTTTAGAGATCCCTATCAACAACGTTAATTACTCGTATTAACCAGAATCTATATACCACTCAGCAAACCAATCATCACAATATAAAACAATTTTATATTCACTAACAAATACGCTCTCATAGCTATTATTACACTCAACTCATTCTAGAGCACTACTGACTCTATCTCTAATGAGTAATACCCAACAGAACCATGGTTGTCGCTTAACCATAAGCTCTGATACCACCTGTGATGAACCGTAAATCCGTACTCCTTGAATATACACTAATCTCCATAGATTAACTCAAGATGAACGGAAATACGAATTATCAATATTTTAAGAAAAAGAAAGAGAGAGAAGAAGAGAGAAAAGATAGAAAATAGAGAGAAAAGAAAATAGAAGAACATATCAGAATCTCACAATTCGCAGCGGAACAACATATAATAGATAAATGAATAATCTTTAAACAAAGAACTATATCAGTTATTACATTACATCATTACATTACATCACATCAGAGTGTACAACAACAACAACAAATAGCGGAAAAGAAATACTATACATAATAATACGCCATGCCATCCATCTTGCCTCCAGCAACTCCAGAATATCCAGAATATCCTGATAAACCTAACTCTTGACTGCCCGTGTGGAAATTGGTGGGCACCCAGAGTTTAGGAAGGAAAACAATAAACTCCGAGTCAGTCATGTGACTGGTGTGAGAAATCAAAACAGTTTATTTATCTTTAAAATCAAAATAGAGGAATATTTTTAAAGTCAATTCACAATGCTTTTAAAAATGAGACTACCATAAGGCCTCCCGCACACACACACAATGCAAACGCAGAATCGGAGGAGATTTCTCCTTATGATAGTCAAAGATGCTTGATACGCATTTAAAAAGAAACATTTGATATTATTACTAGTGCATAGTGTAGAACAAATCATTTCGAAAGTAGAATATAAATCTTAGCCAACATAGACATTTCGAACTATGCCTACTATAGCTACCATCCAAACAGTGGGGCGCCACCATAAGTAGATGGCAGGTAATACAACTAATACCGTACAAGGCTCGTATTTGAAGAATGGATTTTCCAACAAATGGTCAGGCCAAGGAACTTCCCATTGCCACATGGAAACGCCTCTGGAAGGACGCCCCGAGAACCCAACTGGATCTCTGCCAAACAAGGCCGGGAACCCCTTTTCCCAAGGGATATTACAAACTCTCAGATATACCACCCCCGGTCCTTTGGGACCTTTAAACGAGAGCTCTCTAACCAACATCACACCATAATAATAAGTGTTTCAACATGAGTAAGTATCTGGGCTCCATACCATGATACCACCCTTTTCCAGAAGGAATGGTCATACCCTAGGGAAGCGATCCCTGAAAACCTTGCCGCACAATTCCTGTTTCGACCATTACCGGTTTGTGAGGCTCGACGAAGTCACGTCCACAAAAACACACTTTATATAAAAGCCGTGCTTTGGGTCAACAAATGATCATAGAAATGATCACAAAGATAAACGATCAAATAAATGATCCTATCACAAATGATCAACACAATGATCATTTCACAGCAACACTCAGCATGTCACATTACCAAATTGGGAATATATTGCTGATAACCTTCAACTACATAACCTCTGAGCTCGTACGTCTCAGAGAAGGGTGTTAAGCTAAGAGAATAAATTCTCCGCCACCAACAGAAATATATTTGAAAGAAATCGGCTTTATATCTCAACTTGTAATGTCAGACATACAATCCATACAAGTCTGTTCCGGTCTCGAACAGAACCGAAGGCACTTACAAAGAAGTCCTTGCAATCCGGATAATCTCTAATCACGTCCGGACTTCCCATCACATATGGAGTCTCTATACCGTAGCTACTCGGTGCAAAGACAATTGACGAGTTGTCCTTTCGCTTTTGAAAATATCTGGTCTTCAACACCGGTCTTCAAATGCAATTCATAACGACGTATCACATATTCGAAATGGGTTATACGACCCCATGGTCCTTTCCCGGTTAACCCGAATAGTGAGCGCTTATTTAAAAATAAGCGTGGCATTCAAATTCAAACCAATCACATCAAATACCCATTCAAAGGGAAATATTGATAGCCGGCTATTGAACTATCAATGGATATGCACACATCACCAGTTTCCAAATAATTTTCCAAATTATTTATTTTCCAAAATATCTTTACAAGATATATTATTTTCAATACTTCAAAAATAAATCAATATTTATTTTTAAACAAGTTCCCCTTTCTTTTATAAATTCCATAGTGAATTTATATTTCACAATATCTACTGATATACGATTTTCAATAGGTTTCAATATTCCTTTTCAATTTATCTTCAAAAAGATAAATTCTCAAAATATTCACTTTATATTGGAAAACATTTCCATACTTATTTAATAAGTAATTCACGAACCTATTTATTTTCAACACTTGGAAAATATTCAATATACTTAAATCGAGATTAAGTATATATTTCATTCTTTAAGGAAATCATTCTCTTAAACATATTTATTTGGACCAAAACGAATGTTACGTAAAACATCGTTACGACAACCCAAAATCACTAGTATAGGGATTCGAAATTAAAATAGATATATAAATCCCAATACTATACAAAATATTTCCTTTCGGAAATCATTTACTATAACAACAGTGTTATAGTCCACCATTTCCTTTTATTTCTCGAAAACGTCTATTTCAACAATAAATGTTGAAATCTATGATTTCGAATCTTAACACTTTTTAGAACATCGTTAGATCGTTTTAATTCTATTTACAATATCACATCCTAAACATTTTCTTTAACATATTATTCACTATTCAAAAACGTGAATATACTACGTTAACAAATTTCATCCTTTTATTCATTTTATTTCAAAGGATTATTCACTGTCAAAAACGTGAATATAACTCCATTAATAGGTTTCAACAATTTACTTATCAAAATAAGTCGTTTGCGAATTTATAAAACAATGTTTATAAATTCCTTTATTACCCTATATTCAATTCATAACTCAATTATATACCAAAGGTTCATATTATAAGTTAAATGCGTATAATTTATTTGTTTGCAAAATCGTTCCTTTGAACTTCATAATTATAAATCTTATAACTTATAAGATTCAATTATTTATCCAACCATTCTTTTAACAACTTTATAAATTTTATAAACCTACTGCTTATAAAATTCCATTTATAACTTCACCGTTTATAATTCTATAAATTTCATTCATTTATGAAATTCATTCTAACACTTATAAAAACTCGTTTTATAATTCAAATATTTTTATTTATAAATTATCAATTTATAAATCTTTTATACAAATCAATTTATATTATTATTCTTTTAAAACATCTTTAATCCCCTTTATGATTTCACCATTCTCTTGATTTATAAAATAATCAAATTTTATAAATCCTATTTTTAAACTTTTATAATAAATTCAAAAATCCCGATTAAACTATTTTATAAAATCATTAGCCTCATATTTTCAAAAATTAAACTTTAACTATATTTCTCAAAAATCATAATTTTTATAACATTAAAATTATAACGTTTATTTATTTAAAATGAATCAATTCCAAACATATTTTATAAACGTTTTCTTTCAAAAATCACTTTAAAAATCATTTTAAAATTCCAAATTTGGTCCAATGATGCTACACACCAAATAGTCAATCACGACTACAACGATATCATATATCGATATGATAATCAATCGAATATCAAAATATCCATAATCAAATAAATACTGTTGAGGAATCCAGTTGGATCCCTCCAACCTGTTTTCCTGCATCCACAAACATTAGCATAATACCAATTCCGCTCCAGTACGGAATTATCGCGGTATATGAGATTTAAAATATTATCCGCTTAATAACGGCGCAATAGGGTCTCATCCGCTAAAAAATGCGGGAAATCAACAACTCCAATATATACATATGACAATATATATATATTGCTATTATATATAATACCAATTTCACTGTTTATGAAATATTCGCGGTATATGTTTTTAATAAATAACATCCGCTTACTAACGGCGCATAATGTCTATTTTAACAATCAATAGATACAATCATCATTCAAACATGCATTCAAGTATTTTAATTTAACTATTTAAAATAAAATCAAAACTGATTCGATTGAGTGAGAAGTTCTCACCTTGATTTCAATTTCGTTTTAGCGATTTATTTTGAATAAAATTAAACGGACGTTTAATTTTATACGAAATTCTCACTAACCCCAAACGACTCCAATCCAATTCCATCACGTAGTGCTCGTCCATACGATTCCAACGCAACTGGTTTCGTGCATTTTCGACCTCGTATGAAAAAGTTATGATTTTTTAAAGATTACACGATTTATATATAATTCAATTTCATAATTTTTTTTTATTTTACAAACCATCACAGCCGTTGCTTCATGACATTAGATCCTGGCCGCTCCATCCTTTTCTCTTCTCCCTCACGCGCGTTCACTCTAGACAATATCAAACGCAAAGAAACCCATAGGCTCGATTCTAGGGTTAAATATTGCTACCTCCTCGCTCATCTATACATCGATCAGGATACACCATTTAATTCGCCATCCACCACTCCATGCTCGGCCAGAGAATGGCGATGCTCGGTTGCCTCGTCGCCTTGGAAAATGAGATTGACTGCAGTGCGTTCGAACGAGAATTGACGACGATCCAGAGCTCCATTTCCAATCATAGCCGTTGATTAGATAGAACTCGAAGTGCTTAACATTTCTCCAGTTGAAAGATTTTCGAAATGATGAAGGGATTGAGAGAGATTGAGAGAAAAACGATTGAAACTTTCGGCCATAGGTTTGAGGGTGGCGGCTGAAGATGAAATTAGGGTTTTAATTTCTTTTTTTTTATTTTAGAGAGAGATGGGGCTATTTATAGAGAATCGAACGACACTATTCATTTTGGAAATTCCGAACTCCGATTCACGCGCCGTAACCAGCGTTTCTAGGGTTTACCCCGCGTTCCGGACACAATGGAACAGGTTTCGGAAGCTAATTCGGTCATCTGTGCGAGTTATGGAATTAAACGATCGATTTAAATTAAACCGATTTAAACGATTTTCTAGGCGTTTTAATTTGTACCGGACAAACGGTAAATCCAATTGACACGAAATTTGAAACCTTATAATAATATCACATTACGGATCCGATGAAACTGGTTTCGTCAAAATCCGACACTGTTTGAAAAATGGCTATTTTAACTCGCCAAATTAATAATTAAACAATTTCGATGCGTTTCGAGCTGCCACGATCAAACGATAACTCCGATTGCTACGAAAATCGAAATCCGGTAACAACTAACTATTACGGATCCAATGGAACTAGTCTCGTCCAATTCTGAGACTGTTCAAAAATTGGCTATTTTCACTAGTCGATTAAATATTAAAATATTCAGTTTTCACAAATAAACTTTTAATTCGATTTTAAAAGTTCTAAAATATCGTTCTAACTTCAATATGATAAAATAAAATTATACAAATCATTTTCAATCATATTTAACCCAATTTTCAATTATTTCCATAATTTAACATATTAAATTATCGATTTAATTATCCAATTAAATCCAATTATTCGAATTAAAATTTATTCGACTTATAAATTCACTTATTAATATTTAAAATTAATTAAATATTCAAATTTTAATTACTTAAAAATTCTGGGTCGTTACATGTCGTATCATTGTTCGAAATAGGTTTTATGACACAAATTCCTCTCCCGACTAATCCGAATAATGAGCATTTATTTCAAAAACACGTGGATACACAAGTCACAAAGATTCACCATTAAGATTCGATGTGGGTTTCGGTTAACCAATTGGAATCCGACTCCCTGTCGCATCAAAATTCAAATGACGTTTAGAGGCCAACAGTTTTCACATTCACACAGAAATATGTCACAGATATCACAGTTAAATTTACAGCAATTCACATCACAAAGCATCACAATCACATATCAGAGATATCAACTAATTCAAGGCATTCAATAACAATTCATCATCTATAAGCAAGATTAATTAATCATGTGATTATAATTAATTAATCACATAATTATTTTCATTAACTATCCTTAATTAATGATTAATTATCCTTAATTGTAAATTAATTAATCCTTAATTTTTAATTATAAATTAATTAATCTTAATCATTAATTAATTAACCTTTAATCATCAATTAATAAATTAATTAATTATTCTTTAATTACTATCATTAAGTAATTGTCCTTAATTAATCTTTAATTTAAACTTTAATTAATAAATCAAAAGACAAATCATTTATCTGAATTAATTACTTAATTATCATTAAAATCTTTAATTAACAAACTTTGTAATTAATTAACATTAACACATAATTTAGCTTAAGAGATTGAGGTTAATTAATAATTTAAAAACATTCATCTTAATTAATTCTTTAATTACATTATTTATTAAAAATAATTTAAGAATTAATGTATAAATAATGATCACATAATTAAATAAAACTTAATTACTTTTAAAATAATTAACTTAAACCTTTACTAATCCTTTTTTTATATAAAACAATTGTTTTAAAAGAATAAGTTAAAATTTGTTTAAACTTGAATTTATTTTTAAAATTTGAAAACTATTTTTAAACTAACCCGGGACATCCCCGAACATCACCCCGAGCCAGAAACAAAATTACCCGTGACTTCCCCGAGCAATCCCATTTTTTTCTGTATTGAATTCAAAATTTAAAACCCTTTTTAAACATGATAACTCACCTGATTCTACCTGAGCATTTACTCGAGCCAGTAACATGATTTCTCGAAATTGACTTCGAGTTAAAACCTTTCTTCTTTGATCATACTTACTGACACAACCTAGTAACTCGTGCACGTGCACTGCCGATCGTCGGTGTTCTTGCCATTGCCACTCCCTTTCATAAGTCACCGTCAACCCACTCGAGCACCACGAACACCCAGAAACCCAAAACATTAACGAATTTGCAATCGAGCTATTCGATCAAATCTGGAACAAAACTAAACCACCAAAAATTGCCTCGTCCTGCCGCCTTAGGCCACCAAAGGCCATGCAACCATGTCCAAAGCTTCATCGACGACTAATGCCTCGATTGCCCTCGCACCGGTGTAGCCCGATTCGATGTTCACGACGCAATTGCTTCAACATCACCCTTGACCAAAACTGGGTTTAAAACCCTACATCGCCACTGTCTCGACGCCACGATGAATTATAAATTCACCTGATATTTTTCTGATGATCCCCGACCACCATGCAAGCTCCAACATCGATCACGAGGCCCATCATGTCGTCGATCACCAGAATTTACCTAAATTCCAATTTTCATTCATCTACGAATTTCTCACTCGATACACAATTAAAAATCTTGATTCCAATTTTAAAAATCAACGTTTTCAAAGACGTTTTAGGTTATATAATCATATCAAATAATTAAGGGAATCAAATTTTTGTCATGAATTGAGTTTGCTATGTTTTCTTGTTCCAGATTACATCCACTTGTTATTCATCTTTAAAAAGTATTTTTATAATTAAGTTCTAGTGAATTCAAACATTTTTTTTTTAAATCCCAGCTTATCAAGAATTAGAAGAAGAGAATTTGGGTTGAACAGGTTTTTTTTGAAAACTGGAAACAACAGAGAGATAAATGCTTGTACAACAGACATGCACAAATCATTCATAAGTGTATATATACATGCAGGTATATTTCATGAATTTACTTCAATAATTCATCACAAACATCAAATTTTTAGCTCATATTTTAAGCAGCTTACTCGCCTTTTAAAGAAGAATGCAGAGAAGAAGCCTGGAAGTTGTTTGAATTTGAAAATCTGAGTTGTACTTTTTGATCTGGACTTGATTGTGCTGATTTGATCTTTGTTGTTTGATGTTGAAGACTTTAATTTGTTGAGTTGAATTGCTCTTTAATGTTGAATTATCTTAATCACTTGATGGCTTTGATGTTTGAGATGATTTCAGGCTTTAGATTTTTAAATTGTAAAAGATGTTTGAATTTTTTCTTTATTTTTTATTTTCTATTTTTCAAGCTTTCCCGGTTTTTTTCTTTTGATTTGTTTCGGTTTGTAATTCTTTTGAAATAGAAGAGAAAAATGGCGAGTGAAAGATAGATGTATTTATAATCTTGAAATTATTATTTCTAAAAATAAAATAAAATTAGATAATTTTGACACTTATTTATTCTCATGTAAAAAAACATTACCCTTGTTAATTACTTACTAAAAAAAATAAAATATACATTATTTTTAAATCCAAATATTTTTAAGATATTTATATTTGAATTTCAAATTCAAATTAAAATTACAATCTATTCATATATATATATAAATTAATACTTATCTTATTTTTTTTTGAAAAATTCAAATTAATTCCAAAATTAGTATTAATTACTAATTTTAAAATTGATAAAAATGAGGATGTTACAGTCTCTAGGGCACATCACTGTGCGGGTATATAGGGAACATATTTCTCACTTCGTCGAAATACTAATGAAGATATTATGATAATTATGATATCCACTTATGGTGGAAATTAACCTCTAAAATAATTTACATTTACTATGTGATAGGTTCTGAAAGATTAAAAACTTTTCGCTACCATGTTGCATCCAAATGAGAATGTATTTTTACTTTGTTTTAAGAAGAAATATATCGCCAGTGTTGAGTCCATTTTTTTTTATTTTACTTTGAAAAGTTCTATAAATTAATACTCATTTGTTGTAGCTCTAAAACATTTTACTTTTAGAAACCTTTCGGGTTAAGGTCATTTTGGTGGACGGATTGTAATCAAGAAAAAAGCTCCATTTGACAAGAAGTACTGTAAATTATTCATGAAACAAAGCCCATGGCTAAACATGAAGAGAAAAGAATGGAGACTAGAAGGTGGTACAATGCCCATATAGTTTGAAATTATAGAACGAAAACTTCAAGAAACCTAAAGGTTTAATAAAGAAACTTCAATAGTTCCCCCTAACCATAAATTTAGTAGAATTGGCAATTGGTAAAGGCAATGTTTAGTAAAATCCAAGAATGCCGAAGGCGAATATAAGAAGTTTAATAAGTGTACCCTAAGTATAAATTTTGGTAGAAATGGAAGTTGTTAAAAGTAATATTTGGAAATCCATGAATTCTGAAGGCCAATATAAGAAGTCCAAAAAGTGGGCTCTAAGTATAAACTTGGTAGAAAGGGAAATTACCTAAGGAAATATTTAGAAATCGAAGAGTTCTAAAGGCCTTCTTATACTAAGTGCCCCCCCCCCAAGTATAAACTTGGTAGGAGCCATTGTTGAAGAGCATGTAGAGGAATCCAAAATACTAAATACCTTGGAGAGACATAATATAAACTCTAAAGGTGGTTGAGAATCCAAAACTAGGTAACCATCATCTGAAGGTATAGTGCTTTCCAAGGGATTTTGACAATTTTCTTTTGCTTTATGATTAAAAATAGGATTTCGAAAGTAAATGTCACGTTTGCCGAAACTTAGAAACATGTATTCTATGCATTTGTAAAAATAGTTGAGTTTAATGTTAAAAAATTATACAAAATATAAAATTAAGACAAAAGTAAGCCCTATATTAAAATAAGATACAAAACTATTTCTTAATAAATTCAGAAAGTTTCCCTTATTCTTTCTTTGGTGTAGGAAAACTTTCGGCATTCATTCGTTGTGTACCCATTTGCTAGATGATAAGGGTAATAGTTTTCACTCTTTAGACTCTTTTCCTTTTAGAGCCATTGTACACTAAGTAAGAGTGTTATCTTTCTTAAGTTTCTTTTGGGCATGCTAGTTGGAGTTGTGGGAAGAGGCCTCTTGGTATATTGGGTAGGGTCTTTGCATGCCATCAGTTTGACACTTAGGTCTTTTACATAGTCATTCATTGTGACGACCCGGAAATTTTGACAAATTAAATTGGAATAATTAATTGATTTTAAACTATTTAAAAGTTAATTTTAACTTGAATTCAAGATATCAATATTTACTTGATAATGAAATCATTGAATTGTATAGTTTAAATATTGAATTTAATAATTGAAAATTGGGTAAATTGTTGAATCTGAAATTTCTAAGCCTGTTTAAATAATTTGAAGGCTTATGAAATTTGTAATGATAATACTGGAGATAATAGAATGGTTTGAATATAATTTAAAGATAATTTGTTCAGTTTTAATAATATACCGTTTAAAACGATATTTAAAAATAGCCTTCCGAGGCACAGTCTCAGAATTCGACGAAACCAGTTCCATTGGATCCGTAATAGCTAGTTATTATCGGATTTCAATTTTCGTAGCCATCGGAGTTGTCGATTGATCCTGACAGCTCGAAACGCTTAGAACGATTTTAATCGGGTTAATTTAAAATTGATCCTTTACTTCCGTAACTCGTGCATACGAACAAATTAGCCTCCGAAACACGTTCCATCGTGTTCAGAATGAGGGTAAAACTTTATAAACGCCTGTCGGCATGTCTGATTTGGAGTTTGGGATTTCGCATTATGCAATACGAGATATTTTTCAATATTCAATTATAAAATAATCAACTCGTACGCAGGAAGCTACCCCAAATCTATTTGTATTCTCGTTCTCTCCCTCTCCTTTCAACAGAAATTGAACCGAGCCCTCCTTCCTTCATTTCCAAATCGATTCGTTTATATAAAAAAAATACAGAGAATCGATTCGTGAACGAATTCGCGATCGAATCGAGGCTCGAGCCAATGGAAGGAAGACGAATCGAGATGCTCGATTCAAGCTGTAGCGTCTCGAGGCCGAATGAAGGGGAGAGGCAGCGACGTCCAAGCACGTGGAAGTCTTGAAGTCGTCTTCGTTTGAGCATCGCGTGTCAGAGGGCGGCGGCGGCGATGATCAATGCTAGGTGAGTAATTCCTGCTCTTCGTGTTTGGGTTTTCTCACTGTCGAGATTTGGGTTTCGATACATTTAGTTTGAATGCTTCTGTAACTTAGCTCGAATTGGATAAAGATGATTTTAACCTGTTTATTAAACTTAAACCTTTGCTTAGATAATCAACTCTTATTGTTAGCCGAGAGTGTGATTGTAGTTATCCCTAAATTTCATTACGTTTATCCACATTATAAATAGCCAGAATTTTAGTTGCATCTCTAAAAGTTCTGAGGTCTCTTTGGCAACATCAGGATCATAAATCATTTGATAATTATCCCAAGAGAAACATCACAATTTGACTAAAAAAATTAATAGCTTGTTAATTTGTTCATCTTTCAATTTTCACATGTTGTCTAATTGTGTGAATCTTGAGCATAGATATTGACTGCATATGCTGTTTGAGTTAGTAACTATTCGTGTATATATATGCAGAACTTTTTTTTAACAGTCCACGGAAATGATGAGAAATGCTCAAGTTATTAAATGACTCTTGTTGATAATGCCTGCCTTGTACAACTCTGTACAGTAATTGAAGAAGGTTTCAGTTTTCTCTAAAAAAATGCGACATTAAATTGAAGAAAAGGAAATTTGATCAGGTATAAAAGTAAGTAAATGGGTGAATAAGCTTCTTAAGTTAACATCAACAAGTTTTCAATATATAGTTTTAAATGAGTGGAATCAAATTGTATTAAATGGATATTTATATGTTAGTCTAATAAATTAAATCTCTAACTATTTTAAAATATGTGAATGGGATTTACATAGACAATCACAGATAAAGATATTGAATTTTAAGATTCAAGTGATTTATATAAATTTATTTCAAACTCTTGGTTTAAATCAGACTTAAGTGGTAATTAAGTAATTAAATTAAGATTTTTATCTTTTAATTAATTAAGGATTTGAGCCGTTTAGAGTTAATTAATTTATGAAAGTAATTTAAGGATAGTTAATTATTTAATGTAATTAATTAAGGGTAATTGATGAACAGGGTTAAATAAAGATTTCTTGTTAATTGAAATTAATTAAAAGAGCAATTAATGAAAGTAATTAGAGGATTATTATTTAATTGGTTTATAATCAATTAATGTTAAGTAAGCTGGATGGGTTACAGGTAATCTAAGTAACTAAAATTAATTTAATTAGAGATTAAATTAAAATAATTGAAGATTGAATATCTAATAAATATTGCTTATGAATGGTTAAGTTGTATTGGATTATTAGATTAATAATTGTTTGATAATTTGTGATATTTTGTGATATGATGTGTTGGGATCAAACTAAGATATGTGGGTTATCTGTTGATGATGAATATTTTGTAAATATGACAATCTATATTTTACATTGAATTGAGTTCACTTAAATAATTTGGATTAAAGGTGATTTTGGTTTCGAAGAGACCGGGGTCGGGTATTTGGGAAATACCTAAAACCACTTCGAATTTCTATGAATTGATTTGTGAAATCAATAGGCTGGATTGAAATGATTTAAGTGAATTGGATTATTTTACCTAAGTTTGGTACATGAAATTTATATGTGAAGTAAGTATTGTCTATAGTAAATTGTGAATTGGTTTAATTGATATAGGTTTCTCGGGTTTTATTTAAGTCGTATGCTTGGTATTACTTGTTAGTTGGGTATTACTCACGCTGGTTTCCTGTAACAACCCGCATATTTATCGATTTTATATTTAAATATTTTATCGTTAGTCGGATTTTAGTCCGAAAAGCTACTTTTTGCAAACAGCCGAATTAGGACTCGAGACCACCTCCATTGAGTTCAAAATGCCGTTTGCGACCTTTTTGAGTATAAACTTTGATATATTTGGAGTTAGTCAAAAATTTGACCTTTTTCACTTTGGGTTTGAGTTTGGGTTCAGCCCACTAGCCAACTTATACTCAAAACTGAACCACTCTTCCCCATTCACCCTCACTTCTTCCTCTTTTCAGTTCTAAGGCAATAATGGTGGGAGAGATTGGAAATTAAAACTCCAAAACCCTAGTTCCTCTTGCAACCTCAAATTCCTAGCTCCAAATTCAAGAGAACCCATTGGTAAGCATTCTCTTCTTCTTCTCCAACTTATTCTCTTACCAATTTCAGAAATTCCTAAACCTAATTTTGGGAATGTTCTTGTTTTGAGCATAGATTCAAGCTCATTTGGGCTGTGTTGAAGAGAGGTTGATTCTCCATTTGCTTTCAAGCTTCTTCTTGTTTGATTTTGTAAAAAGGTGATATTTTTATCTCACATCTTAGTCTATAATTATCTTCGATTGTTAGGTATGAATTCCTAACACTTATTCGTGTGCAATTGATTTTGGTTTGGATTGATTTGGTGTATATTCCAATTTTTGGTGTTTTGGTCTAACTTATGAAAATCCTTTTATGGATATTTGGACATTGATATTTGAGGCGTATCGAAGAGCCGTTTAGGCTGGGTTGTCGTTCGACGTAATTCCTTAGTCATCGTCATTTGCTCGTTCGATCGTTTTCGATATTCGTTTGGCCATTTTTGGCCTAGGTTCAGGGAATGCCCTGAAGCATTCATTCAGACATCTGAAACGTAATATTCAGACGTCTGAATATTGTTCTGGGAAGATTTCTATTCCCAGATTCAGACGTCTGAATATATGGTTTCAGACGTCTGAATTGGTTCATTTGGAACCAGAAAGGAAATAGCCTAAAAAGTGCCTATTTCAGACGTCTGAAACACTTGATTCAGACGTCTGAATTGTGTTCTGGAAATCTTTATATTTCCAGATTCAGACGTCTGAACCACTTGTTTCAGACGTCTGAAATTGCAGTGTTTTGCCTATTTGCCTATTCGCTTGAGAATTCCAATTTAAATCGGTTCTGATGATCCTATTTGTTGTTATCATTTATTATGCCTTTGATGACTCCTTTTAGGGATTTCTGAATATCCATTTCGATGGATTCTTTATCGGTTTCTTTGGATTTTATTCACATCTTCGTATGTGAATTTTAGTGAATGATTGTTCCTACAATCTTCTTTGTGATTTGTCACTTTAAAAATATAAAGGTTTTCTATACTAGTAGTAAATATCAAAACTCTTTCTTCAAATGATTTCAACACTATCTTAGTAAAAAGCTCGTTTCATAAACCATTTTCCAATCTATTAGTATATACAAACCTTTACCTCACTCGTACGAGAAATCTAATTAAACGGCTTAGTAAAATGAGTGGTATGAAACGCTTACGTTTACTTCGTCGGTTAATTCTTGGACTTGTTCGATCGAATCTCTTGTGACAATTTTCTAGTGGAAATCTACAGTTTGTTTGTAAATATTTAAGTTAAGCAAGTGGTTATGGGACATGAAGCTAAACTCATATATTTACTAGCTTAGTGTAATTGACACTTCTCGTTGATCATGACGATCATCTTTGTGATTTAGACTAGCAATGTGCGATGTCTCTTTGCCTACGAGGGAGACTAAACCCCGTTTTGTGGAGTTTCGACTCAATTTGGTGGGGTAGCAACCCATGGTCTTCGGGCCGTTTGTGAAGTTTCGACTCAATTTGGTGGGGTAGCAACCAATGGTCTTCGGGCCGTTTGTGGAGTTTCGGCTCAATTTGTGATGGTTAGCAACCATGGAATTAGCGTTCTGTTTGTGATACACGTGTTGGTGGGCTTTATGCTCCCGTTTGTGATAGGCCTCCCCCCGTTTTGTGATTTCTGGATTTCTCGAGATGATTTCTAGAATTTGTGCTTCACCAATTTTCGTGATTTCCATTGATAAGTTTTATCAATATTTGTGCATTGGTGAATTTGTGTGTCATTGACTTTTGTGATTGACATTGATATAATCGTCAATATTTATGATTTGGTGAACAAAATGAGGAGTATGACATTTCTTTAATTCTTGTGCAGATTTGGTGATATTGATTAATCTGTCGCTGATTTTCAGTTACTTATATATATCACAGCTTGGCATTGTGATTATCATGTGTTTAGTCATATCTCTTATTCTATATCGTTTCATATGATATTTATAGTTAGACTGATCCGTTTATTATTTTCTTATTAAATAATACTCGGGTCAGACCGAGATGTTACAGGTGCTTCTGCTTGACTTTTCATCCAGGATTACCTCCTTGACTTTTGGTTAACTACTTAGATTAGTAGTTTTGGTTGTTTACATTTTAGATATAGACTCCATAATGTATACTTATTCTTTTGTGTAGTTCATGTATCTATTCTTTTGTGATATTGTGGATCTTTTTAGACCACTACTCTGATGTACACTTCCTAATGTAATATTCATATCTATTTCC
Source organism: Allium cepa (assembly GCA_030765085.1). Classification (NCBI taxonomy): domain Eukaryota; kingdom Viridiplantae; phylum Streptophyta; class Magnoliopsida; order Asparagales; family Amaryllidaceae; genus Allium; species Allium cepa. Next base: position 232,189,964 of record CM060938.1, read on the forward strand.
GCCTTTGTGATATGAATTGTCTATGACTGATTTATGTTATGTGTATTTCTATATTTGTTTCCGAAGATTATTATAGCCACTGTGTAGTAGCTTTGTGTTTGTCTCGGTGTGTCGGATTTCCTCTTGAGATAAAATGCATGTTATACTATCTGACATATCGGTGCTCGCGCAAAGCAATTATACAGATGGTCGCTCCTCAACAGCCTTATTCTCCGTGCTAGTTGACAGCATTCACCCGTAGTGTTCTTGGCTAGCGTGGGTATAGAGGTGGGGCACCATAGCTTGGTATCAGAGCCAAACTTCGGAACAATATGGAATAATATAACAAGGATCATCGTCCTAAGTCTACCTTAGGAGTCGTGCTTTAGGATTTTATTCGGGTCTACGTACCGTCCTATCCTATTTTCTTTTATGATTCCTTGTTTTATCTATCAAGAATTGCTTGATATTGAATTTGGTGAATAACCTTTTTCTTCTTCTTCTTTCTTTCTAAGGAAGAGAAATGTCTAGACCAGGCCGCCCCAGAGCCGTACCATCTAGTACCCTACCCCAGGATGGAGTTTTTATGACTGCTCAACAGCTTCTTGATTTAGTGACGAATGCTCAAGCAGCTGGAGCTAACCCGGAACCTACTCACCCAAAGTCGGGATTTGCACGCTTGTGCAGCGATTACACTAATTTGGGTGGGGAGCCATTCAAAGGTTCCGAAACTGTTATTGAAGTACAGGCTTGGCTAAGGTCATGCGATCGAATCTTTTCTCGCATGAATCTTATTGACCTTCACCGAGTTCAGGTGGCCTCTAGTATGCTCCGAGAAAGAGCATTGGACTGGTACGAGCTTCTTATTTCTGAGATTAATGAAGCGGATCTCACCTGGGGGCAATTCCGAGAACGCTTCGAGTTGAAATTTGTACCAGAAGCAGAGAAAGTGACATTGGCTCGACGATTTATAGACCTTGTTCAAGGTGAGTCCTCCGTGACTGATTACGTCGCCTCCTTCGAGTCGCTTTCCAAATATGGGGTTGAATACATCAACACCCCTTTAAAGAAGAACCAGAGGTTCGTCTATGGCTTAAAAAAAATCTCAAGAAGCCATTACTTCTAAAATTAGAAGTTTCTTTCGACCAACTCGTTGATATCGCTCTTCGTCTTGAAGAGGCAGATAGGGAGAATGATGTTGAAGTGGTGGGTTCCAAACCAAGCTTCAACAACAACAAGAAGAGGCCAAACAAATTCAAAGGCCCCTATCCTAATAAGAAAGGGAAGCAAGCAACCTCCATGGCAAAGACTTCTTCCTTTGGTCGTGGGGAATGCTATAATTGTGGTTCGAAGGACCATTACGCGAACAAGTGTCTAAATTCTCTCTCTTGTCGCTACTGCAAAGGTCCCGGTCATGTTATATCCTCATGCCCCAAGCTTTAGGGCAGGAAAGAGGGAAAGCTTAATGTTGCTTAAGCCCCTGGCAACACATCTCGTGGCCAAGGTATTTCTCATTCTATTCTGGATGGAATTATTTTATTTCGTGTTCATCCTATTCGAGTTCTTTTTGATACGGGTGCGTCCCATTCTTTTATATCAAAAGAACTTGTTGATACTTTTTCTTTGGATGTTTTGTGTTTAATGACTTCTTTGAGAATTGCGAATCCGGTTGGTGGATCCGCGACAATCAGTTTATTGTGTAAAGATGTCGAGATTATTTTGTGTGATTTTTCTTTCCGAGCCGATTTGCATGTCATGCGTTATTTAGGCTTTGGAATGATTTTGGGAATGGATTGGCTTAACCGTTATGAAGCTCATATCCTATGTCCTGAGCGGACTATTCATCTTCGACATTCTCAATCTGTTAAGCAGATTTCTATTAATCTTCAAGATTCAGTTTCCAGCTTGGTCGCATCTTTATATTCTTTAAATCCTCGTGATGACGATGATGATGATGAGGGTGATATTATTTCTCTTATTCACGTCGTTCGTGAATTTTCTGACATATTCGAGCCCGTTTTAGGATTACCACCTAAGCGAGAAATTGAGTTCAGAATTAATCTTATTCCTGGAGCTCAACCTATCACTCGCCCTCCTTATCGTATGTCCAATAAAGAAAACGAGGAGATGCGTAAACAATTATCCGAATTGGAGACGCGGCAATTTATTCGCTCTAGTTCCTCGCCTTGGGGAGCTTCGGCTATTTTCGTGAAGAAATCCGATGGTACACTTAGGCTTTGCGTTGACTACCGCAAGCTTAATGATCTTACTATCAGAAATAAATATCCTTTACCTCGGATTGATGATTTATTTGACCAACTTAGTGGTGCTAGAGTCTTTTCACAATTGGACTTGGCTACCGGTTTTCATCAGCTTCGTATTACAGAGGATAGCATTCCTTTGACATCGTTCCGTACTCGGTATGGATCTTATGAATGGCTTGTTATGCCATTTGGGTTAACGAATGCCCCAGCTTATTTCGTTGACTTAATGAATCGAGTTTTTAAAGACTTCCTCGATCGATTTGTTCTCATCTTTATTGATGATATTCTTGTGTATTCTAAAACCGAGGAGGAGCATGAAAAACATCTTCGAATTGTACTGGAAACTCTTTGGAGTAAGCAATTAAAGGCAAAATTTTCTAAATGCCACTTTTGGCAATCTCGTGTGAAGTTTCTCGGTCATATTATTTCCGAATCCGGAATTTCCGTAGATCCTTCAAAGATTGAAGCGATTCAAGATTGGAAGAGACCGGAGAGTGTGACAGAAATCCATAGCTTTCTGGGATTGGCAGGTTATTACCGCCGATTTATCAAAGACTTTTCTAAGATTGCTGTGCCTCTCACTAGCTTGACGAAGAAAGGTGTTAAATACATTTGGTCGGACAAATGTGAAACTTCTTTTCAGAAACTAAAGGAACTTCTTTCTGATGCTCCTATTCTTGTTATTCCCGAGGGGAATCGAGATTTCGTTGTTTATACCGATGCTAGTCGCGTTGGTTTGGGTGCCGTTCTTATGCAAAGAGAACGTGTTATTGCTTATGCTTCTAGGCAATTGAAGCCTGCTGAGACTAGATATGCCACTCATGATTTAGAGCTTGCGGCTATTGTTTTCGTCCTTCGTATTTGGTGTCATTATCTTTTAGGAGAGAAATTTGTTCTTTATACCGATCATAAGTCCTTGAAGTATTTATTCTCCCAAAAGGAACTTAATTTGCGTCAACAGCATTGGCTCGAATTTCTTGCACCATATGATCTCGACATCCTTTATACTCCTGAAAAGGGAAATCGTGTTGCCGATGCACTTAGTCGCAAGCAACAAGCGGTTGTTTCTATGATGATATCCGAATGGAATGATCTCGAGATATTATCCTCTTGTGAGATTCGAGACCGTGTCTCCGATTTATGTTCATCACTTGTGTTATGTAGCCTTGAGGCCCATCCTTCTATTTTAGACCGCATTCTTGAAGCTCAAAGGCTAGATCCCGACATGGCTCTTCTTGGCCAAAATATTAGGGATAAAATTGATATTGAAGGATTGAAAGAATTTGATATCGATTCTCGTGGCGGATTTCGAAAATTTGGTAGGCTTATCGTACCAAATATTATTGATCTTCGTAAGGATATTTTAGAAGATTCTCATCATTCTAAATTTACCATTCATCCCAGTAGTAGTAAAATGTACGCGGATATGAAGCAACTTTATTATTGGGAGGGAATGAAACTTGACATCGCTAACTTCGTTAAGCGTTGCATGACTTGCCAACTCGTTAAGGCCGAACATCAAAGGCCCGGTGGGTTATTGCAACCTTTAGAAATTCCAATTTGGAAGTAGGATCAAATTTCCATGGATTTTATAGATGGCCTTCCCCGTTCTCGTTCGGGTCATGATAGCTTATGGGTGATCGTTGATAGACTTACTAAATCCGCCCATTTTATTCCCGTTCGGTCTAACCGAAATGTTCCTCTTTTGGCCAAGCTCTTTATCAAAGAGATTGTTAAATTGCATGGAGTTCCTACTTCTATTGTTAGTGATCGTGATCCATTGTTTACTATTGGGTTTTGGAAGAGTCTTCAAAAAGCTTTGGGAACGAAGCTCAATTTTAGCACCGCTTATCATCCTCAGTCCGATGGACAAACCGAGCGTGTGAATCAAACACTTGAAGATCTTCTTCGTGCTTGTGTGCTTGATTTTGGGGAAGTTGGGAAGATCATATTTCCCTTGTTGAATTCTCCTATAATAATAGCTTCCAATCTAATATTGGTATGGCACCTTTTGAGGCACTCTACGGAAGGCCATGCCGATCTCCTTCTTGCTGGCTTGAGACCGGTGAGAAGCTGGTTTTAGGTCCCGATTTTATTCGTGATTCCACAGAAAAGATTGATCTTATTCGTCATAGGATGAAAGAAGCTCAGAGTAGACAAAAATCCTATGCCGATAATCGAAGAAGGAAATTAGAATTTTCCGTTGGAGATTCTGTTTTTGTTCGTGTTTCACCAATGAAAGGTGTTGTACGTTTCAGTCGATCGGGAAAATTGGCGCCTCGATATATTGGGCCATTTCCTATCACTGAACGTATTAGTTCCGTGGCTTATCGCCTTTTATTACCGGCTCAATTTTCTGCTATCCATGACGTGCTTCACGTTTCTCAACTTCGGAAATGTCTTCGAGATTCTGATTCTATTCTTGAGCCCGGTGTTGTGGAAGAGATTGAAGTTTCGCCTAATTTAACTTATGAGCAACATCCTATTCGTATCATTGCTTCGGAGGTAAAACGACTTCAAAATAAATATATTCCGCTTGTTAAAGTTCAATGGTCTTCAAATCCTAAGAATTGTTCTTGGGAATCTAGAGAGTACATCGAGCGAACACATCCGGACTTACTTTCTCGTGCTCTTTGAGGTGAACTTCTTATTTCAAATTTCTTTTGTGTTGAATATGCTTTTATGGTTGTTACTACATATCTTCTTCTTAAATATTGCGAGGACACAATTTCTTTAAGGAGGGGAGTCTGTAACAACCCGCATATTTATCGATTTTATATTTAAATATTTTATCGTTAGTCGGATTTTAGTCTGAAAAGCTACTTTTTGCAAATAGCCGAATTAGGACTCGAGACCACCTCCATTGAGTTCAAAATTCCGTTTGCGACCTTTTTGAGTATAAACTTTGATATATTTGGAGTTAGTCAAAAATTTGACCTTTTTCACATTGGGTTTGAGTTTGGGTTCAGCCCACTAGCCAACTTATACTCAAAACTGAACCACTCTTCCCCATTCACCCTCACTTCTTCCTCTTTTCAGTTCTAAGGCAATAATGGTGGGAGAGATTGGAAATTAAAACTCCAAAACCTTAGTTCCTCTTGCAACCTCAAATTCCTAGCTCCAAATTCAAGAGAACCCATTGGTAAGCATTCTCTTCTTCTTCTCCAACTTATTCTCTTACCAATTTCAGAAATTCCTAAACCTAATTTTGGGAATGTTCTTGTTTTGAGCATAGATTCAAGCTCATTTGGGTTGCGTTGAAGAGAGGTTGATTCTCCATTTGCTTTCAAGCTTCTTCTTGTTTGATTTTGTAAAAAGGTGAGATTTTTATCTCACATCTTAGTCTATAATTATCTTCGATTGTTAGGTATGAATTCCTAACACTTGTTCGTGTGCAATTGATTTTGGTTTGGATTGATTTGGTGTATATTCCAATTTTTGGTGTTTTGGTATAACTTATGAAAATCCTTTTATGGATATTTGGACATTGATATTTGAGGCATATCGAAGAGCCGTTTAGGCTGGGTTGTCGTTCGACGTAATTCCTTAGTCATCGTCATTTGCTCGTTCGATCGTTTTTGATATTCGTTTGGCCATTTTTGGCCTAGGTTCAGGGAATGCCCTGAACCATTCATTCAGACGTCTGAAACGTAATATTCAGACGTCTGAATATTGTTCTGGGAAGATTTCTATTCCCAGATTCAGACGTCTGAATATATGGTTTCAGACGTCTGAATTGGTTCATTTGGAACCAGAAAGGAAATAAGCTAAAAAGTGCCTATTTCAAACATCTGAAACACTTGATTCAGACGTCTGAATTGTGTTCTGGAAATCTTTATATTTCCAGATTCAGACGTCTGAACCACTTGTTTCAGACGTCTGAAATTGCAGTGTTTTGCCTATTTACCTATTCGCTTGAGAATTCCAATTTAAATCGATTCGTGATGATCCTATTTGTTGTTATCATTTATTATGCCTTTGATGACTCCTTTTAGGGATTTTTGAATATCCATTTCGATGGATTCTTTATCGGTTTCTTTGGATTTTATTCACATCTTCGTATGTGAATTTTAGTGAATGATTGTTCCTACAATCTTCTTTGTGATTTATCACTTTAAAAATATAAAGGTTTTCTATACTAGTAGTAAATATCAAAACTCTTTCTTCAAATGATTTCAACACTATCTTAGTACAAAGCTCGTTTCTTAAACCATTTTCCAATCTATTAGTATATACAAACCTTTACCTCACTCGTACGAGAAATCTAATTAAACGGCTTAGTAAAATGAGTGGTATGAAACGCTTACGTTTACTTCGTCGGTTAATTCTTGGACTTGTTCGATTGAATCTCTTGTGACAATTTTCTAGTGGAAATCTACAGTTTGTTCGTAAATATTTAAGTTAAGCAAGTGGTTATGGGACATGAAGCTAAACTCATATATTTACTAGCTTAGTGTAATTGACACTTCTCGTTGATCATGACGATCATCTTTGTGATTTAGACTAGCAATGTGCGATGTCTCTTTGTCTACGAGGGAGACTAAACCCCGTTTTGTGGAGTTTCGACACAATTTGGTGGGGTAGCAACCCATGGTCTTCGGGCCGTTTGTGGAGTTTCGACTCAATTTGGTGGGGTAGCAACCCATGGTCTTCGGGCCGTTTGTGGAGTTTCGGCTCAATTTGTGATGGTTAGCAACCATGGAATTAGCGTTCCGTTTGTGATACACGTGTTGGTGGGCTTTATGCTCCCGTTTGTGATAGGCCTCCCCCCTTTTGTGATTTCTGAATTTCTCGAGATGATTTCTAGAATTTGTGCTTCACCAATTTTCGTGATTTCCATTGACAAGTTTTATCAATATTTGTGCATTAGTGAATTTGTGTGTCATTGACTTTTGTGATTGACATTGATATAATCGTTAATATTTATGGTTTGGTGAACGAAATGAGGAGTATGACATTTCTTTGATTCTTGTGTAGATTTGGTGATATTGATTAACCTGTCGTTGATTTTCAATTACTTATATATATCACAGCTTGGCATTGTGATTATCATGTGTTTAGTCATATCTCTTATTCTATATCGTTTCATCTGATATTTATAGTTAGACTGATCCATTTATTATTTTCTTATTAAATAATACTAGGGTCAGACCGAGATGTTACAGGTGCTTCTGCTTGACTTTTCATCCAGGATTACCTCCTTGACTTTTGGTTAACTACTTAGATTAGTAGTTTTGGTTGTATACATTTGAGATATAGACTCCATAATGTATACTTATTCTTTTGTGTAGTTCATGTAACTATTCTTTTGTGATATTGTGGATCTTTTTAGACCACTACTCTGATGTACACTTCCTAGTGTAATATTCATATCTATTTCCGCCTTTGTGATATGAATTGTCTATGACTGATTTATGTTATGTGTATTTCTATATTTGTTTCCGAAGATTATTATAGCCACTATGTAGTAGCTTTGTGTTTGCATCGATGTGTCGGATTTCCTCTTGAGATAAAATGCATGTTATACTATCTGACATATCGGTGCTCGTGCAAAGCAATTATACAGATGGTCGCTCCTCAACAGCCTTATTCTCCGTGCTAGTTGACAGCATTCACCCGTAGTGTTCTTGGCTAGCGTGGGTATAGTGGTGGGGCGTCACATTTCCAGCTTGACCCAGGTGTTACTTTGGTGTAATGCTCGGGTCAGACCGAGTATTACAGATTTCCAGGTTAGGACGTTCTGGAGCTCAGGAGACGAGCTGGAGGGCAATATCGTATAGAGTATTTCCGCTGTGTTATATTATTGTAAATATGTGAGATGATAATTGTGTATATTTAGTGACCGTGTATATGTGAAACTCTGATGTATTAAAATATAATCGACAATTATAGTATTCTTTTGTAAACTGTTATTATTTATTATTATATTTTATCCGCTGCGAATGTGAGTTGTTGTTGTTTCTGTTCTTCTTCTTCTATCTCTTTCTTCTTTTGCATAACTATCTGGAATTTTCGAGCTTCGAAAATTTCAGGTCGTTACATTTGGTATCAGAGCTGAAAGGTTAAGCGAGAACCTTAGCTCTGATGGGAATTACTCATTAAATAGAGTCTGTAGTACTCTAGAATGAGTTGAGTATATACATACATATGAGCGCGTACTTGTTATTTTCTTATAAAGATTTTAAATGATTTTATATAAGATATATATTTTGATATGTAAAGCAATATTTCCTTCTAATAAATATTAAGGTGATTGGTTGTTAATTATTGAAATTTAAAATTAAGAAGTAACATAATACAACCAAACTGAAGTCTTGAATTGGAATTAAGCTAAGTAGAAATAGAAATACAACTAAATTAAAATTTAATGGATTGAAAATGAAATTATAAATCTGGTCCCAGAATTTGAAAATTTTGTTTCAAAGTAATGAAAAATAATGAATAAGTATTATTTGGGAAACTGAGACTTGTTGGAAACAATGGGTTGTTTGAAATTTGATTTGAATTTAAAAGCCAAGGGTGGTTTAAAATTAGAAAACATGGCTGAGAGGGACAAGAAATAAATATGTATATATGCATGGATATACATGATATCAGAGGTAATTTGAAATAAACTCTAAGAGGTTGAGTTATATTTTTCCCTGCAGTGTGATGTAAAAACCCAAAGTAATATAAGTTCTGAACTTATAAGAGGGAAAGAATTTTGAAGTTTGAAGCGGGAATTCGATTTGAGTAAGGTTGATTGGATTAAGTAAATTGGAATTTAACTTGGAAAGTTAAATGGTTGATTTGAATTGGGAATTTGTGTGATCTCGAAAGGGTTTGAGATCTAAAAATTTATAATGGATGGACGTTTTAAAATAAATTGGATGATATCATCCTATTGTAAATAAAAATCTTTAAATTGAGAATGGAATTGTATAAATAAAATAAAATAAGTTTGAATAATTGAATTGTAAAATAGACTTGTTTAAGAACTGGCTTCAAACTGGAAAATTAAATTGAATAATAAATTAAAATTTTAAAATAAAATTGTATTGAACCTTGAAATACATAAGTATAGATAATTTAAAATGGAATTTTGAGAATTGAACTCAGAAATTAAATTGATTAAAAACTTTAAATAAAAGTTAATTTGGTTTAAAGAGTTAAACCAACCTTTGAGAATTTAACTTGAATTTATATAATTCGAGATGGGTTAAAGCTGAAACTTAGATTCCACTTGTACCAATTGAATTGAGATTGAATTGAGTAGATTAGTGATTGAAGATGTATAGGTTTAAAAATTCAAATGAGAAATTAAATTAGATTATATTGAGATAATTTGAATTTAAAATGGGTTAAATTGATAATAAGTCAAATTGATTGGGATAATTTGGAATTATAATATAAGTTGAACATGATTAAAATTAAATGGAATTTGATTTAAATTGGGAAGGGAATCAAGATTGATTCGGCTTGAATTGGGATTAAATAAATTTTAATAGAAATTGAAGTTATTCAAGTTGGAATTGAGTCAATTAAATGGAAATTGTTGGGGAAGGGAACAGTTGACTCTTGACTATTTTCAATATAGATTGTTTTGATATAAACTTATTTTCCAAGCTATTTAGTATATACAACCTTTCTTCTTAAAAATCAAATTATTTTATACTTGTCTTACAATTATTTTTGGAGCTATTTAACCATTTTTCAACTGTTTTCTAAACTAATTACTATTTTTCAGCTATTTCACAAACTAATTTCTATTTTACAATTATTTTGCAATTATTTGAAATTTCTGAAACTATTTAGCTATCTTTGAACTATTTTACAGTTAGTTACCTATTTTATAGCTATTTTGCAAACTAATATTTATTTATCAACTACTTATCTATTTTTTTTTAAAATTTCAAGATATTTTCTAAATATAAACTGGTCGGCGTTCAAACTGTTATGGATTTAATACCCAACTGAGATAGGAATTGAAGTGATAATCCAAATGAGGATTAATGTAAAGGTGGATAAGTGAATGGAAAATAAATTGATATTGGGAAGAGTAATCAAATTTAAATATTTGATTTTGAATAAACAAAGTTATATATCTTTGTTATATATAAAATTAAGCTCCCCTTGTTAAAGTTATTGCCGGAAGAAAAGGATTTTTGAAGATGTTTGAAGTATAAAAAGGAGTTTTATACAAGTTTGAAAGGATCCAAAGTTTTTAAAATTTTATATATCTGAATATATATAAAGGATCTTATGAGGAATTTAGAAAATGGTTTTGGGAACCTTTGGATTTGAATGGCTTTTGATTTTGGGTAAAATCAATATTGAATTTGGAAAGCCTGATTTGAGAATTATCGATTGTGGGATAATCGATTTTGTGTAAAGGAGCTTTGTATAATATCATACTAGGTGTATGATTTGAAGATACTATATGTGTATAGTATAAAATATTTTGATGATGGCTCTGGGGAAAAAGGCGCTCCCTTGAAATGAACTTCTCAGGAGTGCCACCGGATGGTGCTGCCTTGAGCCCAAGGGGGGTTCTAAAGTTGATCCTGTGAGGAGTCCGGACAAAACTAGTTCCTGAGGATTATTGGGTAGTGAAAGTCGAGGGCACTGATGCCTACAGAGGCATTTGGGTTATGCTGTGACGACAGTGTAACTCGATGTCGCTGCGATCTACTGTGGGGACCATAGCAAAAATCGTGTGGAGGATGAGTGCCAACGGTCTACACTTGATTTTGCCGGGAAGGCAACGCAACATCGGTAGACTGCGATCTATGGTCAAGTGGAGTGGAGAAGTTTCATTTTTGGCAGCGAAATTCGGTGGCGCTGATGCCTACAGTTATATGGGTTTTTGCTGTGATAGCTACGTAACCCCAGTTGTAGCTGCGATCTGTCGTGGGTTCCATGGTGTAATCGAGGGGCGCGGAGGCCTACAGTTATCTATGGATTTTGTCGGGATGACAATGTAACCATCGGGTTAACTGCGACCATGGATGGGGGTGATGATTTCCAGAGCATCCTCAGCAAAGATATTTCCTCTATTTTCAAAAACTGTTTTCTATATTTCAATAAAACTATTTTCCAAGTATTTTCACTGGGTGTTGAAAACGAGTTTACCAAGTACTTATAGATTTTCAGTCTTACGCCTGATCAACGTATGACCGAATTTCTATGAGGACAAGGATGGACTGGTTGAGACATCGAGTTATAAAAAGTATTTTTATAAAAAGCTATTTCAGTAGTATTATGTGAAGTTAAAAGCTTTTCTAAAATTTTAAAATAAAATTTGAAACTCGGGAATTTTAATGAAGTGATTTTGTAATTAAAATCGAATATTAATTTAGAAGTTGGAAATAAGCTAATTGGTTAAATAATTGTTTGATTGAGTACGTTAATAAAATTTAACTCGATTAAATAAAATGAATTATAAGTTAATAATAGAATTTGAAAATGAATTCAAATTGTAAATAGAATTCGATTTCGATTTGATAATGAAATGAATTAGATGAGATGTTGTAAAAAATAAAAATAAAATAAAATAGAGTTGGATTGAAAAATGTGATGGTTTGAATTATAAATAAAACTCAAGAGTGATTTGAATAACATGTAATGGAATTTGCAAGTAAATTGGATATAAGAGAAGTGATTATAATAGAAGTGGTTGAGTTGCAAAATAAAACTCAAGTGAATAGAAATAAATTGAGAATGGCTTTGTATTAATAAAATAAACTCGATAATGAATTAAGTAAATATATGGAAATTTCAAAATGGGTTAATTGAGTTAAATAATAAATGGATAAAGTCTGATAGAATAAAAAATTAAACCAAAGTTGTGATTGGAATTGGATTATCAGACTGAACTTGAATTTGGTGGTATATTAATTTGAAGTAATTAAATTCTATGAGTTAATAGAGATTAAATAAATTTGATTCTGAATCATTCGAAATATGAGCTTGTTTGGATTATAAATCAATGGAATGTCAGAAATTGAGTTGTGAACCATTAAAACTTAAATGAAACGACATATGAATTGGTTGAAAAGAAATTGAATTAGCTTTAAAGCATATAAATTGTTTATAGGAAGTGTTCGGTGCTTGATGTTTAGTAATGTACATGTTTAGCCATTAAAAGTTAGTAGAGTGTTAATAAATTCTCTATATATGGCACTTACATATTTAAATTGAGTAAGTACAGGTACCTGAAGGCCGTTTGGCTGGATTTGGTTGCGTTTTTTGCTAATATAAATAAGCTGCTTGCTTAAATGCTAAATAAAGGTACGCCTACGCAATAAAATAGGAAATATAAACTGTTTTTGCTTTTTCCGACTGTGTGGGTCAATGTATATATATTTATATCTCTTGTCAAATTGCAAAAGCTCCTCCGTACAAAGGAGGCTCTGCCAAAAAATTTCGAAAATTTTGGGAGTTAGAAAATTTTTGAAAATTTTAGGAAAATTTTGTTAACGACAAACAATTTCAAATTGGAAATTAAAATAAACTAGAAGATGAAACTAATATGAATCGGTTATAAATGAAAGGTAAAATTTAATACTCAGAAGTGAAGATAAGTGGAATTCATATGAAATGAGAAAGCTAAATTGAATCGAAGTAGGTATGAAACATATGTGAGGAAATGTATAAAATGATTGGAAAGGTTACAATTGGATATTATTGCTTGGTAAGATATGCAGGTATTAAAAGGGGAAAAGAAAATTGGATTTGATTCCAAAAGATAAATGTGAATTACCCGACAAAAAGGTATGTATTTTAATTTCTGTATGAAATTGGATTGGGTTTTTGATGTAGCCACTTGGCTTTTGGTTTTCTTTTGAAATTTGGGAGCCCGTAGAGGCCTTTTGTAGTTGTACCGAGCTAGCCGGCAAAGGAGACGCTGGCAAAAAAATTCGTAAATTTAGAGAGTTAGAAAAAAATTTGAGAAAATTTTGATAATTCAAAATTTGGTTTTAAATTGAAATTTAGATGATTGAGAAAAGGGTATTGTTTGAAACTATAGAAGGTTTTGGGAAGTTGGTTAAGGTGATAGTGGATCTTTAATAAAGGATAGTTGGTAGGATGTTGAATAGTGAATTTTGGAAAGAGGTAAACGGGTATTGGACCATTCTTCCTATCTAGTAATTTCGGGGACGAAATTCTTTTAAGGGGGGAGGAATGTGACGACTCGGAAATTTTGACAAATTAAATTGGAATAATTAATTGATTTTAAACTAAATTCAAGATATCAATATTTACTTGATAATGAAATCATTGAATTGTATAGTTTAAATATTGAATTTAAGAATTGAAAATTAGGTAAATTGTTGAATCTGAAATTTCTAAGCCTGTTTAAATAATTTGAAGGCTTATGAAATTTATAATGATAATACTGGAGATAATAGAATGGTTTGAATCTAATTTAAATATAATTTGTTCAGTTTTAATAATATACCGTTTAAAATGATATTTAAAAATAGCCTTCTGAGGCATAGTCTCGGAATTCGACAAAACCAGTTCCATTGGATCCATAATAGCTAGTTATTATCGGATTTCAATTTTCGTAGCCATCGGAGTTGTCGTTTGACCCTGGCAGCTCGAAATGCTTAGAACGATTTTAATCGGTTTAATTTAAAATTGATCGTTTACTTCCGTAACTCGCGCATACAATCAAATTAGCCTTCGAAACACGTTCCATCGTGTTTAGAATGCGGGTAAAACTTTATAAACGCCTGTCGGCATGTCTGATTTGGAGTTTGGGATTTCGCGTTATGCAACACGAGATATTTTTCAATATTCAATTATAAAATAATCAACTCGTACGCAGGAAGCTACCCCAAATCTATTTGTATTCCCGTTCTCTCCCTCTCCTTTCAACAGAAATCGAACCGAGCCCTCCTTCCTTCATTTCCAAATCAATTCGTTTATATATAAAGAAATACAGAGAATCGATTCGCGAACGAATTCGCGATCGAATCGAGGCTCGAGCCCTGACGCTCTAATGGAAGGAAGACGAATCGAGATGCTCGATTCAAGCTGTGGCGTCTCGAGGCCGAATGAAGGGGAGAGGCAGCGACGTCCAAGCACGTGGAAGTCTTGAAGTCGTCTTCGATTGAGCATCGCGTGTCAGAGGGCGGCGGCGGCAACGATCAATGCTAGGTAAGTAATTCCTCCTCTTCGTGTTTGGGTTTTCTCACTGTCGAGATTTGGGTTTCGATACGTTTAGTTTGAATGCTTCTTTAACTTAGCTCGAATTGGATAAAGATGATTTTCACCCGTTTATTCAACTTAAACCTTTGCTTAGATAATCAACTCTTATTGTTAGCCGAGAGTGTAATTGTAGTTATCCTTAAATTTCATTACGTTTATCCACATTATAAGTAGCCAGAATTTTAGTTGCATCTCTAAAAGTCCTGAGGTCTCTTTGGCAACATCAGGATCATGAATCATTTGATAATTATCCCAAGAGAAACATCACAGTTTGACTAAAAATTTTAATAGCTTGTTAATTTGTTCATCTTTCAATTTTCACATGTCGCCCAATTGTGTGAATCTTAAGCATAGATATTGACTGCATATGTTGTTTGAGTTAGTACCTATTCATGTATATATATGCAGATTTTTTTTAGCAGGCAACAGAAATGATGAGAAATGCTCAAGTTATTAAATGACTCTTGTTGATAATGCCTGCCTTGTACAACTCTGTATAGTAATTGAAGAAGGTTTCAATTTTCTCTATAAAAAAATGCGACATTAAATTGAAGAAAAGGAAATTTGATCAGGTATAAAAGTAAGTAAATGGGTGAATAAGCTTCTTAAGTTAACATCAACAAGTTTTCAATATATAGTTTTAAATGAGTGGAATCAAATTGTGTTAAATGGATATTTATATGTTAGTCTAATAAATTAAATCTCTGACTATTTTAAAATATGTGAATGGGATTTACATAGACAATCACAGATAAAGATATTGAATTTTAAGATTCAAGTGATTTATATAAATTTATTTCAAACTCATGGTTTAAATCAGACTTAAGTGGTAATTAAATAATTAAACTAAGATTTTTATCCTTTAATTAATTAAGGATTCGAGCCGTTTAGAGTTAATTAATTTATGAAAGTAATTTAAGGATAGTTAATTACTTAATGTAATTAATTAAGGATAATTGATGAACAGGGTTAATTAAAGGTTTCTTGTTAACTGAAATTAATTAAAAGAGCAATTAATGAAAGTAATTAGAGGATTATTATTTAATTGGTTTATAATCAATTAATGTTACGTAAGCTGGATGGGTTACAGGTAATCTAAGTAACTAAAATTAATTTAATTAGAGATTAAATTAAAATAATTAAAGATTGAATATCTAATAAATAATGCTTATGAATGGTTAAGTTGCATTGGATTATTAGATTAATAATTGTTTGATAATTTGTGATATTTTGTGATATGATGTGTTGGGATCAAACTAAGATATGTGGGTTATCTGTTGATGATGAGTATTATGTAAATATGACAATCTATATTTTACATTGAATTGAGTTCACTTAAATAATTTGGATTAAAGGTGATTTTGGTTTCGAAGAGACTGGGGTGCGGTATTTGGGAAATACCCGAAACCACTTCGAATTTCTATAAATTGATTTGTGAAATCAATAGGCTGGATTGAAATGATTTAAGTAAATTGGATTATTTTACCTAAGTTTGGTGCTTGGAAATTTATACGTGAAGTAAGTATTGTCTATAGTAAATTGTGAATTGGTTTAATTGATATAAGTTTCTCGGGTTTTATTTAAGTTGTATGCTTGGTATTACTTGTTAGTTGGGTATTACTCATGTTGGTTTCCAGCCTGACCCGGGTGTTACTTTGATGTAATGCTCGGGTCAGACCGAGTATTACAGATTTCCATGTTAGGACGTTCTGGAGCTCAGGAGACGAGCTGGAGGGCAATATCGTATAGAGTATTTCCGCTGTGTTATATTATTGTAAACATATGAGATGATAATTGTGTATATTTAGTGACTGTGTATATGTGAAACTCTGATGTATTAAAATATAATCGACGGTTATAGTATTCTTTTGTAAACTGTTATTATTTATTATTATATTTTATCCGCTGCGAATGTGAGATGTTGTTGTTTCTGTTCTTCTTCTTCTATCTCTTTCTTCTTTTTCATAACTATCTGGAATTTTTTAGCTTCGAAAATTTCGGGTCGTTACATTCATGGTCTTGACCATTTTCTAGAATTGAGCTGATTCCTAAAGCGATTGTTGATGGTATCCCGAAAGTTGCCTACTTGGATAGCCCAAAGTTCATAGACAGGGTCATATTACCCGCCTTTATCTTTATCCATGATTAAAGTAACGGGACACTCATTCTTGTCTTCTTCAGTGAGCCAAATCCAAAGGTTTATGGGAAATTCCAAGTCAAATTCAACATTATTACATTCGTTGCTGGAATTGGACATTTCTAGTTAGTTTTTTAGATAGTGAAATAAAGGACGGAGGTTCAAGGCCTTCCTTCTAGTACCCAAAATGATGGTTGGATTTTTCACATCAACGCCCCAAAATTGAAGGGTAATCTTCAATTTACTATGTTCTCAAAGGTTTCGATAGGCTAATTACCGAAGATTTTATGTAAATGCTGGAGATTCAGCGGTGGAAGGAATGAGTATTAGACTAAGCTGATACTGAGTGTAGTAAGTAAAGTCGAAGGTAAACATGTTGAAAGTAAGACACCAAGAGTTATACTGTTTTGGGTTAAAATCTCTATGTCCATTGTCCTTTCCTTCTTTAAAGTTCTATGTTAAATCCAGGAGGTTATTACAATGCTAAAATAGCTAGGTCTGCAATTAACAAGTTTTTACCGTAAGATCTAATATAGGAAAGCACTATTTCCTTAGTATTTGAATCGCACGGATGTCTAAAAGATCCTTGGTGCATTAGGATCAACGCCTATAGGTATCTTGTTATATTGCCATTAGTAGAGGGTTTTCTATTAGTTTGCTAACTAAGTCTGCCTATAGGGCAAAGATCGGAACACGTGTTGATATCTAGGTTACTTGCCAATTGACGTGGATTATTGACCTAGCCTTTTATATAGGTCGTGGATGTGGCAGTATGCATGTGCTACATATACCTTGTGTTATTTGAGTTATTAATGCATCTGAGGGCTTTCTTGGCTTTTGATCATGGTTGCCTTATAGAGTGCTTTTGGCTTTGAAGTTTTTTATTGGCTTTAGCTTTTGTTTGATATCTACTCAAGAGCCCGATCCTTCAGTTTTTGGCCAACCGAATGACCGTTCCTCTTGGATAATGTTTATACTTCAACATATGAGCTTATCCTTCGATTTTATGTGCCGAAGAGTGTTATGCTAAAGTATATACAGTATATCCATTAATTTTTAATGTTCATAGGAAGTTTAATATAAGGAAAAGCTTACATGGTTTAAAAATGGAATATAACCAAGTAAAATTTATGGTGTAACAACGATTTCTATAGTTATGCCTGAAGGGATGTAACCATCGGCTGCAAGTATATCTTGAAAAGGATCAATGCAATTGAAATTATATAAAGTAGTGTTAATAGGAATCATTTCATAGATTTCAAATATTCAAATTATTAATGTAATTTTGGCATTTTGATATTGAAATAGAACTGCTATATAATAATTTAGATCATGTTATTTGCACATAACAGGAAAAATGTCCCCAAGTCGGTAGGAGTGATAATGTAACACCCTATATTTTTAGATAATTAAATAATCAAATAATTATAAACAGTGAAAAAGAGCCTTTTTGGAATTTTCAAAATATGGCCTCGAAACTTATACCATTGTGTTCATCGCGATTTTCTGATTTATTTACATATATAATATGCCTCAAATGTTCTTCGTATGAAAAATTTATTGACGTTTGAAGTTCCGTATTGAAAAATAATTATACGTGTAAATGTGCATGAACATATTTGTTTATAAATATATGCGCACATAAATTTCAGAAATAACATGTGTTTGAATTTTAAAGTAGACGCATGTCATAAAGGAAATTAATTGACATCAGCAATTAAAGGTAATTAATTAACATTAGTAGGCAATGTTAATCAAATCAACAATTAAAGAAATTAATTTACATTAATTAACAATGTTTGAATTACAAAATAAACATGTGTTATAAAGGGAATTAAATTTGCAATTAATGGAAATTAATTAGAATGAATTGGCAAGGTTAAAAGTTAACGTTTAATAATTTGATTTTTGCGCAATCTGGAGCGTTGTATTCTGGATCCAACAATTCGCAGCAAGCCTATGACGTGGTTCACCGGTTTCAATCTTAAAATCCGATGGTCTGAGATCCCCAAACTCCACTATAAATAGAACTCTAGACCTAGCTATTTTCTCACAATTAGATTTTCTCCCAATTGAGTTCACTGCCTGAGGCTGGACCCTAAAAAGAAAATATCTCTAGGGAAAAAATCCTCTTAATAAAAATATTAGACACCTTAGAATGGGATCCAGGAAGACCATGGAGCAAAGTTAAGCACACGCAATGCTAAGGACGATAGGTGGGTGGATTTAAATTATATATCTTTTACATTTATGATATATTATCGTTAAATTCCCGTTAATTATTTGTTTCAGCATTAATTTTCAGTAATTAGTTATGTTAATTAGTTGTATTGAAAACTGTAAACTTTATATAAGAGCTATATTTGATTATTATTTATATGGAAAAGAAAGATAGGAATCCAATTAAATATAAGAAATATTAGACTTAAAAGTTGTAGAAAGAGGTATAGCCTAAAAGTGAGAAATTTACTATAAATTATGCTAAAACGGGAAAAATGAATTAAAAATAAAAAATTTATTAACTTGATTTGGAAGTTAGTAATAGATTAGTTGGTTGGTTTAGAAAAAGGTATACATTTCCATAGTCTAATATTGTAAGAATAACAATAAACATAATTGCAAGAATAAAATCTAGAAAAAGGGAATTAGTGCAAAATAGAGACAATACTATATTTTGAGTTATCAAAAAATTAAAGAAACAATAAAAGAAATATCCTGTGGTTACAGATTGTTGTTTACAATGTTATTTAGTATTAGAATATGGAAATGAATTTTAGCACAGTTTTTGTAACCAACCAAATAGAATAGAATTACTTCCTATAATAAAAGAAAATAACATGAAATGTTAAAAGAAGTTAAAGAAGAGAAATAATTAAGTTAATTATTTGACAAGAGAAGAAATAATAAACGGAAGATGTACCTGGATTTGCATTTACTGCGTAGATAGTAGAATAAAAGCAAAGCAGTTATTATGATAAGTAAATTTGTGACAGTCAGACATAGTCCCAAGCCAAGATTGTCATATAATATAAGAAAATTAAAGAGAATTCAACATCATAATAAAAGAAGACTGGCTAGAATAGAAAAGAACACTTGCAATTATATTCATAATATATAGATTATAAAAGAATAGAGAAGTGACAATTGCAAGTAAAATTACGACATAGGTAATAATTAAGCAGAAAGAGCGATAAAGACTTATTTTAAGACTTAGACTAAGTTAATAAGAAAATATAACAGAAACAACAAGAGGCTTACTTTAAGAACCTACACTAAGTTATTAAGCAAACATAGAAGCAGGGCTCATACCAACAACATTCACTTTCAGTCAGAAACTGATGGTCTCACAATAGTTAGGTGAGGCTGGGACAGGCTTATGCTGATTAGGATAAATAAATAGCCAATAGAATAAGAAAAGTAAACTAAACGCAGAATAAAAGATTAGACTAGGGTCTAATAAAATAGTAAGATGCATTTAGAGCAGCCCAAAGGATGAAGAGCCTAATGAAACAGTTCATCACAGATTTCAGCACAGAAAAAGCAAGTCCAACTTAATTAAATTGGGCTAGAAGGAAGTATGAGACTTCAACGTGAGGGTGCTCTAGGATGGCCCTTTGGGGTAAGCCTAATGAAGTTGCACCCCTGGAGGCAGGTTTGTAGGTGTTTCATCAAGAGAGTATACTTTGGCTGCTTTTGCAATGTAGGCCTAATGAAGCAGACTTTTGTAGGCAATCAAATGGTTGATGAATGGGGTAGAATATTCGTATGCCACCGTACTCTGACTTGCGAGTAGGTTTGAGTGGGCAGGACCCAAAAGGACAGTCACATGCCGAAATCAAGCCATCATCAAACCAAGAGCGAGTTCGAAAAAGCCTAGAGTTAAACCAACAGACCAATGATTCTTTCACTATCGAGACATTGGATGAGGGGAGTAGCCAATTGGATGTTTAGATTGTTTTCAGTAGGATAGGGCCACTTAGCTCTTTAGAGGTCTTTCGATTAGTTGAGGGGTGGTTCTGTAGGGCCATAGCCATAATGAGAAAAGAGACAGACCAAGTAGAATATCTGTACTGTATGCCTAACAAAGAAGTCCTTTACCGATATAGAAAATCTCCAACCGAGTTCCGTACAAGGCAGACCTTGTTGAGCGGGATACAGGAAGTATATAAAACGATTACATATAGTCCTCACGGTATGCACTGGATGTTACATTGTGGATTTCCAAGCATTAGTATAGGCTAGTGTGGACGTAATTTTACATTTTCATATCAGATGACAAAACATCTGTATTGTAGGCCTCAGGAAGCTGTCTTTTATAGATGTAGTCACATAACGCTCTAGGAGCAAGACGATGGAGTCATTTTCGAGGAGGATACGGAAGGTACTATGGGTAGTACCTAGGACTGATGCGGTCATTGGGCATATAGCTATATATATACATTAGTTATTAGGTTTTAATCTACTAGGGAGTAGATGGGTATGATTCACGCATGGAGGAAAGAGCATTATAAACCCAATAAACCTAATATAACAGAAAATGGAAATAAAACGATACATGTAGAATTAAGCCTAAAAGTATATAATTCGTCCATTCACTAGAACTTTAGTTCTGACCCCATCCTCATAACATCCTACAGGTTAGGTAGATGGCAGAGACTTTCCAGCTTTGAGACATTTGTTTAAAAAGTGTTATTATATTGGTGAGTATTTACTTACTACTACATTTTAGTCAGTTCCATCAAGAGATATTTATCTGAGCTATGATATACTTGTTTTGCTTATTTGCAGGATACCAGATACCCAAATCGGGCTTCCGTGGGTTTGGATTTTAGCACTTCTGCGAAAAAAATTGGACCTACTGGAATTTGGGTTGTTACATTGGGTATTAGAGCCTAGGTTTAGGGTTTCTAGGTAGATAGTGAGTGAACATATGTGTATTTTTGAATAAAAAAATAAATATATTATGTACTAAAATTCAAATAGTCCCCAATTATAGATTTTAACATAAGGAAAGTTTTTAGAAGTACATTTGTACATAGTTTGCTAGTTGGGTTTGGGATGACCCAAGGGTGTTGAGCCCTAAGTTATTACCGATTTATAGTGTACAATAAGCTATGTTTTAAGAGAAGATTAGTATCCATATGTTATAAGAAATAAGAAAGTTCCCTAGGGATAGTAGGGTGGTTAATTCCTAGGATAGTATGAAGAAAATCCACTTTATGTCTAGTCCAATAAAATGAAACTTTTTGAAAATTTGAAAAATATAATTGTTTAAGGAAGTAAATATTGGGTTTTTGAAAAATAAGTGGTATGAAATTTAAATTGGTTTTTATATGATGTAAATTTTGTTAAAGTGAAACTTTTATTGAAGAATTATAGAGCATGTATAGCTTGCTAGTTTCTTTGTAGGTAAACAAGGATTTTATATAGAAAAACATAGAGTGTGAAAAGCGTAGGTTGCAACATTTATTGTTGTAATAGATGTTTTCATGAAAAACAAAGGAAGCATAGACTATGACACTATTGTTATAGTAGCTGACTCCCAAAGGACATGTTTTTACATAGCATATGGGATTTATTAATATTTATTTTAATTGAATCCATATACTAGTATTATGGTTCTAGTAATGGTATTTTACGCAACATCTATTTTGACCCAAATAAAAATGTGATAATTTCTAAGTATAGAAATAAAGTGGTTTGTCAGTACACTTAATATTTAAATAAGTATATGGAAATGTTTTATAGTTATGAAAATATTAAAACAATTTTGAAAATGAGTTCTTCTGATGCATGTCAAATATTAGGAAATTAATAAATTTCGTAGGAAATGTCTATTATAAGTGAATATGTATTAAACATACTTTAATCTATTGGAATGAAATGAATAATGATATAATTTTCTATGAAACCAAAATGCAAATAAAGATGTTTTGTGCAAGTTATAAGGAATAAGTGAAAGAGATGTACAAGGTATGGAAAATACCAAATTTTGTATAGCCTATTTCGATAAATTATAGAATAAGTTCCTCGTAATTTCACATAAATATGAAATCCTCTTTTAAAGATTCATAGAAGGTTTTAACATTAATAGTTTCTCATAAGAGAAAGTAGTTCCAATACATTAAGGTGTAAAGCAATTAGGTGTAATAAGAAGTGTAATAATTAGAAACAATGCTAAAGATCCTTAGTAGGAAATCTTAGCAATGGAAATTTTATGTTTTCCATTGATTATGTGCATTGGTTGCTTGCCTTTGTAGAAAGTCACAATTTGTAGTAAGATAGAAACTCCTCCAAGGTTAGGTAAATTGGAAGAGTAGAAAAGTTAATGGATTTTTGATAAAATTATTGTTCTTATCTACCACAGTTTTTGTAAATTTGAAAATCTATGAACTGAAGATGTTTTGAAAACATGTGAGTACATTTTTGGAAGAAAAGAAAAATGTTTTAAGAATAAGTAGGGAATGTTTTAAAGAAAAATGGTTTGGTGAAAAAGTAAATAATTTTTTTTTGAAGAACAAGAAAACTTAGTAAACAGTTAAATTTATAAATCCAATTTTTTAGGAAAGCTGTAAAGGACTTTAAATGGAAAACAGAAATAAGTTTTGAACTTAAAATTTGTAAGTTTTACCCTCTATGTTTGGGAAATAATTTAAATTCAAAAGGCTGTAAAGATGTAAGTCTAGAAAAATAAAATGTTAGGTAACCAAGTAACTTTGAATTTAATAGAAACTTCAAAATAACACATTTAAAGGCAAGAATTTTGAGATTTGATGTTTTAAAGATTTAAAAGCTTTAATTTTCGAAATAAAATGGTAAATACCAATCCAAACTTTTAAATATGGAGTAGATAGGAATCATCTCCTAGGTGTAACGGAAAAAGTGTAAGGCTATAACAGTAATTACTTCTAGTAGAATAATAATAAAAGTTCTCGTAAAGTATATAGGACACTAGTGGAAACCAGGAAATGTTATTGGGCATATAGCTACATATATATTAGTTATTAGGTTTTAATCTACTAGAGAGTAAATGGGTACGATTCACGCATAGATGCGAGAGAATTATA
The DNA here is from genome assembly GCA_030765085.1 of Allium cepa. NCBI lineage: Eukaryota > Viridiplantae > Streptophyta > Magnoliopsida > Asparagales > Amaryllidaceae > Allium > Allium cepa. The sequence goes on from CM060938.1 coordinate 232,213,606, forward strand.
AACCCAATAAACCTAATATGTAACAGCCCGCTATTTTGGACCATTCAAATCGACAATAAAACCATACATGTCCGACTTGAATAATTCAAAATACCGAATTGTTAATAAAATTTGGCAAAACTTAAAATATACAGTAAATAATTCAATCATAGATCACTTACACAGAGTAATACAATGCAGCGGAATAGATAAAGAATAGTAGTTCATGAAGCTACTATATATCTCAGCGTTAGAAATAAAATACAACCGAATAGTTCAAATGCCATGAAGTCTCCAATGCAACAGATGGCTTCTCTGAACAAATCAACTGGATGACTGAAGGGATAGATAGCTGGATCTTCCAGCAAAGCTCCAACTTCGAATGTGAGCCTCAAATGCTGTATCTCTCAGTCTGACCCGAGCGTAAAGCAAAACACAAAACACTCGAGTCAGTATTAACATTCTTATATCTATAAATCTAACTCAAGTGAGATATCAACTGAAATATAATTAACTTAGAGAATGTTTGGAATAACCATCCTCTAAGGGTCCATGGAACTATCTACAGGGTAGAAATATACACTATAACACCGTGGTCATTTCAGCTTAATTTACTTCAAAACCAAATATCATTTTCACTTCAAATATCTCTATTCCCAAAATAGTATTTATATAAAATAAATAATTTATAAAGTCAAGTATTTTCAATTTCCTCAACTTAACAAATCGTTTAACATCAACCCGACCTTCCCATTTAAATCTATTTCAATCTCAATTTATCAATTTAAATTCATCTCAATTTCTAAAATAACCACTTAAATTTTTCGACTCAAATTCGGATTTATAGTCCTAAATACCCCTTTATATTTCCATATATTTCAACTTTAAGTATTCAACGTTTCAACTAAATTTTTCATTCAATTTAGTTTTCTAAATAATCAATTCAAATTTAGTTCAACCTAAATTTTCATTTTAATTCAATTTAGTTGCTAAAACAAATTCAACTATATTGATTTCAAACAGATCCGAATCTCAAATTAAACTATTTTAATTCCATTATAGTACAAGGCTTAAATATTTAAATGTTCAATAGAACAGTTTCATAAAGATCTCGATTTAATCTTATTATTATTTAGTTTTGAAATACTTCCTCATTAGGTTCGATATCATTTAAGTAACCTTAAATTACATTTTTCTCAATATTTCTTTAATTTTATTTAAACGTGAAATATTCATTAAATCACTTAAATCAAAAATCCAGTTACAAAATCATACCCTTAAATTTCCCATTCAATAATTTCAAATTGATTTAATTAAATAAATCTTTATTTAAATACCCTTTTTAAATAAACCCATATTTATCTCCCAATCTTAGTTAATTGCAGAAATCTATTTGGGATAAAATTTTCATAAATATTTAACATAATTTATGTACTAAATCAAATTTCGACTAAATTAAATATCATTAAATCTATATATGTCATTACCCTTTATATATACAAATTCAAGATTTAACATTTAATAAGACTATATATCTCTTTCCAAAACAATGAATTTAATTTCAAAATATTCATATATGGACCAACGGTATCTGCATATATTTCTTATCATAGGGTCAAGGGTTACAGAATATTTATCATTTCAATCCGTACACTAAATGTATACGGGTGGATAGCATTTCAATCCGTAATCCCATATTCAATTAAATGAAAATCGCTTGGGTTTACCATTTCAACCCATAACGACTTTTTCCTATTCTAAAGTCCGTTCGGGTATGTATCATTTCAACCCATAATGAATTCTAAACTACAGGGAACTTGCAAAGTGATAACAGAAAATAAAATAAAATAACAGGTATATATCATAAATAACAATAAAATATAAATAACAGGATATGGTGTCATATCCCGTAGGTGAACAGTTACAAATAATGACAATTTAAACAACTGTAAGAGCATATTTCAATTGTCGTTTCAATTTAAATCAAATTTAATAAATATAAGAACTCTTAATCGTGAGTGATTGCTCACCTTCCGAGGCTGGAGAATACAGAAGATGACATGGATACGCACACTGATACGGACACTGGAATTTGAATGACAAATCGAAGCAAAGCAAAAATCGGCACGAATTCGACGATCAAAGCTGATAATAAGAATAGATGGAACAAATCAGGACGGGTCGATGAAGATAATCGGAATCATCTTGATAGAACAGAAATATATACACGTATATTATTATTTCCAAGAAATCAATGATTAAGTTAAAACAAGTATTAAAATAACATATGTGAAATTAAAAATTATTGTTTTACATTAAATATATATTCATCAGAATCAACCATATACACATAAAGCTGTTCGAAACCCAATGGTATAAATACAAACCATATGTAATTTAAGATAAATAATAATATATGTGACTTATGTAAATTGTTAAAATATTATTCTTATATATATAAACTATTATCCGGAACTACTATACAACACTAGGGGCTATAGTGCAAAATCAAAACTTTATCTCACTGTAAATGCATCAGTATACCACTGACATATTTAAACTTCCAGACCGCACCTATAACCCTATATCTATGCGTAGTGTATTAAAGTCAATACCTATATATATATATAAATGGATAGAAATGTGCTAACCCAGACTCAATACAAGGTATGGTTAACTTAAAATTTAAAGCCCATACTTTACTGGAAAATTTCAGAAACCTAAACTTATCTTATATATAAATACTCCAGGCATTGATATATACTTTCTTTCCAATATTGTTAAACAGGAAGGACAAAGCAAATGTATGCAACGTACTACGGTACACACATACAATCTTAGTTTATCTATATACACCTGACTGCTATGCATTTCCTTTTTTTTCTTCTTTTTCTTTTTTTACATTCTTCAAGAAAAAAAATTCAATAAATACTATTATTATTATAGTATATATACTTTTATTATTATAATATATATAAGCTAATCGACACAGGCTTTGAAAACTGGCAAGAATATATACTTAACTTTATAACTTAAGGAAATTTAACTTAATAAACTTATTTAATATAAACAACTGGATATGTAAAACTGTATGCACTATACATAATATACGACGTAAAATATTCGCACTTCCATCTTATATACACAGAACATTTTAAAAATACTATACAAAATCTATATGTGTACCTGAAATATAAAGGTATACCTCTGCCCACAAGATGAAGGAGGATGAAGACGAGGGGTTAGGCTCGGAAAACGAAGAGGAAGGTGGAGACTGACTTGGGTTTTGATGGTTGAAGTGCGGCCAAGGCAGGTGGTTAAGGGGAAGGCAGAGCCGAGTGGGCTCGTGTGTGGAGTTGGAAGATAGGAAAAACGGCAGGTAGGAGAAGAGCTGGGTTTGCTGCAAGGCTTAAGGGGGTGGTTGTGTTCGGCTAGGCAAGAGGAATTCACGGCCTTGGGTGTAGAGAGAGTGGGAGGTGGAGATTGGGCGGAAGCCGAGGTTGGTGGGGTCGAGCCGATGTCAAGTTGGGGCGGAGCTCGGTAAGACGACGGCGTGGTGACGTGGGTTTGGCTGTGAGGGATGTAAAAGTGGGAAAGATGAATAGAAGGAGAGCAGATTTCTTTCTTATTTTTTTTTTTTTTTTACAGAATGAAGTCAGGCAATTATTTTATAAATGGAAAAAGGAAACGAACAGAAAAGTTTAAGCAAACATAAAACGTACGGAAGTAAATGAAAATCAACGGAAGGAAGAAAAAAAATGCAGCAAATTTGGTGTTGGTTCCGTCGAATTATTAAAAGCAATTTATTGTTTTGCTCTTCGGTTCAAATTTTGAAAAGAAGGAAGATGTGGAGGGAGAGAATTGGAAAGTGACAGCAGGCAATTTTTTTGCAATGTGGAAGGAACGAAGTGTAACCAAGTTAAATAAGGTATAGCGTTAACAAAGGAAATAAATAAATAGGACCGATCGAAAAAAAAATGAAGGTGGCGTGCATCAATAAATGAAACGAACGTACCAAATTAAATGAAATTGTAACAGTCTCAAATTTGATTCAGCTGACAATTAATAAAGCAATTAATTATGCGCATTTAAATTTTGAAACTCGTAAGAAATAAAGGGTAGTAGATCCGGTACCGATACGGTTACCGGTTTTGTAGATTTCGTTGAGTACCGGACTTCAAAATACAGGAATAAAATACCATAGAGATCCCCTCGACGAGACGATCAAAATGGTAAAAAGATATCAGTGGTACGATCGTCCGATCAAAAGTCGATAATCGGAACTGAAAATGCTGTTAATTTGTCAGAAATAAGGTAAACGAAGCAGTAGACGTCCGAATTTGAAAAAAACGAAAGATGACGTCTCACTCAAAAGAGGGTTTAGAAATTTTCGATAGAAAAAAAACCAAGCTTGAAAATAAATTTATTATCACCACTTATTAGCTAGCTTGAATTTAATAGAATCTCACAATGAAATAAACTTTGATAAAATAAATTTAAAATTTAAAATCTGCTATGTTTAGTTGGACGTAATCCAAATATAAATTTTTGATTTCAAAATATTATTATTTAAATTTCTCAAAAATCCAATTAAATACGTTATAAAACAAATTAAAACTATTGAAATTTTATGGGTCGTTACACTCTCCCCCACTCAAAACTTTTCGTCCCCGAAAAGGAAGGAGGTAGGAGAATAAAAAAACTAGAAATAATATAGATTGAAAGAGAAGATAAACAATTAATTTTAAAACTACACAAATTTAATTGGAAATATCTATTTGAAGATTTCATTTGAAATTTAATTTTCTTTAATATTTAATACCTTTCAAACTCCTTTGAAAACGATTATTTACATTATTACTTATATTTACAAAGACTATTGAAAATATTAAATCCAAAATTTATGAAATTTTATTTTATCTCAAGATACCTTTCAAATATTATCAATAAATTAATAATCATTTTCTTTAAATATGTTTTATTTAATTAATAACTTCAAAAATATTTATACCACTAAAATTTTCTATTAACCAATGTAGTATATAATTAGACAATATTTTAAAGGATAAATCCAACCAGGAAGGTAGGTAGATTTGGAAAACAGAATCAAGGTGAATAACTAAACTGAGCAGATAAGGTAGATGCGAGGAATAGTATCGGGCACGAATAATTAATCTAGAACCATAAGAATTTAAATTTCAAATATTAATTCAAAATTTCTCTATTGGGAAAAATACTTTTATAATAAATACCTTTATAATAATACTTTTAAAATAAAATACTATTATATCGTAATAAATTTTCCTTTTGGAAATACTTTTATAACTCGATGTTTCACCAAGTTTATCCTCGTTTTTGCAGACTCTGGCCATGCGTTGATCAGGCGCAAAGCTAGCATTCTTCAAGTACTTAGTAGACCCGTTTTAACACCCAGTGAAAATACTTGAAAAACACTTTTAAAAACAGATATGGAAAGTACAATCCTAACAAACAACCAAACCAAAACCTTTGTCCGATCATGGTTCGCAGATACACAATGGTTACGCCTGGGTCCCCCAGGAAACAATCCATATCCGTAAGCTTTCTCAGCCCTGCGAGTTACGCCATGATGACTAGTAGAGTGCAGGATACACAATGGTTACGCCTGGATCCCCCAGGAAACAATCCGTACCCCTAGGCAAGACTCAGCCAGGCACTTGCGCTACTATTCGCGACCTACACAGATTGCAGGATACACAATGGTTACGCCTGGATCCCCCAGGAAACAATCCGTACCCCTAGGCAAGACTCAGCCAGGCAGTTGCTCTATGCAGTCACGAGAGTAAAAAAAACCATGGGTTACGCCATGGTGGGAAACACTCGAGTATTACATCCGGAAAACCGAAAATCAGAGAGAATAATATCGATAGAATGAATCCACGATGTGGCCACAAAGCGGATATCAAGCAGAAGGCACTTTCCATATCTTTACTTCGAAAATATATATCATATAGTACCTTTTCAAATACTTTCAAATATCATACTTATATAAAATCCTTATATATATAAGATTCCATTTCAAATCGAATACTTTCCAAATCAATAGTATATCAAATCATACTTATATAGACTTCGATTTATAAAAAAAATTCTCTTTCCAAATTGAGTACCTTTCAAATCAATAGATTTCAAATCACTTCATACTTATACAAATCCATTTTATATAAGTTCGACCATTCCCAAATCAAGTGCTTAACAATATAAGGTTCTCAATTTCAAATCATTTCAATATCAATTCAGTTTCAAAATCATATAGGATTTCACCAAATTTTCTTCCAAATTAAGTATCTAAATTTCAAAGTTCCCAAAATAATAGGTTTAGAAAATTATCCCAGTTTCCAAATTAAAATAATTCAAGTCAAACAAATTCATTTCCAAAATCAACATATAAGTACTAGTTTTTAATTTCAATTTAATTTCAAAACCAAATATTTTCTCAAAATCAATTATACTCAAAATGGTTTCCAAATTTATAATCATCCCTTTAAAACTTTTAAACTATCTATTTCTATTAGAAATATCCAATTTACCTTTCTGAAAACCATTATTTGAAATTAATTTTTTTTTTCCAAAACATTTCAAAACTAAATTCCATATTAGTATAATTAAAAATGGTCATATTCACTTACTTAACAAAAGGTTTCAAACTTACTTAAGTCATACTCTTCAGAACTAAACTTATATGCTTTATCAAAAAATTTATACTTTTCGAAATTTCTTAGTTTAAAACTTTTAAACCTTGATTTGGAAGTGCTTGAACCTTCAAAATAGTCGATGAAATCAAATTTCAAATCTAAAAGTTGGAAATCAATTTTTTTATAAATAGAGTTATTATTAGTCAAATCGAAAACTCGAGGACTGAACACCGATCTCACTTTAAATTGTTTCAAATATATACATATATCTTTCGAAAATATCAAATTATACTTCGGAATTTGAAATCAAAACGGTTTTACAAAATCACTCGCATAACGAAGCTATTAAAGTGGCCTCTCCCCCACTCTGAAACTCGAAAATCAATGTCGATGATGCGTGCACTCATCACCGAAATTATTCTCCAGCGACATAAGTGAGTTCTGGACTTCTATTTTCTTGAAAACTTCTTTGAAATTTCTTCAAAATTATTGGAATTCATTTGAACCCATTTGAAACATTTCTTATTCGGAAAAATACTTTTAAATCGTATTATTTTTATATATTATCCCAAAATCTACAAACCAATTTCAAAATATCGGAATTCAATTCTCGAATTTCAAATTTAACCCTTCAGTTATAAATCCTTTCTATATAAATCACTTTCTTATAAATTTTCAAAATTTCCAATCCTTTCAAAACTTTTATATATAGAATAACATTTCTTATTCGTTTTATATATAGGTATATAATCCTTATCGAAAACATTTTCACTTTTATATATAGAATAAAATCAAAGTTATCAAAATAATAATTTCGTATAAAACAATTTTAAAATACAACAAACCCGATTTTCAAAGGATGATTCAAGAATGGATTTCAAAACAAAGATAGAAATTTAATTTAGAGGAACTCTAATCAATAGAATCCTGATTCGAAGATAGGCTCAAACAAAGTTGAGAAAATCAAATTACAAAATAGAAGATGGATATACTTCTATAAATCTCGGGCGACCTAAACTGGGTCAATCGTGACTTCAGGAATATAATTGATGCAGAATTCTAAAGCAAATCGACATTCGATTGCCAGAGATAGAATTCGGCATACCAAGATATAGCAGCATCGTAAACCGAGGATACACAAATCTTCGGTGAATCAACGCCAATTGTAAAGGAGTTTTCACCCCCTTTACAATTCATTCCGTGGAGTTATGGGATACTCCAGCATCAAACGAATATAAATAGGGAGAGACAGGAATGAATTTCGGAACCGAGGGACATTCCAAAATTCAAAGGAAATCAAGTCAAAAAGAAGGGATTCAACTCGAATGAAAGTGATTCTGTAAATGAATTTACCATATATGCTAGGTTTTACCTAGAGCCAAAGCTCTGATACCAACTGTAACAGCCCGCTATTTTAGACCATTCAAATCGACAATAAAACCATACATGTCTGACTTGAATAATTCAAAATACCGAATTGTTAATAAAATTTGGCAAAACTTAAAATATACAGTAAATAAATCAATCATAGATCACTTACACAGAGTAATACAATGCAGCGGAATAGATAAAGAATAGTAGTTCATGAAGCTACTATATACCTCAGCGTTAGAAATAAAATACAACCGAATAGTTCAAATGCCATGAAGTCTCCAATGCAACAGATGGATTCTCTGAACAAATCAACTGGATGACTGAAGGGATAGATAGCTGGATCTTCCAGCAAAGCTCCAACTTCGAAGGTGAGTCTCAAATGCTGTATCTCTCAGTCTGACCCGAGCGTAAAGCAAAACACAAAACACTCGAGTCAGGATTAACATTCTTATATCTATAAATCTAACTCAAGTGAGATATCAACTGAAATATAATTAACTTAGAGAATGTTTGGAATAACCATCCTCTAAGGGTCCGTGGAACTATCTATAGGGTAGAAATATACACTATAACACCGTGGTCATTTCAGCCTAATTTACTTCAAAACCAAATATCATTTTCACTTCAAATATCTCTATATTTCTCAAAATAGTATTTATATAAAATAAATAATTTATAAAGTCAAGTATTTTCAATTTCCTCAACTTAACAAATCGTTTAACATCAACCCGACCTTCCCATTTAAATCTATTTCAATCTCAATTTATCAATTTAAATTCATCTCAATTTCTAAAATAACCACTTAAGTTTTTCGACTCAAATTCGGATTTATAATCCTAAATACCCCTTTATACTTCCATATATTTCAACTTTAAGTATTCAACGTTTCAACTAAATTTTTCATTCAATTTAGTTTTCTAAATAATCAATTCAAATTTAGTTCAACCTAAATTTTCATTTTAATTCAATTTAGTTGCTAAAACAGATTCAACTATATTGATTTCAAACAGACCCGAATCTCAAATTAAACTATTTTAACTCCATTATAGTACAAGGCTTAAATATTTAAATGTTCAATATAATAGTTTCATAAAGATCTCGATTTAATCTTATTATTATTTAGTTTTGAAATACTTCCTCATTAGGTTCAATATCATTTAAGTAACCTTAAATTACATTTTTCTCAATATTTCTTTAATTTTATTTAAACGTGAAATATTCATTAAATCACTTAAATCAAAAATCCAGTTACAAAATCATACCCTTAAATTTCCCATTCAATAATTTCAAATTGATTTAATTAAATAAATCTTTATTTAAATACCCTTTTTAAATAAACCCATATTTATCTCCCAATCTTAGTTAATTGCAGAAATCTATTTGGGATAAAATTTTCATAAATATTCAACATAATTTATGTATTAAATCAAATTTTGACTAAATTAAATATCATTAAATCTATATATGTCATTACCCTTTATATATACAAATTCAAGATTTAACATTTAATAAGACCATATATCTCTTTCCAAAACAATGAATTTAATTTCAAAATATTCATATATGGACCAACGGTATCTGTATATATATTTCTTATCATAGGGTCAAGTGTTACAGAATATTTATCATTTCAATCCGTACACTAAATGTATACGGGTGGATAGCATTTCAACCCGTAATCCCATATTAAATTAAATGAAAATCGCTTGGGTTTGCCATTTCAACCCATAACGACTTTTTCCTATTCTAAAGTCCGTTCGGGTATGTATCATTTCAACCCATAATGAATTCTAAACTACAGGGAACTTGCAAAGTGATAACATAAAATAAAATAAAATAACAGGTATATATCATCAATAACAATAAAATATAAATAACAGGATATGGTGTCATATCCCGTAGGTGAACAGTTACAAATAATGACAATTTAAACAACTGTAAGAGCATATTTCAATTGTCGTTTCAATTTAAATCAAATTTAATAAGTATAAGAACTCTTAATCGTGAGTGATTGCTCACCTTCCGAGGCTGGAGAATACAGAAGATGACATGGATACGCACACTGATACGGACACTGGAATTTGAATGACAAATCGAAGCAAAGCAAAAATCGGCACGAATTCGACGATCAAAGCTGATAATAAGAATAGATGGAACAAATCAGGACGGGTCGATGAAGATAATCGGAATCATCTTGATAGAACAGAAATATATACACATATATTATTATTTCCAAGAAATCAATATTTAAGTTAAAACAAGTATTAAAATAACATATGTGAAATTAAAAATTATTGTTTTGCATTAAATATATATTCATCAGAATCAACCATATACACATAAAGCTGTTCGAAACCCAATGGTATAAATACAAAACATATGTAATTTAAGATAAATAATAATATATGTGACTTATGTAAACTGTTAAAATATTATTCTTATATATATAAACTATTATCCGGAACTACTATACAACACTAGGGGCTATAGTGCAAAATCAAAACTTTATCTCACTGTAAATGCATCAGTATACCACTGACATATTTAAACTTCCAGACCGCACCTATAACCCTATATATATGCGTAGTGTATTAAAGTCAATACCTATATATATATATATATAAATGGATAGAAATGTGCTAACCCAGACTCAATACAAGGTACGGTTAACTTAAAATTTAAAGCCCATACTTTACTGGAAAATTTCAGAAACCTAAACTTATCTTATATATAAATACTCTAGGCATTGATATATACTTTCTTTCCAACATTGTTAAATAGGAAGGACAAAGCAAATGTATGCAACGTACTATGGTACACATACAATCTTAGTTTATCTATATACACCTGACTGCTATGCATTTCCTTTTTTTTCTTCTTTTTTTTTTTAACATTCTTCGAGAAAAAAAAATCAATAAATACTATTATTATTATAGTATATATACTTTTATTATTATAATATATATAAGCTAATCGACACAGGCTTTGAAAACTGGCAAGAATATATACTTAACTTTATAACTTAAGGAAATTTAACTTAATAAACTTATTTAATATAAACAACTGGATATGTAAAACTGTATGCACTATACATAACATACGACGTAAAATATTCGCACTTCCATCTTATATACACAGAACATTTTAAAAATACTATACAAAATCTATATGTGTACCTCAAATATAAAGGTATACCTCTGCCCACAAGATGAAGGAGGACGAAGACGAGGGGTTAGGCTTGGAAAACGAAGAGGAAAGTGGAGACTGACTTGGGTTTTGATGGTTGAAGTGCGGCCAAGGCAGGTGGTTAAGGGGAAGGCAGAGCCGAGTGGGCTCGCGTGTGGAGTTGGAAGATGGGAAAAACGGCAGGTGGGAGAGGAGCTGGGTTTGCTGCAAGGCTTAAGGGGGTGGTTGTGTTCGGCTAGGCAACAGGAATTCACGGCCTTGGGTGTAGAGAGAGTGGGAGGCGGAGATTGGGCGGAAGCTGAGGTTGGTGGGGTCGAGCCAATGTCAAGTTGGGGCGGAGCTCGGTAAGACGACGGCGTGGTGACGTGGGTTTGGCTGTGAGGGATGTAAAAGTGGGAAAGATGAATAGAAGGAGAGCAGATTTCTTTCTTTTTCTTTTTTTTTACAGAATGAAGTCAGGCAATTATTTTATAAATGGAAAAAGGAAACGAACAGAAAAGTTTAAGCAAACATAAAACGTACGGAAGTAAATGAAAATCAACGGAAGGAAGAAAAAAAATGCAGCAAATTTGGTGTTGGTTCTGTCGAATTATTAAAAGCAATTTATTGTTGTGCTCTTCGGTTCAAATTTTGAAAAGAAGGAAGATGTGGAGGGAGAGAATTGGAAAGTGACAGCAGGCAATTTTTTTGCAATGTGGAAGGAACGAAGTGTAACCAAGTTAAATATGGTATAGCGTTAACAAAGGAAATAAATAAATAGGACCGATCGAAAAAAAAATGAAGGTGGCGTGCATCAATAAATGAAACGAACGTACCAAATTAAATGAAATTGTAACAGTCTCAAATTTGATTCAGCTGACAATTAATAAAGCAATTAATTATGCGCATTTAAATTTTGAAACTCGTAAGAAATAAAGGGTAGTAGATCCGGTACCGATACGGTTACCGGTTTTGTAGATTCCGTTGAGTACCGGACTTCAAAACACAGGAATAAAATACCATAGAGATCCCCTCGACGAGACGATCAAAACGGTAAAAAGATATCAGTGGTACGATCGTCCGATCAAAAGTCGATAATCGGAACTGAAAATGCTGTTAATTTGTCAGAAATAAGGTAAACGAAGCAGTAGACGTCCGAATTTGAAAAAAACGAAAGATGATGTCTCACTCAAAAGAGGGTTTAGAAATTTTCTATAGAAAAAAAACCAAGCTTGAAAATAAATTTATCACCACTTATTAGCTAGCTTGAATTTAATAGAATCTCACAATGAAATAAACTTTGATAAAATAAATTTAAAATTTAAAATCTGCTATGTTTAGTTGGACGTAATCCAAATATAAAATTTTTATTTCAAAATATTATTATTTAAATTTCTCAAAAATCCAATTAAATACGTTATAAAACAAATTAAAACTATTGAAATTTTATGGGTCGTTACATAATATAATAGAAAATGGATAGAATTAAGCCTAGAAATGTATAATTTTTCTATTCACTAAAACATTAGTTCTGACCCCCTCCTCATAACATCATATAGGTTTGGTAGATGGCAAAGACTTTTCAGCTTTGAGACACTTATTTAGAAAGTGTTATTATATTGGTAGGTATTTACTTACTATTATATTTTAGTTAGTTCCGTTGTGAGATATTTATCCGAGCTCTGATATATCTGTCTTTGCTTATTTGTAGGATATTGATACCAAATACCCAACTCAAGCTACGATGGGCTCTGATTTTAGCACTTCCATGAAAAATCCGGACCCACTGGAATTCGGATTGTTACAGATAATATAATTTGTATGTTTTGATATGATCCAAACGATAATATACCGATGGATTGCGATAAGCACTAGAGTTGAACAAGTATTTGGACAGAGAAATCAAATAGTTTGGTTTTCAATCAAAATGCAGAGGAAGCATGTGTCTATAAGAAAGAAAATTAAAGGTACCGAAATATTTCTTAAACTATAAGTACAACAAACTTATGATTGTTAACGACATACTCGTTTTAGAATCATTTTGGTTTTGTTATTTATTCCTCAATGCTATATTTGAAAATGACATTTTATAATTTGTATAAAAGGATGTTGGGACGGTGTTATATAATATGTTTGTACACCACAATAAAATGTTTAATGTAGAGAATATGAGATGAATTCCTTATGCATTGGCAGTAAGAATTATCATATAAAATAGTATACGGTATTGCATTTCACTTATGTATTGGTACCTTGAACGAACATAAAATCCAAATTAAGGTGACCAAATGGTAGTTAAGAGTATTCTCGAGTATTTACAAAATACTAGATATATGTTTGAAAAATAATGAACTCCTTATGAAATAGTATCCAACTAGAACTTCATAAGTGATATTGAGTATAATATGTTAATCCTAAAATCATGTTCAATCTTAAAGATTTTTAAGTTGGAATTGTTTCAAAATAAAGGTTATGGCTAATTCAACCAAAAGGCTAAGTACATCGTCTTGAATAATGTTGAAGCAAAAGCTATATATATGTATAACGCGCAAATACATAACTGAGCTAAACTGATTCCAAATGTCGAGAACCACACTAAATTGTTTTGTGAATATAATACCGCAACAAGGATTGTGAAAGAACTAGAATTCACTAGAAGTTGAGAAGCATACTTCGAAAAGTTCCACATAATAAAGATAGTTTATCAGCGTCAGAGAGAATTGATTGCATAGTAGATAATTAAAACAATATAGCATATCCATTCATGAAGGGACCGACTTGATCAGTTTTGAGCATACTGATCGAAGGGATGGGATTGAGGTTTCATAATTAACCTCGAGTGCAAGTGGGAGATAGGGTTAAGGGCATCCCTAGAGGCAATTCTATATTTTTTGTAAATTGTTAACTCTGCAATTAAATATCATTCAAATAAAAGGCCTTTTTTTTATTTCATACTTGTTGTATTGTGATACATTAATTAATGGCTAATTTAAGTATATTAAAATAGAAAATATTTAAATGATATGTTATGTTATAACAATTACAAGGAAATGACTGTTAGAGTTCCCCAATTCTTGACTGGAAGGAACACCAATGGCCTTTGCCCTTCCCTATCTATCCAAGGGAAGGAAGGGCAGAGCTTTTGGTTTTTTCATGTTGTCAAACAATTGACAATGAAAATAGATGGCGAGTGCCTGATTGAATTGATCAGGTCATGTAGAAACAAGGTTCAAATCTCTCGGTCTGTTAGGATGCCTCAACTGCATACGTCACTGAACTTCAACTTACACCACCCCTATTTTATCTTTACTCACCTACCTTTTGTGCATTTATCGTCTATTTTCCTCTCCTCTTATCATTCCAAATCGTTTTCCATCTCCTAACTTATACTTCCCTTTAGCTTTTATGTTTCTGCCCTATATTTTTTCCATTTATGTTATGAGCTATCTTTGCCTACTCTGCTAATAGATGGTTGTTTCTCTTTCCTCTTTTTAGAAACTTTCCCTATTAGATTTCGCTTTTCTCCAACCCTCCTCCATTTGCTTTTCATCTCTAAGCTTGATGTCTAAGAGATCTGGAACTTATACAGTATGTATTGGCTGCCTTAATCCCATTTCTTTTAAGATTTTATTTCCATGGACACAGTCTCGATGTGGTGATGGATTTAAATGTTTTCTTCGGATCTATTAGGGTTTTGGATTTCGGCTCGGGTGTTGTACTTACTTTCTGGGATGTGGTTCTATCAAGTTTACGTGCTACCGAGTGGATTTGTGTGGTGTTTTGGAAGTTGGAGGTAGTTGTTTTATGATGAACTACCTTTTTAGCCCTCAAAAGTCAACACCATTACATCCGCGGTATTCACATGTCCACCATCCAAGTGCCGAAAAGAAAAATTGTTGAAGTGAAGGAAAAGAAATGAAAGAACAGAATATCACATTATGACAAGTAATATATAATATCCAAATGATCTAAAGAAAAAGGAACTTTATTATACATACAACAATCATAGTAAACTAATCTATCATCAACCTGGACAATTATAACGGTCTGTCCTTACAAATGCCGATAAATACAAAACAAGAAATATAGTAGAAAATAAAATACGTCTAGTCTTAGAAGCATCTGGATCATCTTCTTAAGCTTCAAAGTATCCAAAGCTAACTTTGGAAAAATCTCAGGTCTGACCTAAGTATTATAAAAAAATAACATTGGGATCAGTCTAGTAAACAAGCATAAGAAATTCAAATCATATGGACTGTTATATTTATAAAATCCTTTCAAAAATAAAGGTATCACATAAGACCACACCGCACATAAACACAGATGGTTTTTACCTTATGATAACCAAACCATTTTAAGTAGAAATTCCAGTAATATTATAATAATATATAAGGTTTAAAATAAATATGAGACATAGCTGAAATTCTTGCATCTCAAATTCCAGCATATCTGGTATACAATTAAGTCTCTAAAGGCACGTATTAGAAAATGGATTCCATACAATGGCAAGACACCAGTGCACCACCTGCTATAGTACACCTCTATAAAATATACCAACGTCACAAACCTTTGTGACCCTGGCCAACACGGAACTGACACACCCTTCCTGGATAGTGTCGAATATGTCATCGCCCCAGTTGCTTTGCAACCTTTTCCTTAAGAGCTCGTGCACTTAGTAAACAACAAATAGTGATCTAGAAGGATGAAGTCCACACCCTAATGTGTGCGACCCACATAGTCCTACTGCATCTCCTCTGATTTTAGTCATTATCGAGTTATGAGCTTCGAGGTTACGTTTTATCTTTTTAGCAAATCTCACTTGGAATGCTACTCCAAGCAATAATACAATACCAGCATTCATTCATACAAATTGTTAAGGATATGAACAAAACGAAGGCACTTCTACTACATCCTTTTTGGAATCACCCTTGGAATTAGTAGCAAACAGTCCTTACACTTCAAAGGACTCCATCTTCGATTTACATCATCTTCAAGATGTCTCCAATTCGAACGCATATGTCAGTTCGAAGTGATTTTCGGATACTCATGATTATCTGATATCAATCTCTTCAAACCAACAATTGATAGTTTCTAGTTCACTCAATCCCAGTTCTTTCAGAAGTAAATGGACTATATAAGAGTCCTAAAGAGATCTCTAACGTACCCCTTTAAGCGAGAGACATTTCAGCGGCATGAATTCTCCGATGGGAATCTCAAACTTTATGAAATCACGAAGCTTTCGTATACTTCCTAAGCCAAAATAGGTCAAGTTATCGATAGTGGACAAACCACTATATGGGTGTAAGTATAGTTTGCATATGGAAATCAGACATCTTATGCTCATCACCACTTTTCAAATCCAAATAGTACTATCCCTCAATTAACAAGTTAAAAAACTATCCTTGCCTCAACATACATTTTTGATTCTCAAGATAAAGGCGAGTTTCCATACCTTGGAATTTGATGTCAAGTATAAGATGAAGTGTCGTCCATATACTTAATTAACCATGACCTATTTATTGAAGATAACCCTCTCATACTTATCACGTTTTGGATATTTCGACTTCTCCTCATCCAAAATTGAAGTCAGGTAAGTCAGGACATTGGTTGCTCGCGGTCTTATCTTATTTAAGCACATTGATTCTAGATCTTACAGATAAAGAAAAGCCAACTCATCGGCTTTTAGTGCTAAATATAAGACAGCTTACTTTCCATAAACATGCCAACATTTTAACACTACTTTATCATATTGTTTTGCTAGTTAATGGCATTGACATAGAAATTCTGTGCATAAAAAAAGTCTTTTAGAAAAAAAAAAAAAAAACAAATCTTCCCTTTTACAAAAGCAAACAACTTGTTTAATAAAAGTAGAGTGTTATAAATTAACTTTCTTTCAATTTTCCGAAACCATTTACTATAACAAAAATGTTATAGTCCATAATCTCTTTCTTGTTTCTTGAATACATTTAGTATGGCAGTAGTGTTGCAATCCATGCTTTCTTCCTTTTTTTAAATTACTTTTAAAACTCTTTTAAAATAAGTCTGAAACTTGTATTTAAATATCCCTTTAAAGATAGTCGCTTTTAACAAAACTTGACTTTTCAAACAAAGAAGACAATTTTAAACCTCTTGATTAAATAATTAAATAAATAATAAAAAATATTTTTAAAACTTCAAATTCCTTTTTAGATACTTACAAGAATATTTAAAAGGATTTTCCAAAATATCTCAAATTGATAGCTCTTTTTATTTTTCACAAATAAAAGATTTTCAAAACTGCATTCACAGCGACTATCGTCGTATAGACCATCACTTTTAAAACTTGTTTTTGTAAATCAAATAACTTTTAAACCACGTTTCTTTTTATATTTAACACACTTTAATACCTTTGCTAAAGGTTTAAAGAAGCAAAAGTTAAGTTCGGAAACCATTTCGAAACACTTTAGAAATCAAGTAGTAGACTGCTAAAAAGCGAGCACGGGATATCAACGTCGCAATAAAACCAACAACAAGTAGATTAACTATAACTAAGCAATTTTCACTTTCACATACATAAACATCTACATATTCAATAATATATGTAATAAAAATCAACAAGGCGAGGAATCCTTTAGGATCCTTCTATAACATTTTTATTCTTCGAAGTGCTTCAATAACGACCTGTTCACTATGAAGAAACTTTGAATTCCATTCGCTTTGCCGTTGTCCCATGCAAAAATGGATATTTATATCAAACTTCCAAGCGGGAATCAAAATCAAACAAAAACATAAGCATATCACAACATACGTACAACTATATCAATATTCTGTCAATTTTAAAACTATTTTAAAGTGGGATATCTCACTTTAATTCAAACCAAACCAAAGCCATCACCAACCAAATACCATACGACATCACATCACCATGATTAACACTTAAAAATTCCTCTCCTACCCTCCTCATGCTTACGCAACCCCCATTTCCTCTAATTTCTCATGATCCTAGACCAAAATGTGGTTTTGGCAACAAAGTATGAATCTTTGTGTGGTAGAGATGTTTGCTTATATTTTTAGAGGCTTGTATACTTTTTTTTGAGAAGGAAAGAAGTATTCTTTTTAAACTTTACTTAGGAAAATGGAGAAGAGGAAGTAATGAAGAAAGTAAGAAAAGAAGAATGAAATGGAAATTGGGAAAAGAGAGAGAGCGAGTGTTCTTTTATAGAATTTACAAAATGTAGTGAACTAGCACTTAACCCCTTAGCCAAACTACAAAATTACCTTCTCTTAAATCAAGCTACACCTTTCCTTTACAAAAGCAACTTCCCTATATTAGCTTATGCAACACACTTCCTTTAGGCCGCTTGGCATTACTGCCTTACTTTAGGTACTTTAGTACTTTTCTCTTTCAAAGAGAAACGAAAAGTCTTCCTTTTCTTAATACTTAAGTAACTTTATTAAATTTTTTTAACTAAACCATTTCAATTAGTGAATTTGTTTTATTATTTGTTATATATATGCATACTATTGTATACAACATGTCCCGATAACTTTTGGTTGATGAAAAGTTAGATTTCCAAAAATAATTTTCGATTGCATTTTTGATTTTTTCATCGAACTATCTATTTTCTAAACAAACTTTCAAAACAAGTTTGCTATCATTATTTATTAATTAAAAGAGGGTTATTAGACCATTAACAACCATTACTTAAGTATTCACAAATCAAAGCAGTAAAATTATGGGTTGTTGCATGTTCGGTGGTGGTGAATTATATTTCTTTGTCCTTGTTTTATATACATTGGAGTCTGCCATGTGCTATTTTGGCTTTAAGCATTTTTTTATCACCTTGTTGTGATTTTTTACTAAATCCACTGTTAGGGTTGTGGAAGGTGATTGCAGGCGCTGTAGTTCATTAAGCTTTTGGCTTGTGGTAACTTTGTTTTGTCTATGGAATGTTGTAAGTTTGTTTTCAAGGCTCTTTTAATTATCTCAGCCATCATCTACCTTATGTTTGGCACATTCAAGTTGCGAGGTTATGTGATTTCATTTGTAAATTTGAAGCTTAGACTTTGGTTGTCGTAATGTAATGGTAACACTATAGTGCTTTTTATGTAATAGTGTTTGTTTTAGTCTTCTGCTGCTATACTCTAAATCACAAAGTGATATACTCACTACAATCTCAAGCAGAATACGTCTGTTGTATCTTGGGGGAATTTTGAAATAAAATTCTTAAGGAAATTGTTACGACAAGCCTCAGACTATGTCCGGTTAGATTCTAGTTTATTCTATAATCTTTCGTTTATACGTTGTGCTGTTTCTATAAATAGTATAACATTGTTGTTGTAATTTATTTACAACGTAACTTATAGTTACAATTATCTAATACAGAATCCAGTGTAGTGGAATTCTAATTGATAAACTTGTGCGACGAGTTTATAGTTACTTGCTATCTTTTTTAGTACACTAGCAAAATAACATCTTAAGAATTTTATTTCAAAATTTACTAAAACATAGATGGCAACAGTAGAATTTTCAAAGAATACTCCTCACAACAGACCTGAACCGTTCAAGGGAGATGGTGATGATTTCTTGACATGACAGAATCAGATATTGTTTTATCTCACCACACTCGGTCTGTAAAAGTACCTCGAGGAGGACGAATCGATTCCTGCAACCAGGCAAGGAAGCAGAGGTGAATACGTGGAAGCATTCCGATTTTTTATGCAGAAACTATATTCTGAATTGTCTCGACAAGGTGTTATACAAAGTATATCGGCCTTTAAAGACATCAAAAGCACTCTGGAATGCACTTACCACGAAGTATAAGACGCAGAATATCAGTCTTAAGAAATTCGTTGTAGAAAAATTCATGGACTACAAGATGGTTGACTCCAAACCGGTGACTGCTCAACTGCATGAACTGCAGATCATCATTCATGAACTCGAAGCGGAAGTTCATAAGGTTAGAGAACCATTTTTGGTTGAAGCCATCACGGGAAAACTGTCGCCGTCATAGAGAGATTACCGCAATTATCTAAAGCATAAGAAGAAGGAAATCTCTTTACAGGATCTCATAGTCCGATTGAAAATTGAGGCAGACAACCGTGCAGTTACAAAACCAAGCGATGAGGCATTTATGGATGAAGAGTCAAAGACCAAAAACAAAAGGAAGAATTTCCAAAAGAAAAGGAAAGCTCAAGACAACAAACCAAAAAACAACAAACGAACCAAGAAGTTTAATGGCGAATGTTGGGTTTGTGGAAAAGTTGGCCATGCCGCTAAAGATTGCAGACACAAGAAGGAAAGCAATAAAGAGGCAAATATAGTAGATAACATGGAAGTAGACGAGTCCAACTTCTCGGCGGTGGTATCTGAATGCAATCTGGTTCAGAATCCTAACCAATGGTGGGTAGATACAGGCGCTACTCGTCATGTTTGTTTTGAAAAATCCATGTTTTCTACATATCAGAAATTCGATCATGAAGAAAAACTCTACATAGGTAATTCTGCAGTATCCATGATCGAAGGCAGTGGCACAGCAATCCTAAAGTTTACTTCTGGAAAAACTTTTAAGTTGAATGACGTGCTCCACGTTCAAAACATACGCAAGAATCTCATCTCTGGAGCAGTCCTATCAAAGGAGGGATTCAAGATGGTGTTCGAGTCAGACAAGATGGTTCTGTCCAAAGCTGGAATGTATATAGGAAGGGGATATTTATGTGATGGCCTATTTAAGGCAAATGTAACCGTTGTCGGCACCAAAAATATGTATTCTGATTGTGCTATTAATAAAATTGAAGTTTCTTATTTGCTTGAGCACGAAATTTTACTATGGCATGATAGATTAGGACACATAAATTTCCGCAAAATGAAAACATTTATCAAACTTGGGATTAATTCCAAAATTCCAAGTAGATAAGAACTACAAATGTGAGACATGTGTAGAAGCAAAAATGGTCAAACAACCATTTAAATCTGTTGACAGAAGCACCGAACCATTAGGTTTGGTACATACAGATTTATGTGATTTTAAATCACTGCCTACAAGAGGTGGGAAAAAGTATTTCATTACTTTTATTGACGATTATACGCGATATTTCTATGTATATCTTTTAAATAGCAAAGATGAAGTAATAACAGCGTTTATAAAATACAAGGCTGAGGTAGAAAATCAGTTAAATAAAAAGATCAAAATACTAAGATCTGATCGAGGTGGAGAATATAAATCACCATTTGAACAATTCTGTGGACAAAATGGAATAATTCATCAAACGACAGCTCCATATTCACCACAACAAAATGGTGTAGCCGAGAGGAAGAATAGAACGTCAAAAGATATGATTAATGCAATGCTTTTAACTTCTGGTCTACCGATGAACTTGTGGAGGGAAGCCTTAAATATGTCTAATCACATATTAAACAAAGTCCCTCACAATAAAACAGGAATAATTCCATATGAGTTATGGAAAGGACACAAACCAAGTTTTAAATACCTCAAAGTGTAGGGGTGCTTGGCAAAAGTTCCAGTTCCGCCTCCCAAGAGAGTCAAACTTGGACCAAAAACAGTAGATTGTTATTATCTTGGGCCAGCCCAAAATAGTAGTGCCTATAGATTTTTGGTATTCAAGTCTGATATAGCTGATATTCATGTAAATACAGTCATGGAATCTAGAGACGTCTCATTCTTTGAAGGTGTGTTTCCACACAAAAGGAATGAAGGTAATAATGTCCCTAAAAGGACAAGAGAAGAATTAAGCAATTCATATGAAGATGAAACTCATCATGAGATTGAGGAAGTTGAACCAAGAAGAAGCGTAAGGGCTAGGACTTCCAAGACATTTGGTTCGGATTTTTTCACTTATGTGTTAGAACACGAACCTCAAACGTACAAGGAAGCAATGTCATCTTCTGAATCTTCATGTTGGAAAGAAGCAATCCAAAGTGAGATTGATTCAATTCTAAGTAATAAAACTTGGGAAATTGTTGATATTCCACCTGGAATTAAACCTATTGGGTGCAAATGGATTTTCAAGAATAAAATGAAAGCAGATGGCTCTATCAACAAGTATAAAGCCAGATTAGTAGCCAAAGGATATCGTCAAAAAGAAGGAGTAGACTTTTTTGATACATATTCGCCGATAACACGAATAACCTCTATAAGAATGTTAATAGCAATTGCATCCATCTATAATCTAGTGATTCATCAAATGGATGTAAAAACAACATTCTTAAATGGAAATCTCGATAAGGAATTGCATCCATCTATAATCTAGAGATTCATCAAATGGATGTAAAAACAACATTCTTAAATGGAAATCTCGATAAGGAAATTTACATGGAGCAACATGAGGGATTTATTTTCAAAGGAAATGAAAACAAAGTCTGTAGATTAGTCAAATCATTATACGGACTAAAACAAGCTCTAAAGCAATGGCACGCAAAATTTGACAGTGTCATGATGAGAAATGGTTTTCGTATAAATGAATATGACAAATGTGTTTATTATAAATAACTTGGACAATCATATGTGATGATCTGTCTATATGTGGACGATATGCTAATATTCGGTCCAAATACTCAGGTAATTGAGACCATAAAGAAAATGCTGATCAACAATTTCGACATGAAAGACTTGGGTGTTGCAGATGTTATTTTGGGAATAAAAATTATAAGAACACATAATGGAATTGAGTTATCTTAATCACATTATGTAGAAAAAGTGATTGAAATATTTCAAAATTTTGAAATTAAAGGAGTAAATACACCTTTTAATCCATCAGAAGTACTGCATAAAAACACTAATGAGAGTGTAATGCAACTGGAATATTCTCGTGTAATAGGATGTCTCATGTATCTCATGAATTGCACAAGACCAGATATAGCTTATGCAGTAAGTCGATTGAGAAGATATACGAGCAATCCAAGGAAGGAACACTGGAAAGCACTAATGAGAGTGCTTGGATATTTAAAAAATACCACTACCTATTCCTTACATTATGGAAAATATTCTACCGTCTTAGAAGGATATAGTGATGCAAATTGGATTGCTGATTCAGAGGAATCAAAATCAACGAGTGGTTATGTCTTTACCTTAGCAGGGGCAGCAGTGTCATGGAAATCTACTAAACAAACATGCATAGCTCGATCCACTATGGAATCGGAGTTCATCGCTTTAGATAAAGAAGGCGAAGAAGTAGAATGGCTTCGTCACTATTTAGAAGATATTCCATTTTGGCCTAAACCTGCACCGGCAATATGCATACACTGTGATAACCAAGCTGCGCTAAGCAGAGCACACAACTTTGTGTATAATGGAAAGTCATGACATATTCGTCGACGCCACAACACAGTTAGGCAGTTACTCTCAAATGGAACTATTTCCATAGATTATGTGAGAACAAATGATAACCTAGCGGATCCATTTACTAAAAGTTTATCAAGAGAGAAAATTGACTGCGCATCGAGAGGAATGGGTTTAAAAGCCTAAACTAATAAGTGTTATCTTATACGGAAACCTATCCTAGCGACTGGAGATCTCACGGACTAGGATCAATAGGCAAACCAGTTCTGAATAACTCAAGACGTAATGCATTTGTTTGGACATAGTCATATTCCATTCCTATTGTGCAAAATA
The DNA here is from genome assembly GCA_030765085.1 of Allium cepa. Taxonomy (NCBI): domain Eukaryota; kingdom Viridiplantae; phylum Streptophyta; class Magnoliopsida; order Asparagales; family Amaryllidaceae; genus Allium; species Allium cepa. The sequence goes on from CM060938.1 coordinate 232,237,409, forward strand.
TAAATACATGCCTGCAGAAGTATTAATAGGTTAAAACTATGTTTTTTAATGATGACCATATCTTGGAAATAACAAGTGGGGTATTTGTAGTATACTCTTAATGGTTGCAATCACCTATGTAAGTGTGAGCTGGGTCGGCTCTATGAGAATATTAAAGCCTTAAATTCTCTATAACACTCGCAGAACCAAAATATGTTCTGGACCAAAATGAACAAAACCAAGAGATTGGATGAGAAGGGAATCAATGCTTCGTAAATCTTATTGTCTGGGTATACAATAAAGGCCGACGGTTCAAGATGAAATAATTCACCGATTAGCCGAGTAGATCCGATAAGTTTTAACTAGGGAAAGTTCAAAGTGAAATATCTACTTATCCACGATAAAGCATTATTCCATATATACTCTGTGATATTTCGCTTTGTGTGGGGGATACGTATATTATCATTTATGTGGGGGATTGTTAGAATTCCTTAAGAAATAGAATGAATTGAAATATACAAAGTCCTGCATCGCTAAATTGTTGAGAGCTATATTGGTTTATATATGGCTTTCTCATGAGGAGGTTAGGGGCCTGAGGCTCCCAAATGTATGCTTCGTTAGGAGGGAGATCAAGCATCACCACCACAAGCGCGCCCCGCCGCCGCCATCCGTCCGACCGACCGTACCGAACCGGGCCGGGCTCGGGTTTTGGTCTAATTTGATACTCGTATTTTTACTGCAAACTGGACCGGGCTTTTTGACAGTTGCAGGCCATACGAATAGATGTGGATCTATTCGGAAGCGGACGCGGGTTGAATAGGCGCGAATAGTGGCGGGTGCGATCCGTTAGAAGCAAACAGGTACGTCCGAACACAGGCGGGTGCGATCCGACTGAAGCAGACTCGGGCGAATGGATGCAGCATGAGCGGGTGCGACCCGACTAAAGTGGCGCGGGTAAACAGAAGCGAATAGCAGGCGGGTGCGACCCATTAAAGGGCAGCGATGGCAGAAAAACAGATGTGACTGTACGAAGAGGTACAGACGCGACTGTTTGAGCGAACGGGTGCAGACACGACCGTTCGGAAGAGATACAGACCAACTATAAATAAGAAGGAAAACTGATCACTTTCCCCACTCATTTTTACAAATCCGAATCTTCTTCTTCTATTCTGCTGCTATACTCTAAATCACAGAGTGATATACTCACTACAATCTCAAGCAGAATACGTCTGTTGTATCTTGGGGGAATTTTGAAATAAAATTCTTAAGCAAAATGTTACGACAAGCCTCAGATGATGTCCGGTTAGATTCTAATTTATTCTATAATCTTTCGTTTATATGTTGTAATGTTTCTATAAATAGTATAACGTTTTTGTTGTAATTTATTTACAACGTAACTTATAGTTACAATTATCTAATACAAAATTCCAACGTAGTGGAATTCTAATTGATAAACTTGTGCGACGAGTTTATAGTTACTTGCTATCTATATTAGTACACTAGTAAAATAACATAGTTTAGACATATATATATATGTGTGTGTGTGTGTGTGTGTGTGTGTGTGTGTGTGGCACTTACATTACAATTTACACGTACATAAAAACAAATCCATGTAATATTCTAATTTTTGATACCATAGCGAAGACAGAAATAAATTTTACATTAGATTTAAATTTAATCAAGTTGGAATTAAAAAGGAAATATAATAAGGTAATATTTTAGATTTTCTTTTTCTACAAACACTAGCCTATAATTGGTTTAATATCTATATGGAAAAAAAATTATGTTTAATTATAACAAGAGTTTTAAATCTCTTTCATCTTTCAGAGATCTCACTCATGATCCGCTTTTTGCAATTGGACGAGACAAGATTTTAAACATAATTTTTAATCATTTGGCACCCATCTCACACAAGATCTTAAGATCTCAACTCGATATGAACCGACATGAGGTTAAAAAACCTCAACGACAAACATTACAACACACAATTACAAAGGTTAATGATGAGCAACTACTACTATATGACTTTACACATCACTTGACAAAGAAATAGCACAACGTATAAACGAAAGATTATAGAATAAACTAGAATCTAACCGGACATCGTCTGAGGCTTGTCGTATCAATTTCCTTAAGAATTTTATTTCAAAATTCCCTCAAGATAAAACAGACGTATTCTGCTCGAGATTGTAGTGAGTATATCACTCTGTGATTTAGAGTATAGCAGCAGAAGAGAAGAAGAAGATTCGGATTTGTAAAAATGAGTGAGTAAAGTGATCGGTTTTCCTTCTTATTTATAGTTGTCCATATCTCTTCCGAACGGTCGTGTCTGTACCCGTTAGCTCAAACAGTCGCGTCTGTACCTCTTCGTACAGTCACATCTGTTTTTCTGCCATCGCTGCCCTTTAATGGGTCGCACCCGCCTGCTATTCGCTTCTATTTGCCCGTGCCACTTCAATCGGGTCGCACCCGCTCATGCTGCATCCTTTCGCCCGCGTCTGCTTCAGTCGGGTCGCACCCGCCTGTGTTCGGCCGTACCTGTTTGCTTCTAACGGATCCACCCGCCACTGTTCGCACCTATTTAACCCGCGTCCGCTTCCAAACAGATCCACATCTGTTCGTATGGCCTGCAACTGTCAAAAAGCCCGGTCCAGTTTGCAGTAAAAATACGAGTATCATATTAGACCCAAGCCCGAGCCCGACCCCGGCCCGGTTCGGTCGTTTGGACGGACGGACGGCGGCGGTGGCACACGCGTGTGTAGTGGTGATGCATGATCTCCCTCCTCACAACGAAGCATACATTTGGGAGCCCCAGGCCCCCAACCTCCTCATGAGAAAGCCATATATAAACCAATATAGCTCTCAACAATTTGGCGATACGGGACTTTGTATATTTCAGTTCATTCTATTTCTTAAGGAATTCCAACAAACTATATATAGTCCTATAAATATATATATATATATATATATATATATACAAACAATATATACATTTTATAGTATATTAAATATATGTACATACTTAGACATTTATATTTTTGATATTTTTATGAAGTAGTCATATGTATATGTAAGTATAATATATATGCATACAAAATAGATATAAATCACAAAACCAATGTTTATGTGTATGTATGTGTAGTTATACACATGTTTATATTTTGTTATATTACGTTGTTCTATCATTGAATGTATACACATTACATTTAAAATAAAACATTTAGTTAAATTAATTATGTGATTAATTAATAAATATAAAACAATGTTGGATAATATGTGATTTTATTTAATAACTAGGTTGGATCAAACATATTAAACTTCAAAGGTCCACTGTGATTCAAATATGAACTATTTTATGAAATCTACCCATTTCACCCACTATAGACCAATCTAGTTTCTTCAAAAAATGCAAGCCCAACTGACATTTGCTGAAAATTTGAAATTGGCAAAAAGCATAGTACTAAAAGCTATGGACCATTTTGTCAAGCTATCATCAAAATATACAATGATCGGTATTTACAGGGATTAATGAAGTTGGCATGGTGGGATTAATGGAGATAGATGACAACAGAGGATAGCCGAGAATGCTAGGTAGTATCGACTATATGCATTGATAGTGGATGAACCATCCAAAAGCATATGAAGGGGATTATCAAGGTGAGTCATGGGGCTCGACAATTATTCTTAAAACGGCGGGTTAATATGACGTATGGATCTGATATGCTTTTTGGGGGCGCCATGATCTAGTAAAGACCTTAATTAGTCGAACGACCTACTTTATTTAAGGATTTGGCGAATTGTGGATCAGACTATGTTCTTTGACGTTGGGGGAAAATACATATGATCATGGATATTATCTTGATGATAGTATATATCCTCAATAGAGTACCATTATTAAAACCATTTTGAATCCAACAAGTGAAACACCCTACACCCCTTAATACGTCCGAAAGGACACACTAAAAGGCGTGATGCATTCTAGGTATAACTGAAACTAACAGAGACTAAGATTCACATGACAAATATTGATAAAAATAGAGGAAACTTAAAGTAATAACTTAATTAAAACAAAGCTTCATAAATATGTCAAATACCAAATGCCGCATACATATCAAAAAATCTAGTATGTCTTATGAACAAAAACTCGTAGTGTCAAAATCGGAGTACATAATATCCCACAAAATAAGCTAGTACATAGAAAGAACAAAAGCTAAAATAAAAGAAATACGTAGAAAAAATCTCTTCCAAGAGAACTCCAAGCTGCAGCAACCTGCCGACTTCTTCCTTGATTGCCTAAGGGGGGGAAGGGAAAAATAAAGGAGTGGGTCAGACTAAAAGTCTGGTGAATGATACTAATTACTAGAGTCTTTAAGCAAGATAAAAGTAATAGACTCTACAATAGTTCTAGCTTAAATAGGGATAATAACGAAAATAGGAAAGAGATAAACTGAAAATAAGTATGATTAAATATTACTCAATTCATAAGATAGGTTGACTTTTGATAGCTTGCACTTGTCCTAGATTTCTGCTTTGATTAGACTGAATTCCTAATCCTGTAATTAGGACGTAACCCTGATTCTTTCCTTTTTGATTGGCCTGCTACTCTGGAGTACCTTTCTATGGACCAGCTGCTATATAACTCTCTACACAAAATGTTAATGTGGCCCAGACGGCATATATAGCCCCCTACATAGAAGGCAATGGTGTCTACGAAAGACACCCATACTAAGCGCTTGCAACTCATAACTATTACTGAGCACCCGAATGGAAGTCGCACGCGTAACTACCACCATGCCCATGCTACCTTTTGCTCCACCTATTAGGTCTTCTTATTACCTCAAAATACAGCATAAGCTTGCCACTCATTCCAATTCAGGCTAAAGTGAGATCGTCGCGTGTCCATAGAATATATAGGGGAAATGCTGTTGGTACTGGCCCTTCATCCAAACAATATCTAGTTGTGTGCCTTATAAGCCTTACTCGTTCCATTTCTTATTATAACCTACGTTATAATCTTGCTTATTACTTAACCCAAGGTCTAAGTGTGAAAATAAGCTTCTTTCGTTTTTTACTCTATTTAGTTATAACTCTATGTTATAATTCTAAGTTATAACTATGCCAATTATCTTTAATTAGTACAATTCTAATTATAATTAGGCATAATTTCAGTTCAGTTTCATTATTTGTTACAGTCCAATTCCATTATTTATTGTAGTCTTTATAATTTACATCTTATTTTCTTCATTCAATATTCTTCCATATTCACATTTTAATTTATTCTAATCGATACGTGTTTACTCGTCACCGAATTGTTCGAATGTTCGTTCGCTTGCCAATAGGCAAGGGGAGTCGCTAGGCGGTCGACTGCCCCCTTGCCCAGGTCGACCAGCCCGTTGACCTCTGTGTGTGTGTGTATTTCTTTTATTTCTGCTTATTTAGTTTATTCTATAACTTGGTCATATTAGCTCGGTTTCGGACGTTTTATATGTGGAAATTTACCAGAAACTTACCACGGACACAATGGTACAACTGTCGTGGCTCGAATCTAATAATTTCAAAAGGTTATTTTATTATTTAATTAATTAACAAATTAATTATTACGGGTTAAATTTTGGCTTGTTAGATTCTCCCCTCCTTAAGGGATTTCTTTCTTGAAATCAGAATGTACTAAATGTTTTGAGCCAATTCTACAACCAACTACTTAATCATCAACCATTCATCTATTGTCCTTAATTTTTTCTAATGCAATTTATGATACTTATGAAAGTAATGTAGTGTAAATGTTCCTAACTAATGCAAAAGAATATGCGTTCTACTGATTCAATCGACCTCCTTTTATGCAATCATGTCTGTGCATGTATCCAAATGAATGCAAAGTTTCCTAATGATAACTGATAGTTCTATATACGTGCTACAAATATCACCCAAATGCAACAATCAAGTGATAAACATCCATTTGTAGCAATATGAAAATAAAATGAAAATGTGTACACATCCATATGCATATGCTCTAGTGTCCTAGTTAGGACGATCTCTAAGGAATAATAATGCCTAGTGTACATATATGCGTCCATAGCATCCACTAGCAAACACTTGCAATCACTAGGATACATCAATCATAACATGTTCTATTAACATGTTTACATCAAATTTTACCATCCATAGGTTAAATCCTAAATTCTACCCTCCCAAAGGATAATAAAGGAAAGAACCTATTCAAATCTAAAGATGAAAAAAGGAATTCTAAAACTTACTATCAAAAAGATGAGGATAGGAAGTATGAATCTTCTCTTCTGCTTCCCAAGTGGTATCTGCAACATCATCTCCCCATTGCACCTTCACCAGTGGAACCTTCTTATACCTTAATCGCTTGATGTCTCTTCCAACAATCTTCTTAGGTATACGCCGGACAAAAGCTTCCCTTTCTACCTCCACCTCCTCCAACTGACTAGGCTCCACAACCTCTATCGAGTCATGTTAGCACTTTCACAAGTGTGAAACATGGAAAACGTTATGCACTCCTGCGAGCCTATCGAGTAGCCTTACTCGGTAAGCCATCTTCCCAACTCTCTTTATGATAGAAAATGGTCTAACAAATCTAAGGGCTAACTTTCCATTTGATCTGAATCTTACCACCTTCCTAAGCAGGGATACTTTGCTAAAAACTAAGTCTCCAACCTCAAACTCTAAGTCTCTCCTCCTCTTATCCACATACGATTTCTAGCTGTCTTGAGCCGTCTTCATCCTTTGCCGAATCAAATCCACCTTCTTAGAGGTCTCCCTAACCATATCGGGTCCAATTAATAACTTCTCCGTAGACTCTATCCAACGTGATGGGGACTTGCATGGTCTCCCATATAAAGCCTCAAATGGTGCCATTCCTTTACTTGTTTGGTAACTATTATTGTACGCGTACTCAATCAATGGAAGATGCTCCTCCTAAGTACTTCCAAAGTCCAAAATGCACATCCGCAGCAAATCCTCGAGCACCCTATTTACCTTCTCCATTTGGCCATTAGTCTGGGGGTGATAGGCCATACTTGCATCCCTAGCGCCTCTTGTAAGATTCTACGAAACTCACCAGTGAAAATGAGATCTCTATCACTAACAACTCTAGAAGGAACTTCGTGCAGACAGACTATCTCTCGAATATACAAGATGCCAAATATAAAGCCGTATGCTTACTCTTAACTGGGATGAAGTGAGCACTCTTGGTCAATCTATCAACAACCACCCAAATGCTAGTGTTCCCTTTTCTAGAATGGGCTAAACCATCAATGAAGTCCATAGAAATATTGTCCCACTTCCACCGACACGTCTAAGGGCTAAAGTAATCCACCGAGCTTCTACTACTCTGCTTTTACCCTTTGGCATATGAGACACTTAGCAACGAATTCTGCCACGTCCTTGTTTATGCCACCCCAAAAGAACATCCTCTTGATATCCCGATACATTTTGTCACCACCCGAATGAATAGTTATACGGGAATGGTACACATCCTTTAAAACTGCTCTCAACAAGTCATTGGCATATAGAACACAAAGCCTCCCATCTCTCCTAAGTCACCCTCTACAATCAATGGAATAGCGTTGGAGATGTCTCGAGACCTCTCCTCGGCTAATCCTGTCCATAATGTCCACGAGCTCCGGATCCTCCCACTGCCTCGAGCCAATCTGATCCATAAGGGTAAGCCTCAACTCTAATGTTGCTAACAATCTAGGAGTAATGTCCGTAGAGGGCTTAAAATCAGAGGTAGAAATAAAATCCAAGTTCCTTCACTCTACGAACAAAGGAGTAAGTGTTGCTTTCTTTCTATTCAATGCATCTGCAACCATATTACCCTTGCCAGGGGTATAGGATATCTCAAAATCATACGAGGATAAAAACTTCATCCACCTCTACTGCCTCAAGTTCAAGTCCTTCTGCAAGAATAGGTTTTTCAAAGACTTATGATCGGTAAAAAGCTCAAAACTCTCTCCAAGCAAATAGTGCCTCCAAGCCTTAAGTGCAAAAACTATGGCAGCCAACTCCAAATCGTGGGTAGGGTAGTTCTTCTCATGCGTCTTCAATTGCCTACCACCATAACACATTGCCCTCCTTCTTGCATCAGCACTGCTTATAGACCCGTTCTGCATGCATCGGTGTATACAGTGAAAGGCTTAGCTCCGTCGGGTAAAAATAATACCGATGCACTAGTAAGGGCTCTCTTAAGGTTCATAAAGGAATCCTCACAATCCACGTCCCACCCGAAAGATTTATTTTTCTTAGTAAGGCGCGTGAGTGGTGCCGTAATCTTGGCAAAGTCTCTAATGAACTTCCTGTAGTAACCTGCCAAACCTAGAAAGCTCCTAACCTCGGTAATGTTCTTGGAGGCCTTCCAATATTGCGCTGTAATAACCTTGGCGGGGTCAACAGCCAAACCTTCCTTCGAGACCACGTGCCCTAAGAAACGAACTTCCCCTCTCCAAAAATGACACTTCGAAAACTTAGCTCTTAAATGATAATTACGAAGTGCGTGAAGAACTTCTTCCAAATGAACAGCATGCTCTTCCATATTCTTGGAGATACCAAGATATCATCCACGAATACCACCACAAAGTTATTTAGGACATCTCTAAAGACACGTCTCATCAAATCAGCGAAATAGGCTGGGGCATTGGTTAGCCCAAAAGGCATAACCAACCATTCAAAGAATCCATCCAGTGTCTTAAAGGCAGTCTTATCTATACTATCATCAGCGACTCTAAGCTGATGGAATCCCGTAGCTAAATCAAGCTAAGAGAAAATTAAAGAACCTACCATCAAAAAATCATCAATCCTAGGGAGTAGATATCGGTTCTTCTTGGTGAGCTTATTTAATTCCCTATAATCTATGCAAAGTTGGAGAGAACCATCAGCCTTAGTGGCGAAGACGACTAACGGTCCTCACTCCGATATGCTCCTTCTTATGAATCCCTTCTCCAAAAGCCCACAAATCTGCTTGCTCGATTCTTTCCTCTCCCTAGGTGCCATGTGCCTCATACGTAACCCTACTGGCTTAGCATTCTCGATCAAATAAATCCTGAAGTCAATCTCTCTCTTAGAGGGTAGTCCCTTAACCTCCTCAAAGACGTTTGCAAAATCTCTGACGACAGGAACCGAATGCAACTCTGATGACGATGAATCAAGGAAATAGAGAAAACTCAACATGAATGACCTTTGCAGGTCGTAAGATACCTCTAGAGTCCTACCACTACAAGTCTCAAAATCTAACGACTCTCCTCTTGTAGTCTAAGATGGCTCCGTAAGTAGATAGCCAATCCATCCCTAAGATCATCCCATACCCCGAGAATCCCAAAACATAGGCATTGCAGTCAAACTCTACGCCAAGGATAAAGATTTTCAAACCACTACAAACCATAGATTAGTGTGTCGACCCTCCTATGGGTTTCAGATAATGGGTCTACTACTAATGATATGCCCAAGTGTAAACAATCTACTATAGAGCTAGAGATAAAAGAGTGTGATGCTCCAGAATCAAATAAAGTCCAAATGGAAAAATCAGATATAGAAATCAAACCTTCAACTGTGACTTTCCTACCTCTATCTGGAATGCTACCGGAAGGTGTTGTGTCTAATATTTGAATCTACGCAGCCGGTGCACTTGCTCAATGGGGACAACTCCTACTCATATGACCGGGCTGCCCGCAAGTATAACACTTACCCTTTATCTTTTCTTCCAACAATCCTTGACCATATCAACCTTCTTACAACCATGGCACTTTATTCCTTTCTTAATCTGCTTCCGAGGACCATCACCTTTCTTCTTCTTCTTATTCTTTTCCCACCACTTCTTCTTTGGACCTTCTAACTTAACCTCCTCTTTAGACTCTCCCTCCTTGACCGTATCCGACATAAGCGCCATCTCGACCAAAGACTTATAAGTAGCTCCCATCGGTACATGAGTAGTAATAATCCCTGAAGGGGTTGATTCAATCCTTCGTAAAATTCATAACTTTCCCGTGTAGTATGCTCACCAAATCCATACCAAACTATGACAACTTATTGAATTGATTGATGTGTTCCTTAATAGACAAACCCCTAGCTTCAAATTGATAAACCTCTCAACTGAACACTCTCTTCTGCCTAAGATAGAAACTTCCTATCAAATCGCTTCATGAATCCCTCTCAAGTAATATTCTTTTCCTCCAACTCGATCACCACCCGCCAATATGATGCCTCCTCCTTCAGCTGCCAAGCAGCCAGCTGAACTCATTGTTGTTCGTCCAATCCTAAAAGATCAAAAATCCTCTATGTGTCTCTAAGCCATGCTCTCGCCTCCACAAATGTCTCCTTGTTGGAAAAAAATCTTCTGCCTAAACTCATAAAATCTTTACAAAGCTTGGAGAAATTGACGGCGGTAGGTGGGTTGATGGGATTCCCACCCGTTGGTGCAGGATTGGGCGTAGGCCCATGCACCTTTAGAGTCATGGCTCGTAAGTACCTATGAAACCAGGATAGGACTGGAATGCCCTTGGGAAGGTTTAGGGCATCGGCCATTCTACGAAAAGAAAAAGGTAGTTTAGGAAAAAGTCAAAGGGAAATTGAATTGGACTTATGAGGGGATTCTTCAAAAAAATTCTTTTATACTTAAAAATTATTCCTAAAAGTACTTTTCTGAATAGTACTTTTAAAACAAGTTATTTTGAAAAAAAAACTTTACTTTTTAAAAAATATTTGGAATCCTATAACCTTAAGCTCTGATACCAAGTGAAACACCCCACACCCCTTAATATGCCCAAAAGGACATAATGAAAGAAATGGTGCGTTGTAGTTATAATTAAAACCAACAGAGACTAAGATTCACAAGACAAATATAGATTAAAACAGCAGAAACTTAAAGTAATAACTAAATTAAAACAAAGCTTCATAAATAAGTCAAATACCACATGCCACGTACATATCTAAAAATCCAATATGTCTCATGAAATAAAAATTTGTAGTCTCAAAATCAGAGTACATAATATCCCACAAAATAAGTCAGTGCATAGAAAGAACAAAAGCTGAAATAAAAGAAATACATAGAAGAAATCTCTTCCAAGAGAACTCCAAGTTGCAACAACCTACTGACTACTTCCTTGATTGCCTAAAGGAGGGAAAGGGGAAAATAGATGAGTGGATCAGACTAAAAGTCTGGTGAATGATAATAATTACTAGAGTCTTTAAGCAAGATAAAAGTAATAGATTCTACAACAGTTCTAGCTTAAATAGGGATAATAGCGGAAATAGGAAAGAGATAAACTGAAAATAAGTACATTAAATATTACTCAATTTATAAGATAGGTTGAATTTTGATTGCTCGCACTTGTCCTAGATTTCTCTTTGATTAAGCTGAATCCCTAATCCTGTAATTATGATGTAACTCTAACTCTACGCTTTTTGATCGCCCTGCTACTCTATAGTACCGTTCTATGGAGCAACTGCCCAGACAATATATATAACCCCCTACATAGAAGGCAATGATGTCTATGGAAGGAACCCACACCAAGCGCTTGGAACTCATAGCTATTACCGAGCATCCGAATGAAAGTCGCACGCGTAACTGCCACCATGTCAATGCTACCTTTTGCTCCACCTATTGGGTCCTCTTATTACCTCAACATCCAGCATAAGCGTGCCCCTCATCCTACTTCAAGCTAACGTGAGATCACCGTGTGTCCATAGAATCTATAGCGGAAATGCTGTTGGTATTGGTCCTTCATCTAAACAATATCAGTTGCGCCTCTTATTCATATCCCTCGTGATTTGGACTTCTATTTGACCAATTGCTACCATTCTTAGCATAAGCGTACCCTAGGAAATGCTATTTGACACTGGTCCTACTTTCATCTTTGCTTATTAACTTAGATAAATTATTTTAAATAAGCCTTTATAATTTATCCCTATTATCTTGCTTATTAATTTATTCTAAGTCTTAAAATAAGCCTCATTTGTTCCATTTCTTATTATAACCTACGTTATAATCATGCTTATTACTTAACCCAAAGTCTAAGTATGAAAATAGGCTTCTTTCATCTTTTACTCTATTTAGTTATAATTCTAAGTTATAACTATGCCAATTATCTTTAGTTAGTACAATTCTAATTATAATTAGGCGAAATTTCAGTTCAATTTCATTATTTATTACAGTCCAATTTCATTATTTATTGCAGTCTTTATAATTTATATCTTATTTTCTTCGTTCAATATTCTTCCGTATTCGCGTTTTAATTTATTCTAATCCATACGCGAAGAAGAAAGGGGATGAAGAGAATAAACACTTGCATAAAATCTGAAACGTCGAAGAAGATGTAAATAATAGTTAATAAACTTAAATACTGTAAATAAAATGTTAATCAATAAAAAGGCATGCTTAACAAAATAAACCAAAATTACTGAAAAGAATAGCTGAAAGGAAATAAACTGAAAATAATTCTAAAAACCGTAAATAAACTACTGAAAAGGCTACACCAAAAATCGTAATAAAACTACAACTATCGGAAACCCTATTATTTCAAATTACTTAAAGAAATCTTTAAATAATTATAATCACTCACCTCCGGTCCTAAGCTTTTCATTTGGTCTTCTCGGATCCACTTGGAGTTGTAAAATAATTAATTTATAACGATTTTCTCCTTTGAAAAAATTATTCCGTTCAGGGTCCTTCCTATAAAGGCGAACCCAATTGGAGAATACCAAGAATGGGAAAAAGTGCTAGGTTTAGGGGTCTATTTATAGGTGTAAAAGTGGATCTCGAACCGTTGGATTTGAAGATTGAACAGGATGCAACCGCGTCATAGGTTGAATATGAGCCATCGGATGCAAAACTCGAAGGACCAGATTGAAATAAAGGATGCAAATGACGCGTTTACTCGTTACCGAATCGTTCTAACGAATGTTCGTTCACTTGCCAATAGGCAAGGTGGGTCGAGAGGGCGGTCGACCGCCCTCTTGCCCAGGACGATCCGTGTGTGTGTTTCTTTTTATTTCTGCTTATTTAGTTTATTTTATAATTTGGTCATATTAGCTCAGTTTTTGACGTTCTATATATGGAAATTGACCAAAAAATTATCACGGACATAATGGTGCAACTTCAGTGACTCAATTCTGATAATTTCATAAATTTATTTTATTATTCAATTAGTTAACAAATTAATTACTACGGGTTAAATTTTGGGTTGTTACAACAAGCTACAAACACACGAAGTTTGTGGTAATGCAAGAAAGATAGAGAAAAGATGCAAAAAGAGCATTTAGTGTTCTTCAATCAAGATTTGCGATATTCAACAGTCTATATAGACCAAAGTTGCCCAACAAAATGATAAAAATTATGTATGCCTGTGTAATTTTGCACAACATGATACTTGAAGATGAGAAAGATATGTCATGGGACCTTGACTACAAGGCCATCATGCCTACACTAGACATATGACGTAAGGATACGACAGTAAGTGGATAAGATTTTGAGTTTCATTTTACTCACGAAAGGGCATATTGTAGCGTTCACTTGTACCATAGCCTTCAAAATGATCTAGTAAATCGTATTTAGTGCTCTTGTGGCGAACGACAGAAGAATGTTGTTGTTGTAGAAGATTGTTGTTGTCGTAGTTGATTGTTGTCGTCATTGTTGTTGTAGTAATTTAGTTCTACTGTATTACAAGTTATTAACATTATCGCAATTTAAATCTCATTTGTTGTCCTAAAAAGTGAAATATACCGGATTAATTTAAATAGAAAGTCAAAAGCAACATCACTAACTCAAAATTAAAATTTACGCTTGTTCTAAAGTTATAAACAATATTGCTGAACTTCCCCACTCTTACGTCTCAAAATTTCATTTCTCATTATTTCCACATAAGCTAATTGTTGTCCAGTCAAATTTGATGTATTTAGTAACATTAGTGCATTATCGTCTCTTTATGTATTCCTACCAATAAGTCGTTCCAACTTCATCATTCTTTCCCGGTGTTGAGAAAGTTAAAGTTTAATTGCACGACGGTCTCTCTTTAGATATCCGTAAAGGACTTTCTATTCTGGCCTACAACGCACCAACAACCTGCTCCTACTTTGCTGCTTTGGAAAACCATCCTTACCCTAAGTTGGATGATCTTTGAAATCCATACTTTGACTTACTTGTGGTTCACCAGAATTTTTTGTTTCTTCACCTCTCTGTGCTTCGCTTCCTAATCTGTTTGATTACACTCCATGAACAACTTTTAGAGCGAGGACTTGCATTTCAAATGCTCAACAAGCGTATCATAAACATGCATGAACTGATAAAAAAGGAGTGTCAATTTATTCTTAAGAACATCGACTTGTTTGAAAAGTTTATTAGCGGCTGCCCTATAAAAAATGAACGGAAATATTCATAAAACGATAAAATATCTTATAAACGTATGCAAATTAGTTAAGCTTACCAAATGCATTTCAACGTCAAAGCCGCTAGGGTTCGCTTGCTATAGCTTAGACAGTTGAGAATCGAACGTCTGTGTTTAACGACTAATTTTTCCAACTCACCTTTTAATCGAAACAAATGATCCTTTTTTTTATCCATGTAGTCTGATTGTAACAATTTGTAAATTTGCCTTAAAAACTACCATCGCTTTGGTCAATAACTCAGATCAAATCGGTTAATAGTGCATGCCAAAGATATCATAAATCAAATTTTCGTTCATTTTTAGCTAATAACGGTGAACGTTCCTCCAACTGAAACTATGTTATCTTCAAAATTAAACCCATCAATCTACATCATGTAGAATTGACATCAAAATCACAAAATATTTTTACGGATAGAATTTGAAGTAAAGGAATTTTGTGTAGTCCATTGTTGTAGGAAGAAATTGAAGTTGTGTCTACTTTTATATAGGAGGGAGAAAAGAGTCATCGTGTAACCATTGTGAAGTAACCATTATTAGACGCTTATCTAACGAACACCAAAATTTCAAGCGTTTGTTCAACAAGCTTCTGATAACCCAGATACTTATTGAATAAAAGTTTGAAATTTGGACGTTTGTTAAGCAAGCATCTAAATCGGTTATAAATCTTGAATCATATGTTTTGAATTTATAACCGATTACAGAATGCACACTTCCATTGAGCACGGACTTGAGGTTATATGTTACATTTTGTAATATGTGCCTTTGAGATACCCTTGCCCTTGGAGGTGGGTAGTTTAAACTGCTCAAGTTCCTCGCAGAAAATCACAATATATGAAGTTATTCACAGCCCGTTAAGACCGGTAGGCCCAGTTATCTCACAAAACCGACGGTCGAGATTAACTTGTCACCCATCCATACCTATATAATTACTGCTCTCGATCAAAGCCCTAATTTCTCTGCGCGTTTATTCATATATCGGCTGCCGTCATTTCTTCTTCCTCGCTGCGGCTGTTCAAATATGAAGGTAATCTTGAGTTAAAGTATACCGGAAAAATTTGGACGGTAGAATTGCAGTTCCGTACATTAGAATTGAGTTATACATTTTTCTAGATTGTAATATCCGTACTTATGTATTTTTTGCAGTTTAATATCGCCAATCCCACTACGGGGTGCCAGAAGAAGCTCGAGATAGACGATGACCAAAAACTGTGAGTTTGTTCAATTTTTATTTTGTGAGCAAATAATTTTTCGCTTGTTTATTGTTTATTTCAGCACTTAATGGTTAGCAAATATAACATGATGTCAATTTATCGAGTTGGTTATAGAAGTTATCTCGTAATCAGTTAAATTAGAGCTGCTAGCATATCTTGTATTTTGTTTTATTTATCGCAAAAATCAAGTCTCCTCCCCAGAATATCAAATCAAAATTTTCATACGATTACTGTTAAAGCATTTCGAAATTTCATTTGATTTTTCAGTGAGTCCCATGTTTCAGTGCGAAGAGTTACCTGATTTACCACATTTATAGATGCACTCGTACACATATACCACATTGGTTTGGGATGAAACTATTCAGTATGGAAATATATTTTTGTCTTCAAAAATTTTATTATCCCAGTTCTGTCATCAATTTTGTATCAAAACAGGAAATTTGAATTTGAATATTCGTTCTTTGTTTTGGCTGGAGTGCTACTAATATCAAAATCAAAGTAACAAAAACTGATTTACTGTTCAATTACCCAGTGGAGTTGCTCTTACATGGACATCATTGTTTGCTTCAGCTAAATCATCATCCACTTCATTGGCCAGTCACATGTTGCCTTGTCTTACTCCATTAGTCTCAAAATAAGCCAGTTACCTGAAATCATGTTACATTAAAATCTATACATACATCCCAGTGGTTTGTGAAGCGTTTGATCATGTATTTTGATGCTTTAATAATTGTTAGCGTCAAAAGTGTTTTGCTTACATACTTGCCATCAACTGCTTGAAGTCTGCTGTAATTGCAATGTGGACTGAGCTCATATGTTGTAATCTCGCATCTGATGTACTTTGCATTTTTTTCCAGGAAATATTTCATTCTATTGCTTCATATTTTGCGCCACAAAATTTTTCAAACCTTGCCATGAATAATATGTATATATAATTATTTTGAACCTATTAAGAAAATTTCGGCCACTTTGCTTTATTTAACATTTCATTCGAAAAATTTAATATTCTGTGCTCGTTTTCCAGAGCAGTTGTTATTGCCATCGATACTTTCACCTTTTTTCTGATGTGACCTAAATTACTACTAGTGAACATTAATAGTATGACATGCAGTACGCTAATGTCTATGCCAAATTAGTATGTTAGTATCGACACTATAGTGATACCCATCTGACTTGTATTGATATGTTATTTTGTGCATTATTTGATTTCTCCTGTCAATCAAGTAATGAATATTGGCTTAGTCTGTTCATGGTTATAGTTTATTTTGGCTATTAAAAATTTGCTAGCAAATAGATATGATGTGTTATACTGTTAACATTGATTATATCAATGTACAATAGAGTTTTCATCATGTGTCTGCTATTGATGCAATTATACATTAATTATACATTAATATGGTTTTCATTACATTAATGCTTGACTAGCATGTTCATTATATTTATTCAGGAAAAAACCATGCTAGCAAGCAAGCAATATTAGTCTCTGTTATCCTAGATCAAGCTATTGTATAATTAGTCATGAATTTCCTTAATGATTTTTGTGGTTATGCAGCCGAGCATTTTATGACAAAAGGATCTCACAGGAGGTGAACGGTGATGCACTTGGTGAGGTAGGACTAATTTATTTCTGATACTGAAATTTAAATAAATATTATTTATGTTTGAATATTACTGGAGAACACACTTTGGATTCTTAATTTACATCGATTCATCTTGCTGGTTTCAGGAGTTCAAAGGCTATGTATTTAAGATTATGGGAGGATGTGACAAGCAGGGTTTCCCCATGAAGCAGGGAGTATTGACCCCAGGACGTGTCCGTCTTCTTCTTCACAGAGGTAAGCCTATTTTTATTATCGACACTCGGTAAGCTCGATGTATATGGTATAGAGATTCAATTTTCTTAGACACACCACCAAAATAACATGGTTGCCTGAATGTAATGAATGCTCGGACTGCTCGGTTTTCGTTTGATCTTTTTGGATGAACATTCTTTAGTTTGAGCAAACCTTGTGTTTATACTACTTAGTGCACGTTAGTTAATTATGTGTGCGTATGTGTGTGTATTCTCTGTAAATAAATGAAATTCATAATTGCTAAATATATCTGTAGCAAACTTTATCTTTATTCATTTTTGGAATAGATTAACAACATTTTGGTCCAACCCCGAACTTCCTGATTTGCCTCTTATATGCAAATGAGGACGTGAGTTCGTATATCTCAAATGACAAATTTACATCTAATTATTATTTCAGAAATTTGAAATATAACTGAGTGAGAACTTCGAGTGTCCAACAGAAATGTTTACATCTTTTTATATATATTTTCCACCTTTAGCTTATGATAACTATACATAAAAGAATTGAAATTATTATTATCATTATAACTTTTTTTTTTCAAAAATATTCGCATGCACCTGCATTGCACATGCCCCACATGCCAAAGAGCTTGTAAACTAATACTTGAGCAACTTGATTGTGTGACTACTAGGGTACATACTCTATTTTGTATGCTCAAGAACTGAAGTTTCTTTATTTGACCTTTGTTCTAATAATATTAAGTCATTCTGAAGTTTAAGATCAGCAGCGATTCAATTCCAACGGGAACCAATAAGCTATTTATTGACGGTAATCTAAGCACACGGTAGTGATATTACACGTTACTTGAATTTTAATTACATGAAGTTTAACTCAAGCACACATTTTCATATATAAAATATGTATGTATGTATATAGTGATTTACCTAGTATTAAATTATAACTAATGAGCCATTTACTGACAGGAACACCATGCTTCCGTGGGTATGGAAGACGCAATGGAGAACGCAGAAGAAAGTCAGTGCGGGGATGCATTGTTAGCCCTGATCTTTCAGTTCTGAATCTTGTGATTGTTAAGAAAGGGGACAATGATCTTCCTGGTTTGACTGATACCGAGAAGCCAAGGATGAGGGGACCCAAGAGAGCGTCCAAAATCCGCAAGCTCTTCAACCTTTCTAAAGAAGACGATGTCCGCAAGTACGTCAACACTTACCGCAGGACCTACACCAATAAAAAAGGTTTTCTATTTTACTCTTCCTACTTTTGTCCCTTCTGATCTACTGTTTCATTCTTTTGGAAGTTTTATTTCATACACCACTTCAGTATCTAATTACGGTGTTAGATGATAGAACATTACAAATTTTTGGGTCCTTAAAAAGTTTCAAAGTGCATTTAAGAAAATCTCGAATGCTATAATCATCTTGTTACATGATGCATACAGTGCACTTTTTTGCGACATATTTCTAGTGGAATGTATGTTGCTGATCATTTTCTCTTTCTTTTGAATATTTTTCTTATATATATATATATATATATATATATATATATATATATATTTATATTGGAGTAAATATGTATAGCTGGTAGACTTTATCTATCTTATTAGGTACTAAGACCCTAAGTTTGTTATGGAACACTCTTGTTTATAGGCAAGACAGTTAGCAAGGCCCCGAAGATACAAAGGCTTGTGACTCCACTGACATTGCAAAGGAAGAGAGCTAGAATCGCAAAGAAGAAGAGGAGGATCGAGAAGGCGAAATCTGAAGCCGCCGAGTACCAGAAACTTCTAGCAACAAGGCTGAAGGAGCAGAGAGAAAGAAGAAGCGAAAGCTTGGCAAAGAAGCGATCTAGGCTCTCTGCTGCTGCTGCCAAAACTGCTTCCACATCTGCTTAAGCCTCAGTTTTACATATGATCAAGTGCTTTCTTTTTTTAATTATATCGAGGTTGAAGTATTTTTGTTTGTATTTCTGCATGAATGTCGCTGTTCTATCTTTAAGATTTTATTGACCTGGTGCTAGCCTTTTGTTTTCATTTTCGGTGACATAGTTTGTGAGTCGTTCCGTTTGTGCTGTTGTTTAATATATGATGTTTTAATCATTGGGATTCATTTTTAACCGTGGTAGAGTACATTTTTAGTTTGACTATGAGGGTGTTTTCCGTCGTTTGGGGGTAGGGTAATCAAGTATTTGTAAGATGGAAAAAGGGAAAGAAAAAAAATGATGTGAAAGTTGAATTTTAGGGCGCGGGCGTCTGCTTGCGTCTGAACGGATTCTTGTTTCTTCTGGATGCGTTCATGCAAGTGCTCCTTTTGGCCAATGGATTGGCTCTGGAATTCAATCAAATCAGTGGATGAATTAATTAGGTTTGTTAAAAAACACGCATTCAATTGGAATTCGGAATTATTACTTTGTTCAATTGTTTTTGTGACCTTTTGCTGTCCAAGCAACGCTGATTGGAATAATTAGGAGAAACTGATAAGTAATCCATGCACGTTGAATTGGTTTATTAACGTGTCATGTAGATATCTTAAATCTTGAAATGAATTAATCCATGTGTGACACATTATTGTCTGTAACAATTACGTTTTCCAAATCTTCTTTTCTCCGATGTTCATGGACTTTGCTTTTTTCATAATTCCAAATATTTTTTTTTAGTTCAATTTGTTTAAACTGGTAAAAAAAAAACAAAAAAGAAAAAGAAAAACCCACGGTAATTAGGTGAGCTTCCCTAGAGCATCTCCATGTAAAGTGAAAAGCATGTCAATGATAAACAAAATTGTTGCAAATTACGAGGTACAATGTCTAGTTTTAGACATTTGTTATAATGCGACGTATGACAGATCATCAATAATTAATTAATTTGATATAAAAGTACATCTGTTATTGTAAAAGAAAAAATTTGTCTTTATCCACAGTATATGTGATACGTATGAAAAAATAATAATATGTGGAGAGAACTTTCACCTTGAATTAGCAGCAAAAGATTGGCACAAGCAAAAGGTTGACACATATGAATCCGGATAAAAAACAATGCTTGGTGGCTTAAAAGACGTGCAAAGAGCAAAAGGAGATTGTAGACCAAACCCAAATACAAAATCAAAATTTGATGAAATTGAATATGATTATGTTTTAAATTGGTTGTATAAGTACAACCTATTGGAATTTAAATAATGATGATTTGAGTAAATAAAGTAAATTAATTCTAATTAAGGAGATGTCTTAATCGAAAATCATGAGATGCTTTGATTAATAAAATGATGTATTCAAGATAAATAATACATTGGTTAGAGAAGACTGAAATATCAATTAAATATTTTGTACTAAAATAAAAATTGATGACTTTAAAATTTGTTTTGGTAATTGGTTTTTTGAAAAATAAAAATAGAAATAGATAGTACGATTTAAAACTCTATCTTAAGGGAAATTAATGAAATGCTAAATTTAAAATTTTAGCATAAATTTGTGGGTCTCGGGGTGGGGCGTCGCAGCTTGCAAGACCACTTATATTTTATCATTTTGTATTGTACGGGATGTATTTGTGTATATGTATATATATGTTTGACTGTTGTTTTGTGATATGTTGTATATATTGTTATTGTATTTTGTTCTAATAGATCCGTTAGCCGCTGTAGTTTTGTATAAGCATTTATTGAATATACCAATCCACTTGAGAAAGAGAAAAAAAATATAGAGCACCAAATCGACGTATTCAATAAATGTTACAAAGCCATGGATGGTCGCTCCTAACCAGCCCTATTCTCCGCATTAGCAGACAGTATTACTCAGTAATACTCTTTGTTAATGTGGGTCTCTGGGTGGGGCGTCACATGTAACGTTCCGAAAATTTTCGACTTTCGAAAATTCAACATCGATACTCACTTTATCGACTGCCGAGAAATCGAAGGCCGGAAACACGGAATGTTATGGTTTTTAAAAAGAATTTAAGAAAAGAAAAAGACAGAAGAAGAGATTAGAAGGTAGAAAATGGAGAGAAAAGAAAACATAAAATAGATCATTTTAAAATAGAAGAAAAAGAGAATAGAGGACATAGAACAGCAGAATAACAGAACAATCTCACAATCGCAGCGGAACAACATATAATAATAAATGAAAATCTTTAAACAAAGAACTATATCAGTTATTACATTACATTACATTTCATCATATCATCAGAGTATACAACAACAACAACAAACAGTGCAGCGGAAAAAGAAATACTATATAAGTAATATGCCATGCCATCCAACTTGCCTCCAGCAACTCCTGAATATCCAGAATATCCTGATGAACCTAACTCTTAACTGCCCGTGTGGAAATTGGTGGGCACCCAGAGTTTAGGAAGGAAAACAATAAACTCCGAGTCAGTCATAAGACTGGTGTGAGAACTCAAAACAGTTTATTTATCTTTAAAATCAAAATAGAGGAATATTTTTAAATTCAATTCGAAATGCTTTTAAAAATGAGACTACCATAAGGCCTCCCGCACACACACACAATGCAAACGCAGAATCGGAGGAGATTTCTCCTTATGATAGTCAAAGATGCTTGATACGCATTTAAAATAACATTTGATATTATTACTAGTGCATAGTATAGGAAAATCATTTCAAAAATAAAGATATAAATCTTAGCCAGCATAGACATTCCGCACTTATGCCTACTATAGCTACTATGTTCAATAGCAGGTTACCGCCACATTCCATAGCAGGTTATACAACTAAAACCGTACAAGTTTCGTATTGTTTCTTTGGATTTCCAACAAATGGTCAGGCCAAGGAACTTCCCATTGCCACATGAGAATGCCTCTGGATGGACATCCCCGAGAACCAAACCGGATCTCTACCAACACAAGGCCGGGTTACCCCTAACTGAGTAACAACTGACCGAATATGCCATCCCCCGGTCCTTTGGGACCTTTATCACCGAGCGCTCGTAATCAATTCACACAATCATAACAAAGTGTTTTCAACATGAGTAAGTATCTGGGCTCCATACCATGATACCACCCTTTTCCAGAAGGAAATGGACACATCCTAAAGGGTGCTACCGCTCATAACCTTGCTGCTTCTTTCCTGTTTTGACCATTCACGGGGTGTGAGGCTCGACGAAGTCACGTCCACAAAAACATACTTTATACAAAAGCCATGTTTTGGGTCAACAAATGATCAACACAATGATCACAAGGATAGACGATCAAATAAACGATCCTATCACAAATAATCAACACAATGATCATTTCAGCATCACTCAGCATGTCACATTACCAAATTGGGAATATATCGCTGATAACATTCAACTACATAACCTCTGAGCTCGTACGTCTCAGAGAAGGGTGTTAAGCTAAAAGAATAAATTCTCCGCCACCAATAGAAATATATTTGAAAGAAATCGGCTTTATATCTCAACTTGTAATGTCAGACATACAATCCATACAAGTCTGTTCCGGGCTCGAACAAAACCGAAGGCACTTACAAAGAAGTCCTTGCAATCCGGATATTCACAATCCTGATCGGATTCACCATCACATATGGAGAACTCAATACCGTAGCTACTCGGTGCAGAGTCAATCGACAGGTCATCCTATCGCTTTTGCAAATACCGGGTCTTCAACACCGATCTTCAATGCAATTCACAACGACGTATCACATATTCGGAATGGGTTATACGACCCCATGGCCCTTTCCCGGTTAACCCGAATAGTGAGCGCTTATTCAAAAATAAGTGTGACATTCAAATTCAAACAAATCACATCAATTACCCATTCAAAGGGAAATATTGATAGTCGGCTATTGAACTATCAATTGATATGCACACATCACCAGTTTTCAAATAATTTTCCAAATTATTTATTTTCCAAAATATCTTCACTAGATATTAAATTTCAATACTTCAAAAATAAATCAATATTTATTTTTATACAAATTTCCACTTTCTTTTATAAATTCAATAGTGAATTCATATTCCAAAATATTCATGCATATACGATTTCAATTATCCATTGTCAATTTATCTTCCAAAAGATAAATTCTAAATATTCACTTCATATTGGAAAACATTTCCATACTTATTCGTTCATAAGTAATTTTCAATCCATTTATTTTCAACACTTGGAAAATATTCAATATACTTCAATCGAAATTAAGTATATATTTCATTCTTTAAGGAAATCATTCTCTTAAACATTTCTATTTGGGCCAAAACGAATGTTACGTAAAACATCGTTACGACAACCCAAAATCACTAGTATAGGGATTCGAAATTAAAATAGATATATAAATCCCAATACTATACAAAACATTTCCTTTCGGAAATCATTTACTATAACAACAGTGTTATAGTCCACTATTTCCTTTTATTTCTCGAAAACGTCTATTTCAACAATCAATGTTGAAATCTATGGTTTCAAATCTCAACGCATTTTAAAACATTGTTAGATCGTTTTAATTCAATTTAGAACATCAAATCTAAACATTTTCTTCAACATATTATTCACTATTCAAAAACGTGAATATACTATGTTAACAAATTTCATCACTTCTATTCATTTTATTTTAAAGGATCATTCACAGTCAAAAATGTGAATATAACTCCATTAACAGGTTTCAACAATTTACTTATCAAAATAAGTCGTTTGTGAATTTATAAAACAACGTTTATGAATTCCATTTCTATTTATTTTATAACATCTCCTTTTATAAATTCCTTTATTAACCTATTCCAGTTTATAACTCAATTATAAACTAAAAGTTCATATTATAAGTTAAATACTTATAAAACGATTATTTTACAAAATCGTTCCTTTTAACTTCCCAAATTATAAATCTTATAACTTATAAGATTCATTCATTTATCCAAAATCATTATTTTAATAACTTAATAAATTTCATAAACCTACTGCTTATAAAATTCCATTTATAACTTCACCGTATAAAATTCTATAAATTCTATTCAATTATGAAATTCATTTTCACTTCATTCAAACACTTATAAAAACTCGTTTTATAATGTCCATATTTCAATTTATAAATATCCATTTATAAATCTCTTAATATAAATCAATTTATATTATTCTTTAAAAACATCTTTAAACTCCTTTATTATTTCACCATTTTGATTCATAAAATAATTAAATTTTATAAATCCTATATTTAAACTTTTCACAATAAATTCTAAAATTCCAATTTTAACTATTTTATAAAATCATTAACATTATATTTTCAAAAATCAGTTTTTAACTATTTCTCTCAAAAATCATAATTTTTATAACTTTAAAAATTATAACGTTTATTTATTTAAAATGGATCAATTCCAAACATAAAGTATATTTTCAAAAATCACTTTATAAATCATTTTAAAATCCCAAAATCTGGTCCAATGATGCTACACACCAAATAGTCAATCACGACAACAACGATATCATATATCGATATGAAAATCAATGAATATCAAAATATCCATAATCAAATAAATACTGTTGAGGAATCCAGTTGGATCCCTCCAACCTGTTTTCCTGCATCCACAAACATTAGCACAATACCAATTCCGTTCCAGTACGAAATTATCGCGGTATATGGGATTTAAATATTATCCGCTTAATAACGGCGCAATAGGGTCTCATCCGCTAAAAAATACGGGAAATCAATCAACTGCAATATATACATATGCCAATATATATATATATATAGATATTATATATAATACCAATTTCACTGTTTATGAAATATTCGCGGTATATGTTTTTATTAAATAACATCCGCTTACTAACGGCGCATAATGTCTATTTTAACAATCAATAGATAACAATCATCATTCAAACATGCATTCAAATATTTTAAATCTAACTATTTAAAATAAAATCGAAACCTATTCGATTGAGTGAGAAGTTCTCACCTTGATTTCAATTTCGTTTTAGCGATTTATTTCGAATAAAATTAAACGGACGTTTAATTTTACCCAAAATTCTCACTAACTCCAAACGACTCCAAACCAACTCCATCGCGTAGTGCTCGTCCATACGATTCCAACGCAACTGGTTTCGCGCGTTTTCGACCTCGTATGAAAAAGATATTGATTTTTAAACTTTACACGATTTTTATATAACAATTACAACATAAATTAAAATTTTTAATACCCTAAGCTAATCATGGCCGTTGGATCTAGCTCCTTTGAATCTCTTCCATCCACCCCTTCTTCCCACTCACTCACGCAAGCTACAGACCACTCACGTTTCATTCGAACCCATTAGCATGATTAGGGTTTGAATTTGCAAACCAATTACTCGATGAAACTCGATCAAACCACCGCCATCTCGAAGCACTCAACCCCCCATATGCTCGGCCATACTATGGTGGCACTCGGCCTCCTCGTGATGCGCGCGTACGTGTGATGAACGACCACGTTTGCACTCGATTTCCCATCAATCCGTGAAGCTATTCGCGATCTCCACCGTTGATCTTGTAGTTCGTGTTGCCCTCTACAATACTTTAGTTGAAACTTTCATGAATCGTTGAGTGGATGAAGAGATAATTGAAGAAAAACGAGGGTGATTTTCGGCCATTCATGCCTAAAACTGGCGGCCACAAGATGATGAAACCCTAATATATTTTTTTCTTTTAATTTGTGAAATTTGAGCTATTTATAGAGAATTTTCGAACACTATTCATCCGGAAATTCCGAACTCCGATTTACGCGCCGAAACTGACGTACCTAGGGTTTATCCCGCGTTCCGGACACAATGGAACAGGGTTCGGAAGCTAATTCGGACACCTGTGCGAGTTATGGCTATAAACGTTCAATTTAAATTAAACCGATTTAACTCGATTTCTAGGCGTTTTAATTCGTACCGGACAAACGGTAAATCCAATTGACTTGAAATTTGAAACCTTACAATAATATCATATTACGGATCCGATGAAACTGGTTTCGTCGAAATCCGAGACTTTTTGAAAAATGGCTATTTTCACTCGCCAAATTTAAATTAAAAATAAATCGATGCGTTTCGAGCTGCCACGATCAAACGATAACTCCGATTGACACGAAATTTGAAATCCGGTAATAACTAACTATTACGGATCCAATGGAACTGGTTTCGTTCAATTCTGAGACTGTTCAAAAATTGACTATTTTCACTAGTTGATTTTAATATTAAAATATTCAATTTTCACAAATTAACTTTTAGTTCGATTTTAAAAGTTCTAAAATATCGTTCTAACTCTAACATGATAAAATAAAATTTTACAAATCATTTACAATCATATTTAACTCAATTTTTAATTATTTCCATAATTTAACATATTAAATTATCGATTTAATTATCCAATTAAATCCAATAATTCAAAATAAAATTTATTTGACTTATAAACTCACTTATTAATATTTAAAATTAATTAAATACTCAAATATTAATTAATAAAATTTCTGGGTCGTTACATCACAGCTTGGCACTCGATGGACAATCCAACAAAAAATCATTTTCTAAAGGATAAACATGCCTCTTATTTTAATTAAATATACAACTTACACAATATTTTACACAAAATACTATTTTAACATCAAAAATTAAACAAAAATTTTATATGCTGTGTAATGAAAATAAAAAGGTGAAATATTGGTTAAAAATAACGTTTAAAGATAAAAATGATGTTAATATTGTTATTTAAATTTCATTATACAAGAAAACTCACTAAGAATTGAAGGAAAGATGTATTTAATATTGTTAGTGTACTTTGTATTGTGAGGTCTTTTACACTTAAGCATTGCTTGTGCATTAAAGATGCTCTTATGTAATATTTGTTTAGTAATGTTATGAATTTATTTTCTATGAATGACATTTTTCTACAAATGTTAGAATTGTTTTGTTCTCTACCACATTTTACGACATTTATAGGTAACCATCTTCAACTATATTTTTACAACGTTGCGGTATGTCTTTCGACAAATATACATACAAGTTGTTATTGCATTTAAGCCTGTGACGTTTTTCAAACACTATAAATGCGTGATTATGATTAAAACTTCAAATTATTACATTTGATCAACAATAGAAACACAAGATCTAGAATAAAACAATTGGCGAAATGACCTCACCTTTATTAAGAAAACTATTGTAGCTGTATAATAGCTTTACAAGATAAAACTGAATGATAAAACCCACGTACAAAACAACAACGTGGTGACAAAGCAAGGAAACATTCAAAGACAAAAAATCTAGCATAACCATAAAGAATAGGACTTTATTAGCTAAAAGACAGAAATTCAATATAACATTCTCTCCCTTAGACTAGATTTCATGAGCATCTAGTTTACTGTTGGTACTTCACAAACTCCCAATTTGCTTCGCAACTTTTGAAAAAAATGTAGCTTAAGTGGTTTGGTTCGCACATCAGCTACCTGTTCGTGTGATCAGTAGTGCACAAGCCGCACTAGTCCATCTCTTGCCATATCTCTTAGAAAGTGAAAGTGAAAGCGTACATCGATGTGTTTACTCCAACTATGCATCACTGGATTTTTAGTCAGTTTAACCGCTGAACTGTTGTCACAAAAAATGGTTGTACACTTATGTTCTTCATAACCAAGCTCCTTCAAGACTCTTTTCATCCATACAGCCTAACAAGAACAGGCTGCAGCATCAACAAACTCGGACTTAGTTGGCAAAAGTGTGACTGCTGGTTGCTTATTAGATGACCAAGCTACTGCTCCAGAGCTAAGTATGAATGTGTAACCCGTTGTGCTCTTCCTATCGTCCAACGAACCTGCATAATCACTGTTAGTAAATGCAACTAACTCTTTGTTCCCTCCTTTTTTATAAAAAATTCCATAGCTTGCTGTTGCTTTCAGATGTCGAAGAATTCTTTTAGCTGTCATAAGATGCAGCTCAATTGGTCGTGACATGTATCGACTAACCAAACTTACTACAAACATCAGGTCCGAACGTGTCGCTGTTAAATTCGTCAAACTCCCCACCAATTTCTTATAATAAGCGACATCAACAGTCACACCATTTCATCTTTAGATATCTTGAAACTTGGTACTATTGGGTTTTGCACAGAGTTACACTCTTCCATGACAAATCTGCTCAACACATCCACTGCATACTTTTTCTAATTTATAAAAATCCCATCATTTAGTTGTAGAACTTCTATCCCAAGAAAATATCTCATCTTTCCTAAATCAGACATCTCGAATTCTTCCATCATTGACTTTTTAAAATGTACAAGCATTTCCATTTCCTTACTGGTGTATATCAAATCATCAACGTACAAATTAACAATCATTATTTTTCCATTCTTGTCATCCTTTATAAAGAGAGTTTAATCATGTTCACCACTTTCAAAGCCTTATTTCAGGAAGTACCCATCAATTCGACTAAACCAAGCCCGAGGCACTTGTTTTAGTCCATAAAGTGCTTTCTTTAATTTGTACACCTTATGAGCTTCATTCTTCGGTACACATCCCTCTGGTTGATCTATGAATACATCTTCATTTAACTCCCCATGAAGAAATGCTAATTTGCTCGAGTTGAAAAACTGTCCAATTCTCTGTGCTGCAAGGGAAAGAACCATTCTAATTGTATCCATTCGAGCTATTGGTGCAAGCACTTCATCTTAATCAACCCTATGCTTCTGTGTGTAGCCCTTCACAACTAATCGAGCTTTGTACTTTTTAGCTTCTCCAGGGTCATTTACTTTATTCTTGTACACCCACTTGACTCCAATTATTTTTGCTCCTTTCAGTAATTCAATGAGAACATGTATCATTTTTTGTAGTAGACTTCATCTCAAAGTCCATAGCTTGTCTCCATTTATCACATTTCACCGCTTCCTCGTAACTTGTTGGATCTGCACTGGCAAACAAAGCAACACTGACATTAATATCATCATTAGCAAGACCGTCACTTATTACATAATCTCTCATCCACAACGGTGCTCTTTTGTTTCTCTTTTCTCTTGAGCTTGAAGAAGTAGAAGTTTCATCTCTATTTATAGGACTTGGTGATGTACTACCATTTTCCTGCTTCAACTTTAACTTCTATTTCATAATCATTTGAACTTTTATGATCCTGTTCACCATCACATTCCAACTCCAACATAACTTGTTCATGTCCCATTCCCATTTGTTATCCTCCTCAACCACAACATCACGACTAACTACCACTTTCTTCGAAATTGGATCATACAATTTATAGCCTTTCGACTCATCGCTTACTCCTAAAAGAATGCAACTATAGCTTTTATCCTCAAGTTTGGACCTTTTAGCATCAGGGATGTGAACATGTGCGACACTTCCTAAAACCTTAAAGTGCTCGACAAATGGTTTGAGTCCACTCCAAGCTTCCTCTGGAGTCACATCCTTCATTGATGACGTAGGACACCTATTCAACACATAGATGGCCCAATTCACTGCTTTAGGCCAAAAATTCTTTAGAATACCCTTCTCGGAAAGCATGCACCTCACTATATTCATCACCGTCCGATTCTTCCTTTAGACGACACCATTTTTGTTGTGGTATATATGAAGTAGTTAACTGCCTCTTTACGCCACTTTCTTTGTAGTACTTATCAAATTCATTTGAAATGAACCCAGCGCCACGATACGTTCTTAAACATTTTATAGCTATACCTGTTTCTTTCTCTACACGATTCTTAAAAGATTTAAAAGAAGCAAATGCATTTGATTTATTAACAAGAAAATCCACCCATGCTTTTCTACTAAAATCGTCTATAAAGAAAATCATATATCTTTTGTGGCTGTTGGAGATAAGAGTGATAGTACCACACAAGTCAGCATGAATAAGTTCTAGCTTTTGTGATGCTCTCCATGTGCTTCTTTTAGGAATTGGATCACGATGTTGCTTGCCCTTTAAACAGTAAGTGCAGACAGTACTTGACTCAGGAAGCTTTGGTAAACCACTCACCGTCTCTATGAGCTGCAAGGTTTTGAGACCACCTTGACTAAAGTGACCGAATCTGCAAAGCCAAAGGTGTGTCAAGTCACGTGCTCTTGCTTGAAGACAAATTTCCTTTGCTGGTTATGCTTTACCAGGTTGAGAGCTAGATAAAAGAGTGAACATTCTATTAGTAATCATGTTTATTTGGATGATTAGTCCTTTTGTCGAATGATAGATTTTGCATTTTTCTGATTGAATCAAAAATGTTAATCCGCTTTCTTGAAGTTGCCCCATGCTTAGAAGATTGTTTTTTTAACTATCTCACATAATACACATCTGTTACAAACATAGTTAAAACCTTCTAAGCACAACTTTACATTTCCTTTGCTAGCAACACTCATCTTCATGTTGTTTTGCGACTCAACATATGCTTAAAATTTTCATTCAGCTCATAAAATAGGGATCGATCACCACACATGTGATTTGAGCATCCAGAATCAAGTAACCAAACATCATCTGGTTTTGCATTGCTCATCTCCACATATGACATAAGTAATAATTCTTCATGGCTATCAAACTCAACGTAGTTTGCTTCCCTCTAGTCCAGGCATTCGTATTGAAAATGACCTAGTTTATGACATTTGTAACACTCAATAATTGATTTGTTGAAAAGCTCTACTT
The DNA here is from genome assembly GCA_030765085.1 of Allium cepa. Lineage (NCBI taxonomy): Eukaryota > Viridiplantae > Streptophyta > Magnoliopsida > Asparagales > Amaryllidaceae > Allium > Allium cepa. Next base: position 232,268,376 of record CM060938.1, read on the forward strand.
CTCCCCCATCCTCTTCCTCTAAAACTGTTTCTTCCTCGACCTTTATTTCCACTGTTTTCTTCATGACTCACCTTGAATGCCTACTCTTCCCCATTATGTCTTTGGAACTTTTGTTCATGCACAATAAGCGAACTCTGCAGCTCATCAATAGAAAGTGTATCGATGTTCTTTGACTCTTCAGTTGAACAAATGACGTAGTTGAACCTAGCTGTCAATGAACAAAGAATTTTCTCCACAACAGTAACATCTTTCATATTTTCCCCATCGGTCCTCATTTTATTTGCTACTGACATGACCCTTGAATAATCAGTGATAGTTTCGTCGATTTTCATTTCAGGGATCTCAAAATCTTTCCTTAGTGCTTGAAGGATGGATCTTCACTCGAGCATTTCCTTCAAATTTCTTTTTCATCAAGTCCCATATTTGTTTTGAGATGTCCTTTTGTAAGTTTGTTTCTAAAATAGTCCTATCAATTTCCTGAAATAAATAGTTCAACCTTCATATCCTTTAGCTTCATCTCATCAAGTATCTTTTGTTCTACATCAGTCGTGGATGCGGTAGGTTCTGCAAAACCAACCTCCACAAGGTTCCAATGCTCTTTGGACCTAAGGAAGTTCTCTATTAGCATGCTCCAATGGTTGTAGTGGCCATCAAAGCATGGAATTGCAGGCTGAACAAAATTCCCACTGCCTTCACTCATCATTTCTCTGTTTCCTTGTAAGTCAGCCCAAAAATGCAGTTACTCTAGCTCTGATACTAATTTGTTACAGTTAATCAATAATAGAAACACAAGATCTAGAATAAAACAATTGGCGAAATGACCTTACCTTTATTAAGAAAATTGATGTAGCAATATAATAGCTTTACAAGATAAAAATGAATGATAAAACCCACGAACAAAACAACAACATGGTGACAAAGCAAGGAAACATTCAAAAACAGAAAAACTAGCATCATCCTAAAGAATAAGTAGCTAAAAGACAGAATTTCAATATAACACAAATGTTGTATTTTTTTGCAAATTATTAAGGAAATGTTTTTATTTATTTTAGACAACGTTGTGAAAGCTAAAAGTTAACTTTATAGTTTTTAAATACCAATAGATAGAAGTCTAATAAAATTCAAATATTTTCAAAAAAGGTAGAATTTCAAGTAAATACATTTTTTATTAAAAAATTTAGAGCTTTTATTTAACGACCCAGATTTTCAACGGTTAATTTTGAATATTTAAATGGTTTTAAATATTGGATTTGGAATTATAATTGAGTTAGTAAGATTTTAAAACTGAAATTTCAAACGATTTCGTAAATTTTGGAAATCGTTGATTTAACCGACACGTTTAAATTAACCATCCGGGGCACAGTCTCGAAATTCAACGAAAGCTGTTTCGTTGGATCCATAATAGTATATTATTATTAGATTTCAAATTTCGTAGCATTTGGATTTACCTTTTTGTCGTATGGGATACAAACGCGTTGATAATTGAGTCTAAAATGCTATCTTTCACATACGATCGAGTTAGGTTCAGAAACTTGCTCCATTGGGTTCGGAATAGGGGTATGGCATTATGAACGCTAGGTAGCACACCTCGATAGGGGTTCGGAATTTTGAGGGTTATAAACGAGATATGTTTGAATATAAAAATAGATTTTTTCCTTTATCTTCTGGAGCACACTGCCAGGCTTTATAAAACACGACCTACCTCTTCCTTTATCTTCTCCAAGAATTCAAAAATCGAAAACGAAACGAAAAAAATCATGACGGGATAAAAAAAGAATAAACAAAATAGTCGTTCGATTCTCCTTCATCCACTGGCCAACGAATAGCCTCGAATGGCTCGCGAGGTTCTTCTAGTTTTCATGGAGGCGATGCGATGGCTTATAGGCACAAGGCGTACAATGATAACGATGGAAGGACAGGATTCGTTTATGCAAAATTGTTTAGAGTTTGGAAGCATCGTCGATGTCCAAGGCGAAGGTGAGCGGCGATATCCTGGAGTCGATTTATGGCGAGACGTGGGGTTGTGGTGGTCGTCGCGACATGGATGAGCACGAGGGGGTGGTTCAATTACGTGAATTCAGGCATGGTCGAGATAACGGCGGCAGTCTTTGGCGTGGGCGAAGCCGCTGGTGGCGCGCGATCTAGTGGCGCCGTAGAGGAGGATTGCGGTAGTCGCGATAGTGGATTTCGACCTGGAGCGGCAGTCGTGACTTGGGTTCGAAAGTAGAGGAATAGCTGCTTGTCGTGGTAGTCGATCACCTAGGCATGATAGATCAGAGGTGGAGCTGTCGTGCTGTTAGGTTGGAAGTGGAGATGTATACGAAGATGACTGCTTGGAATGGGGATTGCAACGGGTTAGCAGCGTGATTAGGTAAATTGTTAGGTTGATTTTATTGTTAATTATATTATTATAGTTAGTTAGTCTAATTGAATCAAAAAAAAATTATAAATCGTATATTCATAAAATCGTAACTAATACGAGGTCTATAAAAATCGTGAAGCGAGTCGAGAGTGGTTCGCAGCTGAAATTCTATGCAATAAAATGGGTTTGGAATTTTGCGAAGGGAGCTGGATAGTTTAAAATTTGGATATTCGGCTAATTAAAAATCAAGGTGAATGAATCTCACTCTTTTTGGATTGCTAGATTTTAATTTTAAATAGTTAAAATTAATTATGGATGTTTGGTTGAATTGATTATCTGTTGAATGATATTATATTATATATATAGTATATATATATACACTAGTATTTGAAGTGATATTCCCGCACATTATAATGGATGAGACCCTATGCGTCTCGCATACTAGCGAATGACCCTTTATACCACGATATCCCACTCGAAGTGGGATTGGTATTTTTTTATGTTGTATTAACATCTGTGGATGCAGGAAAAAACATCTTGGAGGGATCCAACTGGATTCCTCAAAATGTTGAAGTTAATTTCATACATTGTGATATATGGATTCTGTAGAATAATCTATTACAGATTATTGTTATAATTTGAATTATTAGATGCTATATTAAAATGGCCTTAAATTTTAGTGTTTTTAAATACCATAAATATTATTTTTGAATTTTAACTAAAAAAATTTGGATATAAAAATATTTATATTGGACTTTGGGTTATTTTAAAGGAAATTGGGTTGGAAAAAAAATAAAAATAATAAATGTTTGTTTTAGTAGCACTTAACTGTTTGTAAATTGTTTAAGATAGATTTTTTTAAATGAATTATATAAAAGAATTTATATCTGAAATTATGAAAAGGAGTTGAAGTCAATATTAAAAAAAGATTCAAAATAAATAAAAATAAATGGCGTTTATTAAGTAATAAATTTATGAAAATGAAATTTTATAAATGAGATTAATTTATAAAAAGTTAAACTCAAAGAAGTTATAAAATTTATAAACGATGTTTATAAATAAGGAAAATTGATATCAGATGATAGATTGGAAATATAAATTTATAGGGAGAATTTATATTGGAATATGGCAACAAGTTGAGAAAAATAGTGGATACTATTTTTGAAAGAGAAAATTGTTAAGGAGATCGAAATGGAAGCGATGTGATGTGATTCAAGAGGAATTTATGAAACTTAATTGGTTATTGAGGTTTTAAAAATATATTTTTGATTATAAGAAGTTAAGTTTGTTTTTAAAAGGAAAATTTTATTATTTAAAACTATGGAATTTTAAACTAATTAGGATTGAAATACTCCGATAAGTAGATTTTCAAATATTAAGTATTTATTTTAGAAAATTCTAACTTTTAAAATCAGCTTTTAAAATTTATTTGTTATCTAAAAATAAGTTATTGATGTTTTTAAAAGTGTTTTCGATATTTTAAATAATTACTTAAACATGTTTTAAAAATAAATTATTATTCTTTTAAATACTTATTTTATATGCATATAGAGCTTTAAAGTGATTTTTATTTTATAAATTCTCTCGGGATTCGTAAAAGGGCTTATAAAAGGATATTGTTTTGTGAAAAGGAATTTCTTAGTGATTTCGAAGATTTATGGAATAAGTACGAAATATTCTCTTAAGTTTTATTATTTGAAAAGATTTTGGAAAATAAAACTTGTGATATTTTCCTAAGTATAAAAGTGGAAATTTGGAAATTTTTCTAAGTGTTGAGATGGTTTTGGAAGTATCCCGATACAGATTTAAGAATTTGAAATTAAATGATGGAAGGGATTGATATATCTTATAAAGATATTTTGAAAATAAATATTTTGGATAAATTTATAATAAGGTCTAGTGATCGCTTGTGGATGTTTAATTGATAGTTAAATAACCGACTATCAATATTGGCCAATTTCGTTAATCGTTTCGAAGAGACCGGGATCGGATTTAATTATCCGAAAACAACTTCGATCTGACTTGAATGTTACGAATGAATACCATGAAGATGATGAAGATGATGATTCGGTTTGTCCAGACCCAAGACAAATTGTCTGAGAATGCTATCAGAACATCGTCATTGGAGGACGATGAGCATTCAAAGTAGAATTGTTTCTTGAAAGGTAACGCTTAGTATCAAGCCTCATCAATCGAGAATGACTAAAACACGGGAGATGTAGTAAGGCTAAGTGGGTCACACCTAATTAAGGTATGTTATCACTTTTTTAGGTATCCTCGAAAACACATATTATGGATATGGTTATACATGAAAGACGGAGCGCTTGATTTTTTAAGGGTGGGAATATCCCGGGTGATAACATATTCGGTCTATCTAGGTTAGGTGTAGGCCGGTCTTGTGTAGCAAGGGATCCCAACAAGGCCCTCGGTACATTGTTCTAGAGGTATACTGTGTTTGACAGTACCCCAGTGGCCCAGTCATTGTATGAAATCCATTTTTCAATACGAGCCTTACGGTTTTGTTTGTAGAGCCTAATATGCTGGAATTTAATTAATGTAACAATTTTGGCTATCTGAATAAGTATTTCTATTTAGACACTATTATAATATCATTGGATTTTTTTATAAAATGTTTTGGTTATCTTAACAGAAAAACCCATCGTGTTTATATGGGAGTAGTCTTACGAGATACCTTTGTTTTTCAAAGGATTTTAATACCTCTATAATTCAACTTGAGCGTGTTTGTCGGACATCGAGTTCGGGTCGCGACAGAGATGATATTTAATCATGGTTAATATGAATATTTATTGTTACCTAATAAAATATTGTAAAAAAATTGTTATTAATTTAAGTTGTATTCTTAATGTTTGTATCCCAGTTCTTGTAGAAACTTGTTTTAAAGTGTAAATTCTTTCTATGATCATTCGAAATTAATATTGTTACATATCCAACATACCACAAAAGTTTCCTACAAAAGTGTTATTAACATTGGTTTATGTATATTATTACAATAGTTGTTCACATAGTCTTTAGTAGTACATTCGATTGGTCAGTTGGTTCATATCACGATTACATCGAATGCCAATGCTTATATAAAAAGAAAAACTTCAAGGAAGAAGTACTTTCCTTTAAAATGCTTTGGTTTTACTATTTGAAAAAAAGAATCAAGGAAATTTCATTTATCCGAGTGACATTCAATACATTAGTGTCTTATAGAGGATTTCCTACATTTGCTCACAGTTCATGGAGTAAAGTATTCGTTTGGGGCAGCTGATTTTCTATCATGTGGTGTATTTGAAGTAGAACCCAAAAAATGTCCGAACTACAAATTCAGTAAATCAATTGTGGTTGGAAGAACTTCCTATGATCCACTCCAGTTACGCTTATTCATGGATGTTCTTTCTCGCAACTACAGTGGTGATTCCTACAATCTATTTACAAAGAACTGTAACCATTTTAGCAAGGATGTTTGCTTCAAATTAACTGGAAAATCAATTCCAAAATGGATCTATGGACTTGCTAAACTTGGTTCACGTTGTTGTTGCGTTTAAATGGCAGATAGCTAGATAAGATGTAGGTTTTCTATTTTATGTAAATATACATTTTTAGCCATGGAATGTTTGGCATTTGTGTGTACATCCATTTATGTAAATTTATTATGTAACATTGATGTTATATCTCTTTTTATTTGAGTTATCTTATTTGTGGTGTGCATGGTGCTTTGGAGTTACGGTACTTAATTTGTGTTGTTTATTAATATATCAAATCTATTGTATGTTTTAGAAGAATATTTTTCATTTTCTAATTAGATTCTGTAATCCTTCTTACCAAATCCTACGAAAGCTCCATAGTGTTAGTGAATTGTCAAAACTATTTGTAATAGTTATTGAGTATTTCGGATGTATAGAACCTTTAAAATATATGAGAATGAACTAAGTTTTTTGTAAGATTATCTATAGTAGCCTAGTGCCACTGTCTCATATTTGGCTGGCCTTAGAATTTCCTACAAATCTTAAATTTGTATTCGAAACAACACGAATCATTTATGTTCAAAAAAAGCCAAAACAAGTTCGACTTTACACCATTTGAGAAATCATAACTCTATTAAAAAACATAACCAAATCCATAACATATGTTAATAGGAGGACCGATACGTATTGATCAAAAGAGATAAAGTCTTTGTGCCAAGCAAAAATCATACCAACCGCCTGTCCAAAATTATAGATGTCTACAGTAAGCCTATATATAACGGCTTCAGGATCCACCATCGAATCGACCCAAACCTTTCAAGCATCTGCTCCAAATGGTACATGATGCACTAAAATAGCTACTTAACAATAGAAATATATTTTATTAACAACATAAATATAATTGGTTATATTTTCAAATTCATACACAAATTTAAAAAAGAAAGAAGGAAAAAGGAGAAAAAAAGGTGATAGAGTCATACGTAATGTATTTTGCTTTAGTAATGATATGCCATTAAGTTTTATTAAGTTGAAATAAGTAGTTTTGAGTAATTATTCCACATATAATGAAAGACTTCCATTTAATTCTCTTTAAACCATAATAATTAAATAGAAGTAGCAAGTTCTCTGACAACTCTGCAAAGTGATAAAATTATGCTTTAAGATTGATATAAACTCTAACAGGTAGCCCAGGAATCAATTTTAAAACATAGAGTCAATGCCTCCGTCAAGTAATCTATCATGAATAGAGGCCAAATCAAAGCTAACATATTATTTAACGATTGATTTACATTTACAGTAAACATGTTATTTAACGAGTGATGTACATTTGAACAAAATGGAAGATTGTTCTTGGTTTCCAAACTATTGATGCATGAATTACATATCTAAACACTATGCATTGTAGTTAGCTGAAGCATGAACCTCTGATATAAATAAGAATAAAAAATTCATCCAATCGATGTCTGATTTAATTTTCGAACTTGCCGAAATGTAGATTCAAATTTGATATAATTTTCAAGCATCGTGTAAATGAATTACTTTGATTGTGACTAAAATAAGTGAAGATATTTGGTTTTAAATGGGATAAAAATAGCATAATTTTATAATATTGATAACAATGTTCTAAGCGATAATGGTGATGAAAATAGGCACCATTTGACAATTTTACATGTGACTATTCGGTTCAGGTGCGATAGTTGTGAAAATTGTTAACTTCGCCATCCCCAAGTCATCTTCGATAGAAAAGAATCCACGTCTAACTTATTGTTGTGTTATGTTTGTTTAATAGAAACCACCAATAAATTGTGTTCTGCTTTATAAGATACCAAGCATATTAACTAGTTTAAGGTGTCTCATATGCCTACATTAGTATATTCTAAATTTAAAGTTAAATAAACCTTGCATTTAAGAAAGGGTCAATCATTGCACTACACAATTTATAGTCATAGTTCAAAGGCATCTAATATATGGACAGTGAATATTACATGTAATTTTAAATGCCACTTCAAGTTATAAAATCAACAATATAACTCTAATGAAACCGTTTTAATTTGCTACATTGCAAGATGACCAAACCCATTTATTCATAGCCCAACAATGTTATGTGTAATAGCTGACTTATCATCAAGCTTAATTACTCAACCCATAAAATACCAAAATTACAATATGTACATAAGAAAAATATCTACAAATCACACGATATTGAGCTTCCCATTGAAAGCAGCAACGCTTTATGATAAAAACATAAAAAATTCACTTAAAATTGAGCAAAAAAAGAGACAAAAAGCTATATACTAACCCCGTGAGTGGAATTATCAGAATCCATGCCTAAAGGGCTTCTTACAAAGTATAACTGCTTTAAACATTGATGGAGGTAACAAAATCTGTAAAAAAGAAAATTGATCTGTGTGAATCAGAATGTTAGTTAGTAGATAATTCAAAAGTTAGGAAAATACATAATTTATAGGCTACAGAAAATAGTCCCAAATATTATAGCCTAAAATGATTCTAATTAGCAAACAATAATGCTAATTAAGTACATGACATTTATACATTGTTGTAAATTGCTAAATTTTTATTAAATGTTTACATAGAGCGAAAATTCATTACCTAGGTCACATGACAACCTAATACTATTTTGAACAAGCCTTCTGTCTTGTATGCTTTGGCCAATGTAATCGAAATTAGTTGCAAAACTATAGAAGGAAAATAATCTGGTTGTGCAAAAACAATTTGAGGCACTAATGCTAGAAAGTTTTATGCTATTTTGTACTCCTTTACACGTTAGAAGCTAGAAAGAATTACTAATATGCTCACAACAATGAAACGGAAACTCAAATATGATATATTATATTTCTAAACTTTCTCATGAGTAAAGTCTGTAAGGTTTTAATTATATGTTATTTTAAACTAATGCAGGTGCTAATACTTAAAATAGCATGGTCACCAAATAAATGCACATGATGGGTAAACACATGAAGCAAATGTGAATGGTTACCTAATAGCTGCTTCTAGACCCCGCGGCATTAAGATCTTTGCTTGATCGACGGACGAAATAAGGAGATTGACGTGGAAAATCGGGTGGCGAGGGCATGGAAGAGCCTTTGCTTATGCTTTCCAGGCGAGATCGACATCGCTTCAAGCTTTCTAATTTGGCACCATAATGGGTCGTAGTGGGTAAAGGCAAGTTGGCCTGGTCGTATGTGAGGTAGTTGATGGCGATGGTGGAAGGCCAGTTAGAGAACAAATAATAAGGAATAAAAATCAAGAGGGATTGAGGAAAATAGTAGTGATCGATGAGAATGAGAGAGCCACGGATTTGAGAAAGGGGAAAGAAAAGTAAGTCGAAGCCAAACTTAATTTTGGAATTTAAGTCCAATTTTTGGATGCATGAAAAAAAATTCCACTAATTACAAAAGTGAACATCCACATGGATATGAAAATAATAATTACTAACATAATATTTGTATTATTCGAATTCATAATTTTTTAACTTTTTTGAATTTTATAAAATTTTGAATATTTTCATATTGTATTTAAATTTTATGGACTTTAAACTTAATAAATACTTTTTTGTATTATAAATAATTTCAAAATTTTAAATATTTTAATTAAATTTTCTAAAAATTTCAAAATGGTATTTTCAAATTTTACGAAAATTTTTAAGGTTCTATGAAAATTTTTAAATTTATTTTAGACAAAATTTCAAAATATTACTTATTAAATATTATTCTTAATTATCAATTATTAGATAGTGAATAGTAATTATTTATTATTACTTCTTAATTATTAATTATTACTTCTTAATTATAACTGAATATTAGTAATGTTATTTATTATCTATATTTTATTATACAACAATTACGATTATTAATTACAGACTTTTGTGTAATCAATATTAATTAATAATTAATACTAGAAATTATTACATAATACCCACAATTATACTTGAATATAAATTATTAAATGTTAGTTATTACTATGTATATATTACTAATTAATAATAATAATTATTAATTTTAATATATTTAATCATAATTAATAAAAGTTATTTATTAATTATCCATTGTTTAATAGGGCGAATATTTTATAAAAAAATATTATTTATTTTAACTTTTATCAGTAAAATAGGAAAAATTATCATACAGGCAACATATGGTTGGACTGCTCAAATGCTCTGCTCGCTTGCTGAAGATAGAGCCATAATTGAAAATTTATATTTAAATATTATGCAAATTTCTAAATTCATTAAGAAAGTATATTTCACTTAGGTGGATTACCGAATATTAATGGTAACAATTTCATATTTCAAAATAATATTTAATTATTACTATTTAATTAAAATTGTTAATTATTATTATTGATATTAAATTTTAGCTTTTAACTATCACCGTTTAACTTTTATTTAACTAATTATTATAATTTTTATATTACTATTTATTAATTACTATTATTTAATAATAATTATTAATTGTAATTAAATATTTATTATTTATTATTTGTTACTGAATGTTGATTATTAATTAATTTATTATTGATTAATTATTAAATATTAATTAATAATTTATTATAAATATGGTTATTTCATATTTCAAGTTAATAATTAATTATTAGTATTTTATAGCAGTTGTTAGTTATTATAAATTAATAATTAATTATTATTATTATTTAGCATGCTCCATTAATTTTAACAAGGTACATCTCAAGGATCGAACCTGTGACCTGTAATATCATAGTCTGAAATATCAACCAATTAAAACCAAACATGTTGGACATTAATATCTAATTTTTGTTATTATTTAAGCATCATTCACTTAATTATTATTTATTATTAAATTTTTATTACTTGTTAATTATTTTAATTTATTTGTAATTATTAATTATTACTTATTACATATTAATTAATTATTACAATAGGCGACCAAAAGGAGCTAATAGGTATCTATTACAACTAGCATAACAAAAGAGTTGATGAAAATTGACATCTATTACAATTGCCAAAAGAACAATAGTTGTAATACGCATATGCAATAACTAACAAAAAAAAAGTTGTTAAAAGTAAGTTTATTACAACTTTCTGAAACAAAACGTTGTAAAAACCTTTATTACAACTAGTAGATTATGACCATTGCAAAAATATTGCTATATTAGGACAGTTTTGTTGTTGTGATAATTTCTAAACTCTAACCTTACTTTCACTTTTAACATGCGCTCAATTATTCAAGATAAATTAAATCAAACAAATATGTGAATTTTTTAGTATTTATCATTTGTTGAAATTATTTAATAAAATAAATATAAATGAAGAATACGGGGAGAGGAAAAAAAGTTAACAATCATTAGAAGTCTAAACTTTTACTAATGGCTTAATTTATATACAAAAATACATGATTTATATTTATATCTTAGTTACATGAAGCCTATGTAATAATATAATATGAAATATTGTAACTAGGAAAAGTATAAATAATATAGGTAAATAACAAATAGTGAGATGTTCTGCAATATGCTTTAACATCATCATTACTATATATATATATGTGTATGTATATGTATATATATATTTATGTATGTAGTAGAAAACAGACAATAAATTAGATGTAGAATCAAACCTTACTTACAAACTGGTCAAACAATGAATAGAAAGGACTGAAAATGATATACGAATATATAGTCCTATATAACTATAAAAGTTTAAAAATAGTCCTACGCTTTCTCTACATATTTCTATCTAAGCAGCTTTAAACATCAAGCAGTTAACAAGTCAGAAAGGTTGAACTGGGTAGGAAAAAAGAAAAAAATAGTAACAACCTAATCTTGTAGTAGTGCGAAGAATTATATTTCCCAATTTTAGTGTCCCGTGCAACCAATTTCATAACAAAGACCATTTGAAATCTATTATTTTGAACAAGATATTTTTTTAATTATCAATGGAAAGCATTTATTTTTTACCAATCAATGAAATTGGAATTAACCAAAATTTGGAATATAATCTTATATCCAATTCGATGATATACAAACTCTAAAATCTTTTGACAATGAGCAATCTAGCATGGCTGACGCTATTGCATAGTAGCAACGATACAATCATTTGGTAAACATTTCGGTCATTTATATAGTTTAGTTAGATTTTAATTTTCATTGCACTATAATCTATATTCAAGACTAGAATTAGAAACTATTTGTTACAAAATGTCTAAGAGAGTATGTACAACATTCATCTCCTATATTAAGATTTGATGGAAATTTCACCTTAATTCCCCAGTGTTCTCTTGAGACTTGGGTTTTCTTTCCATTTTTTAGGTTCTAAGAGTAGCGAAAGATACAAAATTAATTGCGGGATATTGAAATAAGACCTTAGATGTGAAATAACATTATAGAAAGTGAAAACAAAGTAATAACATGTTAGAATGATTAATAAGATAATATCAATTAAATAAGTGATTAGGACTATATACATATTAAGCTTACTATACATGCACAAGCATTCATAATTTTAAAAAATTGATTACATGGTAAAAGTCATTTAATTGGATAATTAACAAAAACGTTTAAAAACGATACTAATCAATTGATTTATTACCATGTTGCATAGTCAACTAAGGAGTTTTCTAATAATTTTCACACAAAATCATATTTAATTTTAGTGAGAGTATAATTTTGAAAAATGAATTAATTTTCCTTAATTTCAGTAAAATAATTAAATAAATGAAATTAATTGCCTCATTTAGTTAGAGGAAACTAATTAGTTGATTTACTAATTCTGAAGTTACTCGGTAAATTACAAAAGTTATTTATCGATTGATAAATCTATATATAGCATACATAATCAATTAGGAAAATTTTGATAATTTGCAATCAATTTCTATAATTAATTTCCATAATTATATAGTCAAAAAAGCATTTCATTTGAATTTAAAATAGATTAAAGAGTCAATAAATTCTTTCAATGCCAAATAAATACGAGATGAAGGTAATAATAATTAAAAGAGAAGTCTAGAGAGAATTTGTCATTCTCTATATAAACCCATTTCCATTCTTCACTCTATTCCTCTCTAAGTAAAATCTATAATATTTATCATAAAATTTCATTTTTCAGTGCTATAGTATTTTGGTAACCAAAAACATATTATACATACCTTTATTTCTCTAACACTCAAAAACCTAGATCCGCGTCCACTATTTCTTTGCCTAAAACTCACATTCATCATTTCATGCTTTTCATACACAACTACAATATTCTCTCTCCTTCTTTTCACTAACTTCCTAGCAATTTGCAGCCTCGCCTATGATACCATTATTGGTTCCACCATTAGAACCGTATTCATTGATGGGGTATCGCTCAATTTATTTGTTCATATCGTTATTGGCCTTATAATATTAGTGCTCTTTTCAAACAAGAATCGGGGCCGCCATTTTGTTGCTTCCTCTTCAACCTTTGAGATCTCACCAGGTGTTGAAGGAGAATTAGTCCTACTACATATAGTCCTTTGGTTGATGATATACAAAAGACAGAAAGAGAATATCTTCTTGCCCACCTTTTCATTCCATTTAATGACATACTCTAGACACATCTTATACCTTGTATTCTAACACATAAAAAGTTCAGTGTATGACTTTTTGTATTCTTTCAACATATTTACTCTCAGTCCATTTCCTATTCCCTCCCTAGAGAATAATTTTTCATTTTGCACACAAAGTATATTTAAATCTCTATCACCCATCTATAAACATTGCAATTTACATTCATATTCTTTTATTGTATAATCTGCTAGCCAATGAAATATGTTATTTTTCGCTAAAAAATATATCCATTTATTTCTTTTCTATTTTCCTTAAATTATAAGAAACTTTTTAAGGTTCGATTTGATTAGTTTATTGTTTATTTTGGCCCATTTTTAACACACCACATTATTCCATTTTTGCCAATTTAATTTTTTTGAAAATAAACGACTGTTTATCCTTGTATTTATTTTTACTGAGATGTTTTCGTTCTTTTCATGTCCTCATATTTTCCATCTCCTTCTCTTTTGTTTGTATACTTGCACAAATATGAGGATAGAATTTTTAAAGAAGATATCTTATTACTAGAAGATAACTGTGTATGTTTTCTAAGGTTCATATATAGTAACTCGGATATGATAGCAACCAAGCCTATTTAACGCTTGAATTGCTACTAAGATAGTGCATAGTGCATGTGGAATAATAATAAACCTAGTATGCATGAAATATATTACATAAGCTTCCTATCATTTTTATACTTTATTAAGCTGTAGCTTGTTTTTTCTCTCTTTTAGATTGCATTATTAGATAAAAAAGAAGATCAAATTGTCCATGATCGTTATGAATTTTTTAAATGTTATGAGATGAGAATCTTTTATTATTGCCATGAGAAGAGTTGAAAATAAGAATAAGTGGGATAAAAGAAACAAGGGTTATTTCAAAATAAAATGGAGTAAGAAAGAAAAATGTGGTGTGCGTTTTTTAATAAAACACCAGGTAGGAAGAAAGTGGTGTATTATTAGAATTGGCCATTTATTTTAGTGTATTTTGTATTTTGGTTTGCTTTATTAGGTTTTATCATATTCAAATAGTTTATATATCGTTAAAGCTTCCTCTTTGGTATATATATGTTAAATATAACTTTTATCTCCATAATTAATTTTTAATAAATATCAAATCCACGAGCCCTTTCATCTGTCGGTGCATTATTAATTTGAAAATAAAGTATATTAAATGTTTTGGTTACAATTTAAATTCCAATGAATTGTGTATGTCAAATAATAATTATAATAACCACAATGTTCCTATTACGCATTAATTTTGCATGTCAAATGCTAATAGGTATTTCTAGAAAAAGAACATGTCAAATCCACCATAAAATTAAGTATACATTAAAATCTAAAACACTTGACATGTTCTCCTATGATATAATCTAAAGTCCAACCTTTTATCCTATAGTGTTTGAAACAAAGGAATTGATAAATTAAACCCAACATAAAATCAGTTTTGAAGGGAAGGACAATTTATTTGGCTAAGATAACTTTAATCAATTCTTATCGAAAGGCCTTACCACCTTGACTCAAATAAGTAGTTAATATCATTTTAATTTTATTTATCATTGGAATTACTTTAAAAAATTATTTTTGTAGGTTCATAAGGCAATACCAACCAATTTGTTGATGCATTTATTTTGATATAATAGATGACTGGGTCATAACCGGGATATAATAACCGATGCATTAGTTACGTAGTAATCTACATGAAAGCTTGAAGAAGGTTGTAAAATAGATGGACAAGTTTAAAAAGATACTATGTAATACGATTATTTAGATTTGTTCATTTTGCAGCTGAATGAAGTGCGATTGATTATATCGTGGCTGATTTTTATAACAACCACTTTTTTATAGGCTCATATTTGTGTTCAATTTTTTTATTAGTGATATTGACATCATTGTACATATTGGTTGGTTCAAAATTTATTTAAATAATGATTAAATGAACTACAACAATGCTTTTATGGTGCTTTAATTACTGACCAGCTTCATCACAATTATCGAAGTGATAACCTTTTAAAGAATAGTAATAATGGTTTATTTCCTACTTTTTCTTGTTTATGATTATTAGATAAAATATCAAAATCTTCTTAGTAAATGAATGTTTGGTAAAGTTTTTATATATATCGTTTTGCATTTAATACATTTTATCACCAACTTGGCCCACTTACATAAAAACATAATACATAAACATGTCATTCCTTTCAGACAACATGATGCTCTATACATGAGTTAAATATCTTCGGTTAATCTACAATATTTGACATCATTAAAAACATTCTTGGGTAATTTTAATAAATATGTAATATTGCTAAAGAACATATCAACTTCAAAAAAAAATTAAAAACATAAATTATATTCACTCTATTGTAGACGGAAGTAACTAAATATATTGAGCAATGAACTAAAAGTGATTTATTTTCCTTTATTGTGGTCTTTATCATCCTTGCAGCTTTTCATCTTATTCATATATTATGGGATGCAATTAAATATTTTCTTAAGCAAGACTATAAAAAGTATATAGTCGCATGTGCAGTTTACTCCCATCATAACATACTAATATTCAAATTTCATTGCATGCCACATTTACAATGTGACAACCAAAGTTTCTCAATCTATGCTCCTAAGGTGAAGTTTAGTTGGAGCTGTGAAGTAAGGATCAATTGTCCTATAGATAAGGCAACAACATTACAAACCGATATTCTAGTATGATAAAAATCATATGAACATATAGATGCAAAGAATATATATAGAAAAAAAGAGATCGAAGAAAGTCTTATTTATTTCCTAGTCACTAATTTCTACTACATTACTATAACAGGTGATTTGGGATGAGACTGATGAACCAAATACAGATAGAGAGAGAATGATACTTGAGTTAGAACAAGAGGAATGCTTGGAAGCTTATAAAAGAAAAATTGACCAAGCTACCAAAACTAAAGAGCAAATGCGCCAAAAAACAGTCGATTTTATTATGCAACTAGCTTCTTTATGTTCCGCGACAGAAGATGTTGGAATACATGTTGATCATTCAAATGGATATCCAAAGAACTTGAAAGAATATTTAGTAATGATTACCGCACGCTTAGAGCGCGTGACAATGGAAAGACGTGAGAGAAGGCCAACAGAGACACTAGTTATTCTTAATGTTTATGACTTAACCTCAAATAATCGTTCATGTTACTGGGCATGGCCTTGGTGCATTTCATTCTGGAGTGGAAGGTAATTTTGCACATTTTTGTTTATTTTTATTTTCATTTATTGTTGCACCTAACTAAGCCTAGTTCACATTTCCATTGTATAGGAACTAGTTGATGTAGTTATGGGGCTTCTTATTTATTAACTATAGAATTGTTGGTTTTGCATATATAATTTTTTACGTATGAAATGTGATTAGAATATTATTGTTGACATGTTAAAAATAGTCATTTATTTAGCATAGAATTTACCAGATATTTACCTTAATAAAACTGCTACATTTTATCAAGGTAAACTTAAGATGATTTATCAACTAAGTAAAGCGATGATATTTAATCATGGTTAATATGGAATTTTATTGTTACTTAATAAAATATTGTAAAAATAATTGTTATTATTTTAAGTTGTATTCTTAATGTTTGTATCTCAGTTCTTGTAGAAATTAGTTTTAAAGTGCAAATTCTTTCTATGATCATTCGAAATTAATATTGTTACAGATCCAACATACCACAGAAGTTTCCTACAAAATGTTATTAACATTGGTTTACGTGTATTATTACAATAATTGTTCACATAGTCTGTAACGACCCTGACTCGACCTTCGAAAATCGGCATCGAATACGTCACCCGTATTCAAATGCCGCAGATCCAAACGTCGAATCTAGTTCGCCAGAGCATATAACACATTAAGTACAACAAAGCGGAAAAAAACAATGAAATAATATCATTGATATACAACATTTGATACAACATCAGATACAACTGAATATCAATATACATCAAAGATGCAAGAAATATCAGCGGAAAGAAACAACAGCAGAAGATAAAGCAAACTAGGAAACTGAAACAATCCTGAATTTTGAACAATTTAAATTGAAAATATTTAATTAATTTTAAATATTTGAATGATGGTTTAAATTGAATTTCCAATATAACTATGAATTTGGCGATTTAATTTTAGAATTTAATCTATCGAAAGTTGAATAAAATTTGAATTTGACTTTGGAGTTTGAAATTGAATATTAAATTTGTATTTAAAATTCGAACTACTGACTTAGAAAAAATAATTTAGATTTAAGGATTATTATTTATGTAAATTTATAAATTGATGGTTTGTTTTAATAACATTGTTCTTTAACTTAAATAAAATGGAATAAATTTTATCCGTACAAAATGCAAGCATAAAATCTAATTGTGAAACATGTTAATATAAATTAATGCTTGATAGTTAAAACTCAAACAACATATTTATAAACTTTGTAAAATATAATGTAACTACATTGGAAAAATTTTAACAACATAATTTAAAAAAAACAAAACAAAGCAAAGAAATAACAAAACCAATTGAAATTCAAAAATAAAATAAAATTTTGTTTAAGAATTTATAGGCTGTATAATATTGGCCCATTCTCTTTTATTTTGTTGGGCTGTGATATTATCTAGTGTTAATAACCCGGTCCCATTATCCATTCACTTCGTTGAAAACCCTAAACCAAAAGAAGGGAAAAACATGGCGGCCTTGTGGTTCTCTTCCGTTCGTTCCTCTAGGATAAAAAAAAACCAATTTAATAAATGCAGCCACCCTAAAATCTTCTCAGCCGAGATTTGGTCCCTAAAAAATAAGACACCGTACACTGGTTCCTCCTTATTATTTTCAACCAAGCCTTCCTTTCCATTTCATACGAAAGAAAAAAAAAAAAGACGAAAAATGGCTGCCGTTCCTTAATCCTTGTTCGTTCCTCTTTGCAAAATTGGGGCTTTTCAAAAATCAAAGTGCCACGATTTCGATTTCGCTCGTCTTTGTGATGCTCGGCCGCTTCTATTAGATCGCGTTCATCGCCACTTCGAAGCAAGGTGAGTAATTTAATTTACTCACATCTATTCGAACTTGATTCTATGTTCGGCAACTTGATTTTTTTTGGTGGTTGGTGACTTTTCTGACTTTATTTGATTTTGTTGGCGTTGATGATTTTTGGGTTTCGACTTTTCCATTCTTTGGCCATACCACTTCGTTAAAACTCGTACCCTGGTTTTTTATTTGCTTTGTTGGCTTCGGCCTTGCTTCCCTGATGAACTGCAGATTGTTTTTTTGAATGTCTATACATGCTGTTTTTAAACTGTGACCTCTCTGTGCTTTAGTCTCCAGGTTATGAGAATTTTAAATTTTTTTTATTCTTTTTTGTTCTTGCTTTAGTCTGGGCTAATATATTTATTTACCCATAGATTTAGTTTAAAATTTTATCCAAGATAAAACAAGTTTTAAAATTTTTGTTTGGAAACCAAATTGTTACAGGCTTTCAACCTATTTGTTTTTTTAATCAAAGAAACTGATTAAAATTGTTTAAACCCAAGTTGATCTGAGTTTTCTGAAGCAAGTCTAATATAACTCTAAGTTACTATTTTACTTAAGTCACTATTTACTGATTCAAGCAAGCCCAAATGAAATAGACATGAAGTCTGATCAGTTAGTTATGAAGTTATCACTGATTTTATATCCATCCTGTTTTGTTTCATTGTCCACTGATCATTTAGCATATGCCATTCACTGTTGCTTGGGTTGAGACCTGAGTATTGCTTTCCTTGTGCCTTGTTTTTGAATCTGCTTCAATTTGAAGTCTTGTTGCACATATGAGTATTTTTAAAGTTTTGCATTTGAACAGACCTTTTTTAAAAAAATAAAAACAGTAGTTTGCCAATTTTCTTTTGAAATATTTGCTGGTCATTACCATGTATATACATACATATATGTGTGTGATAGGTGCAGCTCCAATATGTTCATATCTACAGCTTGATATGTCTAATTCTGGTTGCTTTTAAATCTAGTTCCATTGTGCTTTGCACTTGAAATTTGTTCTTTGTTATCTTGAAGTGTGGTTTGGACATTTCATAACTTTGATGCATTTGGACATTTCATAACTTTGATGCATTGTGGTTTGGTTCGGTGGTCTTGTTCCACTGGCTGATTTTATGTTCACTTCATTCTTATGCCTTTGTTATAGTTGAGTCTGCACTTGGTTCTGCATGTGTACTTTCATGGGTTGTAGTCTGCACCGCTGTTCAATTGTCTAATTGCACTTTCGATCATTTTAGTCTGCACTGCTTTCATGATTTCAACTATAGTTTGTTTATTTCTTCTCTGTTGCACTAGTAATTGCATCTTATTCCATGTTTACTGTCACTGCCCATTTATGTTTTTGCATACCTAGTAGTTGCATTCCTGGTTTGGGGCTGTTGCACTGTGAATTGGTATTTACTAATGTTGTATATGTTGGCATCTCTTGTAGTTGTTGTACTTGAGTTGAATTGTCTGCATTCACTCCAGATATTCTTCACTTTTGTCTATGTTGGTACTGTATGCTTGCATATCCATATTGCATATGTACTGATCTGGTCTATCTCTTTATGCAATTGCTGTTTGGACCTGTTTGTACCTATGTAATTCACTTGTATCACTTTCTATCACACTTCAGGTTGTGGTTGGCATTGATACAGTTTGCATTTGAGTTGAACTTGGTCCAGTCTCATGTAGTTGTCATTGGTTACTGCACACTTGTACACACATTCATTTATGTTGTGTGTCATTGAGGTTTTTGCACTCAGGCCATATTTCTCCTTATGCAGATTTAATGCGTACTCATTTTTGTAAGTGCTCATATAAGTTACAAGTTGATATTTTTTTTAGTGATTCATTCATGTGCCTATTTGTGAATATATTTGGTTCTGGTCTGGTCATCATGTAGTTCTATATATGTACATGTCTTGGTTCACTGTTGTACTTCACTGCACTTGATTGTGATGTTGTTACCAGACTTGAGTTGTACCCTTTTTCATGTTTTCTGGCCACTATGTACTTTGAGTAGTGTAGTTGGTTTATCATGCATGTTCACTGGTATCATTTGCTTTGTTGACTTGTGCATTTGAATGTGTATTTGGTTCTGGTGCTCTTGGACACTTGAGACTTTGCACTTTGGTGCTGCAGTTGAGTTGAGACCATAGAATTCATGAGTACATTACTTGTTTCACTGTTGGTGTTGATATTGCATGTTGAATCCAGCTTGTCTTTTGACTTGACTGTGCACACGAATTGGCGAGGCAGTGCACACGGGTACAAATATACACGAGTGTACTGCATCCAATCATGATTACCTGTCCCTGATAGAAATACTGATATGCACAGATATTACACAATCAAAAGTGATGACAATAACCCATATATCTGAGTCAAACATTATTTTCAAAATAAAAAAAAACATTCTGTCATCTATCTTCTTTAAAATTTGAGTTTGCTGAATTGTTGTTTAACACTATTAAGTGTTATGTTTACCGTTATCTGATATCTTTGTTAAAAGGATCGGATAGGTAAATTTATCTTTAACTGTCGTCTAATTGTCGTTGATTATTATTGCCTCTATGCACTAATAACTGAGATTGAATTAGACTGACCTTGCTCTCTTAGTGAATGTGACAGGCGGTTCTCGCTTCGCGGTTTGGTGGCGAACGGGAGACTCTTACCCCTACATGTCCTCTCTTAGTGAATAGGGGTTGGTTAGGCGTAAGCCGAGACAGTCGAAAGGCTGGCCGTAAAAGCAAGGGCATGGTACCATTGTATGCCACGGTGGGTTTGGGATGGTTGCAAAGCCTACCAGTCTCCACTGGCTCGTCCCGTTACAAAAGTGGTATCAGAGCTTTGGTTTACACAAAGCTTAGTTTATGGCGTTTAATATGAATAGTTACTAGAATCACTTTAAAGAAAGTGTTTTCAAATCTAAAGAAGTTTAAAATTGTTTTCTTTAAAATAAAAAGTATTTTGAAAATTAGAATTATTTTTGAAAATTCCCCTCTCTAAATTTAGGTTTGCGATAGTTTCTATTCGGTGAGGTCTCCTTAGATTTGAATTTCGATCGTTCGGAAACTCATTATCGAATTTTTGAGAGTTATGGAAAAAACAAAATATGAGTTAAGTGAATTGATAAATTGGTTTGAATCAAATATTGTGAATATCTCCAAAGTAATAATTGGAAAATAAAAGGACATGTTGATTTGGTTATAACCAAGAGAATTATTGAACTATAACTTGGAAATTTAATTCTGAATTCTTTTGAAGATTGATTTCAAATATTCTGAAGAATGATTTAGTAAATAAAGGGATTATAAGTATTTAACTTATAAATGGACTTTTGGTATATAACTAAGTTATATAAATTGAATTGAATTATTAAAGGAGATTATAAATCGAAGTTCTATAAATAGAAGTGGAATTTGTAATGATTGTTTATAAATTCGAAACCAATTGAATTTGATAAATGAAACATAGAAGTTATTAAAGGAGATATATTCATGATTTTGGACAGCGAATTATCCTTTAAGTTAAATATTGTGATAATAAAAGTTGGTTGGGAATTTTATCCACGATTTTGGACAGTGGATAATCTTTTAGAATAAAATGCGTAGGATATTGAAATTGGTTAACGAAGTATATTCACGATTTTGGACAGTGAATATATTATTAAATAAAACGAATATGTTTTAGGGAAATAATATTATGAAATGGAGTAAATCCATTTGAAGTTGTTTTGAAATGTGTTAAGAATCGAAAGCATAGATTTCAACACTCATTGTTGAAATAGACGTTTTCGAGTGAAATAAAAGGAAATGGTGGACTATAACACTGTTGTTATAGTAAATGATTTCCGAAAGGAAATGTTTTATATAGTATTGGGATTTATATATCTATCTTAAATTCGAATTCCTATACTAATGATTTGGGTCGTCGTAACAATGTTTTACGCAACATTCGTTTTGACTCAAATAAATGTGTTTAAAAGAACGTTTTCCTTAAAGAATGAAATATATACTTGATTATGATTTAAGTATATTGAATATTTTCAAAGTGATGAAAATAAATAGATTTGTGAATTACTTATTATTAAATAAGTATGGAAATATTTTTCCAATATGAAGTGAATGTTTTGAGATTTTATCTTTTAAAGATAAATTGAAAATGAATATCTGAAATCGATTTGAAAATCGTATATTCATAGATATTTTGGAAATGTAAACTCACTATGGAATTTATAAAAGAAAGGGAAATTTGTTAAAAATAAATATTGATTTATTTTTGAAATGTGGAAGTAAATTTACGGATTTGGAACGTAAGTTTAAAATAAATCGGTAAGGATTTATTTGATTGATTTAAATGAGCCATTTTAAGTTTAAAATGGATAAATATTTGAAAATGTTTCCGGTTAAGGAAATTGATTTGAAATTTGTTTTCAAAGATTGAAAGATTAAAAATGATTTGAAATTTGTTTTCAAATAGTTAAGTGTGGAAAAATTATATATCTGGTAAAGATATTTTTGGGAAAGTTTGAAGTTGGTTTAAAACCAATATTATGAAAAGTATGCGGAATTCAAACTATGAATTAAGTCGAAGTTGAAAAAGTTAAATGGGAAATTTGAACAATTAGTTCAACTTTGAAATTTTCAAGAAGATTGAATCTTGAGTTAAATTGAGTTTAACTTCGACCCCAAAAACAATATAAGTTGAGCTTTGAATTTGGATGGTTGATTTGGATTGTACGTCTAACATTGTGAATTGACGACATAACAATTGATCTCTATTGAATATATATCTGTTGGCGGCGGAGAATTTATTCTCTTAGCTTAACACCCTTCTCTGAGTCGTACGAGCTCAGAGGTTATATATCGGTAGACATCAATTATGTGTTGAGAATTGACGATGTAACATGAAATCCAAATCGAGTGTGAAGTCGATAATAAATTGGATTATGAATGTGAATTAGATTTGAGATAACCTTAAATTTCCAAATCGACTTAGAGGAAAATTTTAAATGGGTAATGAAATGGAAAATTTGTGAATCCTCTATTTGTCATGGGTATGAGATATTGTGGTTTTCATAAAGTATATATGAGAATACGATAAATTCAAAAACCATTAGCTTGGAAGGTAATTGTTGTGGGAAACTTATGTAAGTACATGGGTGTGATATGTACGAAATGTGAAATGAAATATTATATATGTATATATGATATTATGTTTTCCAAATTGAGGATATGGAAAAGTACCTTCCATGTAAAAAATTTGTGAAGGTTGTTGGAACTCGAGATGAGTGTCCATTTGAAAATCGTAGCTACGTAGTATTTCCATTAGTTGGAGTGACTATTTGTATTTCCATTAGTTGGAATGTCCATTTGGACTGGTATCCTCATGATGGATCATCATGATGGGATAGTGTACTAGCGTAATTCGAGGGGCGAGATGCCTATGGTTACAAGCGATTCTACTGGGATAGTAGCGCAATCGCCGTGTATACCGCGATCTAGATACACTCGGGTAGTAGCGTAATTTGAGGGGCGTGATGCCTACAGTTACGAGCGATTCCACTGGGACAGTGGCGTAACCGCCGTGTAAACTGCAATCTAAAAACCAAAGCGTAATTCGAGGGGCGAGATGCCTACGGTCACGAGCGATTCTACTGGGATAGTAACATAACCGCCGTGTGAACCGCGATCTATGGCGACAACCATGGCGAAATTCAAGAGATGAGAAATCTACAGTTACAAGCGATTCTACTGGGATAGTAGCGGAACCGCCGGGTAAACTGTGATCCATGGGGGAACGTGCTTTCCATATCCATTTTTAAAAAAAGATTTTTTTATAGTATTTTCACTGGGAATTGAAGCAAGTATATTTAGTACTTGGAGATTTTTAGACTTGCGCCTGGCCAGCGTATGCCTAATGTCTTTAAGAACGACAATAGACTTGTTAAATTTCGAGTTAGCAAGTATTTTCAAACTTTAAATAGCAAATTAATTGTTGAAATTAAAATCTCCATAACCCCAACTTAATAAACTAAGGAAGAGGATCTTTGAAATGTTTTGAAAGTCCACAGCTTTGGGAAAGATATAATATGTAAATCTCTAATACGAAGTGTTTCAAGTTTAAAATTGAGTTTGTAAGTCGAAAATTTTAGTAAAAGATCTTTTGCGTCTTGATTGTAGAAATAAATGAACAAAAAGAAATTAATGAACAAAGCTAGTAAGATAAAACAAATAGAATGAATTTTATACTCATTTGTTTTTAAAAAAAGTTTTGAGCTTGGTAAAATTGTGTAAAATATAAATATCGATGAAATTTTAACAATCATTTTTCCTTACTTGTAATTTCGGGACGAAATTCTTTTAAGGAGGGGAGATTGTAACGATCCTGAATTTTGAACAATTTAAATTGAAAATATTTAATTAATTTTAAATATTTGAATGATGGTTTAAATTGAATTTCCAATATAACTATGAATTTGGCGATTTAATTTTAGAATTTAATCTATCGAAAGTTGAATAAAATTTGAATTTGACTTTGGAGTTTGAAATTGAATATTAAATTTGTATTTAAAATTCGAACTACTGACTTAGAAAAAATAATTTAGATTTAAGGATTATTATTTATGTAAATTTATAAATTGATGGTTAGTTTTAATAGCATTGTTCTTTAACTTAAATAAAATGGAATAAATTTTATCAGTACAAAATGCAAGCATAAAATCTAATTGTGAAACATGTTAATATAAATTAATGCTTGATAGTTAAAACTCAAACAACATATTTATAAACTTTGTAAAATATAATGTAACTACATTGGAAAATTTTTAACAACATAATTTAAACAAAACAAAACAAAGCAAAGAAATAACAAAACCAATTGAAATTCAAAAATAAAATAAAATTTTGTTTAAGAATTTATAGGCTGTATAATATTGGCCCATTCTCTTTTATTTTGTTGGGCTGTGATATTATCTAGTGTTAATAACCCGGTCCCATTATCCATTCACTTCGTTGAAAACCCTAAACCAAATGAAGGGAAAAAAATGGCGGCCTTGTGGTTCTCTTCCGTTCGTTCCTCTAGGATAAAAAAAAAACCAATTTAATAAATGCAGCCACCCTAAAATCTTCTCAGCCGAGATTTGGTCCCTAAAAAATAAGACACCGTACGCTGGTTCCTCCTTATTATTTTCAACCAAGCCTTCCTTTCCATTTCATACGAAAGAAAAAAAAGACGAAAAATGGCTGCCGTTCCTTAATCCTTGTTCGTTCCTCTTTGCAAAATTGGGGCTTTTCAAAAATCAAAGTGCCACGATTTCGATTTCGCTCGTCTTTGTGATGCTCGGCTGCTTCTATTAGATCGCGTTCATCGCCACTTCGAAGCAAGGTGAGTAATTTAATTTACTCACATCTATTCGAACTTGATTCTATGTTCGGCAACTTGATTTTTTTTGGTGGTTGGTGACTTTTCTGACTTTATTTGATTTTGTTGGCGTTGATGATTTTTGGGTTTCGACTTTGCCATTCTTTGGCCATACCACTTCATTAAAACTCGTACCCTGGTTTTTTGTTTGCTTTGTTGGCTTCGGCCTTGCTTCCCTGATGAACTGCAGATTGTTATTTTGAATGTCTATACATGCTGTTTTTAAACTGTGACCTCTCTGTGCTTTAGTCTCCAGGTTATGAGAATTTAAATTTTTTTTTGTTCTTTTTTGTTCTTGCTTTAGTCTGGGCTAATATATTTATTTACCCATAGATTTAGTTTAAAATTTTATCCAAGATAAAACAAGTTTTAAAATTTTTGTTTGGAAACCAAATTGTTACAGGCTTTCAACCTATTTGTTTTTTTAATCAAAGAAACCGATTAAAATTGTTTAAACCCAAGTTGATCTGAGTTTTCTGAAGCAAGTCTAATATAACTCTAAGTTACTATTTTACTTAAGTCACTATTTACTGATTTAAGCAAGCCCAAATGAAATAGACATGAAGTCTGATCAATTACTTATGAAGTTATCACTGATTTTGTGTCCATCCTGTTTTGTTTCATTGTCCACTGATCATTTAGCATATGCCATTCACTGTTGCTTGGGTTGAGACCTGAGTATTGCTTTCCTTGTGCCTTGTTTTTGAATCTACTTCAATTTGAAGTCTTGTTGCACATATGAGTATTTTTAAAGTTTTGCATTTGAACAGACCTTTTAAAAAAAAATAAAAACAGTAGTTTGCCAATTTTCTTTTGACATATTTGCTGGTCATTACCATGTATATACATACATATATGTGTGTGATAGGTGCAGCTCCAATATATTCATATCTGCAGCTTGATATGTCTAATTCTGGTTGCTTTTAAATCTAGTTCCATTGTGCTTTGCACTTGAAATTTGTTCTTTGTTATCTTGAAGTCTGGTTTGGACATTTCATAACTTTGATGCATTTGGACATTTCATAACTTTGATGCATTGTGGTTTGGTTCGGTGGTCCTGTTCCACTGGCTGATTTTATGTTCACTTCATTCTTATGCCTTTGTTATAGTTGAGTCTGCACTTGGTTCTACATGTGTACTTTCATGGGTTGTAGTCTGCACCGCTGTTCAATTGTCTAATTGCACTTTTGATCGTTTTATTCTGCACTGCTTTCATGATTTCAACTATAGTTTGTTTATTTCTTCTCTGTTGCACTAGTAATTGCATCTTATTCCATGTTTACTGTCACTGCCCATTTTTGTTTTTGCATACCTAGTAGTTGCATTCCTGGTTTGGGGCTGTTGCACTGTGAATTGGTATTTACTAATGTTGTATATGTTGGCATCTCTTGTAGTTGTTGTACTTGAGTTGAATTGTCTGCATTCACTCCAGATATTCTTCACTTTTGTCTATGTTGATACTGTATGCTTGCATATCCATATTGCATATGTACTGATCTGGTCTATCTCTTTATGCAATTGCTGTTTGGACCTGTTTGTACCTATGTAATTCACTTGTATCACTTTCTATCACACTTCAGATTGTGGTTGGCATTGATACAGTTTGCATTTGAGTTGAACTTGGTCCAGTCTCATGTAGTTGTCATTGGTTACTGCACACTTGTACACACATTCATTCATGTTGTGTGTCATTGAGGTTTTTGCACTCAGGCCATATTTCTCCTTATGCAGATATAATGCGTACCCATTTTTGTAAGTGCTCATATAAGTTACAAGTTGATATTTTTTTTAGTGATTCATTCATGTGCCTATTTGTGAATATATTTGGTTCTGGTCTGGTCATCATGTAGTTCTATATATGTACATGTCTTGGTTCACTGTTGTACTTCACTGCACTTGATTGTGATGTTGTTACCAGACTTGAGTTGTACCCTTTTTCATGTTTCCTGGCCACTGTGTACTTTGAGTAGTGTAGTTGGTTTATCATGCATGTTCACTGGTATCATTTGCTTTGTTGACTTGTGCATTTGAATGTGTATTTGGTTCTGGTGCTCTTGGACACTTGAGACTTTGCACTTTGGTGCTGCAGTTGAGTTGAGACCATAGCATTCATGAGTACATTACTTGTTTCACTGTTGGTGTTGATATTGCATGTTGAATCCAGCTTGTCTTTTGACTCGACTGTGCACACGAGTTGGCGAGGCAGTGCACACGGGTACAAATATACACGAGTGTACTGCAGCCACTCATGATTACCTGTCCCTGATAGAAATACTGATATGCACAGATATTACACAATCAAAAGTGATGACAATAACCCATATATCTGAGTCAAACATTATTTTCAAAATAAAAAAAAACATTCTGTCATCTATCTTCTTTAAAATTTGAGTTTGCTGAATTGTTGTTTAACACTATTAAGTGTTATGTTTACCGTTATATGATTTCTTTGTTAAAAGGATCGGATAGGTAAATTTATCTTTAACTATCGTCTAATTGTCGTTGATTATTATTGCCTCTATGCACTAATAACTAGATTGAATTAGACTGACCCGTGTATTATTTTCTTTTGAATGTAATACTCGGGTCAGACTGAGTATTTTTACAGCTTGAAGATTTTCACGTAGCGAAGATAGAGAGAGGGGGATTACCGCATCACTAAAGTTTTTCAGGATTTTTTTTTTCTTGTACTAATTAATAAATAAATTGTTCCGCTGTATTAAAATGTAATTCATTGTATAACTCTGATATTTGCATATAAAAGAAAATCTCATTTATGTGAAATATATTTATTGTTCTGTGATTCTGTGACTGATTCTGTTTAAATCTTATAAACTAAATAACAATCCGTCATTTTGAACGTTTCTACTTGGTTTAATTACCGATTAGAGGCGGTCAGGGCGGCGGGTCGTTACCGAAACTGCTGCGGAAAGGTAATGTCTTCAATGCCAAACTCTAAAAACTCCATCTCTAATCCAAAGCTAGCTCGAACTCTCATCAAGTTGTACTAAGCAAGGTCAGTCATGCAAAGACTGAAGAAGATTCCTAAAGACTGGAAGCTACCGAACTAAAGACTTCTAAGGATATCGAATCTACTCCTACTACTCGACTATCTGAAAAACCCAACTCTAGACTGTCCGTTTGGAAAATTGTGGGCACCTAGAGTTTAGGAAAGGAACAATAAACTCCGGGTCAGTCATGGGACTGATATGAGTAAACAAAAACAGTTTATCTTTAAAACAAACGACAAAAGATTTTAAAACATTGAAATCCACAATGCTTTTCAGAAAATGAAACTGCTACAAGGCCTCCCACCACACACACAATGCAAGCGCAAACTTGGAGGAGATTTCTCCTTATGACAGTCAAAAATGCTTGATATGCGAAAATCATTTGATATTATTATTAGTGCATAGTGTAGAAAACATTTTGAAAGTATAATATTAATCTTAGCCAGCATAGGTACAATTATACTACGCCTACTATAGCTACCGCCTGAGGTGGCAGGTTATACAACTGCAATCGTAAAGAGAGAGTATTGGATGATTGGATTTTCAACAAATGGTCAGGTGAAGGAACTTCCCACTCAAAATAGAACGCCTCTGAAGGGACACCCCCGAGAACCTAACCGGATCTCTGCTACACAAGGCCGGGTTACCCTTGCCCGGAAGTAACTACTGACATGAGTATGCCATCCTCTGGTCGTTACCGACCTTTATCCGAGGGCCCTCAATCCAACAACCACACAGTAAGGTATTTGGGATCCATACCATGATACCACATTTAAAATCAACATAAGTAAATATCTGGGCTCCATACCATGATATCACTTTTTATCTAGAAGGAAATGGTCATACCATCAGGGGGAGCTACCCCCAAATAACCTTGCTGCCACAATTCCTGTTTCGACCATTACCGGGTTGTTAGGCTCGACGAAGTCGCGTCCATAAAGCTACGCTTTTTCACAAAACCATGCTTTGATGAACAAATGATCAGCAGCACTTCGTATGCCACATTACCAAATTGGAAATGTATCACTAGTAACCATCAACTACATAACCTCTGAGCTCGTACGCCTCAGAGAAGGGTGTTAGCTAAGACAATAAATCTCCGCCATCAAACAGAAATGTATTTGATAGAAACTGGTTTTACATCTCAAAGTGTAATGTCAGACACACATCCATACAAGTCTGTTCCGGGTTCGAACAGAACCGAAGGCACTTCCAAAGAAGCCCTTGCAAATCCGGGAATTCCCAATCCCGATCGGACTCCCCGTCACATATGGAGATCTCTATACCGGCGTGACTCAATGCATTGACAATCGACGCGTTATCCTTTCATTCTTGGAAATACCCGGTCTTCACCATCGGTCTTCAAATGCTATCCATAACATCGTATCATTATTTAGAATGGGTTATATGACACAAGGTCCTCTCTCGGATAAACCGAATAATGAGAGCAATATTTAAAAACATATGGATATTGGTATTTCAGTTAAGTCACAACTTTAAAACCCAAAACCTTTCTTTCAAATGGTTTAAACAAATTACCATTTTAAATCTTTAAACAAAAAGATTCACTTCATAAAGTTCACCCACCTTTCACAAAGATTCATTCACAGATTTCAAAATAATTTCCATTTCAATTTGGATTAACTCATTCAATCTTTAAATCAATGATTTAATAGCTTTCAAACCCGTTTTCCAAAGATTTATTCATAACTCAGAAAACCATTTTCATTTCAAACTCGAAATCCCTTTAACACAAATTGGAAATTTATTCCTTAAATGGAAGCTTTTATTATTTGAAAACAAATAGTTTTAGTTTCGAAAAAAATCAGATTTCTTTTGTACAAGTTAAAGCCCTTGGGTTAAATTCAAAACAATACTTTTAAAAATGGTTTAAACCCATATAAATACATTTGTAACTTGTGTAACACTTTTAAACCATAGCTTCCCAACATAGAATTCAATTTCAAATTTTGAATTCAAATTTAAGTCAAATTATTTAAATTTCAAAACTCTTATTAAGTTATTCAAATAACTTTTATTTTTGAAACTCATTTTCAAAGCTTTCAATTCCAATTCCAAAACTATTTTGGATTCAAAAATTCAATCTTTAAATTCATTAAAAATCTATGACTTAACCGCTTTCCTCATGCAATCCATATTTGTATGTGTATGGTGTAGTCTAAGGGTTTTACAAAATAGTGCAACAACATCAATCAATCACAGATTCAATCATATCAATATCGATAAGCGGTATATTCCTCTAACGCTTACCTTTATTCACAGATTTATAAGTAAATGTATCACAGATAAAATAAATAAATAAATAAATTACACACAACTCAATTCACAGAACAGTCTAGACATAACAATCAATTCAAGGCATTTCATATAATACAAACATTCATAAGCAATCCAAGCATACAATAATTATTTATAAACAGGATTAATTAATTATTTAATCCTAAATTAATTCAATTTAATATATTATTTTTTATTTAATTACTCATGAATTGATTACTCAATCCTGATTAATTAATTACAAATCATTTAGTATTAATTAATTAATTAATTAATCAATCCATAATGATCCATCATAATTAATTACCCTTAATCAATTAATTAGTCCTTAATTAATCACATTAATTAAAATTAACGTTTAGGTTAATTACATAATTAATTATCCCTTAATTGATTATCCTTAAATTAATTATCCTTGATTACTTTCATTAATTAATCCTTAATTAATTTTTCCTTAATTATATTAAGTAATTACAAATTTATTAACTTTAATAATCAATTAATCAACTTTTAATTATTAAGTAATTAACCTTTAATCACTTAATAAATCATTGAATTAATCACTTAATTAATGAATCACATATATTAAATCCTTTTAAGTAATTAAGCAATTTATCATTCCTTAATTATTTCCATCGGTAACTTTTAATTACTTATATTAAGTAATCCTACTTGAATTAACTAAGAGATTATATATTTTTTCAATTACAAAAGCCTTACATAATTAAGATAACCCATATAACTTAAGTATCCACTTAATTATATTATTACAAATTATTTAAATTGAAATAAATTCTTTCGAAATCATTTCTTAATTAAAGTTTGCATTATACTTATTTCAAACACTTATTTAATTCAAGCATTATCAAACTCCATATAAAAATACTTAGAAATGTATTCACTATCATCATACTTGTTAAAATTTTGGAAAACAGTTGAATTAAAAACCTTTATATAACAAGTTCTTTTAAAATAATAAACCTTGTTTAAAATATACAAAGGCCCTTCAGCCCAAAGATTTCACAACCCAAAACTAAACAGACCCGACTCATTTTTCACAACGCAACTAAATCGGCCCGAAGCCCAACAAACACCACACCGAAACATCTCCCCTTCTTCCCCCAGAACATGGTTCCAGTACCTCCTCCGAAACACTACAACATCGAACGGCGACAACATTGCTTCGTGAAAATCGATTCACATGCGATGCAAAAGAGACAAACGCCGAACTTAAATCCGATTCGAACCATCAACTGCATCGACGAACCACAAAACTGCCTAAACCCATCGTGTACAAAGATATGTGTGCACGTTTATGACTTCGCTCGTGCCCAACCCACTACCGCGACACCTCCATTTGACCTCTCGTCATCTCCAGGCCAGTCTTGCCACTTCACCCAAGCATAAGACCCTCCAGATCGAAAAACGATCTCCTACCTACCCAAAACCGAAACCAGAGAAACACTTATCTCCCCCAAATCGACCCATCCCACTGCCGGCCAATCATTACTACGCTCGCCACCACGTCCACAACTACCCCACAACATGCTACGACAATCCCCCTGGACCCAACAACTTCAATCAACCCACATTGCCACACGAGCACGATGAATAGTAGTGACCAAATTTGGTTCTTAAACCCTAAAAAGCTACCGTGCCACCGCCGTGATTATCAGAAAAATTATTTAACATTTTTCTCTGATTCTCTATCACCTAGGCTACCTTCAGCCCAAAGCACGACGACCACTTCCCCCCATGTTCGTCAGCATTGATGAAAATATGAATTACGTTTAACTCGAGGAAACTCTAAAATCCCAAGCCAAAAAATCAAGAATTTGCTATTAAAATTCATAATTTTCCCTAACTAATCTGATGGTGAAATCCAGACTCAAATTCGTAATCATTGATTTTTCGACTTGTATACAATTTTTACTGTTATTTATTAATTTTGAACCAATTACCTAACATATACACTTAAACCATTTCTAAAAATAAATTTATACAATCAAGTTTACTTCAGTGATCATAGCCTAATAATGATTGTACGAGGAGAATGGAATTTAGTAAAATGGATTAGTGCCTGATAACTTAACAGAGGCTACATATTTACATACACAGGCATGTTCATACTACACAGAGGTGTCCATCTATTTTTCAGAAAAACAAACATTCATGCCAA
Organism: Allium cepa; assembly: GCA_030765085.1. Lineage (NCBI taxonomy): Eukaryota > Viridiplantae > Streptophyta > Magnoliopsida > Asparagales > Amaryllidaceae > Allium > Allium cepa. Next base: position 232,301,712 of record CM060938.1, read on the forward strand.
ACATTTTTCAAGTCATCATCACAAGCATGCAATCAAGCAGATCAGGTTTTAAAAATAAGGTTTGCTCACCTGAATTTTAACAGTGCAAAGAAGTTTTATTTGCTTCTTTAATTTGTTTTCACTTTAGCCTGTTGATGATTGCACCTAAGCTTGCTTTTTAAAGCTTCCAGATTTTAACTTGCTTTCTTAGATCCATTTCAGGTTAAAGTCATTGTTTGTTTTGATCTTGCTTCTCTAGGCTGTTGTTTTGAATTTTTGAAATGCTTCAGATATCAAGTTTTGATTCTTTTAAATTTGCTCGGGCTTTTGCTTTAAATTTCATCTCCTGATTTTCTTTCAGATCTGAGATGGTTTGAATTTGCTTGTCTGAACATGCATGCTTTCCAAGGTTTGATTTCCAGATTCAAACTTGATCAGGTTGTAAACTTGTGAAAGATAAATTGTTTTTCAGGTCTGCTTTGATCTGTAATTTGATTTTGTCTCAGATTTCCTTTTCTTTTCTGATTTTGGATTAAATTGAGATGATTTTACTTTTGCTGATTTGAGAATGAAGTTTGATTTACTTTCAGATTTGAGAAGTGAGGAGAAACTTAGCCTGATGTCTTTTTTTTTGCTTAAGCCTTTTTTTCTTTTTCTTTTCATAAATTAAATTTGAAAGATTTTGATAATGCCACTTGTTATTTTCGTGTCTACCTTGATTTACATTTTTTAATTTAAATGAACAGTTATTAAACATTTGTCACTTTTGATTAAATTGTGTTTTAAGTCCTTTTCTCAAATTAATTTATAATCTATAGTTTAAACCCTTTCTTTATTTTAATTTATGAAACATATTTATCAAATTTGTTTTCTTACATTCATATATTCTTATATATACATATATACAAATTTGATTCAAACAAATTTAAAAAGAAGGTATATAACTCCTTATTCAATTCTTATTTTAAACTTGAACTTGAGTTAAAATATCTTTATATGAATCATTTTTATTTCTAAAAGATATATACATGCATATATGTAAATTTTAAAACCTTTATTTATACTTGATCAATTTATTTTAAACTCTTGTCTAGTTTTATATCTACATAGATTTTCATGTTTATAAATTAGTTAATACGTTAATATTTTACAAACCAAGTTTTATTTCAAAAGATATGTTCATTTTTAAATTTTTTATTTACTTTTCCTTTTTGAATACTTTATTCAAGTCTTTATTAATTTTTCAAAATATATATATATATATATATATATATATATATTGGATTTTTAACCTTTTAAGTAGATTTTGTAAATTTATCAATTTCAAAATACAACTTCCAAATTATCATATTAAAAATAAAAAATAAATTCTTTTATATTATTAAAATATAGATTTTTAAATCCAATGTATTACTTACGTTCAAATTTCAAATTCAAAAATTATTATACAATCAATTTGTATTTGTAAATGAATAAACAAACAATATCCTTTTTTTTTATATATATTTATTCAAATTATTCCACAGTTAGATTTAAAATTAAAATATTATCCCAAACATTTATTTCTGAATTTCCAATTAGAGATTCTATTTAAAAATCATATTTATATTCATTTATATTAATGAACAAGCAAATATCTATTAAATTTGAAAAATACCGAATTAATTTACAATTTAATTTCAAAAATTAAATTATTTACCAAATTAAATTTGATTTAAAAATAGGAATGTTACATAGTCTTTAGTAGTACGTTCGATTGGTCAGTTGGTTCATATCATGATTACATCGAATACCAATGCTTACATAAAAAGAAAAACTTAAGGAAAGAAGTGCTTTCCTTTAAAATGCTTTGGTTTTCCTATTTGAAAACAAAATCAAGGAAATTTCATTTATTTGAGTGACATTCAATACATTAGTGTCTTATAGAGGATTTCCTATATTTGCTCACAGTTCATGGAGCAGAGTATTCGTTTGGTGCAGCTGATTTACCATCATGTGGTGTGTTTGAAGTAGAACCCAAAAAATATCCGAACTACCAATTCAGGAAATCAATTATGGTTGGAACAACTTCCTATGATCCACTCCAGTTATGCTTATTCATGGATGTTCTTTCTCGCAACTGCAGTGGTGATTCCTACAATCTATTTACAAAGAACCGTAACCATTTTAGCGAGGATGTTTGCTTCAAATTAACTGGAAAATCAATTCCAAAATGGATCAATCGACTTGCTAAACTTGGTGCACGTTGTTGTTGCGTTTAAGTGGCAGACAACCAGATTTTTTCTAAGCGATAATGGCGATGAAAACATGCACCATTTGTCTATTTTACATGTGACTATTCTGTTCAGGTGCGATAGTTGTGAAAATTATTAACTTCGCAATCCCCAAGTCATCTTTGATAGAAAAGAATCTACATCTAACTTATTGTAGTGTTATGTTTGTTTAATAAAAACCACCAATAAATTGTGTGCAGCTTTATAAGATACCAAGCATATTAACTAGCTTAAGCTGTCTCATATGCCTACATTATAAAACAAACTATATAAAATGTATCCAGTAAAATTAAGGGACTTCCAAAAATTAGTATATTCTAAATTTAAAGTTAAATAAACCTTGCATTTAAGAAAGGGTCAATCATTGCACTACATAATTTATAGTCATAGTTCAAAGGCATCTAATATATGGATAGTGAATATTACATGTGATTTTAACTACCACTTCAAGTTATAAAATCAACCATATTACTCTAATGAAACCATTTTAATTTGCTACATTGCAAGACGACCAAACCTATTAATTCATAGCCCAACAATGTTATGTGTAATAGCTGACCTGTCATCAAGCTTAAATACTTAACCCATAAAATACCAAAATCACAATATCTACATAAGAGAAATATCTACAAATCACATGATATTGAGCTTCCCATTGAAAGCAGCAACGCTTTATGATTAAAACATAAAAAATTCACTTAGTAGATAATTCAAAAGTTAGGAAAATGCATACTTTATAGGCTACAGAAAATAGTCCATAATATTGTGGCCTAAAATGATTCTAATTAGCAAACAATAATGCTAATTAAGTACATGACATTTATACATTATTGCAAATTTCTAAATTTTTATTAATTGTCAACCTAGAGCGAAAATTCATTACCTAGGTCACAAGACAACCAAATACTATTTTAGACAAGCCTTCTGTCTTGTATGCTTTGGCGAATGTAATCGAAAGTAGTTGCAAAACTATAGAAGGAAAATAATCTGTATGTGCAAAAACAATTTGAGTCACTAATGCAAGAAAGTTTTATGCTATTTTGTACTCCTTTACACGTTAGAAGCTAGAAAGAACTACTAATATGCTCATAACAATGAAAAGAGAACTCAAATATGATATATTATATTTCTAAACATTCTCATAAATAAAGTTTGTAAGGTTTTAATTATATGTTATTTTAAACTAATGCAGGTGCTAATACTTAAAATAGCATGGTCACCTAATAAATGCACATGATGGGTAAACACATATAGGAAATGTGCATGGTTACCTAATAGTTGCTTTTGGAGCCCGCGGCATTAAGATCTTCGCTTGATCGACGGACGAAATGAGGTGATCGACATAGAGAATCGGGTGGCGAGGGCATGGAAGAGCCTTTGCCTATGCTTTCCAAGCGGAGATCGACATCGCTTCAAGCTTTCTAATTTGGCACCATAATGGGTCATAGTGGGTAAAGGCAAGTTGGCCCAGTCGTATGTGAGGTAGTTGATGGCGATGGTGGCAGGCCAGTTAGCGAACAAATGATAAGGAATAAAAACCAAGAGGGATTGAGGAAAATAGTAGGGATCGATGAGAACGATAGAGCCACGGATTTGAGAAAGGGGAACGAAAAGTAAGTTGGAGCCAAACTTAATTTTCGAATTTGGGTCCAATTTTTGGATGCATGAAAAAAAATTCCACTAACTACAAAAGTGATCGTCCACATGGATATGAAAATAATAATTACTAACATAATATTTGTATTATTCGAATTTATAATTTTTTAACTTTTTTGAATTTTATAAAATTTTGAATATTTTCATATGGTATTTAAATTTTATGGACTTTAAACTTAATAAATACTTTTTTCTATTTTAAATAAATTCAAAATTTTAAATATTTTAATTAAATTTTCTGAAAATTTCAAAATGGTATTTTCAAATTTACGAAAGTTTTTAAAGTTTTATGAATATTTTTAAATTTATTTTAAACAAAATTTCAAAATATTACTTATTACTTATTAAATATTAAATATTATTCTTAATCATTAATTATTAGATAATGAATAGTAATTATTTATTATTACTTCTTAATTATTAATTATTACTTCTTAATTATTAATTATTACTTCTTAATTGTTAATTATTAATTATTACTTCTTAATTATAACTGAATATTAATAATGTTAATTATTATATGTATTTTATTATACAACAATTACGATTATTAATTACCAACTTTTGTATATTCAATATTAATTAATAATTACTACTAGCAATTATTACATAATACCCTTAATTATAATTGAATATAAATTACTAAATGTTAGTTATTATTATGTATATATTACTAATTAACAATAATAATAATTAATTTTAATATATTTAATCATAATTAATAAAAGTTATTTATTAATTATCCATTGTTTAATAGGGCAAATATTTTATAAAAAAATATTATTTATTTTAATTTTTATTAGTAAACTAGGAAAAATTATCATACATGCAACATATGGTTGGACCGCTCAAATGCTATGCTCGCTTACTGAAGATAGAGCCATAAGTGAAAATGTGTATTTAAATATTATACGAATTTCTAAATTCATTAAGAAAGTATGTTTCACTTAGGTGTATTACGGAATATTAATGGTAACTATTTCATATTTCAAAATAATCTTTAATTATTACTATTTAATTAAAATTGTTAATTATTATTATTATTTGATATTAAGTTTTAGTTTTTTTACTATTACCGTTTAACTTTTATTTAACTAATTATTATAATTTTTATGTTACTTATTATTAATTACTATTATTTAATTGTAATTATGAATTATAATTAATTATTTATTATTTATTATTTGTTTACTGAATGTTGATTATTAATTAATTTATTATTGATTAATTATTAAATATTAATTAATAATTTGTTATTAATATGGTTATTTCATATTTCAGGTTAATAATTAATTATTAGCATTTTATAGCAGTTTTTAATGATTATACATTAATAATTAATTATTATTATTATTTAGCATGCTCCGTTAATTTCAACAAGGTACATCTCTAGGAGCGAACCTAGTATGCATGAAATATATTACATAAGCTTCCTATCATTTTTATACTTTATTAAGCTGTAGCTTGTTTTTTTTTCTCTTTTAGATTGCATTATTAGATAAAAAAGAAGATCAAATTGTCCATGATCGTTATGAATTTTTTAAATGTTATGAGATGAAAATCTTTTATTATTGCCATGAGAAGAGTTGAAAATAAGAATAATTGGGATAAAAGAAACAAGGGTTATTTCAAAATAAAATGGAGTAAGAAAGAAAAAAGTGGTATGTGTTTTTTAATAAAACACCAGATAGGAAGAAAGTGGTGTGTTAATAGAATTGGCCATTTATTTTAGTGTACTTTGTATTTTGGTTTGCTTTATTAGGTTTTATCATATTCAAATAATTTATGTATCGTTAAAGCTTCCTCTTTGGTATATATATGTTAAATATAAATTTTATCTCCACAATTAATTTTTAATAAATATCAACTCCACGGGCCCTTTTATCTTGCATTATTAATTTGACAATAAAGTATATTAAAAGTTATGATTACAATTTAAATTCCAATGAATTGTGTATGTCAAATATTGATTATAATAACCACAACGTTCCTATTACACGTTAAGTTTGCATGTCAAATGTTAATAGGTATTTCCAGAAAAAGAACATGTCAAATCCATCATAAAATTAAGTATACATTAAAATCTAAAACACTTGACATGTTATCCTATGATATAATCTCAAGTCCAACCCTTTATTCTATAGTGCTTGAAACAAAGGAATGATTAATTAAACCCAACATAAAATCAGTTTTAAAGGGAAGGACAGCTTATTTGGCTAAGATAACTTTAACCAATTTCTTATCGAAAGGCCTTACCACTTGACTCAAATAAGTAGTTAATATCATTTTAATTTTATTTATCATGTGGAATTACTTGAAAAAATATATTTTTGTAGGTTCATAAGGTAAAAACCAACCGATTTGTTGATGCGTTTATTTTGATATAATAAATGACTGGGTCATAACTGGGATATAATAACCAATACATTAGTTAGGTAGTAATCAACATGAAAGCTTGAAGAAGGTTGTAAAATAGATGGAAAAATATAAAAACATACTACGTAATGAGATTATTTAGATTTTTTCATTTTGCAGCTGAGTAACGTGTGATTGATTATATCATCGTTGATCTTTATAAAAACCACTTTTTTTATAGGCTCATATTTGTGTTTAAATTTTTATATTACTGGTATTGACATTATTGTACATGTTGGTTGGTTCAAAATTTATTTAAATAATGATTAAGTGAACTATAAAACAATGCTTTTATGGTGCTTTAATTAATGACAAGCCTCATCGCAATTATCGAAGTGACACCCTTATAAAGAACAGTAATAATGGTTTATTTGCTACTTTTCTTGTTTATGATTATTAGATAAAGTATCAAAATATTCTTAGTAAACTAAAGTTTGGTAAAGTTTTTATATATCTCGTTTTGCATTTAATACATTTTATCACTAACTTGGCCCACTTACATAAAAACATAATACATAAACATGTCATTCCTTTCAGACAACATGAATGCTCTATACATGAGTTAAATATCTTCGGTTAATCTACAATATTTGACATCGCTAAAAACATTCTTGGGTGATTTTAATAAAGATGTAATATTGCTAAAGAACATATCAACTTCAACAAAAATTAAAAACATAAATTATATTCACTCTATTATAGACGTAAGCAGCTAAAAAGACGGAGCAATGAACTAAAAGTGATTTATTTTCCTTTATTGTGGTCTTTGTCATCCTTGCAGCTTTTATCTTATTCCTATATTATAGGATGCAATTAAATAATATCTTACTGAAGCAAGACAATAAAAAGTATAGAGTCGCATGTGCAGTTTACTCCCATCATAACATACTAATATTCAAATTTCATTGCATGCCACATTTACAATGTGATAACCGAAGTTTCTCAATCTATGCTCCTAAGGTGAAGTTTAATTGGAGCTGTGAAGTAAGGATCAATTGTCCTATAGATAAGGCAACAACATTACAAAGCGATATTCTAGTATGATAAAAATCATATGAATATATAGATGCAAAGAATATATAGAAAAAAGAGATCGAAGAAAGCCTTATTTATTTCCTAATCACTAATTTCTACTACATTACTATACCAGGTTATTTGGGATGAGATTGGTGAACCAAATACAGATAGAGAGAGAATGATTGTAACAACCCGCATATTTTACGATTGAATATTCAAATATTTTATTTAAAGTAATTCATCGTTAATCGGATTAGTGTCTGAAAAGCTACTTTTTGCAAACATTCGAATTAAGACTCGAGACAACCCCCATTGAGTTCAAAATGACGTTTGCGATCTTTTTGAGTATAAACTTTGATATGTTTGGAGTTAGTGGAATTTTGCTACTTTTTCACTTAGGGTTTTGGTTTTGTTTCAGCCCATTAGACCCAAGCTTCACCCCTCTTCTCTTCATTACTTCATTTCTATTTCCTAATACTCAATATTTAGCAACAATGGAGAGAGAAATGGGAAATTAAAATTCCAAACCCTAGTTTCCATTTGCAAATCAAGTTCTAGCTCCAAATTTATAGAAGAAGTTGGTAAGCCCCCTCCTCCTCTTCTTCTTCTCCAACTCATTCTCTTACCAATTTTAGAAATTCCTAAACCTAATTTAGGAAATGTTTTTCTTTTAAGCTTAGATTCAAGCTCTTTAGGTTGGAATTGAAGAGTGATTGTTCTTGCCATTGCTCTATAGCTTCTTCTTCATAGTTTTGGGTTTAAAGGTGAGATTTTTATCTCACATCTAAGTCTATGATTATCTTTGATTGTTAGGTATGAATTCCTAATTCTTATTCATGTGCATTTGCTTTGATTTGGATTGGTTTTGTGAATATTCCAATTTTTGGTGTTTTGAAGTCCAACCTTTAAAAATCATAGCTTTGGTGTTTGATCATGCTTTTGGTGATGCATCGAAGAGCCTATAGGGCCGGGTTGCCGATTGGCATAAATCCCTAGCACCATTGCTCATTCGGTCACGAATTGGATGTAATTGCACATCAATTATAGGCTAGAAAACTGCCTAAGCACCAGTTAGTCGACTGGCCTTTGCATCCAGTCGACTTGCTGTAGCTAATAAGCATTTCAAAGGCTGTCTACAGAGGCTTGGGGGCTCCGTTTTCTACAGTCAGTCGACTTAATCTCTGAGTCCAGTCGACTGACCTGCATCCCGTGGGTTTTCTGGGGCTGTGTTCAGTCGACTGAACTCAGTGAGCCAGTCGACTGACCGGCTTCTATTTGCCTATCATGCCTATTTTCGCCTACTTTTGCTTGGTTACCAAATTTAATCGATTTGTGTGATTCCCATTTGTGGTTATCATTTATTATCAACTTTGATGACATTTTCTTTGGGATTTTTGGAACATCCACCTTGATGGATTCGATATCGATTTCTTTGGATTCAATTCACGCCTTCGTATGTGAATTTTGGTGATTGATTGTTTCTGCAATCATTTTTGTGATTTATCACTTTAAAATATAAAGGTTTTCAATACTAGTAGTAAATATCAAAACTCTTTCATCAAAACGATTTCAACACTATTTTATTACAAAGCTCGTTTCTTAAACCATTTTCCAACCTACTAGTATATATACAAACCTTTATCTCACTCGTATGAGAAATCTAATTAAACGACTTAGTAAAACAAGTGGTATAAAACGCTTGCGTTCACTTCGTCGGTTAATTCTTGGACTTGTCCGGTTGAATCTTTTGTGACAATTTTCGAGTGGAGATCTACAATTTGTTTGTAAATATTTAAGTTAAGCTAGTGGTTATGGGACATGAAGCTAAGCTTATATATTTACTAGCTTAGTGTAATTGACACTTCTTGATGATTGATGATGATTATTTTTGTGATCTAGACTAGCGATATGCTATGTTTCTTTGTCCGCGTAGGGGACGGTACCTCGTTTTATTGAGTTTCGTCTCATTTCTTTTATAGGCCAACGACCTATGTATTATTTGGAGTTTCGACTCAATTTTTATGGGCTAGCGACCCATATTCTTTTATGGAGTTCGGTTCATCGGACGTACTTTTGTACTACGTCGTTGTTCCGGCTTATCAGGATCAACGGGCGTACCATTGAACTACGTCGTTGTTTCGAATTATTCGAGTTTCAGGTTCCTCGGGCATACCGATATTGTACTACGTCGTTGCACTGGATCTATGGTTAGCGACCATGGGATAGCGTCCCGTTTGTGATACACGTGTTGGTGAACTTTCATGCTCCCATTTTGTGATAGGCCTCCCCCTTTTTGTGATTTCTGGATTTCTATTGACGATTTCTAGAATTTGTGTTTCACCAATTTTTGTGGTTTCATTGATAAGTTCTGTCAATATTTATGCACTGGTGAATTTGTGTGTCATTTACTTTTGTGATTGGCATTGATACAATTGTCAATATTTATGGTTTGGTAAATGAAATAGAGAGCATGACAATCCTTTTTATCTTTGAGAAGATTCTTGTGATATTGATTAATCTCTTGTTGATTTTCAATTACATGCTTATCACCGTATGACATTATGGTTATTATACGTTTTTGTCATATCTCTTATTCTATATCTTTTCATCTGATATTTATAGTTAGACTGATCCGTTTATTATTTTCTTATTAAATAATCCTCGGGTCAGACCGAAATGTTGCAGGTGCTTCTGCTTGACTCCTCATCTGGGAGTATTATCTGACTTTTGGCTAACTACTTAGATAGTAGTTTTTGGTTGTATACATTTGAGATATAGACTCATTGATGTATACTTATTCTTTTGTAAAGCGCTTGTAACCATCCTTTTGTGATATTGTGGATCTTTTTGACCACTACTCTGATGTACACTTTCATGTGTTATATATTCATATCTATTTCCGCCTTTGTGATATGAATTATCAGTGACTGATTTGTGTTATGTTTATTTCTATATTTGTTTCCGAAGCCCACATAGCCACTGTGTAGTAGCTTTGAGTTTGTATCGTTATGTCGGACTTTATACTATCTGACATATCTGTACTCGCACAAAGCAGTTACATGGATGGTCGTTCCTCAACAGGCTTATTCTCTGTGCTAGTTGACCGCATTACCCTGTAGTGTCCTTGGCTAGCGTGGGTATAGAGGTGGGGCGTCATAGCTTGGTATCAAAGCCAAACTTCGAAACAATGTAGAATAATTTAACAAGGATCATCGTCCTAAGTCCATCCTAGGAGTCATGCCTTAGGATTTAATTCGAGTCTTCGTACCGTCTTATCCTATTTTCTTTTGTGATTCCTTGTTTTATCAATCATTATTGTTTGATGTTCATTTTGTGAATAACCTTCTTTCTTTCTTAAAGAAGATAAATGGTTAGGCCAGGCCGTCCCAGCGCTGGTCAATCTAGTGCTACTCCCCAGGATGGAGTATTTATGTCCGCACAACAGCTTCTTGATCTTGTAAAGAATGCTCAAGGTGCCGGACCCATTCCAGAGCCTATGCACCCCAAGTCTGGATTTTCACGTTTGTGCAGTGACTATACCAACTTGGGTGGGAACCCATTTAAGGGTTCCGAAAGCGTCATTCAAGTCCAAGGTTGGCTCAAAACATGCGATCGCATCTTTACTCGCATGAATCTAATTGATCTTCACCGTGTCTAAGTGGCTTCAAGTATGCTCCAAGATAGAGCATTAGACTGGTACGAGCTTCTTATTTCTGAAATTATTGAAGCGGATCTTACTTGGGAGAAATTCCTGGAACGATTCGAGTTAAAATTTGTGCCAGAAGCTGAGAAGGTGACATTGGCTCGTCGTTTCATAGACCTTGTTCAAGGTGAATCCTCCATGGCAGACTATGTCGCATCATTCGAGTCACTTTCTAAATACGGGGTCGAATATATAAACACCCCATTGAAGAAGAACCAAAGGTTTGTCTATGGCTTGAACAAAAATCTCAAGAAGCCATTACTTCTAAAGTTAGAAGTTTCTTTTGATCAACTTGTTGATATCGGTTTTCGACTTGAAGAGGCAGATAAAGAAAGTGATGTTGAAGTTGTGGGTGCCAAGCCAAACTTGAACAACAACAAGAAAAGGCCTATTAAATTCAAAGGCCCTAATCTCAACAAGAAAGGAAAATGAGTAGCTTCTGTAGCAAAGACTCCTACCCCTAGTAGTAGGCAATGATACAATTGTGGTTCTAAAGACCATTATGCCAATAGATGTCCGAAACCTCTCTTTTGTCGCTATTGCAAAAGTTCGGGTCATCTTTTATCTGCATGTCCCAACTTCAAGGCAAGAAGGAGGGAAAGTTAAATGTTGCACAATCCCCTAGCAAAACTTCTCGTGGTCAAGGTATTTCTCATCCTATCCTTGATGGCATTATTTTATTTCATGATCAACCTATTCGAGTTCTTTTTGATACGGGTGCGTACCATTCTTTTATATCAAAAGAACTAGTCGATACTTTTTCTTTAAGTGTTGTTGCTTTAATGACTTCTTTAAGAATTGTGAATCCGGTTGGTGGATCCGCAACAATTAGTTTGCTTTGTAAAGATGTCGAGATTATTTTGTGTGATTTTTCTTTCCGAGCCGATTTGCATGTTATAAGCTACTTAGGCTTTGGAATGATTTTGGGAATGGATTGGCTTAACCGCTATGAAGCTCAAATCCTATGTCCCGAGAGGACTATTCATCTTCGACATCCTCAATCTGTTAAGCAGATTTCTATTGATCTTAAAGATTCGAATTCCAACTTGGCTGCATCTTTATATTCTTTAAATCCTCATGATGACGATAATGATGATGAGGAAGATGTCATTTCTCTTATTCACGTTGTTCATGAATTTTCCGACATATTTGAGCCCATTTTAGGATTACCTCCTAAGCGAGCAATTGAATTCAAAATTAATCTAATTTCTGGAGCTCAACCTATCACTCGTCCTCCTTATCGTATGTCCAATAAAGAAAATGAGAAGATGCGCAAACAATTATCCAAATTGGAGACGAAGCAATTTATTCGTTCTAGTTCGTCTCCTTGGGGAGCTTCTGCTATTTTTGTGAAGAAATCCGATGGTACACTTAGGCTTTGCGTTGACTACCGCAAGCTTAATGATCTTACTATCAAGAATAAATATCCTTTACCTCGGATTGATGATCTATTCGATCAACTTAGTGGTGCTAGAGTCTTTTCACAATTAGACTTAGCAACCGGTTTTCATCAGCTTCGTATTGCAGAGGATAGCATTCCTTTGACATCGTTCCATACACGTTATGGATCTTACGAATGGCTTGTTATACCATTTGGGTTAACGAATGCTCCGGCTTATTTCGTTGACCTTATGAATAGAGTTTTCAAAGACTTCCTCGATCGATTTGTTCTCATCTTTATGATGATATTCTTGTGTATTCTAAAACCGAGGAGGAGCATGAAAAGCATCTTCAGATTGTGTTGGAAATACTTAGGGGCAATTAATTGAAAGCAAAATTTTCTAAATGCCACTTTTGGCAATCTCGTGTGAAGTTTCTTGGTCATATTATTTCCGAATCCGGAATTTCCGTGGATCCTTCAAAGATTGAAGCGATTCAAAATTGGAAGAGATTGGAGAGTGTGACAGAGATCCATAGTTTTCTTGGATTGGCAGGTTATTACCGTCGTTTCATAAAAGACATTTCCAAAATTTCCGTGCCTCTTACTAGTTTGACAAAGAAGGGAGTTAAATATAGTTGGTCGGACGATTATGAAGCTTCTTTCCAGAAATTAAAAGAACTCCTTTCCGATGCTCCTATTCTTGTTATTCCCGAGGGGAATAGAGATTTTGTTGTTTATACCGATGCTAGTCGTGTTGGTTTGGGAGCCGTTCTCATGCAAGGAGAACGTGTTATTGCTTATGCTTCTAGGAAATTGAAGCCAGCCGAGACTAGATATGCCACTCATGATTTAGAGCTCGCGACTATTGTTTTCCCTCTTAAAATTTAACGTCATTATCTTTTGGGAGAGAAATTTGTTCTCTATACCGATCATAAATCTTTGAAGTATTTATTTTCTCAAAAGGAACTTAATTTGCGTCAACAACGTTGGCTCGAGTTCCTTGCATCTTATGATCTTGACATTCTTTATACTCTCGGAAAGGTAAATCGTGTTGCCGACGCCCTTAGCAAGCTACAAGCGGTTGTTTCCATGATGATATCTGAATGGATTGATCTCATAATTTTATCCACTTTTGAGATTCGAGATCGTGAGTCCGATTTATGTTCATCTTTGGCTTTATGTAGCCTTGAGGCTCATCCTTCTCTCTTAGACCGCATTCTTGAAGCTCAAAAGCTAGATCCCGAATTGGCTCTTCTTAGCCAAAGTTGTAGGGATAAAATTGGTATTGAAAGTTTGAAAGACTTTAATATTGATTCTCGCGGCGGTATCCAAAAAATTTGGTAGACTTATCGTGCCAAATATTAATGATCTTCGTAAAGACATTTTAGAAGATTCTCATCATTGTAAATTTACCATTCATCCCGGTAATAGTAAAATGTATACGGATATGAAGTGACTTTATTATTGGGATGGAATGAAATCTGATATTGCTAACTTTGTTAAGCGTTGCATGACTTGCCAACTTGTCAAGGCCGAGCATCAAGGACACGGTGGGTTATTGCAACCTTTAGAGATTCCAATTTGGAAGTGGGATCAAATTTCCATGGATTTTATAGACGGCTTTCCCCGTTCTCGTTTGGGTCATGATAGTTTATGGGTGATTGTTGATAGACTTACTAAATATGCCCATTTTATTCCCGTTCGGTCTAACCGAGCCGTTCCTCTTTTGGCCAAATTCTTTATCAAAGAAATTGTTAAATTGCATGGAGTTCCTACTTGTTTTGTTAGTGATCGTGATCCATTGTTTACTAGTGGATTTTGGAAGAGTCTTCAAAAAGCTTTGGGAATGAAGCTTAATTTTACACCGCTTATCATCCTCAACCCGATGGACAAATCGAGTGTGTGAATCAAACTCTTGAAGATCTTCTTCTTACATATGTTATTGATTTTGGTGGAAGTTGGGAAGATCATATTTCTCTTGTTGAGTTTTCCTCTAATAATAGCTTCCAATCTAGTATTGTTATGGCACCTTTCGAGGCACTCTATGGAAGGCAATGCCGATCTCCTTCTTGTTGGCTTAAGGCCGGTGAGAAGCTGGTTTTAGGTCAAGATTTTATTCGTGATTCCACAGAAAAAATTGACCTTATTCGTCATAGGATGAAAGAAGCTCAAAGTAGGAAAAAATCCTATGCCGATAACCGAAGAAGGAAATTAGAATTTTCTGTGGAAGATTTTATGTTTGTTTGTGTTTCACCTATGAAGGGTGTTGTACGTTTCAGTCGATCGGGAAAGTTAGCACCTCGATATATTGGTCCATTTCCCATCACCTAACGTATTGGTTCCGTGGCTTATCACCATTCATTCCCGGCTCAGTTTTCTGCTATTTATGACGTGTTTCACGTTTCTCAACTACGGAAATGCCTTCGAGATTTTGATTCTATTTTTGAGCCCGGTATTGTAGAAGAAATTGAGGTTTCACCTAATTTGACTTATGAGCAACATCATATTCGTATCATTGCTTCGGAAGTAAAACTCCTTCGAAATAAAGATGTTCCTCTTGTGAAAGTTCAATGGTCCTCAAATCCTAGGGATTGCTCTTGGGAATCCAGAGAGTTCGTCGAGCGAACACATCCGGACTTACTTTATCGTGCTCTTTGAGTGAGCTTCTTATTCCAAATTTCTTCTTTTGTGTTGATATGCTTTTATGGTTGTTACTTTTTGGTTCATTTATTCCTTATGATTGCGAGGACGCAATTTCTTTAAGGAGCGGAGTCTGTAACAACCCGCATATTTTACGATTGAATATTTAAATATTTTATTTAAAATATTTCATCGTTAATCAGATTAGTGTCCGAAAAGCTACTTTTTGCAAACAGTCGAATTAGGACTCGAGACCACCCCTATTGAGTTCAAAATGACGTTTGCGACCTTTTTGAGTATAAACTTTGATATGTTTGGAGTTAGTGGAATTTTTCTACTTTTTCACTTAGGGTATAGGTTTTGTTTCAGCCCATTAAACCCAAGCTTCGCCCCTCTTCTCTTCATTACTTCATTTCTATTTCCTAATACTCAAGCTTTAGCAACAATGGAGAGAGGGACGGGAAATTAAAACTCCAAGTCCTAGTTTCCATTTGCAAATCAAGTTCTAGCTCCAAATTTATAGAAAAAGCTTTGGTAAGCCTCCTCCTCTTCTTCTCCAATTCATTCTCTTACCAATTTCAGAAATTCCTAAACCTAATTTAGAAAATGTTTTTCTTTTAAGCTTAGATTCAAGCTCTTTAGGTTGGAATTGAAGAGTGATTGTTCTTGCCATTTCTCTATAGCTTCTTCTTCATAGTTAGGGTTTAAAGGTGAGATTTTTATCTCAAATCTAAGTCTATGATTATCTTTGATTGTTAGGTATGAATTCTTAACTCTTATTCATGTGCATTTGCTTTGATTTGGATTGGTTTTGTGAATATTTCAATTTTTGGTGTTTTGAAGTCCAACCTTTAAAAATCATAGCGTTGGTGTTTGATCATGCTTTTGGTGATGCATCGAAGAGCCTATAAGGCCGGGTTGCCGATTGGCATAAATCCCTAGCACCATTGCTCATTCGGTCGCGAATTGGATGTAATTGCACATCAATTATAGGCTAGAAAACTGCCTAAGCACCAGTCAGTCGACTGACCTTTGCATCCAGTCGACTGGCTGTAGCTAATAAGCATTACAAAGGCTGTCTACAGAGGCTTGGGGGCTCTGTTTTCTGCAGTCAGTCGACTGACTCTCTGAGTCCATTCGATTGACCTGCATGCCGTGGGTTTTCTGGGACTGTGTTCAGTCGACTGAACTCAGTGAGCCAGTCAACTGACCTGCTCCTATTTGCCTATCATGCCTATTTTCGCCTACTTTTGCTTGGTTTCCAAATTTAATCGATTTGTGTGATTTCCATTTGTGGTTATCATTTATTATCAACTTTGATGACATTTTCTTTGGGATTTTTGGAACATCCACCTTTATGGATTCGATATCGATTTCTTTGGATTCAATTCACGCCTTCGTATGTGAATTTTGGTGATCGATTGTTTCTACAATCATTTTTGTGATTTTTCACTTTAAAATATAAAGGTTTTCAATACTAGTAGTAAATATCAAAACTCTTTTATCAAAACGATTTCAACACTATTTTATTACAAATCTCGTTTCTTAAACCGTTTTCCAATCTACTAGTATATATACAAACCTTTATCTCACTCGTATGAGAAATCTAATTAAACGACTTAGTAAAACAAGTGGTATGAAACGCTTGCCTTCACTTCGTCGGTTAATTCTTGTACTTGTCCGGTTGAATCTCTTGTGACAATTTTCGAGTGGAGATCTACAATTTGTTCGTAAATATTTAACTTAAGCTAGTGATTATGGGACATGAAGCTAAGCTCATATATTTACTAGCTTAGTGTAATTGACACTTCTTGATGATTGATGATGATCATTTTTGTGATTTAGACTAGCGATATGCTATGTTTCTTTGTCCACGTAGGGGACGGTACCTCGTTTTATTGAGTTTCGTCTCATTTCTTTTATAGGCTAACGATCTATGTATTATTTGGAGTTCCGACTCAATTTTTGTGGGCTAGTGACCCATATTCTTTTATGGAGTTCGGTTCATTGGACGTACCTTTGTACTACGTCGTTGTTCCGGCTTATCATGATTAACGGGCGTACCGTTGTACTACGTCATTGTTTCGAATTATTCGAGTTTCAGGTTCCTCGGGCGTACCGATATTGTACTACGTCGTTGCACCGACTCTATGGTTAGAGACCATGGGATAGCGTACCGTTTTGTGATACACGTGTTGGTGAGCTTTCATGCTCCCATTTTGTGATAGGCCTCCCCCTTTTTGTGATTTTTGGATTTCTATTGACGATTTCTAGAATTTGTGTTTCACCAATTTTTGTGGTTTCATTGATAAGTTCTATCAATATTTGTGAATTGGTGAATTTTTTTTGTCATTTACTCTTGTGATTGGCATTGATATAGTTGTCAATATTTATGGTTTGGTAAATGAAATAGAGAGCATGACAATCCTTTTTATCTTTGAGAAGATTCTTGTGATATTGATTAATCTCTTGTTGATTTTCAATTACATACTTATCACCATATGACATTATGGTTATTATATATTTTTGTCATATCTCTTATTCTATATCTTTTCATCTGATATTTATAGTTAGACTGATCCGTTTATATTTTCTTATTAAATAATACTCGGGCCAGACCGAGATGTTGCAGGTGCTTCTGCTTGACTCCTCATTTGGGCGTATTATCTGACTTTTGGCTAACTACTTAGATAGTAGTTTTTGGTTGTATACATTTGATATATAGACTCATTGATGTATACTTATTCTTTTGTGAAGCGCTTGTAACCATCCTTTTATGACATTGTGGATCTTTTTGACAACTACTCTGATGTACACTTTCATGTGTTATATATTCATATCTATTTCCGCCTTTGTGATATGAATTATCTGTGACTGATTTTGTTATGTCTATTTCTATATTTGTTTCCGAAGCCCACATAGCCACTGTGTAGTAGCTTTGAGTTTGTATCGTTATGCCGGACTTTATACTATCTGATATATCGGAACTCGCACAAAGCAGTTACACGGATGGTCGCTCCTCAACAGCCTTATTCTCTGCGCTAGTTGACCGCATTACCCCGTAGTGTCCTTGGCTAGCGTGGGTGTAGCTGTGATGCCCCACCTCTGTACCCACGCTAGCCAAGGACACTACAGGGTAATGCCGTCAACTAACACGGAGAATAAGGCTGGTTGGGAGCGACCATCTATAGTCTTGCTCTAACTATCTATTGAATACATCGACAATAGACATATCAAGCAGGTCGACATATCCAATGAATACTTAAAACAAAACCATAGGTGGTTGGAGGATCTATCAGAATAGAATATAACAACTCAAATGTAATATACATCATAGAACAGTAGATCATCATATACACATATACAGATACATAACAGAGTTTACAAACTGATACACGTCATGTGGTATAGCAAACCACAATATACAGATGAATCCAAAAGAATACATATATCAAAGTTACAATAAAAAGGACTACACAAAAAGCTATGACAAAAAGGAACAAGCTGAATAGTCCATGCGGAAGAAAAATAGGCTAAGTCCAAAAGCACCTAACCTGAAACAACTCGGTCTGACCCGAGCATAAATACACGGGTCAGTCTAGCTAAACAAATCTGTTAGATAAACTGAACAACAATAATCTGCAAAGTCATAAAGTATAACAAATATCTCTACAAGAGATAACACAATCATCTAACAAAAGATGAATCATAACAGAACAAGCCTCATCTCATTGGCAATTCAAATAAACAAAGGATATGAATATCCCAAAACAAGCCAAAAAGGCAATAACAAATACCAATGAAGGTAACACAAGTTCCACAAGGTAACAGCGATATATCGTGCGGCTCAAAAAGACCAACACCGATGAGCGATACTTAGGGAATATACATATCAAGGAAACATCATAAAGTTTACACGTGCTCAGTACTGTATAAATAAGGATCCATGAACCCGAAGACTCCAAACCTAAATATCACTCGAGCCGCTCATAAAGACCTAACTCCGAAAGCGATATAATAGGGCAACAAACCCGAAGGCACAAACCCGAAGGTACAAACTCGAAGGCAACATACCCGAAGGCAACAAAACTAAAGGTGCAAACCCGAAGGCAACACACCCGAAGGCAACAAACCGCAGTGGTGAAGGTCCGAAGGCCCAGTACTGGACACCACTAACTGGCAGAATGTGTCACAACTCTTGAAAAGGAATCTGAAAAGTGGTAACATGAGTCCCATAACCACTCGTTCGCACTAAACGGTTTACTATCCGTTAGTTAATTTCACACTCAAAGCAGTACAAAGTTTACCTCATCTCATTGGCAAACCAGACCAAAAGGTCAAAACAATCAATCGAATAGGTCGGGGATTAATCGGAAAGATAAACGCATGGATTCATGGTCCGTGTTTTACCTAACCATTTAATCTCCTTTACATTTCGCTCGAAGTGCGAAATTGTGTGTGTGTTTTAAATAGGATTTATAAATTGGAGAAGCAAGCTTTTAATACAATTTAAAAGATTATTTTATAAAAACCCGTGGATTGAAATTAAAAAGGAATCATCAAAGTCAAAATAAATGATAATCATAAATAGGATCATCACGAATCGATTCAAATTGGAAATTCAATCCCAAAAGGCAAAGTGGGCTGAAAAAGCAAATTCAGTTGACTAAACAGAGATTTTCAGTTGACTGAATTCATGCTTGGAAAATTTTTGTTTCCAGGTTCAGTCGACTGAACAGAGAATTTTGTCAACTGAATCATGCCCGAAAACTTTCTGTTTCCAGGTTCAGTGGATTGAATAGAGAATTCAGTCGACTGAATCATGCCTGGGCTGTTTTCCAACCTATCCAAATAAAGAGCAAACTCTTCCAAAATGCAACCGGACGAACATTGGCTCTAAGGGTTTATGGCAATTGGCAACCCGACAGTGTATGTTCCTCGATGCATCACCAAAACATGATCAAAACATCAAAGTTAGGATTTCAAAGATTTGAACCCAAAACACTAAAAATTGGAATATTTACCAATTCATCCCAAACCAAAAGCAAATGCACATGAATAAGTGTTACGAATTCATACCTAACAACCAAAGATAATTATAGTCATAGACGTGAGATAAAAATCTCACCTTTAACCCAAAACAAAGAAGAAGAAGCCCAATCACAAGGAGAAGACCAACCAATCTCTACTTCAACCCAACAAGCTTCAATCTAAGATCAAAATAAGTATTTCCTAAGTTAGGTTGAAGAAGAAAAGAGTTGGAGAAGATGAAGAGAAGGCTTACCAATAGCTTCTCTTTGATTTTGGAGCAAGAATTCAAGTTTGCAAACAAGAACTAGGGATTGGAATTTCTAATTCCTCTTCCTTTCCCTCTTTTTCAGTTTTAACTTGAGTTTAGAAGTGAAAATGAGTGAATGGGGAAGAGAGGGACTGAGTTAGGTTATTTAGTTAGCAAATGGGCTAAAACCAAACCCAAAACCCAATTAGAAAAAGTCGCAAAATTCAACTTACTCCAAACATATCAAAGTTTATACTCAGAAAGATCGCAAACACCATTTTGAACTCAATGGAGGTGGTATCGAGCCCTAATTCGGTCGTTTGCAAAAAGTAGCTTTTCGAAACCAAAAATCCGACTAACGACGCTATATTTAAATAAAACATTTAAATATAAAATCGTTAAATATATGGGTTGTTACAGATCTCCCCACCTTACAAAATTGAGTCCTCGCAATTCCCAGAGGCGATATTTGTAACAACTACATACATACATCATCCCAAAAAGAAAAGGAAATAAGCTTGAGATGAAAAGATATTATCACTGTTGCCAAGAAAAGATAGAAAACCCGGATAAGATCGCTCGATAAACTCTCTGGTTTCCCAAGTACAGTCGTTGGGGTTAGCGGACCATTGAACTTTAACGAGTGGCACGTCCTTATTCCGAAGGTGTCGCACCTCCATGTCTAGCACACGAATAGGCTGCTGTACAATAGATAAGTCCGGTGAGATCTCAAGCTCTAACAAATCAGGAGAATCGATCACAGAATCCGACTCCCGAAGACACTTCTGAAGTTGAGAGGTGTGAAACACGTCATGAATGCCAGATAAATGAGCAGGAAGTGAAACTCTATAACCCGCAGGGCCAATACGTTCAGTAATAGAAAATGGTCTTATAAAGCGAGGAGCCAATTTCCCAGTCGTACTGAAATGCATAACCCCCTTCAAAGGAGAAACACGAATAAAGACAAGATCACCAATCGAGAATTCGAGAGGCTTCCTACGGTTGTCCGCGTAGGATTTCTGGCGGCTCTGTGCCTCTTTCATTCTCAAATGAATAAGATCAATCTTCTCGGAAGAGTCACGAACAAAATCTGGACCAAGAATAAGCTTCTCCCCAGATTCCAACCAACAAGAAGGTGATCGACATGGCCTTCTGCTTCGAAAGGAGCCATACCAATACTAGATTGAAAACTATTGTTGTAGGAGAACTCTACAAGAGGTAGGTGATCCTCCCAACTACCACCAAAATCAAAAATACAAATACGGAGGAGATCTTCCAAGATACGATTCACCCGTTCAGTCTGTCCGTCAGACTGCGGATGATAAGCTGTGCTAAAATTAAGCTTTGTTCCCCAAGCTTGCTGAAGACTCTGCCAAAAATGACTCCTGAATAAAGGATCACGGTCACTCACAATAGAACTAGGAACACCGTGAAGTCTCACGATTTCCTTGACATACAACTTTGCCAAATGTGAAGCAGTCCTATTAGACTTAATAGGAACAAAATGAGCAGATTTAGTGAGGCGATCAACAATAACCCAGATGCCAGAATGGCCTGATCTCGAATGAGGTAGGCCGTCAATGAAATCCATAGAAATCTGATCCCATTTCCACAATGAAATCTCTAGAGGCTGAAGAAGACCCGAAGGATGCTGATGTTCGGCCTTAATACGCTGACAAGTTATGCAATTACTCACATAACTCGCCACATCGCGCTTCATGCCTTCCCAATAATAAAGATGACGCATATCGGCATACATCATACTACTACCAGGATGAATGGTATACTTAGAACGGTGATAATCATCAAGAATGTCATTCCTAAGCGCAAAATCAGAAGGCAAAAAAAGACGGTTCTTCTTGCGAAGACACCCATGAGAATCAATGCTGAAATCCCGCAACGCCTCATCATAGGATCCAGACTTACAAAGCTGAATAAGATGCAACAAATCAGGATCACGCCGCTGAGCATCGGCAATACGATCAAATAAAATGGGTCGAGCTCCCAAACTAAATAATAGAATAGGTGTATCAGAAGATGAACCTCGATCACGAATTTCACAAAAAGATAGAGTCTCAAGAATATCCCATTTGGCAAGCATCATAGAAACAACAGCCGAATGTTTGCGACTAAGTGCATCAGCAACACTATTACCCTTTCCAGGGGTATACTAGATATCAAAGTCATAGAAAGCAAGAAACTTGAGCCAACGCTGTTGTCTCATATTGAGTTCCTTCTGAGTGAACAAATACTTCAAGAATTTATGATCGGTATAGAGAATGAAGCGCTCGCCCAATAAATAGTGTCGCCAAATCTTCAAGGCAAAGACAATGGCGGCTAACTCAAGATCATGAGTGGCATAGCGAACTTCATTCGGACGCAGTTGCTTAGAAGCATAAGCAACTACCCGATCCTTCTGCATAAGAACAGCACCGAGACCACTACCACACGCATCGGTGTAGACAACAAGATCATGATTCCCCTCGGGAACCACCAAAATAGGAGCATTAGTGAGAAGTTCCTTTAACGACAGAAATGAAGCTTCACACTTGTCGGACCAAATATAACGAATGCCTTTCCGAGTAAGGCTGGTGGGAGGAAGCACAACATGGGAAAAATCCTTAATGAACCGACGGTAATAACCCGCCAATCCAAGGATACTACGAATCTCATGCACATGCTCGGGCCTCTTCCAATTCTGCATGGCCTTGATCTTTGAGGGATCGACAGAAATGCCATCGGAAGATACAACATGGCCTAAGAACTTAATCTTATTCTCCCAAAAGTGGCATTTGGAGAATTTGGCTCTAAGTTGATGATGACGGAGGGTACTCAAGACAATTCTCAAGTGATTAGCATGCTCAACTTCAGACTTAGAATAAATAAGGATATCATCAATGAACATAAGGACAAACTTATCGAGATATTCCCGGAATACTCGATTCATAAGATCGACAAAGAAAGCAGGATCATTCGTCAAACCGAACGGCATAACGAGCCACTCAAAAGAACCATAACGAGTGCGGAAAGCGGTATTCTATCCTCCGTGACTCGCAACTGATGAAAACCCGTGGCAAGGTCAAGCTGAGAAAAGACCTTAGCACCACTCAATAGATCGAACATATCATCGATCCTAGGCAATGGATACCTATTCCTGATGGTTAACTCGTTAAGCTTGCGATAGTCAATGCAAAGCCTAAGAGTTCCATCAGACTTCTTCACAAAGACGACCGCGGATCCCCACGGAGAAAAACTGGACTGAATCAACTGCTTGGACTCAAGCTCTAAAAGCTGCTTCTTGAGTTCCTCATTTTCCTTCGTAGACATCCTCGTGGGAGGACGACTAACTGGTTGCGCGCCTGGAATGAGATCAATGCGGAACTCAATTGCTCGCTTGGGTGGCAAACCCGAAACAGGCTCAAAAACATCAGAAAAGTCACAAGCAACAGGAATACGAGATATATCATCATCATCTCGCGAAGCAAGAGAATGTAAAGCCATTTCGGAATTATCCACATTCCAATGAACAAGTAATAGCTGAGTAGGCGAATCCGGATGTCGAAGATACAAAATTCTTTCCGAACAAATAATCCTGGCATCATATCTCACTAGCCAGTCCATTCTCAAAATCATATCAAATCCCAGACAAGAAATAACGTGCAGATTCGCACGAAAGGAAAAGCCCTATAAAACAATCTCAACATCATCACAAAGCATACTAAGGGTCGCGGATCCCCCAATAGGATTTGCAATCCTTAAAGAAGTAACCAAACAAGAAACATCCAAAGATAAATAATCAACGAGCTTTTTCGATATGAAAGAATGTGATGCACCCGTATCGAAAAGAACTCGAATACTATGATCATGAAATAAAGTAGAAGCTTCCAAAATAGATGGAGATATACCTTTGGGCTGAGAAGGACCTTTAGAAGCCTTAGCAGCATAAAGCTTGCCAGACTTGGCACCACCAGGAATAGTAGAGCAGGTGGAAACATGATGACCTTCCTTCTTGCAATAACGGCAGAAGAAAGGCCTAGAGCAAGCTCGAATCATATGATCAAGAGAACCACAATTGAAACACTTCCGAATGAAAGGTGTTCCAGAAGACTGAGGCTGAGAGCTAGAATTACCAGTCTTCTTCTTCTTAGAAGGAAAAGACCTGGACTTCTGAAATGGAAACTGCTTCTTGTTGGGGTTCTTGGAAACCTCAACATCATCACCACTATCACACTCCTTCTCGACGGTTTCAAGATTAAGTGCAGAATCTACCAACTCCTCAAAAGAAAGCTTAAGCTGGAGCAACAAAGACTTCTTAAGATATTTCTTAAGACCAGAGACAAACTTCAAATTCTTCTTATAAGAAGTGCTAATAAATTCAAGACCATACTGAGATAAAGCCTCGAATGATGCAACATACTCAGAAAT
The DNA here is from genome assembly GCA_030765085.1 of Allium cepa. Taxonomy (NCBI): domain Eukaryota; kingdom Viridiplantae; phylum Streptophyta; class Magnoliopsida; order Asparagales; family Amaryllidaceae; genus Allium; species Allium cepa. Next base: position 232,326,479 of record CM060938.1, read on the forward strand.
AGAAGATTTCCCTTGCTTCAACTCAAGGAAGCGACGGGTCAATAAAACTTTTTCAGATTCAGGAACGAACTTGAGTTCGAATCGTCCCCGAAACTGAGTCCAAGAAAGAGTAGACTCATCAATTTCGGCTACAAGAAGCTCATACCAATCAAGAGCACGCTCTTGTAATAAGCTAGAAGTTACAAGAACTCTATCATGGTTAGAAAGATCCATGCAGAGAAGATATGCTCGCACGTGCGAAGCCAATCTTGGACTTCAAGAACAGACTCGGAGCCCTTAAACGGCTTTCCTCCAAGATGAGAAAAACCTCTGTACTGACGTGCAAAGGCAGACTTGCGAGGTGAAGATACTCGAGGAGGAACTGGAGGCTGAGTGCTCCTAAACAATTCCAAAAACTGATCAGCAGACATATAAACGCCATCCGGATGTGAGCCACTGGATTGCCCAGCATCTGAACGTCGTCCTCTGCCTCTTCTAACCATACGCTGAAAGTTAAGATAAAAACAAGATCAATCACAAGGTAGATGTCATTAATTCAAATGTGGAATACTACGGAACAAAATGCATTCCTAGACGTATTCCCACATTCTATCTACCACCAAGTCATGGAAGGGATAGAGGCAAGATGATTCAAAGATTGTATCACTTATTAAACTTTGATGTATCGTAATATGTGCATCTATTCCGTGTTTATCATATTTTGTTCTGAACTCAGCTCTGATACCAAGCTGTGACGCCCACCTCTATACCCATGCTAGCCAAGGACACTACGGGGTAATGCCGTCAACTAATACGGAGAATAAGGCTGGTTGGGAGCGACCATCTATAGCCTTGCTCTTACTATCTATTGAATACATCGACAATAGACATACCAAGCAGGTCGGCATATCCAATGAATACTTAAAACAAAACCATAGGTGGTTGTAGGATCTATCAGAACAGAATATAACAACTCAAATGTAATATACATCACAGAACAGTAGATCATCATATACACATATACAGATACATAACAGAGTTTACAAACTGATACACGTCAAGTGGTATAGCAAATCACAATATACAGACGAATCCAAAAGAATACATATATCATAGTTACAATAAAAAGGACTACACAAAAAGCTATGAATAAAAGGAACAAGCTGAATAGTCCATGCGGAAGCAAAATAGGCTAAGTCCAAAAGCACCTAACCTGAAACAACTCGGTCTGACCCGAGTATAAATACACGGGTCAGTCTAGCTAAACAAATCAGTTAGATAAACTGGACAACAATAACCTGCAAAAGTCATAGAGTATAACAAATATCTCTACAAGAGATAACACAATCATCTAACAAAAGATGAATCATAACAGAACAAGCCTCATCTCATTGGCAATTCAAATAAACAAAGGATATGAATATCGCAAAACAAGCCAAAAAGGCAATAACAAATATTTATAAAGGTAACACAAGTTCCACAAGGTAACAACGATATATCGTGCGGCTCAAAAAGACCAACAGCGAAGAGCGATACCTAGGGAATATACATATCAAGGAAACATCATAAAGTTTGCACGTGCTCGGTACTGTATAAACAAGGATCCATGAGCCCAAAGACTCCAAACCCAAATATCACTCGGGCGGCTCATAAAGACCTAACTCCGAAAGTGATACAATAAGGCAACAAACCCGAAGGCACAAACCCGAAGGTACAAACCCGAAGGCAACATATCCGAAGGCAACATACCCGAAGGCAACAAACCTGAAGGTGCAAACCCGAAGGCAACACACCCGAAGGCAACAAATCATAGTGGTGAAGGTCCGAAGGTCCAGTACTGGACACCACTAACTGGCAGAATGTGTCACAACTCTCGAAAAGGAATCCGAAAAGTGGTAACGTGAGTCCCATAACCACTCGTTCGCACTAAACGGTTTACTATCCGTTGGTTAATTTCACACTCAAAGCAGTACAAAGTCTACCTCATCTCATTGGTAAACCGGACCAAAAGGTCAAAACAATCGATCGAATAGGTCGGGGATTAATCGAAAAGATAAACGCATGGATTCATGGTCCGTGTTTTACCTAACCATTTAATATCCTTTCCATTTCGCTCGAAGTGTGAAATTGTGTGTGTGTTTGAAACAGGATTTATAAATTGGAGAAGCAAGCTTTTAATACAATTTAAAAGATTATTTTATAAAAACCCGTGGATTGAAATTAAAAAGGAATCATCAAAGTCAAAATAAATGATAATCACAAATAGGATCATCACGAATCGATTCAAATTGGAAATTCAATCCCAAAAGGCAAAGTGGGATGAAAAAGCAAATTCAGTTGACTAAACAGAGATTTTTAGTTGACTGAATTCATGCCTGGAAACTTTCTGTTTCCAGGTTCAGTCGACTGAACAGAGAATTCAGTCGACTGAATCATGCCTGGAAACTTTCTGTTTCCAGGTTCAGTCGACTGAACAGAGAATTCAGTCGACTGAATCATGCCTGGGCTGTTTTTCAACCTATCCAAATGAAGAGCAAACTCTTCCAAAATGCAACCGGACAAACATTGGCTCTAAGGGTTTATGCCAATTGGCAACCCGACACTATATGCTCCTCGATGCATCACCAAAACTTGATCAAAACATCAAAGTTAGGATTTCAAAGATTTGAACCCAAAACACTAAAAATTGGAATATTTAACAATTCATCCCGAACCAAAAGCAAATGCACATGAATAATTATTAGGAATTCATACCTAAAAACCAAAGATAATTATAGTCATAGATGTGAGATAAAAATCTCACCTTTAACCCAAAACAAAGAAGAAGAAGCCCAATCAAAAGGAGAAGACCAACCAATCTCTACTTCAACCCAACAAGCTTCAATCTAAGATCAAAATAAGTATTTCCTAAGTTAGGTTTAGGAAACTTTCTGAAATTGAAGAAGAAGAGAGTTGGAGAAGATGAAGAGAAGGTTACCAATAGCTTCACTTTGATTTTGGAGCAAGAATTCAAGTTTGCAAAGAAGAACTAGGGCTTGGAATTTCTAATTCCTCTTCCTTTCCTCCATTTTCAGTTTTAACTTGAGTTTAGAAGTGAAATGAGTGAATGGGGAAGAGAGGGACTGAGTTAGGTTATTTAGTTAGCAAATGGGCTGAACCCAAACCCAAAACCCAATTAGAAAAAGTAGCAAAATTCAACTTACTCCAAACATATCAAAGTTTATACTCAAAAAGATCTCAAACGCCATTTTGAACTCAATGGAGGTGGTATCGAGCCCCAATTCGGCCGTTTTCAAAAAGTAGCTTTTCGGACCCAAAAATCCGACTAACGATGCTATATTTAAATAAAACATTTAAATATAAAATCGTTAAATATGTGGGTTGTTACAATAGAGGTGGGGCGTCACAATGATACTTGAGTAAGAAAAAGAGGAATGCTTGGAAGCTTATAAAAGAAAAATTGACCAAGCTACCAAAACTAAAGAGCAAATGCGCCAAAAAATAGTCGATGTTATTGTGTAACTAGCCTCTTTACATTTCACGACAGAAGATGCGGGAATACATGTTGATCATTCAAATGGATATCCAAAGAACTTGAAAGCATATTTAGTAATGATTACCGCACGCTTAGAGCGCGTGACAATGGAAAGACGTGAGAGAACGCCAATAGAGACACCAGTTATTCTTAACGTTTATGACTTAACCTCAACTAATCGTTTATGCTACTGGGCAGGCCTTGGTGCATTTCATTCTGGAGTGGAAGGTAATTTTGCGCATTTTTTTTATATTTTTATTTTCGTTTATTATTGCATCTAACTAAGCCTAGTTCACGTTTCCTTTATATAGGAACTAGTTGAGTAGTTATGGGGCTTCTTATTTTATTATCGATATGATAACTGGTTTTGCATACACAATTTTTTATATATGAAATGTGACTAGAATATTGTTGTTGACATGTAACAAATAGTCATTTATTTAGCATAGAATTTACTAGATATTTACCTTAATAAAACTGCTACATTTTATAAATGTAAACTTAGGATGATTTATCAACCAAGTAAAGAGATGATATTTAATCATGGTTAATATGAATTTTTTATTGTTACTTAATAAAATATTGTAAAAAAATTGTTATTATTTTAAGTTATATTCTTAATGTTTGTATCTCAGTTCTTGTAGAAACTAGTTTTAAAGTGTAAATTCTTTCTATGATCATTCGAAATTAATATTGTTATAGATCCAACGTACCGCATAAGTTTCCTACAAAAGTGTTATTGACATTGGTTTATGTATATTATTACAATAGTTGTTCACATAGTCTTTAGTAGTACATTCGATTAGTCAGTTGGTTCATATCATGATTACATTGAATAACAATGCTTACATAAAAAGCAAAACTTAAGGGAAGAAGTACTTTCCTTTAAAATGCTTTGGTTTTCTTATTTGAAAAAAAAATCAAGGAAATTTCATTTATTTGAGTGACATTCAATAAATTAGTGTCTTATAGAGGATTTGCTACATTTGCTCACAGTTCATGGAGTAGAGTATTCGTTTGGGGCCGCTAATTTTCCATCATGTGGTGTATTTGAAGTAGAACCGAAAAAATTTCCGAACTACAAATTTAGGAAATCAATTGTGGTTGGAACAACTTCTTATGATCCACTCCAGTTACGCTTATTCATGGATGTTCTTTCTCACAACTACAGTGGTGATTCCTACAATCTATTTACAAAGAACTGTAACCATTTTAGGAAGGATGTTTGCTTCAAATTAACTGACAAATCAATTCCAAAATGGATCAATCGACTTGCTAAACATGGTTCATGTTGTTGTTGCGTTTAAATGGAAGACAGCCAGATAAGATGTAAGTTTTCTATTTTTTGTAAATATACATTTTTAGCCATGGAATGTTTGATATTTGTCTGTACATCCATTTATGTAAATTTATTATCGAACATTGATGTTATAGCTCTTTTTATTTGTGTTATCTTATTTGAGATGTGCATGGTGCTTTGGCGTTACGATACTTAATTTGTGTTGTTTATTAATATATCAAATCTATTGTATGTTTTAGAAGAATATTTTTCATTTTCTAATTGAATTTTATAATCCTTCTTACCAAATACTACGAAAGCTCCATATTGTTAGGGAATTGTCAAGACTATTTGTAATAGTTATTGAGTATTTCAGATGTGTAGAACCTTTAAAATATATGATAATGAACTAAGTCTTTTGGAAGATTATCTATAGTAGCCTAGTGCCAGTATCTCATATTTGTCTGACCTAAGAATTTCCTACAAATCTTAAATTTGTATTCAAAAATACCGTTGTAATAAATCTATTTACACTATCTGCCAAAGGTTATAATTTTTCTTTCCACAACTATTATTAACCAAAAATTTTAGAAAATAATTATTAAAACCAATATTTCACTAATAATAACTGTTATCATTCACATTACCTGAAACAACACGAATCATTTACTTCAAAAAAAATCCAAACAAGTTTAACTTTACACCACTTGTTAATTCATAACTCTATTAAAAACATAACGAAATCCATAACATATGTTAATAGGAGGACCGATACATATTGATCAAAAGAGATAAAGTCCTTGTCTCAAGCAAAAATCATCCCAACCGCCTGTCCAAAACTATAGATGTCTACAGTAAGTCTATGTAGAATGGCTTCAGGATCCACAACCGAATCGACCCAAACCTTTCAAACATCCGCTCCTAATGGTACATGGGTGCACTAAAATAGTTACTTAACAATAGAAATATATTTTATTAACAATATAAATATAATTTGTTATATTTACAAATTCATACACAAACTTAAAAAAAAGGGAAAAAAAGGGTGATAATAAAGACATGCCACTAAGTTTTATTAGGTTGACATAAGTAGTTTTGAGTATTTATTCCACATATATTGAAAGACTTCCATTTAATTCTCTTTGAACCATAATAATTAAATAGAAGTAGCAAGTTCTCTAAGACCCCTGCAAAGTGATGAAATTATGCTTTTAGATTAATATAAACTATAACTGGTAGCCTAGCAATCAATTTTCAAACATTGAGTGAATGCCTCCATCAAGCAATCTATCATGAATAGAGGCCAAATCAAAGCCAACATATTATTTAACGATTGATTAACATTTAAAATAAACATGTTATTTAACGAGTGATGTACATTTGAACAAAATGGAAGATTGTTATTGGTTTCCAAATTTTTGATGCCTGAATTACATATCTAAATACTATGCAGTGTAGTTTGCTGAAGTATGAACCTCTGAAATAAATAAGAATAAAAATTTCACCCAATTGTTGTCTGATTTAATTTTCCAACTTGTTGAAATGTAGATTCAAATTTGATATAACTTTCAAGCATCGTGCAAATGAATTATTTTGATTGTGACTAAAACAGGTGAAGATATTTGGTTTTAAATGGGATTAAAATAGCATAATTTTAGAATATTGATAACAATGTTCTAAGCGATAATGGCGATGAAAACAGGCACCATTTGTTTTTTTACATGTGACTATTCGGTTCAGGTGTGATAGTTGTGAAAATTATTAACTTCGCCATCCCCAAGTCATCTTTGATAGAAAAGAATCTACATCTAACTTATTGTTTTGTTATAATTTTGTTTAACATAAACCACCAATAAATTGTGTGCCGTTTTATAAGATACCAAGCATATTAACTGGCTTAAGCTGTCTCATATGCCTACATTATAAAACACACTATATAAACCGTATCCAAGAAAATGAAGGGACTTCCAAAAATTAGTGTATTCTAAATTCAAAGTTAAATAAACCTTGCATTTAAGAAAGGGTCAATCATTGCACTACACAATCCACTGTCATATTTCAAAGGAGTCTAATAGAATATTGCATGTAATTTTAACTACCACTTCAATTTATAAAATCAACCATATAACTCTAATGAAACCGTTTTAATTCGCCACACTGCAAGACGACCAAACCCATTTATTCATAGCCCAACAATGTTATGCGTAATAGCCGACCTATCATCAAGCTTAATTGCTTAACCCATAAAATTCCAAAATTACAATATCTACAGAAGAAAAATATCTACAAATCACACGATATTGAGGTTCCCATTGAAAGCAGCAACGCTTTATGATTAAAACATAAAAAATTCACTTAAAATTGGCCAACAAAAGAGACATTGATGGAGGTAACAAAATCTGTAAAAAAGAATATTGATCAGTGTGGATCAGAATGTTAGTTAGTAGATAATTCAAAAGTTAGGAAAATACATACTTTATAGGCTACAAAAAATAGTCCCAAATATTATTGCCTAAAATGATTCTAATTAGCAAACAGTAATGCTAATTAAGTAAAAGACATTTATACATCATTGTAAGTTGCTAAATTTTTATTAATTCTTAACCAAGAGCGAAAATTCATTACCTAGGTCATAGGACAACCTAATACTATTTAAACAAGCCTTTTGTCTTGTATGCTTTGGCCAATGTAATCGAAATTTGTTGCAAAACTATAAAAGGAAAATAATTTGCTTTCGCGAAAACAATTTGAGGCACTAATGCTAAAATGTTGTACGCTATTTTGTACTCCTTTACGCGTTAAAAGCTAGAAAGAACTACTAATATGCTCACAACAATGAAATGAGAACTCAAATATGATATATTATATTACTTAACTTTCGCATGAATAAAGTCTGTATGGTTTTAATTGTATGTTATTTTAAACTAATACAGGTGCTAATACTTAAAATAGCATGGTCACCAAATAAATGCACATGATGGATAAACACATAAAGGAAATGTGCATGGTTACCTAATAGCTGCTTTTGGAGCTAGCGGCATTAAGATCTTTGCTTGATCGACGGACGAAATGTGGAGATCGACGTGGAGAATCGGGTGGCAAGGGCATGGAAGAGCCTTAGCCTATGCTTTCCAGGCAGAGACCAACTTTGCTTCAAGCTTTCTAATTTGGCGTAATAATGGTTCGTAGTGGGTAAAGGCAAGTTGGCCGAGTCGTATGTGAGGTAGTCGATGGCGATGGTGGCAAGCCAGTTAGAGAACAAATGTTAAGGAATAAAAAGCACGAGGGATTGAAGAAAATAGTAGTGATCGATGGGAACGAGATTGCCATGGATTTGAGAAAGGGGAACGAAAAGTAAGTCGGAGCCAAACTTAGTTTTGGAATTTGGGTCCAATATTCGGATGCACGAAAAAAAATTCAACTAATTACAAAAGTGAACATCCACATGCATATGAAAATAATAATTTCTAACATAATATTCGTATTATTCGAATTTATAATTTTTTTAACTTTTTTGAATTTTATAAAATTTTGAATATTTTCATATTGTATTTAAATTTTATGGACTTTAAACTTAATAAATACTTTTTTCTTTATTTTAAATAAATTCAAAATTTTAAATATTTTAATTAAATTTTATGAAAATTTCAAAATGGTATTTTCAAATTTTATGAAAGTTCTCTAAGTTTTATGAATATTTTTAAATTTCTTTCAGACAAAATTTCAAAATATTACTCATTAAATATTAAATATTAAATATTAGTCTTAATTATTAATTATTAGATAATGAATAGTAATTATTACTTCTTAATTATTGATTAGTACTTCTTAATTATAACTGAATATTAATAATGTTAATAATTATCTATATTTTATTATACAACAATTACGATAATTAATTACCAAATTTTGTATATTCAATAGTAATTAATAATTAATGCTAGCAATTATTATATAAAACCCATAATTATAATTGAATATAAAATATTAAATGTTAGTTAATATGTATATATTACTAATTAATAATAATAATTATTAATTTTAATATATTTAATTTAATTAGTAAAAGTTATTTATTAATTATCTATTATTTAATATGGCAAATATTTTATACAAAACTATTATTTATTTTAATTTTTATAAGTAAAATAGGAAAAATTATCATACATGCAACATATGGTTGGACCACTCAAATGCTCTGCTCGCTTGTTAAAGAAAGAACCATAAGTGACAATTTATGTTTAAATATTATACGAATTTCTAAATTCATTAAGAAAGTACATTTCACTTAGGTGGATTACTGAATATTAATAGTAATTCTTTCGTATTTCAAAATAATCTATAATTATTATTATCTAATTAATTTTTTTAATTATTATTAGTATTTGATATTAAATTTTTCTTTTAATTATTACTGTTTAACTTTTATTTAACTAATTATTATAATTTTTATATTACTAATTATTAATTACTATTATTTAATAGCAATTATTACTTATAATTAAATATTTATTATTTATTATTTGTCGACTGACTGTTGAATGTTAATTAATTTATTATTGATTAATTATTAAATATTAATTAATAATTAATTATTAATATGGTTATTTCATATTTCAAGTTAATAACTAATTATTAGTATTTAATAGCAGTTTTTAATTATCATACATTATGAATTAATTATTATTATTATTTTGCATGCTCCGTTAATTTCAACAAGGTATATCTCTAAGATCGAACCCGTGACCTGTAATCTCATAGTCTCAAATACCAACCAACTAAAACCAAACATGTTTGCTATTAATATCTAATTTTTATTATTATTTAAGTATCATTTATTTAATTAGTATTTATTATTAAATTTTTATTAGTTGTTAATTATTTTAATTTAATTGTAATTATTAATTATTACTTATTACATATTAATTATTTATTACAATAGGCGACCAAAAGTAGCTAATAGGTATCTATTATAACTAGCATAACAAAAGATTTAATGAAAATTAACATCTATTATAATTGACAAAAGAAAAATAGCTGTAATATGCATATGCAACAACTAACAATAAAAAGTTGTTGAAAGTAAGTTTATTACAACTTTCTAAAACAAAACGTTGTAAAAACCTTAATTACAACTAGTAGATTATGACCATTGCAAAAAATATAGCTATATTAGGGCAGTTTTGTTGTAGTGATAATTTCTAAACTCCATCTTTCTTTCACTTTTAACATGCACTCAATTATTCAAGATAAATTAAACCAAACCAATATGTGAAATTTTTGGTATTTATCATTTATGAAATTATTTAATAAAATAAATTATAAAAGAAGAAGAGGGGGAGAGGGAAAAAAATTAACAATCATTAAAAGTCAATACTTTTACTAATGGCTTAATTGATATACAAAAATACATGATTTATATTTATATCTTAGTTACTTGAAGCCTAAGTAATAATATAATAGGAAATATTATAACTAGGAAAAAGGTCAATATCAAATAGTGAGATCTTCTGCATATGCCTTAACATCATCATTACTATATATATATATATATATATATATATATATATATTTGTAGTAAAAACAGGCAATAAATTAGATGTAGAATCAAAGCTTACTTACAAACTGATCAAACAATGAATAAAAAGGGCTGAAAACGATATACGAATATGTAGTTCCATATAACTATAAAATTTTGAAATTAATCCCATGCTTTCTCTACATATTTCTATGTAAGTAGCTTTAAACTTCAAGCTGTTATCAAGTCAGAAAGATTGAACTGGGTAGGAAAAAAGAAAAAAAGTGACAACCTAATTTTGTAGTAGTGCGAAGAATTATATTTCCCAATTTCAGAGTCCCGTGCAACCAATTTCACAACAAAAACCGTTTGAAATCTATTATTTTGAACAATATTTTTTTTAATTATAAATGTAAACCACTTATTGTTGACCAATCAATGAAATTTGAAATTAACCAAAATTTAGAATATAATCTTGTACCCAACTCAATATACAAACTCCAAAATCTTTTGACAATGAGCAATCTAGCATGGCTGACGCTATTGCATAGCAGCAACGATACAATCATTTGGTAAACTTTTCGATCATTTATATAGTTTAGTTAGATTTTAATTTTCATTGCACTATAATCTATATTCAAGACTAGAATTAGATACTATTTGTTACAAAATGTTTAGGAGAGTATGTACAACTTTCATTTCCTATATTAAGATTTGATGGAAATTTTACCTTAATTCCCCGTTGTTCTATTGAGACTTGGGTTTTATTTCCATTTTTTGGGTTCTAAGAGTAGAGAAAGATATAAAATTAATTACGGGATATTGAAATAAGACCTTATATGTAAAATAACATTATATAAAGTGAAAACAAAGTAATAACATGTTGGAATGATTAATAAGATGATATCGATTAAATAAGTGATTAGGACTATATACATATTATGCTTACTATACACGCACAAGCATTCATAATTTTAAAAAATTGATTACATGGTAAAAGTCATTTAATTGCATAATTAATAAACAGGTTTAAAAACGATACTAATCAATTGATTTATTAACATATTTCATAGTCAATTAAGGAGTTTTCTAATAATTTTCACACGAAATTTATATTTAATTTTAGTGAGAGTATAATTTTGAAAATGAATTGATTTTCCTTAATTTCAATAAAATAATTAATTAAAGGAAATTAATTGGCTCATTTAGTTAGAGGAAACTAATTGGTTGATTTACTAATTCTGAAGTTACTCGGTAAATTAACAAAAGTTATTAATCAATTGATAAATTTATATATAGCATACTTAATCAATTAGGAAAATTTTGATAATATGCAATCAATTTCTATAATTAATTTCATATACAGTCAAAAAAAGCATTTCATTTGAATTTAAAATAGATTAAAGAGTCAATAAATTCTTTTAATGCCAAATGAATACAAGATGAAGGCAATAATAATTAAAAGAGAAATCTAGAGAGAATTGGTCATTCTTTATATAAACCCATTTCCATTCATCACTCTATACCTCTCAAAGTAAAATCTATAATATTTATCATAAAATTTCATTTTTCAGTGCTATAGTATTTTGGTAACCATAAACATATTATACATACCATTATGTCTCTAACACTCAAAAACCTAGATCTACGTCCACTATTTCTTTGCCTAAAACTCACATTCATCATTTCATGCTTTTTATACACAACCGCAATCTTCTCTCTCCTCCTTTACACTAATTTCCTAGCAATTTGAAGCCTCGCCTATGATACCATAATTGGTTCCACCATTAGAATCGCATTCATTGTTGCTTCCTCTTAAACCTTTGAGATCTCACCAGATTTTGAAAGAGAATTTAATCCTTCTACATATAGACCTTCGGTTGAAGATATACAGATGACAGAAAGAGAATTCTTCTTGCCAAGCTTCAGGTATTTCAATATTATGAACCACCTTCACATTCCATTTAATGCCATACTCTAGACACATCTTATACCTTTTATTCTAATACATAAAAAGTTCAATGTATGACCTTTGGTATTCTTTCCACATATTTGCACTCGTTTCATTTCCTATTCGCTCCCTAGGGAATAATTTTTCATTTTGCACACAAAATATATTTATATCTCTATCAACAATCTATAAACATTGCAATTTACATTCATATTCTTTTATTGTATAATCAGCTAGCCCATGGGATATATTATTTTTTGCTAAAAAATATATCCATTTATTTCTTTCCTATTTTCCTTGAATTACAAGAAACTTTTTAAGGTTCGATTTGATTAGTTTATTGTTTAATTTGGCCCATTCTTAACATGCCACATTATTCCATTTTTGCCAATTTATTTTTTTTGAAAATAAATGACTGTTTTATCCTTGTAATTATTTTTACTGAGATGTTTAAGTTCTTTTCATGTCCTCATATTTTCCATCTCCTTCTCTTTTGTTGGTATACTTGCATAAATATAAGGATAGAATTTTTAAAGAAGATATCTTATTACTAGAAGATAACTATGTATGTTTTCTAAGGTTCATATATAGTAACTAGGATATGATAGCAACCAAGCCTATTTAATACTTGAATTGCTACTAAGATAGTGCATAGTCCATGTGGAATAATAATTGTGACGACCCGCCCTTCTACTACCAGAAAGACGTATCATCATTAAGAAAGAAAGGGATAGAAATAGAAGAGTAAGAGAAAGAAAGAACAACGACATCAGAAATCTCACAGCGGAACGGAATAAAATATAATATATCACATAAATATTACATAGTTTTTACATATATCAGAGTTATACAATATCAATACATATGACAGTTATACATACAGCTATCACTATATACATCAGAGATACATCAAGCATCAACTAATACAGCGGAACTACATATATAGCAATATACGTCTGGAAACTCCTGCTCCAAGCTCTTCCAGAAACAAGGTCCAAAACCGATCACTTGGCTACTCATAAAAATTTGAGTACCTAAGAGTTTATGAAAAACAAAATATAAACTCCGGGTCAGACATGGGTCTGGTATGAGTAAACGGTTTAAAGTTGTTTAACTTTGAAAAACATTTGAAAATAAAGGAATCATGTAAGACTCCCCACAAATAAATACGGGTAAGTTTTTACGTTAAGCTAACCAAAACATTTCATAGGAAATCCAGTGATATTATAATAGTGTCTAGGGTTTTCAAGTAAATAGAAAATAGCCGAAATTGTTACATGATTAAATTCCAGCTACTAGCCACAAAAGTGGGTAATACAAATCAAAACTGTAGTGTCTCGTAGGGAAAATGGATTTCCAACAATGGAAGGGCTACTGGGGTACCGTCCGTCACAGTGCGGGGCCTAGATCACCCTATCGAGGATCACTCCCGACCCCCTGCAACACAAGGCCGGAACTATTCCTTACTGAACAGTCCCGAACAAGATAAACCCCGCGGTTGTAGCTAGCAACCGCCCACACAGCCGAAATATAAAGGGACATCTAGACAGGGGAAACATCTTGTCCTGCTTGGGCATGACCCACCTAACCTTGCTGCATCTCCCCTGTTTTAGCCATTCCCGGTTGATGAGGCTTGAGGCTGCGATTACCTTTGTAGAACATATTTCTTAGAATGCTCATCGTCCGCCTGACGATGTGTTGAAAGCATTCAATACAAGTTCGTTCCGGGTTCGAACGAAACCGAAGGCATTATCTCGTCACACTCATTTTGGAATCACCCTCAGAGTCAACGACGATAATCCTTGCATTCTGAATACACCATCTCGATCTTCATTCAAGGATTCACGACCTAACGTTTAAATTGGATCCATGTGGTTTTTGGAGAATCAAATTTGATTCTTCCGATCCCGGTCTCATCGAAATCCAAACGCCATTTTAAGGGCCAAGTTGTCTACTTAACTTAACAGTTCAATTTAATATCAGAATTCACATAACAGATATAACAGATAGATCATACACCGTTATCACAGATATCCATAGTATATCATAACATATCACAGAACTATCATCAAACAGATATCAAAGTCAATCAAACAGAATTTATCAATGCATACCAAACAGTTTAGTTTTACTTAACTTAATTTATTGCTTAAGAATAAACTATTTTATTCTGTTTAATTAATTACCGATTAATTAACTTATTAATGATCAATTAATCCAATAGTTATCATTAATTATTAATTTATTAGTTATCTAATCTTTAATTACTTATTTAATTTATTAACTTTTGTTCATAATCTGTTACTTAATTACTCAGTTAATTAATTTATTTTTAATTGTTAATTGATAATTTACTTTTTAAAAATTTATTACTTATTTAATTATCACAAATTACTTTAATAAATCAATTATTATCAATTTAATTTAAGTATAATTCCTAATTAATCATTTAAGTTAATTTCCATTAATTAACTTCAAGTAATTAGCTAATGTTATTAAGTTTTAAATTGATTTCACATATGATTTATTTTTAATTACAAAATTAATTTAAAGTTATCAATTTTAAAAAAATCTCAAGTATAAATTAATTAACATCCTAATTACTTATTATTAATCACCTATCTTTACATACTTGTCTTATAAAGCTTTTAAAACAAAGATTAGCCTAACTACCTAATTATTTAGTTACTTAGTTATAAAAATACCAAACAAAATTATGCACGTTCAATTGGAAAATAAAAACCCGAGACAACACCTTCTTCTACCCGAGTCGGTCTCGAATTCCCTCCCGTGCTTCCCGCGTCTCTCTCTCTATCTTCTTCTCCTTTTCCTGTTTCTTCTTCTCACTTATTTTTTTTAGTATTAGTATAAATCGAATTGCAGTAGCCACTCACGCAAACGCGGTCCTAACTCGAGCTAACCGACCCCTTTACTCGAGTACCCACTCGAGTATCACTCGATACGAAGCCACCCACGACCTCACTGACACGCTCACGCCACCGTGCACGTGCACGGTGGTTCGCTTCGCCTCCGGTGGCTCGCGACAATGTCCACAAACCCAAAATCACCCACATATCCAACAGCAAACCCCCATTTCCACGATCAAGCCGAAAGGCAAAATCTCACCTGAAACTCGAACACCATACGAACTTACTGGAAAACAAAATCGCTTCGACCTAACGACGGCGATCACTGGAAGAGATGGGTCTTCGACCATAGCTCAACCACATACCCTTATACCATCACCCATAATCGCGATCAACTCGGTCACTCCTCGGCGGCAGAAACACAAGTTTACAGAGCATAAAAACAAACGCAAACTAAACCCTACATTCGATTCAAACCCAAAATCCTTGCATTCGAAAATTATTTTGACATTTTTCTGGAATCAAATGGATTACAAGCTTGCTTCATATCGATTTACAGAAACTAAAATCAACTCAATCATCCAAATTTGACGAAAATATATTTTAGTTTCATTTTAAAACTGCTCTTCATACCCTTGCTTAAAAATCATAATTTTTATGTTGAAAATCATAATTAGGTGTATGAAATCTAAATATGCTATTGAATTTATAAACTTAAACATTCGAATTTTGATTCTTTTAATTAGTTTACCTATAACCTGAAATACAGTATTTATAACATACTGTAAAACTTCAAAGCAAAATTGCAGGCCTTGATTTAGGTAAATAACTTACATTAGCATTAATATTCAGGTTTCAAAACATTTATATGAAGAAACATTTACAATTTCTCTGCTTACTATGTTCAGATATTCAGTATTTCTGAAGAACAATTATATATGCTACCAAAGCAACAGAAAGTACTCAGGGATTCTTATGCAAGCAGATATCAAGTACATACCAATTGTAAGCTAAAGATACAAGTTTAAATTGAAAATAATTAAGTTTACTCACCTGCACCATATTCTTATAAACATGAAGCATTGATGTAGATTGTTTGAAACTTCAGTTGAAGCTGCAGGTGTTCTTTCCTGTTGTTATTTGGAGTTATATCCTTTTTCTTATTCCCAGTTTTCTCAAGTTTTTGTTATGTGTCGTTGAACGAACTAAAACTAAAAAGCTACTGTATATATATATATATATATATATATATATATATATATATATATGAGATAACAGTAGTATAGGGAGGCAGTATCTGGACATGTTGTACCCTGTCTTGTTTTATTTTAACCAGATTTGCTAAATATTTTGAAGTGACAAATATAAGGCCGAGTTGATATTAAGTACATACTTTGTTTTCTAATATGTTTACACAATTATTAATTGTTTTGCTGTGTAAAGATACTACCTGCAATCATGTACATATGCAGGTAAACATAAGGCTTGTGTATGAAGCTATTGAATAAAGATCTTTGTTTTGTTATTAAAAATCTTTTTGCATATGCATAAGGACATCTTGTAGTTCATTTCTAAATTACGATTCCTTTGCACACATTATTACACAGCAACACTTAATCAATATAAATGAAGATATTTGTGAGTAAATGTTTGTTTAGTTATTATGTTTTTTTCTAGCTTAGTTTACATAATATAATTAGGGTCGGCTGCTTAAAGATATTGTATGTACTTTAGCAGGTAGCTTATGGCTTGTATAGGAGGACATGTTGTTGTGTATAAAGATTTTGTTGTATGAAAAGTACATTTGCAGATAGATATTTAGTTTTTGAATGAAGATATTTTGTTTTGCTGACACATACACTGCATGTCAAAGACTTGAATGAAGAAAATCTTGATATAAATATTTGTTTTGCATACTAATTTCATTTGACTTATTTTATCTTATTTTATGCTTTGTTCTTGTGCATATTTATTTGTTTTATTATTATACTTCCAGTTTGAATCATGTACAGGCTATAATCTTGGTTTACTATCTATAAAAATATTTATTTGTTGACTATCACTTTGCAGGCTAACATGGCTTGCATATGAAGATTTGTCGAGTAAAGATGTTTTGTTCTTAAATTTTAATTCTGTATTTTATACTTCACTTTATTTGTAGTTACATTTCCAATTTACTTTTACTTATATTTATTTGTATCAATATTTAAGTTATATTTCATATGGTTCATATGGTTTATGTACATTTATATTTATATTTTTGGCTTACATTAATACCTATTTCTATGTTAATATTTTATAATAACAAGCTTTGATTTTATTTTGAACATTATTTTCTATATGTTGCATTTATATACTTATAACAAGAAAAGTATTTTCCCTTGATTATACAAGATAAATTTTACTTTAAATATTCTTAGGAGATTTTATTTTAAATTTCCAAATCAATCTCCTTTTCAAAATACAATTTATATAAATAAATAGCAAAAATTCCAAAATCATATTCATTTAAATATGATCAATTCACATTTTATATTTAATTAGATTAAACATTTATTAAAATAACCGGGGCCGAAATCCAGGGTCGTTACATTCCTCCCCCTTAAAAGAATTTCGTCCCCGAAATTTAAAACAAAGATAATTTAAAAGCTGTTATGCCAATCATAAATATCATTTACATATTAACAAATAACTAAACAGTCTATTCTAACAACCAACACTAGTTATCCGAACGCAAATCCGGATAAACTTCCCTAAAATTACTCAGAGTTGCCTCTCAATGATCATTAATCCGAACTGGATTCCTGACCACAGTCAAATTTGTTCAACTCCCAAATTCCTGAATTACTGGTTTAACAACTAATGACGAATCATGAACAAATTTCTAAGATGGGATATATGGAATACACAATGAATTCCAGACATCCATTTTTCCAATTCAATTTTGAAAGCTACAGTACCAACACTTCCCAAATTTTATTGACCTCTTGATAGGATTTCAATTTCTATTTTAATCAGGCCCGTATGATGTACATATACCATTCGTACGCAATATAAAATCCGATGGCTCGCTCGATCACACAATTTAATTTCCGAACTAGTATCGTCCGCCCGACTTCCTAGTGCGGACTAAGAACTGGTTTCTTGATCAGAAACTGTCATTCGCCTTGCATAGTCATAACTATGATAGAGAATTTCTAGAATTAATCAAAATCCAAATCCATGGTTCGTTGTCGAAAATCGAGTGAAAAATCCTAACTCGGATCGATATAACTATCTCGAAATTCTGTGCTCGAATCTGGATCAGATTGTTATGCGAATAAAATAATATACGTTCATCCTACGTATTTATATTCATTGATTATCAACCATATCAATTTTATTTTAATCACATTATTCTGATTCTATCCACTTGGGATTTTTTTTTTCAATATCAAATTTTACTTTAGAATTCCACCGTTCATTTCTTAAGTTTACTATAAGCATTATATATATTCTTATATTATTATTCTACCATTTAAGCCTTTATATCTTCATATTTTCAATTTGAATTTCTAATTTCATGTGAATTCAATTATCTTTAACTCTAAATGTTTAATTTTATTGGCTATCTTCCATTTATAACTGAGTCCATCATTATTTTAAATTAGTTTTATCCACTAGTTTATTCCAATTTCCAATTTGAAATGGTTTTGTTGCTAAAAATTTGTTTTTTTTGAAATTTTTAATTCCTAACTTCCAAAATTTTGAAAGGTTTTAACAGAGTTTCTTTTGTTTAGCACTACATATTTTCATAAGCACATATGTAAGGTTTCAACACTTATTACAATTACTTCCAACCAATTCTCAATTCATTCTCTTTCAGTTAAAGTGATTTACAACTTACTTGCTTATATATATATAATTCATTTGAGCAAAACAACTCATATTCAAAATCATCCTATTTTTCTTCCAATAATTCATAGAATTTTATCTAATCTTGTTTACTTTAAAACAACTCATTTCTATATGCAATTTGACAATACTATTGTGAATAAACAATCACTTAAGCTTTATAACGAATCTTAAATTGATTTCAACTCAATTTACACTTGAGTCCATCACAATTAATTCATTCACAATCCTTACATTGCATTTTATTTTATTTCAAAAGTTTGATTCCAAACCATTTTATTAAACTCGACAACCAATATTTTAAATAATCATCTCACAATTTACTCAAGTTATTTATTTTCTTCAAACTGTTCTACCCAATAACTTAAGTTTATTCTATTCCACTAATTTCCATTTAAATCTTTGATTTGATTTTTCTTTTAATCAAATCCCAATTATTTAATAATTTATTTATTATTTTATCTATTCTTAAATTTACATGAACAATTTATTATTGAGTTTATATTAAAGTCATTTAATTTATGCTTGAATTAGATTTGTTTACAACTTACTCCAATTCTATTTTATCCAAATTCAAGACTTACTTATTTACTTAAGAATTTTATTTCATTCAATATTATCTATCTCGATTGAATTCATTTAAATTCAGTCTAGCTACTTACCATACTTTTAAATTTATTTCTCAAAAGCTGAGCCCAAAACTTATTTGTTTACTTTAAAGCTTATATTGCTCATTTAGTCATTTTATCTTATAATCACAATCTAAGATTATATATATATATATATATATATATATAGCACTTACTGTCTTAAGGCATAAATTTCCACCTCACAATTACAATCATTTTACCTTTAAATTTTATATCTAATTAAGTTCGTTTTGAACTTCAATTCCATTTAACTTATCTCAGGTTAAACTCGAGTACATTTTCTTCACTTTTATTTCCTTAAATTAAATTAATACCTAGATTAAAATTCCCAATTTCATCTTATTAATATCAAATTTACTTTATAAGTTCAATAGTTGATTTATTCAAACCTTTCACATTATTAAATAGAATTCTTAGAATTCAATTGCCCGGTTTTCATTTCCAAAACCATTTTGAAATGATAACTACACATACCCACTTGGTATATCAAATCAAATTTCCAAATTCCAAACACTTGTTTTTACCAAAACAAATTTCCCCTTGAAATTTTTAAAACAACTTGTATACCCAACAACTCCAAACAATATCATGTCCAACTATCCTGGTAGCAATTCATCACTTTAGAAACTCGAAAATGAATACTGATGATGTGGCCATAATCATCAGGATTATTTTCCAGCGACTGAAGTGAGTTCAATGCTCTCTTACTTCCATAAATTCTTTCCAAACAATTTCCATTCAATAATATTTTTCCCAAAACAATACTCCATTATTGCCTTTAAATCCTTGGAAAAAACATTTCAAACATTCCCAAGATTTTAAATTCCCAAATTCCTTTGTGTAAATTCATTTAAACACCTTTCAAATTTCCGGGACTTATATTCTAGTTTAGTCAAGTTATTGTTATATTCCTTTTTATTATAAAATTTTATTTGGTTATAAACCACCCAAATTTTAAATTCTTATTCAATTATAATACTAACAACCAAATAGTCAAATATATAAAATTTCAGAAAAATATTTCTTTTATATCAAAATATAATTTTGGGTAAAATTATTTCATTTACCCTACTTTTAAAAATAATACTGCGTTGGTCAATCTTGTTTAAGAGTTTAGAAATCCCTATCGATGAAATGGCGTCCCACACATCGACCAGAATTCATAAACACTCAATAGATAAATCAACACAATATAAAAAAAATTTTATATTCACTAACAAGTACGTGCTCATATCTATTAATACACTCAAACTCATTTTAGAGTTCTACAAACTCTATTCTATGAGTAATTCCTACCAGAGCCAAGGTTATCACCAACCTGGCTCTGATACCAACTATGACGACCCGCCCTTCTACTACCAGAAAGACGTATCATCATTAAGAAAGAAAGGGATAGAAATAGAAGAGTAAGAGAAAGAAAGAACAGCAACATCAGAAATCTCACAGCGGAACGGAATAAAATATAATATATCACATAAATATTACATAGTTTTTACATATATCAGAGTTATACAATATCAATACATATGACAGTTATACATACAACTATCACTATATACATCAGAGATACATCAAGCATCAACTAACACAGCGGAACTACATATATAGCTATATACGTCTGGAAACTCCTGCTCCAAGCTCTTCCAGAAACAAGGTCCAACACCTATCACTTGGCTACTCATAAAAATTTGAGTATCGAAGAGTTTATGAAAAACAAAATATAAACTCCGGGTCAGACATGGGTCTGGTATGAGTAAACGGTTTAAAGTTGTTTAACTTTGAAAAACATTTGAAAATAAAGGAATCATGTAAGACTCCCCACAAATAAATACGGGTAAGTTTTTACGTTAAGCTAACCAAAACATTTCATAGGAAATCCAATGATATTATAATAGTGTCTAGGGTTTTCAAGTAAATAGAAAATAGCCGAAATTGTTACATGATTAAATTCCAGCTACTAGCCACAAAAATGGGTAGTACAAATCAAAACCGTAGTGTCTCGCAGGGAAAATGGATTTCCAGCAATGGCAGGGCTACTGGGGTACCGCCCATCACAGTACGGGGCCTAGATCACCGTACCGAGGATCACTCCCAACCCCCTGCAACACAAGGCCGGTACCATTCCTTACTGAGCAGTCCCGAACAAGATAAACCCCGCGGTTGTAGCTAGAAACCGCCCACACAGCCGAAATATAAAGGGACATCTAGACAGGGGAAATATCTTGTCCTGCTTGGGCATGACCCACCTAACCTTGCTGCATCTCCCCTGTTTTATTCATTCCCGGTTGATGAGGCTTGAGGCTGTGATTACCTTTATAGAACATATTTCTTAGAATGCTCATCGTCCGCCCAACGATGTGTTGAAAGCATTCAATCCATACAAGTTCCTTCCGGGTTCGGACGAAACCGAAGGCATTATCTCGTCACACTCATTTTGGAATCACCCTCAGAGTCAGCGACGATAATCCTTGCATTCTGAATACACCATCTCGATCTTCATTCCAGGATTCACGACCTAACGTTTAAATTGGATCGATGTGGTTTTCGGAGAATCAAATTTGATTCTTCCGATCCCGGTCTCATCGAAATCCAAACGTTATTTTAAGGGCCAAGTTGTCTATTTAATTTAACAGTTCAATTTAATATCAGAATTCACATAACAGATATAACAGATAGATCATACACAGTTATCACAGATATCCATAATATATCATAACATATCACAGAACTATCATCAAACCGATAACAAAGTCAATTAAACAGAATTTATCAATGCATACCAAACAGTTTGGTTTTACTTAACTTAATTTATTGCTTAAGAATAAACTATTTTATTCTGTTTAACTATTATTATTATTTTATTGCGAGTAAATAAATATATACCAAAAAGGAGAAAAAAAGCCTTTCTCCGGAGGCTCACAAAAGAAGGCCAGACATACGAAAGAAAAATACCTCCCAAATCACAGACAACTGAAACTAGACGTGAAATAACACAAAAAGATAAAATACAAACTCTATAGCTAGACAGAAGCCAGACAAACCGAAAAGAGGCAAATGGAGCAACAGCCCACACAACCAGCTACCCCACTACACCCAAAAAGTGTAGGCCAGACCACCAAGAAATATACCAACAACCGCCATACTTAAGAAGACCGAAAAGAGGACCAAAACCCAGCCCGAACAGCAGCGAAACCCTATGCTCCCAAGTGACAACACCAGTCGAGCTCCGGCAAGGCCACCGCCCAAAGATGGTGTCACTTAGCACAACAAGCTCCACGTGGGCAAAATGATGGAATATCAAATGGAGTCCCCAAGGACCAACCACAGCCAAAGCCAACGAGGCAGATGAAGCCAACAAAGCCAAAGCCAACCCAAAAATAAAACTGCCAGACTACACAGCGAAGACACCTGTACCTGAAATACTAGCAAGCCCATCAAACCAAAAAACCGGGGGGGGGGGGGGGGAGGGGGGAGGGGGGAGGGGTGAGGGGAACGAGAGTGCTGAAAGCAGGACAACGCCCCACAAAGAGGGTTCAACCAACTCCGGTTCTCACGGAACTAAAAGCACATGAGATAGAAAGTAGACCCACATGGCGCCGAATACGGGAGCCCGTGAGTCCCCTGAATGGTCTTCCTCAGAAAGCAAGGAATACGTCATTCCGTACTTGCCAAATAATGGTCGGGGGGTCCATAGGAGAGATCTCAAAGATTGCCTTATTCCGCGCGCACCAAATGTGCCAGCAGATAAAACAGGGAATCAAGCGGAATAAGATCGAGCGAAGAGATTTCCCAGAGTTCCCAGCCCACCAGGTTGTTTGAAGATCAGAGGCAGATCTGGCAATACCTCGAACACCAACTAGGTTTCCGAAGTAGTTCCAGCAAGATCTGGCTGAGAAACTGCCGAAGAACAAATGGTTCAAAGATTCCGTTTCCCCGTTGCCACGGCATCTGCAGCGGGAAACAAGAGGGATACCTAACGATTTGAGATTCTCGTCTAGTGGCAGCCCACCATGAAGGATATGCCATATCAGAAGAGAGACCTTGGGGGGAGTACGAGAATCCCAAATGAAGAAAAACAAAGGGCGGGAAGGGCCTGGATTTCTAACCGATGACCAAGCTCTCATAATGGAAAACGATGCGCCATCCCAGCCCGTAAGTCCTCCATGAGAATCAGAGAAAGACTTCACTGATTGCATGTGCTTCCAGGTCTCACTGGCATATGACGGGGAGCCTGAAAAATTAGAACCTGCCAGCCTATGGTACCTGGCGTGAAGGAAGGCCGCCCATAAAGAGTCGTTAGTACCAAACCTGTACCACAACTTACAGGCAAAAGCAGCACAAAGATCCTTAGGATTACGAAGCCCCAAGCCACCCTTGATTTTGGGACGACAGATCATGTCCCACGAAACCCAGTGGTGACGACGGGTGTCATCCTTGGTGCCCCAAAAAAAGACGAGACCAAAGACGGATACGACCGGAAGAAAGAGGAGGTGGGGGTCATAGCCGCAAATACATGAGTTCCCATTGAATCTAAAACATATTTAATGAGAACCAACCTGCCGGCCTGGGAAAGGAGAGCCGCATTCCAACGAATGATCTTACCCCTCACCTTGTCAGTCAATGGATCGAAGAAAGCGTTAAGTTTCCTACCGCGGTAAAGAACAATTCCCAGGTAAGGTAAAGGAAGGGACGCTTCCTTGAACCCAGAGAAGGTCTCAATCCAAGAAGTTCGAGAGGAGGAACAGTCCTTCGCACAGACGAAGCAACTTTTGGAAGGGTTAACGAGCTGTCCCGAGGACCTCTCATATAGATGGATGAAACGAAGAAGCCGACTGATAGAGGAACGACTGCCATTTGAGAAAATTACAATGCCCTTAGCAAATGATAAGGAATAGATAAGGGGACAACCCCTTGGGATCCCAAAGCGCTGGATCTGACCGTAAATCGTTAAGGTCTGAAGACCGCCAATGAACGCCTCCGCTGCGATCACAAACCCCTCCCCGCCCTGAAATACCCATTAGCGGAACCATTTATGAGCACAGAGAACCAGCAGTTGGAGATCAGCCTGCATACCAAGTCAACGAGGGTTTTCGGAAAACCGAAAGTCCTCAAGACCATGATGACAAAAAACCAGGACATACGATCGTAGGCCTTGGCCATATCCAATTTGAAGACAACATTAGATCCCCTAACTTTCCTATCAAGCTGGGAGATCAGCTCCTGAGCCAAAAGGACGTTATCAGAAATTAAGCGCCCTTTAACAAATCCCGCTTGAGATGGAGAGATAATACGCTGAAGGAAAGGAGCCAAACGGCTAGCCAGAATCTTGGAAATAACTTTATTCGAAAAGTTGCAAAGGCTAATGGGCCGAAAATCCCCACAGGACCGCGGATTATCGCACTTAGGCATAAGAAACAGGTTGGTGGAGGTCCAGCTAGAGGGGAGAAACCTGCCGGAAAAAAGACTGAATAGCAAGACAAAAATCGGCCTGAATAATAGGCCACGAACACCGGTAAAAGGTTCCGTTGAAGCCGTCAGGGCCACTGGCACTATCCTTACTCAGGGCGAAGACACAAGCACGGATTTCCTCAGAAGAAGGGGGATACGCAATGTTGTCACTTTCCGGAGAAAGGACCAGCCGGGGAATGAAGGCTAAGAGCGCAAGATCGGTTACCGCAACCGACGGAGATCCAAGGTAGGATTGGAAATGGGCCAATATGGTATCTTTGACTTCCTCCTGAGATGAGGCCGTCGATTGATCAGGACGCAAAATCTCACGAATAGTGAGAAGGTTATTCTTCTTACGAATATAAGAGTGGAAGAATTTGGAGTTCGTATCACCATCGACCACCCACTTGACCCTCGCCTTTTGACGTAGGTAGTCATTCTCGACACGAAGTTCCAAGGAGAAGTTGGATTGAGCTAAAGCCCACGCCTCCTTGTTAGACGTGGTCGGAACATCGTCTAACAAAGATTCAGCAACAATAAGAGATTCCTCAGCCAAATGGACACGATCGAAGATGTTTTTGAACACATCAGCGTTCCATACCTTAAGACAGTCTTTGAGACGCTTAAGCTTTCGACTGAAAACAGCACATGGAGCGGCAACAATGGGAACGCTCCAAGAATTAGCAACCGCTTGCTGAAATGTGTGGTGAGATCTCCACATGTTCTGGAAGCGAAATGAAGAGGGCCCCGAGTGGGAGAAAGGTGTGCATCGGACAATTAGAGGAGAATGGTCTGAGAAGGTCCGATGAAGATGAGCGATTGAGAAGGAAAAGGGTAATCGTAACCACTCCTCCGAGCTAAAAACCCGGTCAAGTCTAGAAAGGATACGGTTAGGTCCCTCTTGGTTGTTCGACCAGGTGAAAGCAGAGCCCACGAAAGGAAGCTCAGAGAGACCAGAGCTGACAATGAACGAGTTGAAATCCGCCATCGCAAGACGGTTGATGGCGGCTCTTCCCCGTTTCTCTGCCTGGCAAGCGACGATATTAAAATCGCCGCCTACCAAAGAGTGAGAAAACCCCAAGGAACCCATACCTAAAATGTCTGTCCAAAGCGATAATCTCTCCGAACGATCGTATTTGGCATAAACAGCCGAGAAGCGAAAAGGAGAATCGATATAAAGAGACGAGCAGGCAACCGAAAGGAAATGAGACGAGTCGAGGACTGGGTGGACCGCAAGGGATTTGGACCATAAAATCCAAATCTTACCGGAGACGTTGGCATAGCCGCCGCCAAATCCTAAGGATAAAACGGTTTTGGTTATGCCCTCCGGGTCTAGGAATGGTTCCAGGATAGCAATCAGGCCAACCGAGTGTTTTCTGACAATGCGTTTTAGCCTAGCCAAAGACGCATCGTTGCCAATACCGCGAACATTTCAGAAGAGAAAGTTCGACATGAATAAAAAAACAGAAAAGAAAAGAGGAAAAAAAAGAAGCGAGCGGGAATAACAGAGCGCGCTCAGACAAGATACAGCGAGTATCGAGTAGATCTATCAATCTGCTCGGACGCCGCTATAGAGCGTGTGCGGATGGTGCGAGGAGTAGAAAAGACTCTACGAGATCTGCGACGATACGAGCGGGAATGAGGAACGCAGGGCTGTGGAGATGTCGCATAAGACACCTCACTATCGATCCCCCTCAAAGTAGGCAGTGATGCCTCAAAAATCGTCGGAGAAGAGTTCCTGGATATGCAATCAAGGCGCTCATTTAGAAGCGCTATTTCTGCCTTACTGAGAAGAGGGATGGTAATGGACAGAGAGCAAGAAGAAGAGGGGAGGGAGCATGCCAGTGAGAAGGAAGAGGAAGAAGTGCCCATGCGATCCGAAGGGTCAGGAGAAAGACCTAAGCAGGGGGGAAGACGGACCAGACGTAAACCAAACTGCCACGAAAGCCAATCTAGAGCAGGACAAGGAAGATCAGATAAAGAGGATAATGTAGAGGATGAGGAGCAAACAGCGGCATAGACCACCGGCGCAGCCGACGGTTGAACAAGAAAGGGATAAGAATGAGAAGAAAAATCAAAGCGGGGCTGCCAAGTGTAAGAGAGCAAACAAGCCGCATCCCAAATTGCTGTGGGAACCTTACCAATTCCAGAGTGTCACTAATAAAGCTTCCCCGCAATACCAGTAAGATTCGCGAGGCGGACCAAGCAGAGGGAACAGCAGAGCGGAACAATGAAAGCTGGCAATAGCCCAGGCTGTCCGTATAGTGGTCAGAGACGGTCACTATACGACCAGAGATAGGAGACCGCCAAGACCAATCGCTCCAGGCTCGCTGTGCCTTCCGAAGGCACCAACGGAATCCCGCCAAAATAGTAAAACGATAAGGATTCCAAGTCAGTGACGTCACAGAACTGGCCTTGTAGTGACACATCACCAAAAGCCAACAAGAGGAACCTATCAGATCGCTCCATACTAGTATCCTGGTATGGACGCAACCGTTGTGGCATCGAAAAGCCTGCAAAACAGACAGAGGCCGTAGGTTCTGATGCATACAGCCAGAACGATCAGACGAAAAGGGAGCAACAACACTAACATGGTTAGACACACTATCAGGCAGGGACGAGACAGTAATGTCAGGGAGCACACACCTAAGTGTGTCAAAGCTCAAGCACACACATCCGGCGGCTCCGGCCAACAACCAAAAAGAAACAGGCAAGCCAGCATAATCTACGAACAAAGAGAAAGAACGAGAGAAGCGCACCTGCTTGCACACGGCCTCACAATCCAGCAGAGAAGGAGAAAGAGCCAAAGGAGGTGGAGCAATGATCGAGACCGCAAGCATCTTATCTTCTAATACCAAGTCAGAAGACAAAACATCGCCTACAACCATAAAAAGAGCAGGCTCTACACCCGATGGCAGGGAAGAAATCCCAGCCTTAACCAAACTACTATCAGACAGATCATTCAGCCGCCGGTCTGGTCGAGAAGATAAAGTGGTCAACTCCTTATCTCCCTGACCGCAGACAAGACGAACGACGCCAATCGACCCAAAGGAGAATCCACCCCCAAGTTGACAAGCAACTGCAGCTGTTCCCAAAATAGACAGGCGAGGTGAAAAAGGAGCGGCGAAATCTCCAATTTTCCTCGAAATGAAACCACCATCATTAAAATAGCCCGAAGGACCACACTCGGGACCAACGGCAAAAGAACCAAAGCAAAACTCCGACGAACCCGAAGGCAAAACACCCACCTCATCCCCAAATATCAGATTTGGCACAAATCGGATGGTGAAATCCCGATTCACCAAGGTAGGAGATCTGAGCGGGCAGCGAAGCGACTCCGCAAAACACGGAGTAAGCTCCATGAATAACCCATCCACAATAAAGAACTTGAAACGAGCCAAAGCAGTGAACACCTTAGACGAGAATACACAGATCTCGACCGAGCGAAAGCTCGTAAAACAAACCGACAAGGGGGGAGCAACAACATCAAGCAAGGCAGCAGCAAGGTCGACGAACAAGGGACAAGACCTCACGAAATCTCCACTGAAGGAGAAAGGCCCCAAATCCATAGAAAAAAACCCTAAATAGAACAGAAAACCAGAGAAACAGAAGCAATGCGGGCGCACCCAAAGAAACACGCAGAGAAATCAGAGCGAGCAAGAGAAAAGCAATGGGGAAAACAAGCCAGAGAAACACTGAAGGAAAAAATCGTTAGGAAGCCATTAATAATTTTTTGACCGTTTGAAGTTGATTCTGTTTAATTAATTACTGATTAATTAACTTATTAATGATCAATTAATCCAATAGTTACCATTAATTATTAATTTATTAGTTATCTAATCTTTAATTACTTATTTAATTTATTAACTTTTATTCATAATCTGTTACTTAATTACACAGTTAATTAATTTATTTTTAATTGTTAATTGATAACTTACTTATTAAAAATTTATTACTTATTTAATTATCACAAATTACTTTAATAAATCAATTATTATCAATTTAATTAAAGTATAATTCCTAATTAATCATTTAAGTTAATTTCCATTCATTAACTTCAAGTAATTGGCTAACGTTATTAAGTTTTAAATTGATTTAACATATGATTTATTTTTAATTACAAAATTAATTTAAAGTTATCAATTTAAAAAAAATCTCAAGTACAAATTAATTAACATCCTAATTACTTATTATTAATCACCTATTTTTACATACTTGTCTTATAAAGCTTTTAAAACAAATATTAGCCTAACTAACTAATTATTTAATTACTTGGTTATAAAAATACTAAACAAAATTATGCACGTTCAATTGGAAAATAAAAACCCGAGACAACGCCTTCTTCTACCCGAGTCGGTCTCGAATTCCCTCCCGTGCTTCCCGCGTCTCTCTCTATCTTCTTCTCCTCTTCCTGTTTCTTCTTCTCACTTTTTTTTAGTATTAGTATAAATCGAATTGCAGTAGCCACTCACGCAAACGCGGTCCTAACTCGAGCTAACCGACCCCTTTACTCGAGTACCCACTCGAGTATCACTCGATACGAAGCCACCCACGACCTCACTGACACGCTTACGCCACCGTGCACGTGCACGGTGGTTCGCTTCGCCTCCGGTGGCTCGCGACAATGTCCACAAACCCAAAATCACCCACATATCCAAGAGCAAACCCCCATTTCCACGATTAAGCCGAAAGGCAAAATCTCACCTTAAACTCGAACACCATACGAACTTACTGGAAAACAAAATCGCTTCGATCAAACGACGACGATCACTGGAAGCGATGGGTCTCCGGCCATAGCTCAACGACATACCCATATATCATCACCCATAATCGCGATCAACTCGGTCACTCCTCGGCGGCAAAAACACAAGTTTACAGAGCATAAAAACAAACGCAAACTAAACCCTACATTCGATTCAAACCCAAAATCCTTGCATTCGAAAATTATTTTGACATTTTTCTGGAATCAAATGGATTACAAGCTTGCTTCATATCGATTTACAGAAATTAAAATCAACTCAATCATCCAAATTTGACGAAAATCCATTTTAGTTTCATTTTAAAACTGCTCTTCATACCCTTGCTTAAAAATCATAATTTTTATGTTGAAAATCATAATTAGGTGTATGAAATCTAAATATGCTATTGAATTTATAAACTTAAACATTCGAATTTTGATTCTTTTAATTAGTTTACCTGTAACCTGAAATACAGTATTTATAACATACTGTAAAACTTCAAAGAAAAATTGCAGGCCTTGATTTAGGTAAACAACTTACATTAGCATTAATATTCAGGTTTCAAAACATTTATATGAAGAAAAATTTACAATTTCTTTGCTTACTATGTTCAGATATTCAATATTTCTGAAGAACATATATATATGCTACCAAAGCAACAGAAAGTACTCAGGGATTCTTATGCAAGCAGATATCAAGTACATACCAATTGTAAGCTAAAGATACAAGTTTAAATTGAAAATAATTAAGTTTACTCACCTGCACCATATCCTCATAAACAGGAAGCATTGATGTAGATTGTTTGAAACTTCAGTTGAAGCTGCAGGTGTTCTTTCCTGTTGTTATTTGAAGTTTACCCTTTTTCTTATTCCCAGTTTTCTCAAGTTTTTGTTATGTGTTGTTGAACGAACTAAAACTAAAAAGCAACTGTGTGTGTGTATATATATATATATATACATATGAGATAACAGTAGTATAGGGAGGCAATATCTTGACATGTTGTACCTTGTCTTGTTTTATTTTAACCAGATTTGCTAAATATTTTGAAGTGACAAATATAAGGCAGAGTTGATATTAAGTACATACTTTGTTTTCTAATATGTTTACACAATTATTAATTGTTTTGCTGTGTAAAGATACTACCTGCAATCATGTACATATGCAGGTAAACATATGGCTTGTGTATGAAGCTATTGAATAAAGATCTTTGTTTTGTTATTAAAACTCTTTTTGCATATGCATAAGGACATCTTGTAGTTCATTTGTAAATTATGATTCCTTTGCACACATTATTACACAGCAACACTTAATCAATATAAATGAAGATATTTGTGTGTAAATATTTGTTTAGTTATTATGTTGTTTTCTAGCTTAGTTTACATAATATAATTAGGGTCGGCTGCTTAATGATATTGTATGTACTTTAGCAGGTAGCTTATGGCTTGTATAGGATGACATGTTGTTGTGTATAAAGATTTTGTTGTATGAAAAGTACATTTGCAGATAGATATTTAGTTTTTGAATGAAGATATTTTGTTTTGCTGACACATACACTGCAGGTCAAAGACTTGAATGAAGAAAATCTTGATATAAATATTTGTTTTGCATACTAATTTCATTTGACTTATTTTATCTTATTTTATGCTTTGTTCTTGTGCATATTTATTTGTTTTATTATGTACTTCCAGTTTGAATCATGTACAGGCTATAATCTTGGTTTACTATCCATAAAAATGTTTATTTGTTGACTATCACTTTGCAGGCTAACATGGCTTGCATATGAAGATTTGTCGAGTAAAGATGTTTTGTTCTTAAATTTTAATTCTGTATTTTATATTTCACTTTATAGTTACATTTCTAATTTACTTTTACTTACTCATATTTATTTGTATCAATATTTAAGTTATATTTCATATGGTTCATATGGTTTATGTACATTTATATTTATATTTTTGGCTTACATTAATACCTATTTCTATGTTAATATTTTATAATGACATGCTTTGATTTTATTTTGAACATTATTTTCTATATGTTGCATTTATATACTTACAACAAGAAAAGTATTTTCCCTTGATTATACAAGATAAATTTTACTTTAAATATTCTTAAGAGATTTTATTTTAAATTTCCAAATCAATCTCCATTTCAAAATACAATTTATATAAATAAATATCAAAAATTCCAAAATCATATTCATTTAAATATGATCAATTCACATTTTATATTTAATTAGATTAAACATTTATTAAAATAACCGGGGCCGGAATCCAGGGTCGTTACAATAATAAACCTAGTATGCATGAAATACATCACATAAGCTTCCTATCATTTTTATACTTTATTAAGCCGTAGCATGTTTTTTTCTCTTTTAGATTGCATTATTGGATAAAAAAAGAAGATCAAATTGTCCATGATCGTTAAGAATTTTTAAAATGTTGTGAGATGAGAATCTTTTACTATTGCCATGAGAAGAGTGGAAAATAAGAATAAGTGGGATAAAAGAAACAAGGGTAATTTCAAAATAAAATGGAGTAAGAAAGAAAAAAGTGGTGTGTGTTTTTTAATAAAACACCATGTAGGAAGAAAGTGGTGTGTTAATAGAATTGGCCATTTATTTTAGTGTATTTTGTATTTTGGTTTGCTTTATTAGGTTTTATATATTCAAATAATTTATGTATCATTAAAGCTTCCTCTTTGATATATGTATGTTAAATATAAAATTTATCTCCATAATTAATTTTTAATAAATATCAACTCCACGAGCCCTTTCATTTGTAGGTGCATTATTAACTAGAAAATTAAGTATATTAAATGTTTTGACTACAATTTAAATTCCAATGAATTGTGTATGTAAAATATTAATTATAATAACTACAACGTTCCTATTACGCATTAATTTTGCATGTCAAATGTTAATAGGTATTTCCAAAATAAAACATGTCAAATCCATCATAAAATTAAGTGTACATTAAAATCTAAAACATTTGACATGTTCTCCTATGATATAATCTCAAGTTCAACCCTTTATTCTATAATGAATTTTTTTGGATATAATAAATGACTTGGTCATAACTGAGATATAATAACCAGTAATTTACAATAACCTAAAATATTGCATAGCTCAGGCTAAATGTCTTTATAAAATGTTTTTTATATTTATTTCGATGATTATAAGAAATATTGTTCTTTGATATACCATAGCAAAACAAAATTTTAATTTTTAAAAACAATAATTCGGGCTTAAAAAACCCAAACATATGTATTTATGTTCTCTGTAGGCCAGACAATAAAACTCTTGTCTTTACATATAGGCTAGATCAAAGCTTGGTTCTAAATTATTGATACTAATATGTTTTTAATAAATTTATTCTTCTCTTTATTTCATTGTTTGGAGTAATTTGAATTTTTTGCCTATTGCAACCAAATGGACTATTCATCTTTTTGGAACGCCAATTTGGACTTAAAAATCCTCTAAAATATAAACGTACCAACTATAAAATGAATTTCTTATTATTACATTTTAAATATTCATATTTTGTTCTCTAGCGATGAATAATTGTATATACTTCAAAAAACTGTTATATCTTCTAAAATAGGTTTAATGTGCAGTTTATACCAACTAGGTTTATAAGTCTAATTGATAAAACTATTTGATAAATCATAGTTGTACATTAGTTAGGTAGTAATCAACCTGAAAGCATGAACAAGGTAGTAAAACAGATGAAAAATTTAAAAACATACTACAGAATAAGATTATTTAGATTTGTTCATTTTGCAGTTGAATAACGTGCGATTGATTATATCGTGGTTGATTTTTATAACAACCACTTTTTTTATAGGCTCGTAATTGTGTTTAAATTTTTATATTAGTGATATTGACATCATTGTACATATTGGATGGTTCAAAATTTATTTAAATAATGATTAAATAAATTATAGAACAATGCTTTTGTGGTGCTTCGAATACTGACAAGCTTCATCGCAATTATAGAAATGACACCCTTTTAAGGAACAATAATAATGGTTTATTTCCTATTTTTTCATGTTTATGATTATTAGATAAAATATCAAAATCTTCTTAGTCAACTAAAGTTTGGTAAAATTTTTATATATCTCATTTTGCATTTAAGACATTTTATCACCAACTTGGTCCACTTACATAAAAACATAATACATAAACATGTCATTCCTTTCAGACAACGTGAATGCTCTATACATGAGTTAAATATCTTCGGTTAATCTACGGGCATTGTTAAAAACATTCTTGAGTAATTTTAATAAAGATGTAATATTGCTAAAGAATATATCAACTTTAAAAAAAATTTGAAAAACATAAATTATATTCACTCTATTGTAGATGGAAGAAACTAAATATATGGAGCAATGAACTAAAAGTGATTTGTTTTCCTTTATTATGGTCTTTATCAACCTTGCAGTTTTTTATCTTATTCCTATATTATGGGATGCAATTAAATATTTTCTAACTGAAGCAAGACTATAAAACGTATAGAGTTGCGTGTGCAGTTTACTCCCATCATAACATACTAATATTCAAATTTCATTGCATGCCACATTTAAAATGTGACAACCGGAGTTGCTCAATCTATGCTCCTAAGGTGAAGTTTAGTTGGAGCCGTGAAGTAAGGATCAATTGTCTTATAGATGAACACTATATATTTATTGATTATTTAACATTTTGTTAAATTATTTTGTTATTCACCCATTTTAGGTATAATAATTATGCTTTGATTCCATCAATTTACATTATTTTAACCTTTTACATAATTCTTATCATATTCTAGTATGATAAGGCAACAACATTACAAACCGATATTCTAGTATGATAAAAATCATATGAATATATAGATTTAGAGAATATGTAACAACCTATAAATTTAACCAGTTTTAGTAACGTTATTAATTGAAATTTTGTGGAATTTTAAACGATAAAATTTTGAAATAAGAATTTGATATTTGGAACGCGTCTAGTTGAACATAGCAATGGGTACATTTTCGTCCGAAAATATGAAAGTTTATTTCGTGAAAAATTCACTTCGATTTAATCAGTTAAAAATTGATGAAAATGAAACGTCTTCGAAACCAAAATATTTTTACATAGAAAAATTCTAAATTGTCTTTTGAGCAAGTCGTCATTTTTCGTTTTTCAAAATTCCGACTTCTTTTGCTCCGTCGATCTTATTTTTCTGCGTTTTTGCTGCATTTTCCGCGAGTAGAAAATCCAAATTTTTATAATTCAATCATATCACTGATATCCGTATACAGTTGTGATCGTCTCGTCGTGCTGATCTCTTGGTATATTCAAATCTGTGTTTCGGATTTTATTACATGGCAAAATCGATAAAACAAATAACCGTACCAGTAACAAATTTCAACCTTTTGGGTTTCTTGTCATTTTATCTATACAACTATTGAAATCATACAGCCACCAGCATTTATATTTTCAAAAAAAATAAATATTGAACTTTGTCATTCCCATTGAAATCGTCGGTTCGTATTTTTACCCGGTTCCACTTGAATTAAATTTATACAAAGAATTATATTATAGAACATGTGTATTCCCACATCCATCTGGACTTACATGATTGTTCTTCACAACCCATTTCTTTTTGATTTTATCTTCCACCATCATAAGCGACCATCCTCCCGCTTCACAGTAGAAACCCTACCTTCCCTTGTAGTCGCCGTCCCACGCTTTAACGCTTCCTTCTCTCTGGTTCGTAGTGTTCTCTTCCCCCAACTCTCATCTTTTCTCATCTTTTACTTTCCCCAACTCTCATCATGACTTTATCTTCACGGCTTCCAACGATACATATGGAAGAGCTAATCTGGCACTGCTTGTGGCGATCTCTGTTGTATTACGTTTTTCGGGTCTGAGTCCGATGACCGCTCAGCTATCTTTCTTAGCTCTGATGACGATTCTAGTAGGTCCTTCCTCAAACATGGCTGCTATTAATACAAACAGTGGCGCCTTGGATCTACGTTGTCAGAGCTTGCCTGAAATGGCGATGAAGGTGTTGATTTAATACTTGCTGTGATAGTTTGGAGTTTGCACTACCACACTTCTCCTATTCTTGGATATGAAGATACGTGATACTAGCATGTTTGTTCGATTAAGGCCTGCATGGGAAGATTTAAGAAGCTACTTAACTGCTAGAGGAAGAAAGCGATTTGAAGTGTTTGTTTGCACATTGGCTGAAAGAGAGTACGCCTTAAAAAATGTGGAGGCTTCTTGACCCAACATCTCAGTTGATCAGCTACGAGGAGATTTCGATAGAATAGTTCATGCATGAAGAAGCCTTTGGTAGATGTATTTCAAGGTGGGATATGCGACCTGAAGATGGGACCAGTGATTGATGATCGATTGAATGTTTGGGATCATAACGATAAACTATGGGTTCATATTGTCCTTGCATTTGAGCTTTATATGCTACCCTGGCAGTGGAAGACAACACGATCCCTATCTTCCGCGTTGTAAGGAATGTTGTATGCAATGTTAGAGGCAAATTCTTCAGGTAATAAAGTACTGAACCACCCTCCCTTGCACCACAATCATCACTCTAGTCGTCTCCACCGCCCAGCTGTGCTAAGCTCACCACGTGGCCGAACGCACTCGTCTCTGGCCGATCACTTCCCCTAGCTCGGCCTAGCTTGGTTTCTCTCGTTAATATAAGGGCTTTTGGTCCGTCGTGCTTATTTTCTTCATTGAATTCGTGCCCATTTCTTTTTGCTGTGGATTCGTAGCCATTTCTAGGTCAAATTTCTCTAGCCTCGAAAGGTGAGAAATCACTCACGGTTAATGTTCTTTTATTTATTAAATTTGATTTCAATTGAAACGACAATTGAAATATGCTGCTGTTGGTTATTTACACTGTTATATATGCTATTACCTGTATCTGTTCACCTATCACATCTGATACCATTATCTGTTATTTATAAGATGATAATCCAGTTTGGTTGATAAATGATTGATTGTTTGATGTTGACATTGGGGGTAAAATTGTTAATGTATGGAATGATAAATAATTTACAATTGAATTTGATATAGGATAGTTAATAATTTAAAATTGGTATATGTGTTGAATTTGGTTAGATAAAATTTGTATAATATGACCCCTTTAAATGTTTAATTACTTGACATGTAGAAATGTGGTTAATTACACCTTGAACCATTTAAATTTATGTTGTATAAATTGATGTAGTATAAATTGAAAAATGAATGTCAAGTGTAGAACCGCATAAAATAATAGTGTAATAATCTTTAATCTACATGAAATGATAGTGTAGATTCTAGAAATAATTATATTAATTTGCACAAACAACAATGTGAATTAATTCGATTATTTCAGGATTATTTGAATTAATTATTGGTTTGTTATTGATTATTGCTATTGCTTGTTTATTTACTTTGACACCATCCCAGTTATCACACTACAAGCTCTCTTTGCTATGTTTTGATTTTTGAATTGAAATGGAATTGGGTTAAAGTGATAAATACTCAAATAACTTGACTTAGGATAGAGAATTAAATAAAACCTGATTGGTCAATAATAGATTAAAAATAAATTAATGATTTATTTGAATAAATAGGGTTTTAAATATAGTTGGAATTTGAATTCTAGTGAAATTTAAATGTTAATATTTAATAATCTGAAACAAAATACTAACAAAGTAATTGATGAAAGAACGTTGTTTAATTTAAGTAATGATTTAATTAACTTTTTGTAACGACCCGGAATTTTGAGCAATATCAATTTAATAATCTTTGATAATAATTAAATTGATTTGATCATTTTATATTATAAATTGACAAGTTAAAATTTATTTTAAAGATTAATGATAACAATTTTTTAATATCTATTAATATTTTTCTTAACAATATGAATTGGCAAATTTAATTCTTTTGAAAATTAATAATAATTTGATTTGGAAATATTTAATTTGGTAAATAAGAAGTTTTTAATGTAATAAAATTTTATATTCAAATTGTAATATATATGAATGTATATATTGTGATTTGATATTTGTTTTAAAATTTAATATGGAAATTAATAAATTTAATATTAGAATTTTTCTATTTGAAATGTGTATATATTTGTATATATGTTTTAAATAGGAATTTTATTAATTTGAATTTAATAAGTGTTTTCAAACTTTATTTGTTAATTGAAATGTTAATTTGATATAATGCTTTTGAAAATAATATTTGATATAATGCTTTTGAAAATAATATTTGAAATTTAAATTTTAAATAACAAAATTAATTTCTTATTTTATAAACATATATTTTAGCTTCTATCTTAAATAAGATAAAATTGTTTTACAAATATTTTTATAAAGAGTTAAGCACAATTCCTCAAATTTATAACCATATGTCAAATTAAATTGATTTAAAATATAAGTTATTTATAAATTCCTATATGAGTTTACTTTTAAGATATTTATTAAAGTCTAAAGTTTATTTTATATGATAGAAACATTGTATAATACTTCATAAATACATTGTATATAGCTTAAATAGTTTATTTAAAAGAAAATAACATTTTAAAACATTTAATAAGCATTGAGGAAATACTTTTGTAAATATTAATTTAACATACTTGTAAACATTATAGGATATGTGAAGACATTTGTAGACTTTGAACACATATGTGTAAGCAAACTAGGGGCCTTAAATGACAAGTGTCATTCTCTTGGTTTATTAAATTTAAAAATTTAATTGTAGATAAAAGATGAGTTTTATTTTTCAGCCGAAACCCTTTTCTCCATCCTCAACTAAAATGAATAGAAATCTGAAAAGCAAGTTCAAAACAAAGAAAACTGTAAACTCTGGAAAAAAAATGAAGAAACTGTAAAATCTGAAACCTGGAAACTCAATCAATGCAAAGAATTCAGAATCAACAAGTAATTCAAGAAATTCAGAAGAAACATCAATATGAAAAACTGGAAAATGCAGCAGCTAGATCTAATTCAAGAGCATGCAAATGAATTTAAAGATAAGAAGCAAAATATGCAACAAAATGAAGAAGTCTGGAAATTTGTCAACATGCAAATCTGGAAATGTAACATGCAGAAGGAATCAAGAGCTAATAAATTGCAAGCCTGGGAAGCAATATATGCAGTTCTGTTTTCTGCGATTAAAAAGGTGAGTAAATGAATTTTAAAAACAGTCTTAAAGCATGGATTTCATTTTGTTATTGTAAATAAATATCATGTTGTTGCTTGGAAACCTGAATTGAATTTAATGCATGTTTATATGTGAGTGTTTGATTGCATGTTTGAGTATATGGTTTGAAATACCTGTACAGTTTAAAGATTACAGTATTTATAAAACAGTTCAACCTCATGATAAAATAAATAACTTGGTAATGGATTCGAATTTGACTTTGATTTGTATATAAAAGATGTTTGTAATCATCTAACTTATCATCTAAAAATGCTTGTAAGTTTTAAAATTGGATAACTTGTTTAAAATTTTCAAATTTACAGTAAATGGTAAGTTGAGTCAAAAATTGATTAAATCAATTTCGAGTTTTGACTGCATGTTTGAAAAAGCAATTGAAAATTATGAATTTTAGTGTGATTATTACAATTTTTAATTTGGTGATTTGCGAGGTATCTGGGTTGATCAGTTTTGGAGTTTTTGGCCGATTCTTGGTGAACGGCGATGAACTGGGTTTCTGGATTGAGCATGAAGGTGAAGGGGGCAATGGATATCATGCGAAAAATACTCATGAATTTTATTAACGATCGAATTGGCCGAGAATTGGGTGAGTAGGGTTGTATTTCTTGTTTTTGCCGATGCTATTCATTTAGAATTTGCGGCGTAAATCGGCAACCGGAATTGCTTGCACTTGTGCTGTAGACTCTGGAGGACATGGCGTAGCTACGGTGGAGGATGTGGGTTGTTTCGAGGGCTAGGATGGCTGTGGAAGTGTGGTTTGTAGTGATGAAGGTTTCGAAAGTTTGGTTCAGAGTGC
The DNA here is from genome assembly GCA_030765085.1 of Allium cepa. Classification (NCBI taxonomy): domain Eukaryota; kingdom Viridiplantae; phylum Streptophyta; class Magnoliopsida; order Asparagales; family Amaryllidaceae; genus Allium; species Allium cepa. Next base: position 232,366,340 of record CM060938.1, read on the forward strand.
AAGATTTTGATTTTCGATTTTATACGAGATTCTGGGTTTCGAATTTAGAGGTTGGGGACGTGAGCGACTTGGAGGAGCTCGGCGTGGAGATCGCCAGCGTCCATCGGCGCTGTGCACGTTAACGTGCACGGTGACATGTTGGCTTTGGGTTATGGGAGAAGAGGGGAGGAAACTCGATGTCGTTCTCGTGTTTGTCGTGGGTAGAGCTCGAAGCAGGAAGATGGGTGGAGAACTCGGGGTTGACGCGATACTTTCGTGTGGGTTACTCGGGTTTTAGGGGGAGTTTACTCGAGTCTGTTATGTAGTTTTGGTTTGCTGCAGAATTTTAAAATATAAAAGCAATGTTAAAGATTTTGAAAGCAAGAGGAATTTGATTTTTAGATTTAATTAAAGTTTATAAAAATATAAATAAGTTTTCTCTTATAAACTAATTTGGTTTCAAAGTTAAGTTTTAATAAATTTTTATATTCTGAAACATAAAGGTAAAAAATGAAATAAGTGGATTTTAATAATAAGTATTATATTGTATTTAATCACTTTGGAAAGTTCAAACATTTTTAATTTTGGATGTTTCAATTGTTTTAGTTAAAATTGATTTCTAAAGTATTTTATTTTAATAAGTTAAATAATAAAGATTTAGAGATCAATAAAAATAAAGATTATCTTTAGTTATTTTGAATTTTGATTTAATTAAAGATAATTAGATTTGGAAAGGTAATTAAGATAATTAAATTATTAACCATTAAAGGTTATTGGTTAATATAAATAATTTAAATTAGATAATGGTTTATTTTTAAGAATCTTTTTAAATAAGAAGTTAAAGAATAATTTAATTAATTTAAATGATTAAGTTAAATAATTAATTAAATAATTAATTAGTGATTAATTAAGATAATCATTTATGGGTTAATCTAATATAATTACTTAGGAAGTAATTAAGTAATTAAGTGGTTAATTACTAAAAGTAATTAAGTAAAAGTTAATTACTTTATTAAAAGTAATTAAGTAAATGTGATTAAGGATTAATCATTTGAGTTATTAATTAAAGTATTAATTAATAATATTAATTAAAGGTCTAAATTATTTAATAAATGGTTAATTAATGAAAAGGTTAAGAATAATTAATTAATATGATTAATTATTGGTTAAAGTAATTGATTAAGAAAGAAATCTAATTAAGAATAATTAATTTATAATTAAGTTTTAAATTACTAAATGTAATTAAAGTAATTAATTAAAAGTAATTAATTAAATATGATTAATTAAAAGTAATTAATCAGGAATGATTAGAGGATAATTAAGAAATAATTATCAAGGTAATTAAATAATAATTAATCAAGGTTGATTAATTTAAAAAGGTAATTGAGAGGTAATTACTTGGTTTAATTTAGAAGTAATTAATCAAGATGATTAATTAAATTTGTCGTTAAGGAATAATTACTTAAGGTAATTAATTAATAATTAATCAAGGTTGATTAATTAAAATGGATAATTAAGTGATGTTTAGTTAATTAATTTGTAATTAATTAATGAATTGTAAGTTGGATTGAAGATAATCCAAATGATTAAGTAAGGATTAATTTAATTAAGGAAGAATTAAATTAATTAAGTTTGAATCAAACTTGATATGAGTGATGGATGATTGGTTGATAAGTATCATTGAATGAGTTAATGATATTGGATGTTATTGGATGTCATTGGTTGATATGTAATGATATGAATGTGATATATCTAAGATGTGATATACATGTTGTTTTGTGATATGTATGGATGAATGCGATAATAATAGATTATCTATCTGTGTAATGAGAATCATCCATTTATGTTAAGTGATATTTCTGAATATCTATTGTTTAAATCCCTTAAGTATAACTTGGACATTAAAATGGCGTTTGGATTCGGTGAGACCGGGATCGGGTTTCCATATTTGGATATCCGAAAACCACACCGATTCCAATTAAACGTTAGGTCGTTAATCCAAGTGGAGCGAGTGAAGACTCGGGGTGTAAGGGCTATACGTCAGTATAACTCTGTGGGTGATTCCGTAATGAGTTTGACGGAATAGTGCTTAAAGATTCGAGATGGAGACTTAGAGTGCAAGGGCTATGGTCGTTGACTCTGAGGGTGATTCCAAAATGAGTGCAACGAGATAGTGCCTTTGGTTTCGTTCGAACCCGGAACGAACTTGTATGAATTGAATGCTTTCAGCACATCGTCAGGCGGACGATGAGCATTCTAAGATAATTGGTCCTATAAAGGTAATCGCAGCCTCAAGCCTCATCAACCGGGAATGGCTAAAACAGGGGAGGTGCAGCAAGGCTTCGTGGGTCGCTCCCACTGGAGAGCAAGATACATCCCTGTCTAGAAGTCCCTTTATATTTCGGCTGTGTGGGCAGTTGGTCTGCAGCCAACTGCAGGGTGGCCTTGTTCGGGACTGTTCAGTAAGGAATGGTCCCGGCTTTGTGTTGCAGGGGAGTTAGGGTGGCTCCTCGGTACGGTGATCTAGGCTATGTACTGTGACGGGCGGTACCCCAGTAGCCCTGCCATTGATGGAAACCCATTTTCCCTACGAGACCCTACGGTTTTGTTTCTATTACCCACTTTTGTGGCTAGTAGCTGGAATTTAATCATGTAACAATTTCGGTTATTTTCTTATTTACTTGAAAACCCTAGACACTATTATAATATCACTGGATTTCCTATCAAATGTTTCGGTTAGCGTAAGGTAAAAACTTTTCCATGTTTATGTGTGAGAAGTCTTACGTGATACCTTTTCTTTCAAAGGTTTTTCTAAAGTTAAGAAAATCTTAAACCGTTTACTCACACCAGACCCCTGTCTGACCCGAGTGTTTATTTTCTGTTTTATTAAACTCTTGGGTACTCATATTATGTATGAGTAGTCAAGTGATTCAGGTTATCTCTTGATGAATTCTGGAGGAGCTTTGGAGCAGGAGGCTTCAGTGTGTAGATATATAGTTAGAGTTTCCGCTGTGTTGTCATTCTGCATGATGATCTTGTATTGTATTAGACAGAAATGATATAGCTGTCTAAATTGAGATATTTAGATGTGTACTCTGATGTTATTTGATACTATGTATATGTTTTATATTATATTTAAATCGTTCCGCTGTGAGATTATGATGTGTTGTTTTCTCTTTCTTCTCTTTATTTTCTTCTTCTATCCCTTTCTTTCTTAATTAGTGATGCAATTTTTTGGAAGTGGAAAGTCGGGTCGCTACAGCTGGTATCAGAGCATTAGGTTGAGTGAATACCTAGGCTCTGGAGTGGTGTCTATCTTGAGAGAGCGTACTTGTAATTATATATATATATATATATATATATATTTATATAACTACCTAATCTGTTGGGTTATCTGTTTGGATTTTCCAACATATGTTATAAAGGTAGATAAGGTAGAAGTGTGTGGAACACGACTACCACTGTTGGAAGAGGTTTATATGTTATGATTGGAGGTGTTTATCGAGATTGTAGACCTAATACCATCTCGAATAAGTTGTGTAGATTGTAGAAAGGATTTCTTTGAGTCCAGAGGAAGTATTTTCAAGAACTGGTGTATATTCTTGAAGTGTGAGGTTAATTTACTCTCAAATGAGCAGGTATTTCCAAGAGTTGAGTTGTCAGCTGAGCAGAAGCAGTGGTGGTATCTTGGTGACTTCAAGAAGGAATAGCTGTGTGATGAGGTGCAGTTTCCATAGATGGTTCTGAAGATGTTTTTTTTGGAGCCATATTAAGATGGTTTTGGAAGAGCATTGATGCCTACTGCAATGAAGATTTGAAAGTTTGGAGATTTTCTGGATCTCAAGTAAGGGTGTCTTATCTTTATTGAAGTAGGAGACTAAGGTCGATGAGTTACCTCATTTCGGACATGGTCTCATTTGTTTTCTTAAGAAGATAAGTGATTGGTGTTTGGTTTTGGAGCCGAGTTTCTTAAGATGATGTCTACTCATCTCAAGGATTTTTAGTGGAATTAGATGATAGTTTTGCGTTTCAGAAGTTCTGGTTAAGAAAGATCTTTTGGCTTAGTAGTATCATTGAAGTGAAGTTTGGAAGCAGTAGCAACATGGGTCTGTTTCCTCGATGATTCAGAAATCTTTGGGATTCTACTATCGGCAGACCAGGAAGATGGTGAAGGCTTATTCTTTTCTCTGGGAGGCTCAGTAGAGTAGGATGACTCTTGGAGCGAGAAGAGTTTGGTGAGGCAGCTCAAGATTCTTTGGAGAAGGATTGATCATCTTATTCTAGTTAAGATTTTGTTGAGATGTTTTGACCAAGTGGAATGGTCACTAAGATTTTTATGAGTCGGATGAACAGTGTATGAAGAAAGATTGTTCTTGAATTCTTCGATAGCATTCTTATCTGCTCTAGATCAGAGTTGTGCAGCGGAAGCGAGTTGGGAGTTATTCTAGTGGGAGCAACCAGATGTTGCAGTATGGGATTTCTACAGGAAATTCAAGTATGATGGAATTTTCCGGATTTGGTAGGTAAGGTTGTCAAGTACAACTGTTTGGCAATTTAGATTTGAGATATAGGTTTGAAGTCCATTGATGCTTGTGAAATAGAGTTGTATTTTGGATTTCAACAAATTATCTTTGGGAAAGCCACCTTGTTGAGTAGGACATGGAGATTTGGTTTGAGTTGGTGCTGTTGTTTCATGAAGCAATCAGCAAAGGTTAAGCTGATTAGGAATATTGGAAGTAATTCAGAACATCTGAAGAGTTGTGCAGTTAAGAACTGAGAAATTTTGGAATGTGCAGTTAGAGTTTGGATATTGATTTGGTTTTATCCAATCAAAGGAGATATAAGAATGGGTAAAACTGAAAAGTTAGCTTTGAAGGTATTTTGAGAATTCCTGTGTTCTCTAGAGATTTGATTTTAATCTACAGGATTGAATTGCCAGTTCGGATAGCTGAAAATTCATTGTATTTCACATATCTCTAAGGAATAGGTGTATGATTCATCAAGTGATTGAATCGGCAGTTAAGAAGGATTTGGTAATTGGGCTGGTTTTGAGTTTAGTCTGATATCTTGTTCAGATTTGAAGGATCAGATGAGGGAGTTCTTGGTTTTAATAGTATAGTTACTTAAGATTCTGTAGAGCGAGCATTCCAGCAGATGCCTGAAAAAAAAAAAACTCTAGATAATATTAGGAAATTCTATTCAGAATTTTTTTGGATAGATAAAATTATTTGTTTGAATTGGTTGCTATGATTGGTAGTGTATGATTGATTGTTTGATTTCTGATAGGAATTTAAATTCTTTAGCTGGGTTATTAAATTATCTTTGCTTTTAAATTTCGGGGACGAAATTCTTTTAAGGGGGAGGAATGTAACGACCCGGAATTTTGAGCAATATCAATTTAATAATCTTTGATAATAGTTAAATTGATTTGATCATTTTATATTATAAATTGACAAGTTAAAATTTATTTTAAAGATTAATGATAACAATTTGTTAATATCTATTAATATTTTTCTTAACAATATGAATTGGCAAATTTAATTCTTTCGAAAATTAATAATAATTTGATTTGGAAATATTTAATTTGGTAAATAAGAAGTTTTTAATGTAATAAAATTTTATATTCAAATTGTAATATATATGAATGTATATATTGTGATTTGATATTTGTTTTAAAATTTAATATGGAAATTAATAAATTTAATATTAGAATTTTTCTATTTGAAATGTGTATATATATTTGTATATATATGTTTTAAATAGGAATTTTATTAATTTGAATTTAATAAGTGTTTTCAAACTTTATTTGTTAATTGAAATGTTAATTTGATATAATGCTTTTGAAAATAATATTTGATATAATGCTTTTGAAAATAATATTTGAAATTTAAATTTTAAATAACAAAATTAATTTCTTATTTTATAAACATATATTTTAGCTTCTATCTTAAATAAGATAAAATTGTTTTACAAATATTTTTATAAAGAGTTAAACACAATTCCTCAAATTTATAACCATATGTCAAATTAAATTGATTTAAAATATAAGTTATTTATAAATTCCTATATGAGTTTACTTTTAAGATATTTATTAAAGTCTAAAGTTTATTTTATATGATAGAAACATTGTATAATACTTCATAAATACATTGTATATAGCTTAAATAGTTTATTTAAAAGAAAATAACATTTTAAAACATTTAATAAGCATTGAGAAAATACTTTTGTAAATATTAATTTAACATACTTGTAAACATTATAGGATATGTGAAGACATTTGTAGACTTTGAACACATATGTGTAAGCAAACTAGGGGCCTTAAATGACAAGTGTCATTCTCTTGGTTTATTAAATTTAAAAATTTAATTGTAGATAAAAGATGAGTTTTATTTTTCAGCCGAAACCCTTTTCTCCATCCTCAACTAAAATGAATAGAAATCTGAAAAGCAAGTTCAAAACAAAGAAATCTGTAAACTCTGGAAAAAAATATATGAAGAAACTGTAAAATCTGAAGCCTGGAAACTCAATCAATGCAAAGAATTCAGAATCAACAAGCAATTCAAGAAATTCAGAAGAAACATCAACATGAAAAACTGGAAAATGCAGCAGCTAGATCTAATTCAAGAGCATGCAAATGAATTTAAAGATAAGAAGCAAAATATGCAACAAAATGAAGAAGTCTGGAAATTTATCAACATGCAAATCTGGAAATTTAACATGCAGAAGGAATCAAGAGCTAATAAATTGCAAGCCTGGGAAGCAATATATGCAGTTCTGTTTTCTGCAATTAAAAAGGTGAGTAAATGAATTTTAAAAATAGTCTTAAAGCATGGATTTCATTTTGTTATTGTAAATAAATATCATGTTATTGCTTGGAAAACTGAATTGAATTTAATGCATGTTTGTATGTGAGTGTTTGATTGCATGTTTGAGTATATGGTTTGAAATACCTGTACAGTTTAAAGATTACAGTATTTATAAAACAGTTCAACCTCATGATAAAATAAATAACTTGATAATGGATTCGAATTTGACTTTGATTTGTATATAAAAGATGTTTGTAATCATCTAACTTATCATCTAAAAATGCTTGTAAGTTTTAAAATTGGATAACTTGTTTAAAATTTTCAAATTTACAGTAAATGGTAAGTTGAGTCAAAAATTGATTAAATCAATTTCGAGTTTTGACTGCATGTTTGAAAAAGCAATTGAAAATTATGAATTTTAGTGTGATTACTAGAATTTTTAATTTGGTAATTTGTGAGGTATCTGGGTTGATCAGTTTTGGGGTTTTTGGCCGATTCTTGGTGAACGGCGATGAACTGGGTTTCTGGATTGAACATGAAGGTGAAGGGGGCAATGGATATCATGCGAAAAATACTCATGAATTTTATTAACGATCGAATTGGCCGAGAATTGGGTGAGTAGGGTTGTATTTCTTGTTTTTGCCGACGCTATTCATTTAGAATTTGCGGCGTAAATCGGCAACCAGAATTGCTTGCACTTGTGCTGTAGACTCTGGAGGACGTGGCGTAGCTACGGTGGAGGATGTGGGTTGTTTCGAGGGCTAGGATGGCTGTGGAAGGGTGGTTTGTGGTGATGAAGGTTTCGACAGTTTGGTTCAGAGTGCAAGATTTTGATTTTCGATTTTATACGAGATTCTGGGTTTCGAATTTAGAGGTTGGGGACGTGAGCGACTTGGAGGAGCTCGGCGTGGAGATCGCCAGCGTCCATCGGCGCTGTGCACGTTAACGTGCACGGTGACATGTTGGCTTTGGGTTATGGGAGAAGAGGGGAGGAAACTCGATGTCGTTCTCGTGTTTGTCGTGGGTAGAGCTCGAAGCAGGAAGATGGGTGGAGAACTCGGGGTTGACGCGATACTTTCGTGTGGGTTACTCGGGTTTTAGGGGGAGTTTACTCGAGTCTGTTATGTAGTTTTGGTTTGCTGCAGAATTTTAAAATATAAAAGCAATGTTAAAGATTTTGAAAGCAAGAGGAATTTGATTTTTAGATTTAATTAAAGTTTATAAAAATATAAATAAGTTTTCTCTTATAAACTAATTTGGTTTCAAAGTTAAGTTTTAATAAATTTTTATATTCTGAAACATAAAGGTAAAAAATGAAATAAGTGGATTTTAATAATAAGTATTATATTGTATTTAATCACTTTGGAAAGTTCAAACATTTTTAATTTTGGATGTTTCAATTGTTTTAGTTAAAATTGATTTCTAAAGTATTTTATTTTAATAAGTTAAATAATAAAGATTTAGAGATCAATAAAAATAAAGATTATCTTTAGTTATTTTGAATTTTGATTTAATTAAAGATAATTAGATTTGGAAAGGTAATTAAGATAATTAAATTATTAACCATTAAAGGTTATTGGTTAATATAAATAATTTAAATTAGATAATGGTTTATTTTTAAGAATCTTTTTAAATAAGAAGTTAAAGAATAATTTAATTAATTTAAATGATTAAGTTAAATAATTAATTAAATAATTAATTAGTGATTAATTAAGATAATCATTTATGGGTTAATCTAATATAATTACTTAGGAAGTAATTAAGTAATTAAGTGGTTAATTACTAAAAGTAATTAAGTAAAAGTTAATTACTTTATTAAAAGTAATTAAGTAAATGTGATTAAGGATTAATCATTTGAGTTATTAATTAAAGTATTAATTAATAAAATTAATTAAAGGTTTAAATTATTTAATTAATGGTTAATTAATGAAAAGGTTAAGAATAATTAATTAATATGATTAATTATTGGTTAAAGTAATTGATTAAGAAAGAAATCTAATTAATGGAAATAATTGATTAATTGTTGATTAATAATTTAAGAATAATTAATTTATAATTAAGTTTTAAATTACTAAATGTAATTAAAGTAATTAATTAAAAGTAATTAATTAAATATGATTAATTAAAAGTAATTAATCAGGAATGCTTAGAGGATAATTAAGAAATAATTATCAAGGTAATTAAATAATAATTAATCAAGGTTGATTAATTTAAAAAGGTAATTTAAAGTTAATTACTTGGTTTAATTTAGAAGTAATTAATCAAGATGATTAATTAAATTTGTAATTAAGGAATAATTACTTAAAGTAATTAATTAATAATTAATCAAGGTTGATTAATTAAAATGGATAATTAAGTGATGTTTAGTTAATTAATTTGTAATTAATTAATGTATTGTAAGTTGGATTGAAGATAATCCAAATGATTAAGTAAGATTAATTTAATTAAGGAAGAATTAAATTAATTAAGTTTGAATCAAACTTTATATGAGTGATGGATGATTGGTTGATAAGTATCATTGAATGAGTTAATGATATTGGATGTTATTGGATGTCATTGGTTGATATGTAATGATATGAATGTTATATATCTAAGATGTGATATATATGCTGTTTTGTGATATGTATGGATGAATGCGATAATAATAGATTATCAATCTGTGTAATGAGAATCATCCATTTATGTTAAGTGATATTTCTGAATATCTATTGTTTAAATCCCTTAAGTATAACTTGGACATTAAAATGGCGTTTGGATTCGGTGAGACCGGGATCGGGTTTCCATATTTGGATATCCGAAAACCACACCGATTCCAATTAAATGTTAGGTCGTTAATCCAAGTGGAGCGAGTGAAGACTCGGGGTGTAAGGGCTATACGTCAGTATAACTCTGTGGGTGATTCCGTAATGAGTTTGACGGAATAGTGCTTATAGATTCGAGATGGAGATTTAGAGTACGAGGGCTATGGTCGTTGACTCTAAGGGTGATTCCAAAATGAGTGCAACGAGATAGTGCCTTCGGTTTCGTTCGAACCCGGAACGAACTTGTATGGATTGAATGCTTTCAGCACATCGTCAGGCGGACGATGAGCATTCTAAGATAATTGGTCCTATAAAGGTAATCGCAGCCTCAAGCCTCATCAACCGGGAATGGCTAAAACAGGGGAGGTGCAGCAAGGCTTCGTGGGTCGCTCCCACTGGAGAGCAAGATACATCCCTGTCTAGAAGTCCCTTTATATTTCGGCTGTGTGGGCAGTTGGTCTGCAGCCAACTGCGGGGTGGTCTTGTTCGGGACTGTTCAGTAAGGAATGGTCCCGGCTTTGTGTTGCAGGGGAGTTAGGGTGGCTCCTCGGTACGGTGATCTAGGCCACGTACTGTGACGGGCCGTACCCCAGTAGCCCTGCCATTGATGGAAACCCATTTTCCCTACGACACCCTACGGTTTTGTTTGTATTACCCACTTTTGTGGCTAGTAGCTGGAATTTAATCATGTAACAATTTCGGTTATTTTCTTATTTACTTGAAAACCCTAGACACTATTATAATATCATTGGATTTCCTATCAAATGTTTCGGTTAGCGTAAGGTAAAAACTTTTCCATGTTTATGTGTGGGAAGTCTTACGTGATACCTTTTCTTTCAAAGGTTTTTCTAAAGTTAAGCAAATCTTAAACCGTTTACTCACACCAAACCCCTGTCTGACCCGAGTGTTTATTTTCTGTTTTATTAAACTCTTGGGTACTCATATTATGTATGAGTAGTCAAGTGATTCAGGTTATCTCTTGACGAATTCTGGAGGAGCTTTGGAGCAGGAGGCTTCAGTGTGTAGATATATAGTTAGAGTTTTCGCTGTGTTGTCATTCTGCATGATGATCATGTATTGTATTAGACAGAAATGATATAACTGTCTAAATTGAGATATTTAGAAGTGTACTCTGATGTTATTTGATACTATGTATATGTTCTATATTATATTTAAATCATTCCACTGTGAGATTCTGATGTGTTGTTTTCTCTTTCTTCTCTTTCTTTTCTTCGTCTATCCCTTTCTTTCTTAATTAGTGATGCAATTTTCCGGGAGTGGAAAGTCGGGTCGCTACACTTTTGAAGCTATTTAATTATGAAGTTTTGAAATTATTTAATAATTAAGCTTTGAAATTATGTAATAATTTAATGAGATATTTTTTAATAATTAAATAATACTGAATTCTTTGATAAGTGAAATTGAACTTCTTTAATAAGTGAAATTGAGTTCTGTAACAATTAAGTTTTGGAAATTTGTTTGAATTAAATAAGTAAATAAGTGAAATCGAATTTCTTCAAAAAAATAAAATGTGATTTATTGAAATTAGTATAAGACTTGAAATTTAAAGAATTTGATTTGACGAATTCAATTTAATTAAATTCGAAAGTTGATATGACATATGAAACTCAAATTGATTTAATGAATTGGAAATTAAATAGAAATTGTTTTGAATGATAAAGTAACTTAACGAATATTGAATGAAATCAATAAATGAATTTAAATTGATTTGAATGTTAAATTAAATTAATTTAAATGATTATGGAATGAAATTTATATACGAACTTGAATCAATATTTGAATTGTTTAAATAAAAATTGAAACTGAATTATAAGATTTTGAAATAGTAATTTGGAAGTTTTGAAACGTAAATTTATGGAAATTGTTTTAGAAAGGCAAATGATATGCGGATTTACAAATTCTAATTGGAATTGAATTTGATTTGGGTTTTTGAAATTTGTTAAAGGACCAATCAGTGTAATAATTTCGGAAGTTATTAAAGAGACCAGAATCGGTTATGGACATACTCTCTGTCTAAACCGAAAACCACTTTAATAACTATACGCGGAGCGTGACACAGAATGAAGTGGTTGGAATGATGTATGTGATGACTGAAGAAAGAGAACGATAATGGATAGCCTTGACACATGTGTCAAGTTGGAAATGACTAAAACAGGAGCCATGCCGGGCCAAATGGGGTTAGCCACCTCGAGCGAACACACTTCTTCGTAACTACTACTCATTACTTGTTATTGATTGGTGCACCCTCGTAATTTTGGGAGTGTTGTTTCGCGGTGTTGCGATCGTTGCGGCGATGCGTTTTCACCAGTCTGGATCAGGCAAACAGTAGTTTCAATACCTTGGGTATTGCCTCATGTGCCTTGTCATACTTGTATCCCTATATACGCGACCACTACGAATTTTTTGTGTGTTATACCTATGTAGTACTCCCTGATATCCCACTAGTTTACGGTCTAGTTACAGTGTTGTATAGACTATAACGCTTATATAAAATGTGTTAAGGAGGATAGTGGTAACGCCTTAACACTATTTTGATATTTTATATTACTGATAGACATTATCTATTTAGCGTATATTACTACATAGTAGATAGTATAACGGATCCTTAGAGGACGGTTATTCCAGCGTCCTTTGAGTTACATGTATTTCAGTTGTTATTTCACTTGAGTTGGATTTAATAGTATAAGAATATTAATCCCGACTCGAGTGTTTTGTGTTTTGATTTACGCTCAGGTCAGAACGAGTGTACCAGCTTACGAGACTCACCTTCGGAGTTGGAGCTTCGCTTGGAGATTCGGCTATCTATCCAGCTTTCAGATGTTCAGTTGATCCTAGTGATGTATTCTGATTCTTGTATTTGACTATTGTATTCGAGACTCCTGTTGTAGCTTATTTAACTCTTTTAATATATAGTAGCTTCATGAACTACTATCTTTTGCATCCGCTGCATATTATTACTCTATGTCTATGATTCTGTGATTATTTATTTACTGTATACCTAAGTTTTTCCAAATTTAAATTAACAATTCGGTATTTTGGATCATTCAAGTCCGACGTGTGCGGATGTGAATAGTCCAAAATAGCGGGTCGTTACAGTTGGTATCAGGGCTTTGGTAGCTCTAGGCAAAACTTAACATATAGGCTAAATGTATTTACAAAATCACTCTCATTCGAGTTTCAATCGCTTACTTTTAACTCCATTCCTTTGAATTTTGGAACGTTCCATGCGGTTCCAAAATTCATTCTTGCCCTCACTACTCGTCTTATTTTGATTTTGGAGCATTCTATAACTCCACTTCGAATGACCTTTATAATGAATTGGCGGTCTCGCCAATCTTCGAATTATTTGTAATTGGTGAAACTTCTTTACAATAGGCATTGATTTACCAGTGATTTCTATACCTCGGTTTACGCTACTGTCTATCTCCCGTTATGCCTGAATTCTACTCTGGTGATCGAATGTCGATTTGTCTCGGTATTCTGCATCGATCTTATTCTTTAAGTCACGGTCGACCCGGTTAAGGCTGGCCGTGAATTAAATAAGCTTATCCATCTCCCGATTTTGTTAATGGAATCATCTTATCTTTTCTTTCGAACTTGTATTTGAATCAAAATTCTCTTTAATTTGAGTCCATCAAATTTGAATATCTATCCTTGCTTTGAAATCCATTATTGTATCGTTGAGCGAAGAAGTGTATTTGCAAATTAATATTAAAAATGTTTTATATATTGTGTTGTTTGAGTTGTTAATGTTGATTTGGATTTTCGATCGATTCGTCTGATCACCGCGACTGATAGGATTTCCAAAACACTTTAACAGAGCAAGCTGACACTATATTGTTTTAAAAATTAGTAAATGAATTTTTTTGTATGATTATTTTATATATAAATCTAGGTATTCAGAAATTAAATTGTTAATGAATTTGTTGTCGGAAATGATAATATTTGATTTTCATTTATTGTTTTGTAAACCATTGACTATTTGCATAATATAAATAAATGAATTTATAAAACTTAGTTATAATTTGATTTGGAATTTGAAGTGAACTTAAATTAGAATTTGAGAATTTAATTTCCAATAATTTCGAACTATGGTTTTAAAGTTTAAAAATGTATATTATATAAAATATTTTCGAATAGAAATGGTTTTCAAAGAATTTTAAATGGTTAAATTTGAGCCCTTCTCTTTTGTCGCTGGAAAATAATTTCGGTGATGATGGCCGCATCATCGACATTCATTTTCGAGTTTCGAAGTAAAGAGACCAATTGGTAGCTTTGCTACAGTTTTGTTTTGGAAATTAAATCGATTTAAATTTCTTAAGTACGATTTGATTTATATATATAGGTATACTATTTCGAATTTAATTTGATTTGATATGTATAGTATATACATAATTATCTCTAAATGGTTTGAAGTGAAATCGGAAATTTAATTCTTAAATTTATGATTAAAGATGATTTCAAATTTTAAATCGAGGCAAAGATTTTAAATAAATATTTAACTTGAAATAACTGATTTTAAAAAATTTATTTGTAACTTCCCTAAATTTCTAAAAGTTAACTATGTAATTGAATATTATACAATAGAAAATGATATCAAAGGAGTTTTTAAATAAAATTTGAGTAGTTATAATAATGTAATATACTTAATATATATGTGATAAGATATATTAAGTAGAATAAATTTAATAATAATTTGGAATAAAGAAGAATTAAATTTGTCGAATAAAATATGGTTATAATAAATGATGATTCAAGTTTATGATCTTTAAAATTGTTAATTTAAGATAATTGGATAATATACGATATAAAATGTCTTTATAAATAAAATTTGAGTGCATATAATAAATGTTATACACTAAAAGTTTAATTATAAAATGATTAATAGAGATAAATAGAATACTAAGTTAGTCGAATAATAAATGGATTAATAAAATAAATGGTTGTTTGAACTAAATTTTGTAACAAACAACAACAAATTGAAAATAAACCAACTTAATGAAATTCCTTGAGTTTAAAATCAATTATTGAATATTAATTTAATTCAATTGAAATTTATATGGTTTAAATTAATTGTTTTATTTTGTAATTCAAGCCTATTTCTTTTCTTCTGATTGTTTCTATTCTCCTACCTCGTTCCTTTTCGGGGATGAAAAGTTTTGAGTGGGGAGAGTGTAACAACCCGTAAATTTAACCGGTTTTAATAACGTTATTAATTGAAATTTTATGGAATTTTAAACGATAAAATTTTGAAATAAGAATTTGATATTTGGAATGCGTCTAGTTAAACATAGCAATGGGTAAATTTTCGTCCGAAAATATGAAAGTTTATTTCGTGCGTAAATTTACTTCGGTTTAATCAGTTAAAAATCGATGAAAATAAAACGTCTTCAAAATCCAAATATTTTTATGTAGAAAAATTCTAAATCGTCTTCTGAGCAAGTCGTCATTTTTCGTTTTTCAAAAATCAGACTTCTTTTGCTCCGTCGATCTTATTTTTCTGCGTTTTTGCTGCATTTTCCGCGAGTACGAAATTCAAATTTTTATAATTCAATCATACCACTGATATCCGTATACAGTTGTGGTCGTCTAGTCGTACTGATCTCTATGGTATATTCAAATCTGTGTTTCGGATTTTATTACATGGCAAAATCGATAAAACAAATAACCGTACCAATAACAAATTTCAACCTTTTGGGTTTCTTGTCATTTTATCTATCCAACTATTGAAATCAAACAGCCACCAGCATTTATATTTTCAAAAAATCAATATTGAACTTTGTCATTCCCATTGAAATTGTCGGTTCATAATTTTACCCGGTTCCACTTGAATTAAATTTATACAAAGAATTATATTATAAAACACGTGTTTCCCACATCCATCTGGATTTACATGATTCTTCTTCTCAACCCATTTCTTTTTTATTTTATCTGCCACCATCATATCCGACCATCCTCCCGCTTCACAGTAGAAACGCTACCTTCCCTTGTAGCCGCTACCCCACGCTTTAACGCTTCCTTCTCTCTGGTTCGCAGTGTTCTCTTCCCCCAACTCTCGACTTTTCTTCTCTTTTACTATCCCCCAACTCTCATCATGACCTCATCTTCACGGCTTCCAACGATACATATGGAAGAGCTACGTCACTGATTCTCCGGCACTGCTCGTGGCGATCTCTGTTGTATTATGTTTTTCGGGACTGAGTCCGATGACCGCTCAGCTATCTTTCCCAGCTCTGATGACGATTCTAGTAGGTCCTTCCTCAGACATGGCTTCTATTAATACAAATAGTGGCGCCTTGGATCTACATTGTCAGAGCTTGCATGAAATGGCGATGAAGCTGCTGATTTAATACTTGCTGTTATAGTTTAGAGTTCGCACTACCACACTTCTCCTATTCTTGGATATGAAGATACGTGATACTAGCATGTTTGTTCGATTAAGGCCTGAATGGGAAGATTTAAGAAGCTACTTAACCGCTAGAGGAAGAAAGTGATGTGAAGTGTTTGTTTGCACAATGGCTGAAAGAGAGTACGCCTTAAAAAATGTGGAGGCTTCTTGACCCAACATCTCAGTTGATCAGCTACGAGGAGATTTTCGATAGAATAGTTCATGCATGAAGAAGTATTTAGTAGATGTATTTCAAGGTAGGATATGCGACCTGAAGATGGGACTAGTGACTGATGATCGATTGAATGTTTGGGATGATAACGATAAACTGTGGATTCATGTTGTTCCTGCGTTTGAGCTTTATATGCTTCCCTGGTAGTGGAAGACAACACGATCCCAATCTTCCGCGTTGCAAGGAATGTTGTATGCAATGTTGGAGGCAAATTCTTCAGGTAATAAAGTACTGAACCACGCTCCATTGCACCACAATCATCACTCTAGCCGTCTCCACCTCCCAGCTGTGCCAAGCTCACCACGTGGACGAATGCACTCGTCTCTGGCCGATCACCTCCCCTAGCTCGGCCTAGCTTGGTTTCTCTCGTCAATATAAGGGCTTTTGGTCCGTCGTGCCTGTTTTCTTCATTGAATTCATGCGCATTTCATTTTTGCTCTGGATTCGTAGCCATTTCTGGGTCAAATTTCTCTAGCCTCGAAAGGTGAGAAATCGCTCACGATTAATGTTCTTTTATTTATTAAATTTGATTTCAATTGAAAAGATAATTGAATTATGCTGCTGTTGGTTATTTACACTGTTATATATGCTATTACCTGTATCTGTCACCTATGACATCAGACACCATTATCTGTTATTTAGAAGATGATAATCCGGTTTGGTTAATAAATGATTGATTGTTTGATGTTGATATTGGACGTAAAATTGTTAGTGTATGGAGTGATAAATAATTTACAATTGAATTTGATGTAGGATAGTTAATAATTTAAAATTGATATATGTGTTGAATTCGGTTAGATAAAATTTGTATAATATGACCCCTTTAAATGTTTAATTACTTGACATGTAGAAATATGGTTAATTACACCTTGAACCATTTAAATTTATGTTGTATAAATTGATGTAGTATAAATTGAATAATGAATGTCAAGTGTAGAACCACATAAAATAATAGTGTAATAATCTTTAATCTACATGAAATGATAGTGTAGATTCTAGAAATAATTATATTAATTTGCACAAACAATAATGTGAATTAATTCGATTATTTCAAGATTATTTGAATTAATTATTGGTTTGTTATTGGTTGTTGCTATTGCTTGTTTATTTACTTTGACACCATCCCAGTTATCACACTGCAAGTTCCCTTTGCTATGTTTTGATTTTTGAATTGAAATGGAATTGGGTTGAAATGATAAATACTTAAATAACTTGACTTTAGATAGAGAATTAAATAAAACCCGATTGGTCAATAATTGATTAAAAATAAATTAATGATTTATTTGAATAAATAATAGGGTTTTAAATAAAGTTGGAATTTGAATTCTAGTGAAATTTAAATGTTAATATTTAATAATCTAAAACAAAATACTAACAAAGTAATTGATGAAAGAACGTTGTTTAATTTAAGTAATGATTTAATTAAGTTTTGAAATTATTTAATAATTAAGTTTTGAAATTATTTAATAATTAAGTTATGAAATTATGTAATAATTTAATGAGATATTATTTAATAATTAAATAAAACTGAATTCTTTGATAAGTGAAATTGAACTTCTTTAATAAGTGAAATTGAGTTCTGTAACAATTAAGTTTTGGAAATTTGTTAAATTAAATAAGTAAATAAGTGAAATCGAATTTCTTCAACAAGAAATAAAATGCGATTTATTGAAATTAATATGACTTGAAATTTAAAGAATTTGATTTACGAATTTAATTTAGTTAAATTCGAAAGTTGATATGACATATGAAACTCAAATTGATTTAATGAATTCGAAATTAAATAGAAATTGTTTTGAATGATAAAGTAGCTCAACGAATATTGAATGAAATCAATCAATGAATTTAAATTGATTTGGATGTTAAATTAAATTAATTTAAATGATTACGTAATGAAATTTATATACGAACTTGAATCAATATTTGAATTGTTTAAATAAAAATTGAAACTGAATTATAAGATTTTGAAATAGTAATTTGGAAGTTTTGAAACGTAAATTTATGGAAATTGTTTTAGAAAGGCAAATGAAATGTGGATTTACAAATTCTAATTGGAATTGAATTTGATTTGGGTTTTTGAAATTTTTTAAATGATCAATCGGTGTAATAATTTCGGAAGTTATTAAAGAGACCGGAATCGATTATGGACATACTCTCTGTCTAAACCGAAAACGACTTTAATAACTATATGCGGAGTGTGATGCGGAATGAAGTGGTTGGAATGATGTACGTGATGACTGAAGAAAGAGAACGATAATGGATAGCCTTGACACATGTGTCAAGTTGGAAATGACTAAAACATGAGCCATGCCGGGCCAACTGGGGTTAGCCACCTCGAGCGAACACACTTCTTCATAACTACTACTCATTACTTGTTATTGATTAGTGCACCCTCGTAATTTTGGGAGTGTTGTTTCGCGGTGTTGCGATCGTTGCGGCGATGCGTTTTCACCAACCTGGATCAGGCAAACCATAGTTTCACTACCTTGGGTATTGCTTCATGTGCCTTGTCATACTTGTATCCCTATATACGCGACCACTACGAATTTGTTTTATGTTATACCTATGGAGTACTCCCTGATATCCCACTAGTTTACGGTGGAGTTTACAGTGTTGTATAGACTATAACGGTTATATAAAATGTGTTAAGGGGGATAGTGGTAACGCCTTAACACTATTTTGATATTTTATATTAGTGATAGACATTATCTATTTAGCGTATATTACTACATAGTAGATAGTTTAACGGATCCTTAGAGTACGGTTATTCCAGCGTCCTTTGAGTTACATGTATTTCAGTTGTTATTTCACTTGAGTTGGATTTAATAATATAAGAATATTAATTCTGTCTCGAGTGTTTTGTGTTTTGCTTTACGCTCTGGTCAGACTGAGAGTACCAGCTTACGAGACTCGCCTTCGGAGTTGGATCTTCGCTTGGAGATCCGGCTATCTATCCAGCTTTCAGATGTTCAGTTGATCCTAGTGATGTATTCTGATTCTTGTATTTGACTATTGTATTCGAGACTCATGTTGTACCTTAATTAACTCTGTTATATATATAGTAGCTTCATGAACTACTATCTTTCGCTTCCGCTGCATATTATTACTCCGTGTCTGTGATTCTGTGATTATTTATTTACTGTATATCTGAGTTTTGCAAATTTAAATTAACAATTCGTTATTTTGAATTATTCAAGTCCGATGTGTGCGGATGCGAATAGTCGAAAATAGCGGGTCGTTACAGAATATATATAGAAAAAAAGAGATTTAAGAATGTCTTATTTATTTCCTAGTCACTAATTTCTACTACTGAGACGACTCGACTTCCTTACCCTATAAAATCGCATCATCTTTAAGAAAGAAAGGGATAGAAAAGAGAAAAGAAAGAAGAGAAGAAAGAAAAAACACATCAGAATCTAATAGCGGAACGAATAAATTATATTCATAACATAAACATTACATAGTTTACAACCAATATCAGAGTTACACAGACATACAACACATACTAGACAGTTATAAGCACCTGTCTAGTTATACAACTCAAAGCAGTACAAGAAACAACTCAGAGAACACACACGGCGGAATAATATATATATCTACACGTAGAAGCCTCCTGCTCTGTAAAGACCCGTAAATCCGTACTCCTTGAATAGACACTAATCTCCATTGATTAATTCAAGATGAACGAAAATACGAACCCTTAGGGGTTTAAGAAAAATTTAGGAAAAGGAAAAGGCAGAAGAAGAGAGAAGAAGATAGAAAATAGAGAAAAAAGAAAATAAAGAAAACAGGACGGAAAGGAAACAACAAAGAACATCAACAGAATCTCACAATTCGCAGCGGAACAACATATAATAAATAAATGAATAATCTTTAAACAAAGAACTATAACAGTTATTACATTTTACACATTACATTTCATTACATCAAATCATCAGAGTGTACAACAACAACAACAACAGTGCAACGGAAAAAAGAAATACTATATAAATTAGTAATACGCCATGCCATCCAGCTTGCCTCCAGCAACTCCAGAATATCCAGAATATCCTGATAAACCTTAACTCTTGACTGCCCGTGTGGAAATTGGTGGGCACCCAGAGTTTAGGAAGGAAAACAATAAACTCCAAGTCAGTCATGTGACTGGTGTGAGAACTCAAAACAGTTTATTTATCTTTAAAATCAAAATAGAGGAATATTTTTAAAGTCAATTCGCAATGCTTTTAAAAAATGAGACTACCATAAGGCCTCCCGCACACACACACATGCAAACGCAGAATCGGAGGAGATTTCTCCTTATGATAGTCAAAGATGCTTGATACGCATTTAGAAGAACATTTCATATTATTATTAGTGTATAGTGTAGGAAAAATTCATTTCGAAAGTAGAATATAAATCTTAGCCAACATACGACCATTATCGTATGCCTACTATAGCTAACTATGTTCAATAGCAGGTTACCGCCACATTCCATAGCAGGTTATACAACTAAAACCGTACAAGTCACGTATTGTTTCTTTGGATTTCCAAAGAATGATCAGGCCAAGGAACTTCCCATTGCCACATGAGAATGCCTCTGGATGGACATCCCCGAGAACCAAACCGGATCTCTACCAACACAAGGCCGGGTTACCCCTAACTGAGTAACAACTGACCGAATATGCCATCCCCCGGTCCTTTGGGACCTTTTCACCGAGCGCTCGTAATCAATTCACACAATCATAACAAAGTGTTTTCAACATGAGTAAGTATCTGGGCTCCATACCATGATACCACTCTTTTCCAGAAGGAAATGCACATATCCTAAAGGGCGCTACCCCTCATAACCTTGCTGCTTCTTTCCTATTTTGACCATTCACGAGGTGTGAGGTTCGACGAAGTCACGTCCACAAAAACATACTTTATACAAAAGCCATGCTTTGGGTCAACAAATGATCATAGAAATGATCACCAGGATAGACGATCAAATAAACGATCCTATCACAAATAATCAACACAATGATCATTTCACAGCAACACTCAGCATGTCACATTACCAAATTGGGAATATATCGCTGATAACCTTCAACTACATAACCTCTGAGCTCGTACGTCTCAGAGAAGGGTGTTAAGCTAAAAGAATAAATTCTCCGCCACCAACAGAAATATATTTGAAAGAAATCGGCTTTATATCTCAATTTGTAATGTCAGACATACAATCCATACAAGTCTGTTCCGGGCTCGAACAAAACCGAAGGCACTTCTCACGAAGCCCTTGCAATCCGGGTATTCACAATCCCGATCGAATTTCCCATCACTTAGGAAATCTCTATACCAGGAGCGACCCAGTGTAGAGACAATCGATAGGTCATCCTATCGCTTTCGCAAATACTCGGTCTTCAACACCGATCTTCAATGCAATTCACAACGACGTATCACATATTCGGAATGGGTTATACGACCCCATGGTCCTTTCCCGGTTAACCCGAATAGTGAGTGCTTATTCAAAAATAAGTGTGGCATTCAAATTCAAACAAATCATATCCAATACCCATTCAAAGGGAAATATTGATAATCGGCTATTGAACTATCAATGGATATGCACACATCTCCAGATTCCAAATAATTTTCCAAATTATTTATTTTCCAAAATATCTTCACTAGATATATAATTTCAATTCTTCAAAAATAAATCAATATTTATTTTTAAACAACTTCCCTTTTTCTTTTATAAATTCCATAGTGGATTTATATTTCAAAATATCTATGAATATACGGTTTCAATTATTCATTTCAATTTATCCTCAAAAAGATAAATTATCAAAATATTCCCTTTATATCGGGAAAACAATTCCATACTTATTTATTCATAAGTAATTCACAAATTTTATTTATTTTCAACACTTGGAAAATATTCAATATACTTCAATCGAAATTAAGTATATATTTCATTCTTTAAGGAAATCATTCTCTTAAACATATTTATTTGGGCCAAAACGAATGTTGCGTAGAACATTGTTACGACAACCCAAAATCACTAGTATAGGGATTCGAAATTAAAATAGATATATAAATCCCAATACTATACAAAACATTTCCTTTCGGAAATCATTTACTATAACAACAGTGTTATAGTCCACCATTTCCTTTTATTTCTCGAAAACGTCTATTTCAACAATCAATGTTGAAATCTATGGTTTCGAATCTCAACACATTTTAAAACATCGTTAGATCGTTTTAATTCTGTTTAAAATATCACATTTTAAACATTTTCTTTAACATATTATTCACTATTCAAAAACGTGAATATACTACGTTAACAAATTTCATCATTTCTATACATTTCATTTTTAAAGGATTATTCACAATCTAAAATGTGAATATAACTCCATTAATAGGTTTCAACAATTTACTTATCAAAATAAGTTGTTTGCGAATTTATAAAACAACGTTTATAAATTCCTTTTCTATTTATCTTATAAAAACTTCTTTTTATAAATTCCTTTATTAACCTATTCCAGTTTATAACTCAATTATGAACTAAAAGTTCATATTATAAGTTAAATGCTTACAAAACGATTATTTTACAAAATCGTTTCTTTGAACTTCATAATTATAAATCTTATAACTTATAAGATTCATTTATTTAACCAAATCTAATCTTCAAATAACTTCACAAATTTATAAATCTTACTATTTATAAATTTCATTTATAACTTCACCATTTTTAATTTTATAAATTCCATTCATTTACAAAATTCATTTACACTTCATTCGAACACTTATAAAAACTCGTTTTATAATGTCAATATTTCAATTTATAAATATCCATTTATAAATCTCTTAATATAAATCAATTTATATTAATATTTTAAAACGTCTTTAATCTCCTTTATTATTTCACCATTTTGATTTATAAAATAATCAAATTTTATAAATCCCATATTTAAACTTTTTTACAATAGATTCAAAAATCCCGATTAAACTATTTTATAAAATCAATAGCATCATATTCTCAAAAATCAGTTTTTAACTATATTTCTCAATAATCATAATTTTTATAACATTAAAAATTATACGTTTATTTATTTAAAATAGATCAAATTCCAAACATATAGTATATTTTCAAAAATCACTTTATAAATTATTTTAAAATTCCAAAACTCGGTCCAATGATGCTACATATCAAATAGTCAATCACGACAACAACGATATCATATATCGATATGATAATCCATCAAATATCAAAATATCTGAAATCAAATAAATACTGTTGAGGAATCCAGTTGGATCCCTCCAACCTGTTTTCCTGCATCCACAAACATTAGCACAATACCAATTTCGCTCCAGTACGAAATTATCGCGGTATATGGGATTTAAAATATTATCCGCTTAATAGACGGCGCAATAGGGTCTCATCCGCTAAACAAATAAATGTGGGAAATCAATAACTCCAATATATACATATGCCAATATATATATATTGCTATTACATATAATATCAATTTCACTGTTTATGAAATATTCGCGGTATATGTTTTTCATAAATAACATCCGCTTACTAACGGCGTATAATGTCTATTTTAACAATCAATAGATATCAATCATCATTCAAACATGCATTCAAATATTTTAAATCTAACTATTTAAAATAAAATCGAAACCGATTCGAGAGTGAGAAGTTCTCACCTTGATTTTAAATTCCGTTTTAGCGATTTATTTCGAATAAAATTAAACGGACGTTTAATTTTACCCAAAATTCTCACTAACTCCAAACGACTCCAATCCAATTTCATCACGTAGTGCTCGTCCATACGATTCCAACGCAACTGGTTTCGCGCGTTTTCGACCTCGTATGAAAAAGATATGAATTTTTGAAGTTTACACGATTTAAAACTAATATTTACAACATAATTAATTATCTTTAAACCCTCACAAGATCGTAGCCGTAGGATCCCAAACCCCATGATCAAGACCGCACGCATATGCTCCTCCCTCTTCATGCGTACGCACCCAGTATACACGAACCCATTATCTCATTTAGGGTTTTGATTTTTGCACCCAAATCAATAGCCTTTGCATCGATCAAGCTACTCCATTTCGACCCCCTACGCAAGAGCCATATTCGGCCCCAAGCATGAGAAGCTCGGCCTCCCCCTTTTCATCGAATTGCGTGCGCCGCGTGGCCGAACGCGGCCTCCTTGCTGTCAATCCATCGCACCAAATCCAATCACAACCGTTGAAACCCAAGATCTCACCATCCTCTACGAGTTTCTAGTTGGAAGTTTGTGAAATTATTGAGTAGATTGGAAGATAAATGAGGAAGAAAGATTGAAGTTTCTGGCCGTTGTTTCTAGGGCCGGCTGCAGTTTTTAGATTTAGGTTTTTTTTTCTTCTAAAATTTGTGAGTTTATGGTGTATTTATAGAGGAAAATCGAACACTATTCATCCGGAAATTTCCGAACTCCGATTTACGCGCCTAAACTGATGTTCCTAGGGTTTATTCCCGCGTTCCGGACACAATGGAACAGGTTTCGAAAGCTAATTCGGACATCTGTGCGAGTTATGGCAGTAAACGTTCAATTTAAATTAAACCGATTTAAACGATTTTCTAGGCGTTTTAATTCGTAACGGACAAACGGTAAATCCAATTGACACGAAATTTGAAACCTTACAATAATATCACATTACGGATCCGATGAAACTAGTTTCGTCGAAATCCGAGACTTTTTGAAAAATGGCTATTTTAACTCGCCAAATTAATATTAAAAATAATTCGATGCGTTTCGAGCTGCCACGATCAAACGATAACTCCGATTGACACGAAAATTAAAATCTGGTAATAACTAACTATTACGGATCCAATGGAACTGGTCTCGTTCAATTCTGAGACTGTTCAAAAATTGACTATTTTCACTAGTCGATTTTAATATTAAAATATTCAATTTTCACAAATTAACTTTTAATTCGATTTTAAAAGTTCTAAAATATCGTTCTAACTCCAACATGATAAAATAAAATTTTACAAATCATTTTCAATCATATTTAACCCAAATTTCAATTATTTCCATAATTTAACATATTAAGTTATCGATTTAATTATCCAATTAAATCCAATAAATCGAAATAAAATTTATTCGACTTATAAATTCACTTATTAATATTTAAAATTAATTAAATATTCAAATTTTAATTTCTAAAAATTCTGGGTCGTTACAATCTTTCCCCCTTAAAAGAATTTCGTCCTCGAAATTAACAAGTAAGAAAAGTTACAGAATCTATTAAATTTCCAAAATTCATAGTTAAATATCTTACAATACTTTACTAAGTTTCAAATCATACTTAGTTATCTTTTTCAAAAACAACTACTATTGTTTAACTTTCAATTCCAAATCAAAGTTAAAGTTTTCAAAATTTTCCAAATTTTCTCAAATTTTTTCTAACGCCTTAAATTTCCGGAAAAATTCGCCATAGTCTCCTTTGCGCGGCTCGATCCAAAAAAAAAATTGACAGTATATATATCACAAATATACATCTCATCAAGTAATGAGGCATCCCGAAGGGAAAAAAGTATAAAAGTACGGTATGTAATCCGAGATATGTACCTTATATTTTATTAGCGAGCATATACGGCTAATATAGCGCGAAAGCGAGCTCCAAATGCGAAGCAAACGTGATCCGCACCTACTAATCACTCAAAAAACAACATGAGAATCATGCACGTAGACAATAGTATCAATATACATCATATAGCAACATAATAACTATATATGTCAACATAGAAGTTGAAATAAAAGCAACAAATGCAAACATCAACCAACTATCATCCAACTAATTTATAACCAATGTATATTCATTTATATTCTCATTAATATTCGATGAAATAGGTTTTCAATTTAATTCATATTTGATTCATTAACAGTGGATGTTTACTAACATTCATTTTCAATTAGTTTATATTCACTAATTCATATTCAAGTTGGTTCACTTCCACATCAAATTCAATTCCATTTAAGATGCACTTAACTTTCAATTGGATTTTCAATTACTTTAGCTTCCAATTTCATTAATTTAATTTCATTAAAACTTAATGAATTATATACAATCAATCTGACAATCATATAATAACCAATGTATATTAATTACAACCAAATTCCTTTGCCTATATTCATTCAATTTGGTTTAATTAACTTGATTTTTATTCAACTTTCAATAACATTAGATTTTAATGAATTAACACTTATATCCATTATTCCATATCAACTTTATTCACATTTAATTGATTAATATTCAATCCATTCATTCAATTCATATTCAATTACTAAAGTTGAATTTCATTTATAAAACTCAAGTTCACATTTATCACTTAACTTTATTAATTTAGTTTGATACTAATATCAACTTAATTCCATATCACTTAAGTTATACTTCCATTTAACTTTAAATTCATTTTTATTTACAACTCATATTCATAAATATATTCATATAGTTTCACTTCTTATATATATAAGTTTATTTCACAATTGCAATCACTTTAACTATAATTCAATTCTTATAATTCTTTGTACTTATACAATTATTCTCTTGTTTAGATTATTCAAACAACTAAACAATCCACTTATATACATTTTAATAATTTTGAAAAATTATTTCTTTATATACAAAATATAATCAAGGTAAAATTATTTCATTTACCCAATTTAAAACAATATTATGTCGAATTGTTCTATTCAAGTGTTTAGAAACCCCTTCGGCATAGTCTTGTGGACCACGCTGACGAAAGTTCATATGCCACTCAATAAACCAATCATCACAATATAAAACAATTTTATATTCACTAACAAATACGGTCTCATAGCTATTATTATACTCAAACTCATTCTAGAGTACTACTGACTCTACCTCTAATGAGTAATACCCAACAGAACCATGGTTGTCGCTTAACCATAAGCTCTGATACCAAATGTAAAGACCCGTAAATCCGTACTCCTTGAATTGACACTAATCTCCATTGATTAATTCAAGATGAACGAAAATACGAACCCTTAGGGGTTTAAGAAAAATTTAGGAAAAGAAAAAGGCAGAAGAAGAGAGAAGAAGATAGAAAATAGAGAAAAAAAAAATAAAGAAAACAGGACGGAAAGGAAACAACAAAGAACATCAACAGAATCTCACAATTCGCAGCGGAACAACATATAATAAATAAATGAATAATCTTTAAACAAAGAACTATAACAGTTATTACATTTTACACATTACATTTCATTACATCAAATCATCAGAATGTACAACAACAACAACAACAGTGCAGCGGAAAAAAGAAATACTATATAAATTAGTAATACGCCATGCCATCCAGCTTGCCTCCAGCAACTCCAGAATATCCAGAATATCTTGATAAACCTTAACTCTTGACTGCCCGTGTGGAAATTGGTGGGCACCCAGAGTTTAGGAAGGAAAACAATAAACTCCAAGTCAGTCATGTGACTGGTGTGAGAACTCAAAACAGTTTATTTATCTTTAAAATCAAAATAGAGGAATATTTTTAAAGTCAATTCGCAATGCTTTTAAAAAATGAGACTACCATAAGGCCTTCCGCACACACACACATGCAAACGCAGAATCGGAGGAGATTTCTCCTTATGATAGTCAAAGATGCTTGATACGCATTTAAAAGAACATTTCATATTATTATTAGTGTATAGTGTAGGAAAAATTCATTTCGAAAGTAGAATATAAATCTTAGCCAACATACGACCATTATCGTATGCCTACTATAGCTAACTATGTTCAATAGCAGGTTACCGCCACATTCCATAGCAGGTTATACAACTAAAACCGTACAAGTCACGTATTGTTTCTTTGGATTTCCAACGAATGATCAGGCCAAGGAACTTTCCATTGCCACATGAGAATGCCTCTGGATGGACATCCCCGAGAACCAAACCGGATCTCTACCAACACAAGGCCGGGTTACCCCTAACTGAGTAACAACTGACCGAATATGCCATCCCCCGGTCCTTTGGGACCTTTTCACCGAGCGCTCGTAATCAATTCACACAATCATAACAAAGTGTTTTCAACATGAGTAAGTATCTGGGCTCCATACCATGATACCACCCTTTTCCAGAAGGAAATGCACATATCCTAAAGGGCGCTACCCCTCATAACCTTGCTGCTTCTTTCCTGTTTTGACCATTCACGGGGTGTGAGGCTCGACGAAGTCACGTCCACAAAAACATACTTTATACAAAAGCCATGCTTTGGGTCAACAAATGATCATAGAAATGATCACCAGGATAGACGATCAAATAAACGATCCTATCACAAATAATCAACACAATGATCATTTCACAGCAACACTCAGCATGTCACATTACCAAATTGGGAATATATCGCTGATAACCTTCAACTACATAACCTCTGAGCTCGTACGTCTCAGAGAAGGGTGTTAAGCTAAAAGAATAAATTCTCCGCCACCAACAGAAATATATTTGAAAGAAATCGGCTTTATATCTCAATTTGTAACGTCAGACATACAATCCATACAAGTCTGTTCCGGGCTCGAACAAAACCGAAGGCACTTCTCACGAAGCCCTTGCAATCCGGGTATTCACAATCCCGATCGAATTTCCCATCACTTAGGAAATCTCTATACCAGGAGCGACCCAGTGCAGAGACAATCGATAGGTCATCCTATCGCTTTCGCAAATACTCGGTCTTCAACACCGATCTTCAATGCAATTCACAACGACGTATCACATATTCGGAATGGGTTATACGACCCCATGGTCCTTTCCCGGTTAACCCGAATAGTGAGCGCTTATTCAAAAATAAGTGTGGCATTCAAATTCAAACAAATCATATCCAATACCCATTCAAAGGGAAATATTGATAGTCGGCTATTGAACTATCAATGGATATGCACACATCACCAGATTCCAAATAATTTTCCAAATTATTTATTTTCCAAAATATCTTCACTAGATATATAATTTCAATTCTTCAAAAATAAATCAATATTTATTTTTAAACAACTTCCCTTTTTCTTTTATAAATTCCATAGTGGATTTATATTTCAAAATATCTATGAATATACGGTTTCAATTATTCATTTCAATTTATCTTCAAAAAGATAAATTCTCAAAATATTCCCTTTATATCGGGAAAACAATTCCATACTTATTTATTCATAAGTAATTCACAAATTTTATTTATTTTCAACACTTGGAAAATATTCAATATACTTCAATCGAAATTAAGTATATATTTCATTCTTTAAGGAAATCATTCTCTTAAACATATTTATTTGGGCCAAAACGAATGTTGCGTAGAACATTGTTACGACAACCCAAAATCACTAGTATAGGGATTCGAAATTAAAATAGATATATAAATCCCAATACTATACAAAACATTTCCTTTCGGAAATCATTTACTATAACAACAGTGTTATAGTCCACCATTTCCTTTTATTTCTCGAAAACGTCTATTTCAACAATCAATGTTGAAATCTATGGTTTCGAATCTCAACACATTTTAAAACATCGTTAGATCGTTTTAATTCTGTTTAAAATATCACATTTTAAACATTTTCTTTAACATATTATTCACTATTCAAAAACGTGAATATACTACGTTAACAAATTTCATCATTTCTATACATTTCATTTTTAAAGGATTATTCACAATCTAAAATGTGAATATAACTCCATTAATAGGTTTCAACAATTTACTTATCAAAATAAGTTGTTTGCGAATTTATAAAACAACGTTTATAAATCCCTTTTCTATTTATCTTATAAAAACTTCTTTTTATAAATTCCTTTATTAACCTATTCCAGTTTATAACTCAATTATGAACTAAAAGTTCATATTATAAGTTAAATGCTTATAAAACGATTATTTTACAAAATCGTTTCTTTGAACTTCATAATTATAAATCTTATAACTTATAAGATTCATTTATTTAACCAAATCTAATCTTCAAATAACTTCACAAATTTATAAATCTTACTATTTATAAATTTCATTTATAACTTCACCATTTTTAATTTTATAAATTCCATTCATTTACAAAATTCATTTACACTTCATTCAAACACTTATAAAAACTCGTTTTATAATGTCAATATTTCAATTTATAAATATCCATTTATAAATCTCTTAATATAAATCAATTTATATTAATATTTTAAAACGTCTTTAATCTCCTTTATTATTTCACCATTTTGATTTATAAAATAATCAAATTTTATAAATCCCATATTTAAACTTTTTTACAATAGATTCAAAAATCCCGATTAAACTATTTTATAAAATCAATAGCATCATATTCTCAAAAATCAGTTTTTAACTATATTTCTCAAAAATCATAATTCTTATAACATTAAAAATTATACGTTTATTTATTTAAAATAGATCAAATTCCAAACATATAGTATATTTTCAAAAATCACTTTATAAATTATTTTAAAATTCCAAAACTTGGTCCAATGATGCTACATATCAAATAGTCAATCACGACAACAACGATATCATATATCGATATGATAATCCATCAAATATCAAAATATCTGAAATCAAATAAATACTGTTGAGGAATCCAGTTGGATCCCTCCAACCTGTTTTCCTGCATCCACAAACATTAGCACAATACCAATTTCGCTCCAGTACGAAATTATCGCGGTATATGGGATTTAAAATATTATCCGCTTAATAGACGACGCAATAGGGTCTCATCCGCTAAACAAATAAATGCGGAAAATCAATAACTCCAATATATACATATGCCAATATATATATATTGCTATTACATATAATACCAATTTCACTGTTTATGAAATATTCGCGGTATATGTTTTTCATAAATAACATCCGCTTACTAACGGCGTATAATGTCTATTTTAACAATCAATAGATATCAATCATCATTCAAACATGCATTCAAATATTTTAAATCTAACTATTTAAAATAAAATCGAAACCGATTCGATTGAGTGAGAAGTTCTCACCTTGATTTTAAATTCCGTTTTAGCGATTTATTTCGAATAAAATTAAACGGACGTTTAATTTTACCCAAAATTCTCACTAACTCCAAACGACTCCAATCCAATTTCATCGCGTAGTGCTCGTCTATACGATTCCAACGCAACTGGTTTCGCGCGTTTTCGACCTCTTATGAAAAAGATATGAATTTTTGAAGTTTACACGATTTAAAACTAATATTTACAACATAATTAATTATCTTTAAACCCTCACAAGATCGTCGCCGTAGGATCCCAAACCCCATGATCAAGACAGCACGCATATGCTCCTCCCTCTTCATGCGTACGCACCCAGTATACACGAACCCATTATCTCATTTAGGGTTTTGATTTTTGCACCCAAATCAATAGCCTTTGCATCGATCAAGCTACTCCATTTCGACCCCCTACGCAAGAGCCATATTCGGCCCCAAGCATGAGAAGCTTGGCCTCCCCCTTTTCATCGAATTGCGTGCGCAAGCGTGGCCGAACGCGGCCTCCTTGCTGTCAATCCATCGCACCAAATCCAATCACAACCGTTGAAACCCAAGATCTCACCATCCTCTACGAGTTTCTAGTTGGAAGTTTGTGAAATTATTGAGTAGATTGGAAGATAAATGAGGAAGAAAGATTGAAGTTTCTGGCCGTTGTTTCTAGGGCCGGCTGCAGTTTTTAGATTTAGGTTATTTTTTTTCTAAAATTTGTGAGTTTATGGTGTATTTATAGAAGAAAATCGAACACTATTCATCCGGAAATTTCCGAACTCCGATTTACGCGCCGAAACTGACGTTCCTAGGGTTTATCCCGCGTTCCGGACACAATGGAACAGGTTTCGAAAGCTAATTCGGACATCTATGCGAGTTATGGCAGTAAACGTTCAATTTAAATTAAACCGATTTAAACGATTTTCTAGGCGTTTTAATTCGTAACGGACAAACGGTAAATCCAATTGACACGAAATTTGAAACCTTACAATAATATCACATTATGGATCCGATGAAACTGGTTTCGTCGAAATCCGAGACTTTTTGAAAAATGGCTATTTTAACTCGCCAAATTAATATTAAAAATAATTCGATGCGTTTCGAGCTGCCACGATCAAACGATAACTCCGATTGACACGAAAATTGAAATCCGGTAATAACTAACTATTACGGATCCAATGGAACCGGTCTCGTTCAATTCTGAGACTGTTCAAAAATTGACTATTTTCACTAGTCGATTTTAATATTAAAATATTCAATTTTCACAAATTAACTTTTAATTCGATTTTAAAAGTTCTAAAATATCGTTCTAACTCCAACATGATAAAATAAAATTTTACAAATCATTTTCAATCATATTTAACCCAAATTTCAATTATTTCCATAATTTAACATATTAAGTTATCGATTTAATTATCCAATTAAATCCAATAAATCGAAATAAAATTTATTCGACTTATAAATTCACTTATTAATATTTAAAATTAATTAAATATTCAAATTTTAATTTCTAAAAATTCTGGGTCGTTACATGCTCCATTGCTCCTCCACAATTTGTCAAAGCTAACCTGAATCCTAACCTGAATTCCCTTGGCTACTCGTAAAAATTTAAGTACCCAAGAGTTTATGAAAAACAAAAATAAACTCCGGGTCAGACTTGGGTCTGGTGTGAGTAACAGGTTAAAGTTGCTTAACTTTTAAAAACCTTTTGAAAGAAAGGTATCACGTAAGACTTCCCACACATAAACATGGAAAAGTTTTTACCTTACGCTAACCAAAACATTTGATAGGAAATCCAATGATATTATAATAATTTCTAGGGTTTTCAAATAAATAAGAAATAGCCGAAATTGTTACATCTATTAAATTCCAGTTACTAGCCACAAAAGTGGGTAATACAATCAAAACCGTTGGCACTTATTGGATTTTGGATTCCATACAATGGCAGGGCTACTGGGGTACCGCCCGTCACAGTACGTGGCCTAGATCAACGTACCGAGGAGTACGCCCGCTCCCCTGCAACACAAAGCCGGACCCATTCCTTACTGAACAGTTCCAAATAAGACAAACCCGTGGTTGTAGCTAGCAACCACCCACACAGCCGAATATAAAGGGACTTCTAGACAGGGGTAAATCTTGATCTCCAGTGGGTGCGACCCACGAAGCCTTGCTGCACCTCCCCTGTTTTAGCCATTCCCGTTTGATGAGGCTTGAGGCTACGATTACCTTTATAGAACATATCACTTAGAATGCTCATCGTCCACCTGACGATGTTCTGAAAGCATTCAATCCATACAAGCTCGTTTCGGGTTCGAACGAAACCGAAGGCATTATCTCGTTGCACTCATATTGGAATCACCCTCAGAGTCAACAACAATAACCCTTGCACTCTAAACCACCATCTCGAATCTATAAGAACTAATTCTGTCAAACTCATTACGGAATCACCCACAGAGTTATACTGACTCATAGTCCTTACACCTTGAGTCTTCACAAAGCTTCACTTTGATTCACGACCTAACGTTATTTGGAAACGATGTGGTTTTCGGATATCCAAATATGGAAACCCGACCCCGGTCTCATCGAAAACCAAAGCGTGTCTTTTAAGTCCAAGTTGTTTTAAAGTTTTAAAACAATTCAATACAGTATCTATATACACTCAGATAGAAAATTCATAAATCACAATCGATAATTAACATTATCAAATAACAGGTAATCCACATTATCAATATCAAATAGATATTCCATATATCACCATCACAATTGATAACCTATGTTATCATCACAATGCAATCAAACATCCATACCACACAATATCATTTATCTCATTATTGAGACCACAAAGCATCCAAGACAATCAATGACATCCTTTCATACATAAGCAATGGTTTATTCATCATCATATAATTAATTTAAA
The DNA here is from genome assembly GCA_030765085.1 of Allium cepa. Classification (NCBI taxonomy): domain Eukaryota; kingdom Viridiplantae; phylum Streptophyta; class Magnoliopsida; order Asparagales; family Amaryllidaceae; genus Allium; species Allium cepa. Next base: position 232,400,473 of record CM060938.1, read on the forward strand.
ATGAATTAAATTAACTATCTCTATCTCTAATTAATTTAAAATGAATTAAATTAACTATCTCTATCTCTAATTAATTTAAAATGAATTAAATTAATTACCCATCTTTAATTAATTTAAAATAAATTAAATTAATTACTTCACCAATATAAATCTTGCTTACTTAATCATTTAATTGATTACAATAAATTAATCATTCATTATTAATCACCTTAATTAATCATTCTTGATTAATTATCCTTAATTACAATCATGTAATTATTCTCAATTAATTTCACAAAATTAATTATTCTCAACTAAACAGTAATTAACCTTTAATTACTTCAATTAATTAATTAATCATAATTAATTACATTAATCCTTAATCAATTAATTAATTACCTTTAATTACCTATTATTGATTAATTAATCATAATTAATCAATCTTAATTACATCATTAATTGTAATAATTAATGATCCCCTTTTTATTAATTACCTTAAGTAATTAACTTATAATTATTAATCATCATCACAGATTAATTACATTTAGTAATTAACTAGCTTAATTACTATATTTAAACCAAATTAATTATCCTTAATTAATTTCTTAATTAATTCCTTGATTAATTATTAAGTAATTTAAATCCAAATTACTTCACTCTTAACATCTTCATTAAATTACATTCTGGAATTATTAATCAATTACTTAACTAAGTAATTTGCAAAATTATTAATTACACACAGTAATTATTTATAAAACCCAAGTGTTTAAAATTAATTAAACTTAATTAATTAAAATAAACAATCTCATTGAATTAAATTAATTACATTAAGTAATTATTTTCTTAATTACTTTACTAAGTAATTATACTCAGACCATTCATAATTGATTATTATTAAATTAATTAATCTAATTAATTATAAAAATTAACCATATTAATTAATTGTTAAATAATCCTGATTAATGACCTTCATTAACCATTTTCTAATTATTTTATAAAGTAATTAACTTAAATTAATTTCCATTTAAATTATGTTTAATCATTTATTAATTAAAGTTAATTATTAAATTAATTAACCTTAATTTTAAAACTTAATTACATAATTAATAATATTCATTCATCATTAATTAATAATTTAAATAAATGATCTTAATTATAGATTGATTAATCATAATCAATTATTAATTCCAAATTCAATTAATTAATTAAATTAATTAATTAATCTTAATTACCTTGTTAATTAAATTAATCCTGAAATATTAATCTAAATTTTTTCAATATAAAACATAACTTAATTATGTTAAAACAATTTAATTGAAATAAAGTACTTTTTGAACTACCTTTAAAATTTCCATTTTAAATACAAGTTTAAATTAAAAGTAATTTAAACTTATCAATGTTTGAAAATTTTAAAACTTTAAAATTTGCAAATCAAACAAGTGCTATGAAAATTTTTAAAGTTAAATTCATTTCATTGTTTTAATAACTTAAATTTTCATATAATTTAAAACTTCAATTTTAAACCTTCTTTAAAATTTAAAACTGAAATTCAAATTTAACTTTTGACTTTCCTGATTTTAAATAAACTTCAAAACTACTCATATTTTAAAACCACATTAATAAAAATGTTTAAACTATTTTACCCAAAACAAGTAGTTAATTAAATTAAATTTCTGAAACTTTTTATTTTATTTTAAAAACTGGGATTTAAATTTGAATCTGAAATTCAAACTTGCATTTGAATTTAAACTTAAACCTTACCCTAAACAAAACTACAAATTTTAAAAATCCTTAAACCCGGATTTAAAAAAAAAACAGTTTTAAAATTCAGATTTAAAAACAGGTTTCAAAACCTGTAAATTACAGTCAACCCGAGAAAACAAATTCTACTTCGAGTCTAAAGCCTGCCTACTTCGAGTTTCTAATATGCCAGCTTCAAGTAAAACACGGACCTACCCTGCAACAACCCAAACCCAAAATCAATTCACCTGAATCTCATCACCGTGCATATGCACGGCGACCACCACCCCTTCTCATCATCAAAGATGATCCAACCACTTCCAGAAACCCATGAATCCACTAACATCATCATCAGATTGAACATAAATCAAAGAATCAAAATTTAGCTTTACAAACCTAAACCTGAAAACCATATTCCAGGTTTTGACCCAACCTGTCAACGACGATTGTTCGCCACTCCGATCACCTGAAAGTCCACCTCTCCGGCCATGAAACAATCCACACATCAGCTACACAATCTCCAAGAACTAGAACACTCGATCACCCCTACACCTCACACTGACCCAATCCTTAACCTTATTCAAAACTAGGGTTTAAACAAAAATTTCCCAACTGCAACCAATCTAGCAATTTTATATCCACTTCTTTGATTTTTCTAAGGATCTAAGATCCTTACTCTATAACTCAGAAGAAATTTGAGTTTCCACAAATCATAGATTACAAGAATTTTCTCAAATTCATTATTGGTTCAAGAACAAACTGTAAATGAAACATACACCTAAAAATACTAATACTTGATTTAAAAATCAATTTTCAATTAATACCATAGTTTACTGATATTGAAATACAAAATTAACTCATTAAAAAATCAAGAGGCCACATTACTTGTATCTTTAACTTGCTAAAGTTTAATTATCTTCAGGCAGTAAATCAATTCACCTAAAAATATTTTGATTCTAATCTAAATAAGCAAACAATTTTTAGTTATTTTAAGAACAGATACTAACACAAATTTAAACAATATTTGGAGGATTCTTTTTAATAGGAAGTTGAATTTAGAATCACAGCAGAGCATAGACAAGCATTCATACACAAACATATTTACACCAGGCATTAAACACAAACATTTCTAAATTATACCCAACATTAACATGCAACCTATTTTAAAATTCAAAATTTTAAGTTACTTACCTTTTATTGGATGCATACCCTCTGTTTTCCTTTTTATAAATTTGCAGAAATAAGAATATGCAGGTATGCTCACTCTCTTTTAAAAATTTTGGTTGCAAGCCTTGTTGAAATCTAGAATGTTCATGTTCCTGCCCATAATTACTTGCATGCAGATGTAGATGATGAAGGCATGGATATTGTTTTTAAAACAGAAAAGGAGACTGCAGGCTTAGTTGCATGAAGATTTTTGAATTGCAGAATTGCTTCAGGCTAATGCTTTTGATTTATTTTGGGTTAGAGGGGAACTGGTTTTAGATTATGCAGATTGTTGGTGAAAAAATGCAGATTTGATGTTTGAATTTGAGTAAAATGGGTTTGATTTTGAAGAGGAGTGGAATATGTAGGTTTTTGGATTTGAGGATGCAGATTTGAACATGGTTTTGGAATATGCAGATTTGATTATGGATATGAAAAATGAATTTTGATCTTTTCTTTTGATTAAGGAAGGATAAAAAAACAAATGAGAATGAAGAAACAAGTTTATATAAATGTGATTTTCAGATTTAATTAAAAGAAAAGAAAAATAAAAACTAAATCTTACACTTATCAATTTGTTATGCTAATTTTTAAACACATGTTACATGAATGTAACACTTGTATCTTTAAGATAATTAGTACTAATTATAATTTAATGTGTATGTTAGCCTAAATTAAGTTGTTAGTTTATTTTAAAATATGTGTATAAATTTATAAATGAAAATAGAAACAAATCATGTTTTACAAATTGAACTTATACATATAATAATTAAACAATTTAAGATTTATACTTTTGGAATTTAAATTCAAACTAAATTCAAAATCAAATAATTCCAAATCAAGTTATAAATATAAATTCAATTTAAAATAACAATTACAAATCCTATTCAAAACTTTTTATAAAGACAATACAATATCAATATTGTTTTTATAATCCTCTTATTATCAAATTAAAATCATTTTACAAGAAATTATATTTTTATTAATAAAATATCCATTTTATTAAGTCATGAAACCATTTGTTGAATTAATTCCAAATTTCAACTTCAATCCAATTTAATTTACACATTTAATATTTTTCTTATCAATTTAAAATCATATATTTATTTATGAAATAGTTTTAAAACTCAATACTAATTAAAATCGAAATTTCCAATTTAAAATGTATATATTAAAATTTTAAAACATGATTCATTTATTAAATTTAAATCAAAATCATTTATTAAATTTTGAAAAGCTTAAATATTAAATAAAACAAAATTTTCCAAATTACTACAAATAATAAAACTAAAAAATATGCTTTACTTATTAAAATTAAAACAATACCAACCTATTTAAAATATAAACCATATATTTATTTACAAATAGAAATCAATTTATTATTTTTAAAAGATAAAATAACCAATTTAAATATTTATTGAAGAAGATTATTAAATTTATTTGAATAATTATTAACAGAATATCAATATCAATTTAATTTTAACTACAGATTATTAAATTGATATTGTTAAAAATTCCGGGATATTACAATCCTTCCCCCTTAAAAGAATTTCGTCCTCGAAATTTAAAACGAAAGTAATTTAATAATCTTATTAAATTTTAATTTAAAAACACAAGCATATATCAAACATATGCTAAGAACCAAAAACAACCAATTCAACCAATCAAACAAATCTAAATGTCTAGGCTAATTCTAGATAGAATTTTCTCGAGTTTCCCCAGGTGTATATATATACCGGGATACTCGCTTCAGAGAATCCAAACAAACAATACTATGAAGCTACAAAGCTCCTATACAACTATATCTATAACACTAGGCAAGATATCAGACTACAAACGAGTCTGACTCAACAACCAAAACTCCAGAACTGCTGATTCCACAACCAGAGATAGATCATACACGTACTCCCTCAGAGATACGTGAAACTCATCGAATCCCAGTTATCCAAACTGGAAATTCAAACCTGTAGATCAATCACCTATTCTCCAAAATCACAGAAAAGATCCAAAACACTGCAGAGCTAGCTTCTCAGACTTACCCAAACTTATAGCTCACTTAAGATCAGAGAAAACTTATCCAAAATTAAATCTCCGACTTCAGAGTCCAAATCCCTCCGACTCTTATCCACAAAATCTCTTCAGACGATCCTGGGCTGTACACAACCTCACTGATCAGCTTAACCTTCGCTGATGCTTCTAAAAACAAACTAGACCAATCAACTCAACAAAATGATCTCCTCAAGATCAACCAAAATCAAGAACCCAAAATCTCTACTCCTCAACATCAGAAGACAACAACTCACTTCTCCTGTCCGGGAAAAGAGAAAAAACAGATACACTTCCAAACTGCTTCCGCTGCTCAACTCTGATTCGAAGTAGAAGAGAATGCTTGAAGAAGAACACAAGCACAAACAAGACAACACACCCCAGATATAAGGTTCTACAAATCCATAAGAAACTCAAAAGTTCCTTCAAAACTCTGAGCTGCTACACCAACTCAACTCTTGGAACCATTCTTCTATAAAGCTGAACCACCCGTACCGCTCCCGGAATTCCAGATGATAAGAAAGCTCAAACTCCAGATGCGAAAAAAACTCTGACATTCTGAAGACATTCAGAAAAACTCAGATAACCCAAGAGAACACTCAAACAATCGCAAGTCACTTTTGCGAACCACCCCAAACCAAATCCAAAGAAAACTGTTCTCCCTTAACCAAACATAACAGCTTACATAACTGGCTAACCCATCGAAGAAACGGGTTCACTTAACTGCTTCAGAACTCCACTTTAGAAAAAGTGCTAAGCCAAAAAATCTCTTGCCAACACCGAGAACATCCCAAGCTACACTGCTGCCACAGATGCCAAAGAATTCCAAATCAAAGCTCTTCGAGAAACTCGGACCTTAAAGCAAACAGAAACACCAACTGAACACAACCACCACTGAAGCAGACTCACCTCCTTAACTTGTTCCAAAGAAAACATCTTCGGGAATATCCATAGTCACTGCGTCTCATCATGCAGCTACTATTTCCTGAGGTATCAAAATACCATCACTCGCTTCTACTCAATCAACAGATCCAAATTCTACTCATCTATTTCAGAAATGAACTCCGAACCTTAACAGGTTTCCTTTAGAGATAAATGAAGTTCTTCATCACTACAAAACCCACTCGAGATGGAATTAGGTTTACAGTCTCGACAGATACACCTCAAACATTTAAACTCCAACCAATGGTAGTCGTGTTACACAAACTACTACCCCATCTACCTTTATAATTTGTATTGGAAAACCTGAACAGGTAACCCAACAGATAGGTAGAAATAAATATATATATTAAAAATTACAAATAAGCTCTCTCAAGAAAGACACCACTACAGAGCCTAGGTATTCACTCAACCTAATGCTCTGATACCAAGCTGAGACGACCCGACTTCCTTACCCTAGAAAATCGCATCATCTTTAAGAAAGAAAGGGATAGAAAAGAGAAAAGAAAGAAGATAAGAAAGAAACAACACATCAGAATCTAACAACAGAACGAATAAATTATATTAATAACATAAACATTACATAGTTTACAACCAATATCAGAGTTACACAGACATACAACACATACTAGACAGTTATAAACACCCGTCTAGTTATACAACTCAAAACAGTACAAGAAACAACTCAGAGAACACACACAACGGAATACTATATATATCTACACGTAGAAGCCTCCTGCTCCATTGCTCCTCCACAATTTGTCAAAGCTAACCTGAATCCTAACCTGAATTCCCTTGGCTACTCGTAAAAATTTGAGTACCCAAGAGTTTATGAAAAACAAAAATAAACTACGGGTCAGACATGGGTCTGGTGTGAGTAACAGGTTAAAGTTGCTTAACTTTTAAAAACCTTTTGAAAGAAAGGTATCACGTAAGACTTCCCACACATAAACATGGAAAAGTTTTTACCTTAAGCTAACCAAAACATTTGATTGGAAATCCAATGTTATTATAATAGTGTCTAGGGTTTTCAAATAAATGAGAAATAACCGAAATTGTTACATCTATTAAATTCCAGCTACTAGCCACAAAAGTGGGTAATACAATCAAAACCGTTGGCACTTATTGGATTTTGGATTCCATACAATGGCAGGGCTACTGGGGTACCGCCCGTCACAGTACATGGCCTAGATCAACGTACTGAGGAGTACGCACGCTCCCTTGCAACACAAAGCCAGACCCATTCCTTACTGAACAGTTCCAAACAAGACAACCCTGTGGTTGTAGCTAGCAACCACCCACACAGCCGAATATAAAGGGACTTCTAGACAGGGGTAAATCTTGCTCTCCAGTGGGTGCGACCCACGAAGCCTTGCTGCACCTCCCCTGTTTTAGCCATTCCTGGTTGATGAGGCTTGAGGCTACGATTACCTTTATAGAACATATCACTTAGAATGCTCATCGTCCACCTGACGATGTTCTGAAAGCATTCAATCCATACAAGTTTGTTTCGGGTTCGAACGAAACCGAAGGCATTATCTCGTTGCACTCATATTGGGATCACCCTCAGAGTCAACGACAATAACCCTTGCACTCTAAACCACCATCTCGAATCTATAAGAACTAATTCCGTCAAACTCATTACGGAATCACCCACAGAGTTATACTGACTCATAGTCCTTACACCTTGAGTCTTCACAAAGCTCCACTTTGATTCACGACCTAACGTTATTTGGAAACGATGTGGTTTTCGGATATCCAAATATGGAAACCCGATCCCGGTCTCATTGAAAACCAAAGCGTGTCTTTTAAGTCCAAGTTGTTTTAAAGTTTTAAAACAATTCAATAGAGTATCCATATACACTCAGATAGACAATTCATAAATCACAATCGATAATTAACATTATCAAATAACAGGTAATCCACATTATCAATATCAAATAGATATTCCATATATCACCATCACAATTGATAACCTATGTTATCATCACAATGCAATCATACATCCATACCACACTATATCATTTATCTCATTACTGAGAGCACAAAGCATCCAAGACAATCAATGACATCCATTCATACATAAGCAATGATTTATACATCATCATATAATTAATTTAAAATGAATTAAATTAACTATATCTATCTCTAATTAATTTAAAATGAATTAAATTAATTACCCATCTTTAATTAATTTAAAATAAATCAAATTAATTACTTCACCAATATAAATCTTGCTTACTTAATCATTTAATTGATTATAATAAATTAATCATTCATTATTAATCACCTTAATTAATCACTCTTGATTAATTATCCTTAATTACATTCATGTAATTATTCTCAATTAATTTCACAAAATTAATTATTCTCAACTAAACAGTAATTAACCTTTAATTACTTCAATTAATTAATCAATCATAATTAATTACATTAATCCTTAATTAATTAATTAATTACCTTTAATTACCTATTATTGATTAATTAATCATAATTAATCAATCTTAATTACATCATTAATTATAATAATTAATGATCCCCTTTTTATTAATTACCTTAAGTAATTAACTTATAATTATTAATCATCATCACAGATTAATTACATTTAGTAATTAACTAGCTTAATTACTATATTCAAACCAAATTAATTATCCTTGATTAATTTCCTAATTAATTCCTTGATTAATTATTAAGTAATTTAAATCCAAATTACTTCACTCTTAACATCTTTGTAACGTGCCGGAAATTTTTGACTTTCGAAAATTCAACATCGATACTCACTTTATCGACAGCCGAGAAATCGAATGCCGGAAACACGAAATGTTATGGTTTAAGAAAGAAGAAGAGACAGAAGAAGAGAGGAGAGATAGAAAATAGAGAAAAGAGAGGAAAGAAAATAGAACGGAATAGAAAACAACTGAACAACATCAGAATCTCACAATCGCAGCGGAACAACATAAATAGATAAATGAATAATCTTTAAACAAAGAACTATATCAGTTATTACATTTCATTACATCATATCATCAGAGTGTACAACAACAACAACAAACAGCATCAAACAATGCAGTGGAAAAAGAAATACTATATACTAATAATACGTCATGCCATCCAGCTTGCTTCCAGCAACTCCAGAATATCCTGATAAACCTTAACTCTTGACTGCCCGTGTAGAAATTGGTGGGCACCCAGAGTTTAGGAAGGAAAACAATAAACTCCGAGTCAGTCATGTGACTGGTGTGAGAACTCAAAACAGTTTATTTATCTTTAAAATCAAAATATAGGAATATTTTTAAAGTCAATTCGCAATGCTTTTAAAAATGAGACTACCATAAGACCTCCCGCCACACACACAATGCAAACGCAGAATCGGAGGAGATTTCTCCTTATGATAGTCAAAGATGCTTGATACGTATTAAAAAGAACATTTGATATTATTATTAGTGCATAGTGTAGGAAAATATTTCGAAAGTAGAATATAAATCTTAGCCAGCATAGACATTCCGAACTATGCCTACTATAGCTACCATGTTCAATAGCAGGTTACCGCCACATTCCATGGCAGGTTATACAACTAAAACCGTACAAGTCTCGTATTGTTTCTTTGGATTTCCAACGAATGATCAGGCCAAGGAACTTCCCATTGCCACATGAGAATGCCTCTGGATGGACATCCCCGAGAACCAAACCGGATCTCTACCAACAGAAGGCCGGGTTACCCCTAACTGAGTAACAACTGACCGAATATGTCATCCCCCGGTCTTTTGGGACCTTTCACCGAGCGCTCGTAATCAATTCACACAATCATAAAGTGTTTTCAACATGAGTAAGTATCTGGGCTCCATACCATGATACCACCCTTTTCCAGAAGGAAATGCACATATCCTAAAGGGCGCTACCCCTCATAACCTTGCTGCATCTTTCCTGTTTTGACCATTCCCGAGGTGTGAGGCTCGACGAAGTCACGTCCACAAAAACATACTTTATACAAAAGCCATGCTTTGGGTCAACAAATGATCATAGAAATGATCATAAAGATAGACGATCAAACAAATGATCCTATCACAAATAATCAACACAATGATCATTTCACAGCAACACTCAGCATGTCACATTACCAAATTGGGAATATATCGCTGATAACCTTCAACTACATAACCTCCGAGCTCGTACGTCTCAGAGAAGGGTGTTAAGCTAAAAGAATAAATTCTCCGCCACCAACAGAAATATATTTGAAAGAAATCTGCTTTATATCTCAATTTGTAATGTCAGACATACAATCCATACAAGTCTGTTCCGGGCTCGAACAAAACCGAAGGCACTTACAAAGAAGTCCTTGCAATCCGGATAATCTCTAATCACGTCCGGACTTCCCATCACAAAGGGAGTCTCTATACCGTAGCTACTCGGTGCAAAGACAATCGACGAGTTGTCCTTTCGCTTTCAAAAAGATCCGGTCTTCAACACCGGTCTTCAAATGCAATTCATAACGACGTATCACATATTCGGAATGGGTTATACGACCCCATGGTCCTTTCCCGGTTAACCCGAATAGTGAGCGCTTATTCAAAAATAAGTGTGGCATTCAAATTCAAACAAATCACATCAATTACCCATTCAAAGGGAAATATTGATAGTCGGTTATTGAACTATAAATGGATATGCACACATCACCAGTTTCCAAATAATTTTCCAAATGATTTATTTTCCAAAATATCTTTACAAGATATATTATTTTCAATACTTCAAAAATAAATCAATATTTATTTTTAAACAAGTTCCCCTTTCTTTTATAAATTCCATAGTGAATTTATATTTCACAATATCTAATAATATACGATTTTCAATAGGTTTCAATATTCCTTTTCAATTTATCTTCAAAAAGATAAATTCTCAAAATATTCACTTTATATTGGAAAACATTTCCATACTTATTAAATAAGTAATTCACGAACCTATTTATTTTCAACACTTGGAAAATATTCAATATACTTAAATCGAAATTTAGTATATATTTCATTCTCTAAGGAATTCATTCACTTAAACGTATTTATTTGGGCCAAAACGAATGTTGCGTAAAAACATCGTTACGACAACCCAAAATCACTAGTATAGGGATTCGAAATTAAAATAGATATATAAATCCCAATACTATACAAAACATTTCCTTTCGGAAATCATTTACTATAACAATAGTGCTATAGTCCACCATTTCCTTTTATTTGTCGAAAACGTCTATTTCAACAATGAATGTTGAAATCTATGGTTTCGAATCACAACACATTTAAAACATCGTTAGATCGTTTTAATTCAATTTAAAACATTACATCCAAAACAATTTCTTTAACATACTATTCACTATTCAAAAACGTGAATATACTATGTTAACAACTTTCATCACTTCTATTCATTTTATTTCAAAGGATTATTCACAGTTAAAAATCTGAATATAACTCCATTAATAGGTTTCAACAATTTACTTATCAAAATAAGTCGTTTGCAAATATATAAAACAACGTTTATAAATTCCATTTCTATTTGTTTTATAACAACTTCCTTTTATACATCTTCTTTATTAACCTATCTCGATTCATATCTCAATGATATACTAGAAATTTATATTATAAGTCAAATGCTTATAAAACGATTATTTTACAAAATCGTTCTTTATAAACTTCATAATTATAAATCTTATAACTTATAAGATTCAATTATTTATCCAAAAATATTCTTTAATAACTTCACAAAATTTGTAAATCTTACTATTTATAAATTTCATTTACAACCTCACCATTTATAATTTTATAAATTCCATTCACTTATGCACTTCATTCAAACACTTATAAAAACTCATTTTATAATTCAAATGTTTTAATTTATAAATATCAATTTGTAAATCCTTTATAAAATCAATTTATACTATTATTTTAAAACATCTTTAATATCCTTTATAATCTCATCATTTTGATTTATAAAATAATCAAATTTTATAAATCCTATATTTAAACTTTTTATAATAAATTCAAAAATCCAATTTAATTATTTTATAAAAACATTAACCCATATTTCTCAAAAATCAATCTTTAACCGTATTTCTCAAAATCATAATTTTTATAACTTTAAAAATTATAACTTTTATTTATTTAAAATGGATCAATTCCAAAAATATTTTATAAACGTATACTTTCAAAAATCACTTTAAAATCATTTTAAAATCCCAAAATTTGGTTCAATGATGCTACACACCAAATAGTAAATCACGACTACAACGACATCATATATCAATATGATAATCAACGAATATCAAAATATCCATAATCAAACAAATACTGTTGAGGAATCCAGTTGGATCTCTCCAACCTGTTTCCTGCATCCAAAAACATTAGCACAATACCAATTTCGCTCCAGTACGAAATTATCGCGGTATATGGGATTTAAAATATTATCCGCTTAATAACGGCGCAATAGGGTCTCATCCGCTAAAAAATGCGGGAAATCAACAACTGCAATATATACATATGCCAATATATATATATATATATTGCTATTATATATAATACCAATTTCACTGTTTATGAAATATTCGCGGTATATGTTTTTAATAAATAACATCCGCTTACTAACGGCGCGTAATGTCTATTTTAACTATCAATAGATATCAATCATCATTCAAACATGCATTCAAATATTTTAAATCTAACTATTTAAAATAAAATCGAAACTGATTCGATTGAGTGAGAAGTTCTCACCTTGATTTCAATTTCGTTTTAGCGATTTATTTCGAATAAAATTAAACGGACGTTTAATTTTACCCGAAATTCTCACTAACTCCAAACGACTCCAATCTAATTCCATCGCATTGTGCTCGTCCATACGATTCCAACGCAACTGGTTTCGTGCGTTTTCGACCTCGTATGAAAAAGTTATGCATTTTACAAGTTTACTCGATTTTTATATAAATAATTTACAACTAAATCATATAATTTTAAACCTATCTTAATCTAAGCCGTTGGATCCTGCTCCTTTGAATCCAGGCCGTGCCCCCCTCCTTCCTCCTCACGTTCTATCTACAGGCCGCACAACCCACTTAGCTCCAAACTAGGGCTCAAGATCTCAGCCACCACGACGACTTCCAGGACGATCAAGAGCTTCCATCCTGAAGAGCACTCCCCCCTCTACCCACGCCCTAGGCAGCACCAAGCTCGGCCTTGGCCTTGCTTGTGAAAAACGTGCGCAACATGCGACTGTCGGCCCATCTTTCCTCACCCCAACGACGCTCCAAATTCGATCATCTCCGTATGGAATCAAAGCTCTCACGAATCTCTACGACTTTCATGTTGAACACTTCGTGTAATTCTTGATGGATTGAGAGTGATTGAGGAGAGAAATTCGAATGTTTCTGGCCGTTAGTTCAGGGGGTGGCGGCTGGCTATAGAATTAGGGTTTTAGTTTATTTTTTTTAGAGAGAGAGAGGGTGCTATTTATAGAAGAACGAACGACACTATTCATCCGTAATTTCCGAACTCCGATTCACGCGCCGAAACCAGCGTTTCTAGGGTTTACCCCGCGTTCCGGACACAATGGAACAGGTTTCGGAAGCTAATTCGGACATCTGTGCGAGTTATGGCAATAAACGTTCAATTTAAATTAAACCGATTTAAAGGATTTTCTAGGCGTTTTAATTTGTACCGGACAAACGGTAAATCCAATTGACACGAAATTTGAAACCTTACAATAATATCACATTAGGGATCCGATGAAACTGGTTTCGTCGAAATCCGAGACTTTTTGAAAAATGGCTATTTTAACTCGCTAAATTAATATTAAAAATAATTCGATGCGTTTCGAGCTGCCACGATCAACCGATAGCTCCGATTGCTACGAAAATTGAAATCCAGTAATAACTAACTATTACAGATCCAATGGAACTGGTTTCGTCCAATTCTGAGACTGTTCAAAAATTAACTAATTTCACTAGTCGATTTAAATATTAAAATATTCAATTTTCACAAATAAACTTTTAATTCGTTTTTAAAAGTTCTAAAATATCGTTCTAACTTCAATATGATAAAATAAAATTTTAGAAATCATTTTCAATCATATTTAACTCTATTTTTAATTATTTCTGCATTTTCACATATTAAATTATTGATTTAATTATTCAATTAAATCCAATTATTCAAAATAAAATTTATTCGACTTATAAATTCAATTATTAATATTTAAAATTAATTAAATATTCAAATTTAAATTAAATAAAATTCTGGGTCGTTACAATCTTCCCCCCTTAAAAGAATTTCGTCCTCGAAATTATCAAGTAAGAAAAGTTACAGAATCTATTAACTTTCCAAAATCCATAGTTAAACTTTTTACAATAACTTTACTAAGTTTTCAAATCATACTTAGTTATCTTTTCAAAAACAACTACTATTGTTTAACTTTCAATTCCAAATCAAAGTCTAAGTTTTCAAAATTTTCCAATTTTCTCAAATTTTTTCTAACGCCTTAAATTTCCGAAAAAATTCGCCATAGTCTCCTTTGCGCGGCTCGATCCAAAAAATAAAATAAAAGTATATATATCACAATATACATCTCATCAAGTAATGAGGCATCCCGTAGGGAAAAATGTATAAAAGTACGGTATGTAATCCGAGATATGTACCTTATATTTTATTAGAGAGCATATACGGCTAATATAGCGTGAAAGCGAGCTCCAAATGCGAAGCAAACACGATCCGCACCTTCTAAACACTCAACAAACAACATGAGAATCATGCATATATGAAAATAGTATCGATATACAACATATAGCAACATAATAACTATATATGCCAACATAGCAAATGCAATAAAACAACAAATGCAAACATCAACCAACTATCATTCATAACCAATATATATTCATTCATATTCTCATTAATATTCAATGAATTGGGTTTTCAATTTAATCGCATTTGATTCATTAACAGTGGATGTTCTTACTAACATTCATTTTCAATTAGTTTATATTCACTAATTATATTCAAGTTGGTTCACTTCCAAATCAAATTCAATTCTATTTAAGATTCACTTAACTTCCAATTGAATTCCAATTACTTTAGCTTCCAATTTCATTAACTCAATTTCATTAACACTTAATGAATTATATACAATCAACTAACAATCATATAACAACCAATGTGTATTAATTGCAACCAAATTCCTTTGCTTTCAATTGGTTTAATTAATTGATTTTTTATTCAACTATTCAACTTTCCAATAACATTAGATTTTAATGAATTAACACTTATATTCATTATTCCATATCAACTTTATTCACATTTAATTGATTAACATTTAATCCATTAATTCAATTCAATTGGTAATTCATTTAACCATTTCAAGTTGAATTTCATTTATATAACTTAAGTTCCTACTTATAAATCAATTCAGATTCCAATTCTAAAGTAAATTTCCATTTAACTTTAAATTCATTTTTATTTCAACTCATTTATATAAATATATTCATATAGTTTCACTTCTCATATATATATATATGTAACGACTCGAATTTTGCCCGCTCAAAAATCGACATCCATACTTCAAATCGTATTCGAATGCCGTAGATTCGACCGTTCAAATCCGATTCGCCGGAGCTTATAACAATCATTAAGTAAACAACACAGCGGAATAAAAGAACAATACATTGATATACAGCTTTGATACAATATCTGATACAACAGATAATCCAATAGATATCAATATACATCAGAGATATGATACAATAAAATAGCAGCGGAAAGAAAATAGATAACATTTAGCATACGGAACAAATAACTCTGAGATAATCTTCAAAAGAGAACTCCGAGAACTGCAACTCCATTTTCAAGAATCAATCCAGCAATAGCTCGAACTCCCAATAACATATCACCAAGCTCAGCAAGACTGGTGTGGTCCAAAGACTGAACCAACTCCAGATAATCCACTATATCTAACTATCTGTAAAACCCAACTCTAGACTGCTCGTGTAGAAAATAATGAGCACCCAGAGTTTAGGAAAGAAACAACAAACTCCGGATCAGTCGTGGGACTGGTGTGAGCAACAAAAACAGTTTATCTTTTAAAACATTCAACAAAAGATTTTCAAAGTCAATTCGCAATGCTTTTTAAAAATGAGACTACCATAAGACCTCCCGCCACACACACAATGCAAACGCAGACTTGGAGGAGATTTCTTCTTATGTTGGTCAAAGATGCTTGATACGCATTAAAAAGAAACATTTGATATTATTACTAGTGCATAGTGTAGAACAAATCATTTCGAAAGTAGAATATAAATCTTAGCCAGCATAGGTACCATTATATTATGCCTACTATAGCTACCTCCTGAGGAAGCAGGTTCTACAACTAAAACCGTACAAGATCGTATTGTTTCTTTGGATTTCCAACGAATGGTCAGGCCAAGGAACTTCCCATTGCCACATGAGAATGCCTCTGGAAAGACATCCCCGAGAACCAAACCGGAACTCTGCCAACACAAGGCCGGGTTACCCCTAACTGGGTAACTACTGACACGAGCACGCCATTCCCCGATCGTAAACGACCTTTCTCACGGGATCCCGATAACCAACAACCACAAAGTAATAAATTCGTAGTAACCACATAGGTTAAATATCTGGGCTCCATACCATGATACCACCTCTATCCAGAAGGAAACGCACATACCCTAAAGGGAGCTACCCCTCATAACCTTGCCGCATCTTTCCTGTTTTGACCATTTCCGGGGTGTGAGGCTCGACGAAGTCACGTCCACAAAAACATACTTTATATAAAAGCCATGCTTTGGGTCAACAAATGATCATACAAATGATCACCAGGATAGACGATCAAATAAATGATCCTATCATAAATAATCAACACAATGATCATTTCACAGCAACACTCAGTATGTCACATTACCAAATTGGGAATATATCGTTGATAACTTCAACTATATAACCTCTGAGTTCGTACGTCTCAGAGAAGGGTGTTAAGCTAAAAGAATAAATTCTTCGCCACCAACAGAAATATATTTGAAAGAAATCGGCTTTATATCTCAATTTGTAATGTCAGACATACAATCCATACAAGTCTGTTCTGGGTTCGAACAGAACCGAAGGCACTTACAAAGAAGTCCTTGCAACCCGGATATCCACAATCCCGATCGGATTTTCCCATCACTTAGGGAGTTTCTATACCGGCGCGACTCGGTGCAGAAACAATCGATAGGTCATCCTATCGCTTTCACAAATACCCGGTCTTCATCACCGGTCTTCAAATGCTATCCATAACGACGTATCACATTTTCGGAATGGGTTATACGACACAAAGGTCCTTTCCCGGCTAAACCGAATAGTGAGCGAAAATATTTCAAAAACAATGGATAATGGGATTTCAATTAAGTCACAACTTAATAATTCAAACTTTCTTTCAAATGGTTTAACAAATTACCATTTTCAATCTTTAAACAAAAAGATTCATTTTCACAACCTTTAAAGGTTTAAACAATTTTCACATTTAAATCTTTTAAACAAAAGATTCATTCACATATTTTCCAAATCAATTTTCATTTCAATTTGATTTAACTCGTTAAATCTTTAAATCAAAGATTTAACTTATAGCCTTCAAAACAATTTCATTTCAATTTGATTTAAACAAATCATCAATTTAAATCTGTTAAAAATAACAGATTTAATTCATAGCTTTCAAAAAGAATTCATTCTTAACTTAGGAAAATCATTTCTCTATTCAATCTTGAAATTCCCTTAATTAACTGGAATCTCAGTTCTTATCCAAAAGTGTTTATCATTTGAAAACAACAGTTTTCATTTTGGAAATCTGATTCATTTATACGAGTTGAAATCCTTGAGTTAAATTCAAATTCCCAAAAATAATACTTTAAAAATGGTTTAACTCATAATGACTAGTATAATATCATTAATCCCTAATTTCAAATTACAGAATTCAATTTCAAGTATTGAATTTAAATTTAAATCAACTTATGTAAATTCCAAAACTTAATCAAGTAATGTGAAAATAATAAATTCTATTTTGAAATTCCATTCCCAAAGCTTTTCACATTTATTCCGATTCCATTTCCAAAACCTTTGAATTTAAAAATTCAAATTTAACTATTTCAAAAAATCTGCGACTTAATCGATTTCCTCGTGAAATCCATAATTGTGTGTGTATGGTGTGGTCCAGGGGTTATACACAATAGTGCAACATCATTCAATTATTACAGATCAGAATATAGGAATATAATTGATAAGCGATATAAGCTGTAACGCTTATTGGTTATATACAAATCACAGATAAATATGTCACAGATAGTAAATTACAGATCACCACATAAATCAGGATGTATCACAAAGCATCATATATTAGGGATATCAAACAATCAAGTCATCCAATAGAATCCAAATATTTGTAAGTAAAATCAGTTAATCATCTGATTAATTTAAATCAAATAAATTTCTTATGAATTATAAGTCCTGGTTAATTAACATTGATAATTTACAAATCATTTTGATTAATTATTCTTTAATCTTTTACTAATTATCCATTAAAAATAATTAACCTTTTATTATTAACCTTTAATTATTAAACAATTAATCTTTAATTATCTAATTCACCATTTAATTAATTATCTTTAATTAATTACTCTAATTAATTCTTCCTTGATTAATTATCATTCCTTAATCAACTTTATTAAATTAAATTTAACCTTTAATTAATTAATCTCAAATTAATTATCATTTTGAGTCAATCACATTATGCTTTGTATTAAATATTGATTTATCACTTGATTAAATCAATCTTTATCATTTATTAATATTTAATTAAATAATTATCCTTTAATTATTCATCATTAATAAATTAGCTCTTAACAAATTAATTAATTTTTTTTATCAGTACTTAATTAACCTTTAATTAATTAATCTTTTTAATTAAATCTTTAAGTAAAACTTAATTAAATTAAAATAATTTACTTTTAAACCTTAAACCAATCCCATACTTAAATAAAACAATTATTTAAAAGAATGAGTTAAAAATGTTTAAAACTTGCATTTTGTTTTAAAATTTCAAAACTGTTTTTATACTTACCCGAGTCAAACCCGAGGAAATCCACGTTCTACCCGAGCCCTGCTTCGAGTCTTTCCCCAAACCAACCCGAGACTTTATAAATTTTAAATTTTGTTTAAGTGTTAAATATTTACTCGGCATGAACCTAAAAATACACGAGTCTAAACTCGAGCTATCTTGCAAACTTCCCGAGGATTACCCCGAGTCCAAGTTCTTTTTTTTTCTTTTTTTCTTCTTCCTCCCCATGCCACTGATACACATCAGTGATTCGTGCACCTGCACCATCCACCGCCGATGTCCTGGCCACCACTTCCATCGCCATCTAGTCATCGTTGACCCCCTCAACTCAATCCATCACCCAGCACCCATCACGACAGCACGAATCAAAATTTAGTTAAATTTCCAAACCTGGAAACACGCCAGCTTCAACACCCCAAACCTGTCAACATCGCCTCGTCCACGCCGTGCCGACCATCAGCGAGCTTCCACCTCCGGCCACCGCCTCATCTACACCCCAGCCTTCATCACCCCCAGTCTCGTGCAACTCGATGCACTATGGACGACGAACAAATCAAATTTCTTCGACCCCAACAAAACTAGGGCTACAGACTTCAACCAATTGCCGACGCCACCACCGTGATCTACTCACCATCCCTATATTTTTCCTGCAATCCCGGTAAGCTCCTCCACCACCATGCACAACCCTAGCACCTCTAGTACCCCTGATCGCTAGAAATCCCCCAAAAACCCATTTCCGTTCAACTTCAAACTGCTACCAAAATACCCCACTAAAAATCACGAAACTCATCTTAAAAATCATCATTTGATATGAGGATTCAAGTTATACACTTGAATTAATGGTTCGTGTCATTCGAAATTTCCAATTTTTAAAGTTTGTACTGTAAAATCTTGATCTTCTATCCTACATACCTCTATACATTATGAAACCATTTTTTTATTATAGCCCATACTTAAAAACATCGATCTTGTTTTGAGACTAAGGCCTGATATGGATTATAAAACAAGAACTTGAATTATCTTTTTCCTAGCTTTGTTGGGTTGTTCTCTGTAAACCTGATACTTAAATAAAACAGAGAATACTCTGATGAAAGCCACACACACAACACATGCATATCATCACAGCATATACCATAAGATACATATTCATTTCGAAGCAACACAGAAGTTTAAACTTTGAAATACAGATGTGTACTCACCTTCCAAATCATTGCTTAAATCCAGCAGTTTACAGGTTAGAGTTTGGTTGATCTGAAGCTTTTCTTTTATTTTCCTGGAACTTGTAAATTTGGAATTTTGCTTTGCTAATGAAGTTGAACTCTTTGCATGCTTGATACTTATTACAGCTTTGAAAATGTTTAAAGAATTTGAGAAAATGTTTACAAGCATGCTCAGCCTTGTGAACTAAAGCTGTACATATATAATGTATAGAGGTGTGCAGGTACAAGTGATGGTATCCTTTTTTTTTTGTTATAGGCTAGAGGTGTAAACATTAAATGCATCTGTACTTTGTTATGCATTTGTTTACCTTTACTTTTTCTTTCTTTCTTGTCTCGGCTGTACAAATATGTAAAGGTATGGTTTGGATTATTTCTTTTGTTTGAATACTTGAATGTATCTTGTATTTGATTTGTTACCTTTTCTTTTGTTTTTATCTTTTGTTTTGTTTTGTTATTTTGTTTAGTTTACTTTGTATTACAAATAATTTTCTATTTTAATTATGTTTGTATGCATACATTTGTTTGTAATTTATTTCATTTTAAATTCACAAATCCTAGCTTTCTTTAAAAATACCTACATACATACATACATACATACATATATATATATATATATATATAATAAATCTGAAATAACCATTTCTATCAATAAAAATCCATTTGTATAAATATTATACTATTAATATTGTTTAAATACAACTCATTATTTAATTAAAACAATTTATAAAAGAAACTATCTTTATTTTGATAACATATTTTTATTTGCTCTTATTCTTGCATTTTAAATTTACTTCTATTTTTAGTTTAAATAATTATCATAAATTTTACTTTGAAAATTATTGTTTTATATTTCTCTATATATACACATATATTTTATATAACTCAAATTATCATTATTAATAAATTTTTAAATCAATTTATTTATTTATTTTTATACTTGTGTCTAAAGTATATTATTTATTTTTCAAAATCATTTATTTAAGAATTTATTTAAAATCCAATATATACATATATATTCTCATATATACAAATTTTCAAATCCATATGACTTTACATATCTTCTATTTGAATCGGGGAAACTCGCTTCCATTTATAATTAATTTTATAAATTTTTATTCAAAATTTCATTAAAATATCAATTTAAATTAAATTAAAATCTAGGGTCGTTACAAACTTCCCCCCTTAAAAGAATTTCGTCCTCGAAATTCGCAGGCACGAAAACAACAAAGATAGATAAAAGATAGAGAAATATCCTTTCAGATCAAACTGGATATTTTCAGGCCATTCATAATATATTTTATATTAAACGCTACTCAAAATATTAGTGCATGAGTTATAGTCATACATAACCCACTAACATCCAACTTTTACTACGATCTCAAGTCCAAAATACCTATATAAATACCCCAAAATGAGTCAAACCGACCAACTACCAATCCTCACTCTCAGAACCCTCCCTCTCAGGCCCTGACAGGTCCATCACTTCAACCTCATTGTCTGTCTCAAAAATCTCTTCCGGATCAGATTCTTCCAGAATAAGATACCCACCATTTAACTCCTCGTCCTCAATGGGATCATCATCATCCACGGCATTATCTAAATCCCAATGAATTGCTTCGTCACCTTCGGACTCTTCCTCCACGTCAGGTTCTTCTTCCGCCTTAACCTCCTCCTCGAATTCCTCCTCAACTTCTTCTTCGAATTCTTCCTCGAACTCTTTTTCTTCGAATTCCTCTTCATTTTCTTCTTTGAATTCGTCTTCATTTTCTTCTTCGAATTCCTCTTCATCTTCTTCTTCTTCCACTGGTGGTTGGGGCTGCACTACAGGCTCCACTGGGAATTCCCTATGAACTGATGACTCACCTTCATCATCTCGTACCCTACTGGATGAAGCATAATCACCCACTCTCCTGACCTTTCCTCCTCGGCTAACGCTATTTGTTCTCTACAATTAAAATCAAAAGCCAAATATTAAGATCTTAAGTTTAGAGTTTTATATGTTGAGAAATACATCAAAGTTTATATTTCATATTTTATTCCACCCAAGAAGTTATAACAGAAATTCAAAATTTGTTCTCAACCAAAATCGTTTTATCAATACAATTCAAAAGAATTTCAAAACGAATCAAAGAAAATTGATAAGAAAGTTGTTTCCACTATTGTTACAGAGTATCGACCAATTATAGTCGTATTTCCCTGTCCTCTATCTCGTTCTCTTCTTGCACTCATACTTACTATCAGTGGATAGTAAGAGAATTTACTGAGGCATTCAAACGGATATCTTAAGGATTACTCATTCTAGGATTTACTTCACCCTATCTCTAATGAGTTACTTAATGTGTTACACTCCTGAGCTAAAGTTTAACCTTAGCTCTGATACTAAATGTAACGACTCGAATTTTGCCCGCTCAAAAATCGACATCCATACTTCAAATCGTATTCGAATGCCGTAGATTCGACCGTTCAAATCCGATTCGCCGGAGCTTATAACAATCATTAAGTAAACAACACAGCGGAATAAAAGAACAATACATTGATATACAGCTTTGATACAATATCTGATACAACAGATAATCCAATAGATATCAATATACATCAGAGATATGATACAATAAAATAACAGTGGAAAGAAAATAGATAACATCTAGCATACGGAACAAATAACTCTGAGATAATCTTCAAAAGAGAACTCCGAGAACTGCAACTCCATTTCCAAGAATCAATCCAGCAATAGCTCGAACTCCCAATAACATATCACCAAGCTCAGCAAGACTGGTGTGGTCCAAAGACTGAACCAACTCCAGATAATCCACTATATCTAACTATCTGTAAAACCCAACTCTAGACTGCTCGTGTAGAAAATAATGAGCACCCAGAGTTTAGGAAAGAAACAACAAACTCCGGATCAGTCGTGGGACTGGTGTGAGCAACAAAAACAGTTTATCTTTTAAAACATTCAACAAAAGATTTTCAAAGTCAATTCGCAATGCTTTTTAAAAATGAGACTACCATAAGACCTCCCGCCACACACACAATGCAAACGCAGACTTGGAGGAGATTTCTTCTTATGTTAGTCAAAGATGCTTGATACGCATTAAAAAGAAACATTTGATATTATTACTAGTGCATAGTGTAGAACAAATCATTTCGAAAGTAGAATATAAATCTTAGCCAGCATAGGTACCATTATATTATGCCTACTATAGCTACCTCCTGAGGAAGCAGATTCTACAACTAAAACCGTACAAGATCGTATTGTTTCTTTGGATTTCCAACGAATGGTCAGGCCAAGGAACTTCCCATTGCCACATGAGAATGCCTCTGGAAAGACATCCCCGAGAACCAAACCGAAACTCTGCCAACACAAGGCCGGGTTACCCCTAACTGGGTAACTACTGACACGAGCACGCCATTCCCCGATCGTAAACGACCTTTCTCACGGGATCCCGATAACCAACAACCACAAAGTAATAAATTCGTAGTAACCACATAGGTTAAATATCTGGGCTCCATACCATGATACCACCTCTATCCAGAAGGAAATGCACATACCCTAAAGGGAGCTACCCCTCATAACCTTGCCGCATCTTTCTTGTTTTGACCATTTCCGGGGTGTGAGGCTCGACAAAGTCACGTCCACAAAAACATACTTTATACAAAAGCCATGCTTTGGGTCAACAAATGATCATAGAAATGATCACCAGGATAGACGATCAAATAAATGATCCTATCATAAATAATCAACACAATGATCATTTCACAGCAACACTCAGTATGTCACATTACCAAATTGGGAATATATCGTTGATAACTTCAACTATATAACCTCTGAGTTCGTACGTCTCAATGAAGGGTGTTAAGCTAAAAGAATAAATTCTTCGCCACCAACAGAAATATATTTGAAAGAAATCGGCTTTATATCTCAATTTGTAATGTCAGACATACAATCCATACAAGTCTGTTCTGGGTTCGAACAGAACCGAAGGCACTTACAAAGAAGTCCTTGCAACCCGGATATCCACAATCCCGATCGGATTTTCCCATCACTTAGGGAGTTTCTATACCGGCGCGACTCGGTGCAGAAACAATCGATAGGTCATCCTATCGCTTTCACAATTACCCGGTCTTCATCACCGGTTTTCAAATGCTATCCATAACGACGTATCACATATTCAGAATGGGTTATACGACACAAAGGTCCTTTCCCGGCTAAACCGAATAGTGAGCGAAAATATTTCAAAAACAATGGATAATGGGATTTCAATTAAGTCACAACTTAATAATTCAAACTTTCTTTCAAATGGTTTAACAAATTACCATTTTCAATCTTTAAACAAAAAGATTCATTTTCACAACCTTTAACGGTTTAAACAATTTTCACATTTAAATCTTTTAAACAAAAGATTCATTCACATATTTTCCAAATCAATTTTCATTTCAATTTGATTTAACTCGTTAAATCTTTAAATCAAAGATTTAACTTATAGCCTTCAAAACAATTTCATTTCAATTTGATTTAAACAAATCATCAATTTAAATCTGTTAAAAATAACAGATTTAATTCATAGCTTTCAAAAAGAATTCATTCTTAACTTAGGAAAATCATTTCTCTATTCAATCTTGAAATTCCCTTAATTAACTGGAATCTCAGTTCTTATCCAAAAGTGTTTATCATTTGAAAACAACAGTTTTCATTTTGGAAATCTGATTCATTTATACGAGTTGAAATCCTTGAGTTAAATTCAAATTCCCAAAAATAATACTTTAAAAATGGTTTAACTCATAATGACTAGTATAATATCATTAATCCCTAATTTCAAATTACAGAATTCAATTTCAAGTATTGAATTTAAATTTAAATCAACTTATTTAAATTCCAAAACTTAATCAAGTAATTTAAAAATAATAAATTCTATCTTGAAATTCCATTCCAAAAGCTTTTCACATTTATTCCGATTCCATTTCCAAAACCTTTGAATTTAAAAATTCAAATTTAACTATTTCAAAAAATCTGCGACTTAATCAATTTCCTCGTGAAATCCATAATTGTGTGTGTATGGTGTGGTCCAGGGGTTATACACAATAGTGCAACATCATTCAATTATTACAGATCAGAATATAGGAATATAATTGATAAGCGATATAAGCTGTAACGCTTATTGGTTATATACAAATCACAGATAAATATGTCACAGATAGTAAATTACAGATCACCACATAAATCAGGATGTATCACAAAGCATCATATATTAGGGATATCAAACAATCAAGTCATCCAATAGAATCCAAATATTCGTAAGTAAAATCAGTTAATCATCTGATTAATTTAAATCAAATAAATTTCTTATGAATTATAAGTCCTGGTTAATTAACATTGATAATTTACAAATCATTTTGATTAATTATTCTTTAATCTTTTACTAATTATCCATTAAAAATAATTAACCTTTTATTATTAACCTTTAATTATTAAACAATTAATCTTTAATTATCTAATTCACCATTTAATTAATTATCTTTAATTAATTACTCTAATTAATTCTTCCTTGATTAATTATCATTCCTTAATCAACTTTATTAAATTAAATTTAACCTTTAATTAATTAATCTCAAATTAATTATCATTTTGAGTCAATCACATTATGCTTTGTATTAAATATTGATTTATCACTTGATTAAATCAATCTTTATCATTTATTAATATTTAATTAAATAATTATCCTTTAATTATTCATCATTAATAAATTAGCTCTTAACAAATTAATTAATTTTTTTTATCAGTACTTAATTAACCTTTAATTAATTAATCTTTTTAATTAAATCTTTAAGTAAAACTTAATTAAATTAAAATAATTTACTTTTAAACCTTAAACCAATCCCATACTTAAATAAAACAATTATTTAAAAGAATGAGTTAAAAATGTTTAAAACTTGCATTTTGTTTTAAAATTTCAAAACTGTTTTTATACTTACCCGAGTCAAACCCGAGGAAATCCACGTTCTACCCGAGCCCTGCTTCGAGTCTTTCCCCAAACCAACCCGAGACTTTATAAATTTTAAATTTTGTTTAAGTGTTAAATATTTACTCGGCATGAACCTAAAAATACACGAGTCTAAACTCGAGCTATCTTGCAAACTTCCCAAGGATTACCCCGAGTCCAAGTTCTTTTTTTTTCTTTTTTTCTTCTTCCTCCCCATGCCACTGATACACATCAGTGATTCGTGCACCTGCACCATCCACCGCCGATGTCCTGGCCACCACTTCCATCGCCATCTAGTCATCGTTGACCCCCTCAACTCAATCCATCACCCAGCACCCATCACGACAGCACGAATCAAAATTTAGTTAAATTTCCAAACCTGGAAACACGCCAGCTTCAACACCCCAAACCTGTCAACATCGCCTCGTCCACGCCGTGCCGACCATCAGCGAGCTTCCACCTCCGGCCACCGCCTCATCTACACCCCAGCCTTCATCACCCCCAGTCTCGTGCAACTCGATGCACTATGGACGACGAACAAATCAAATTTCTTCGACCCCAACAAAACTAGGGCTACAGACTTCAACCAATTGCCGACGCCACCACCGTGATCTACTCACCATCCCTATATTTTTCCTGCAATCCCGGTAAGCTCCTCCACCACCATGCACAACCCTAGCACCTCTAGTACCCCTGATCGCTAGAAATCCCCCAAAAACCCATTTCCGTTCAACTTCAAACTGCTACCAAAATACCCCACTAAAAATCACGAAACTCATCTTAAAAATCATCATTTGATATGAGGATTCAAGTTATACACTTGAATTAATGATTCGTGTCATTCGAAATTTCCAATTTTTAAAGTTTGTACTGTAAAATCTTGATCTTCTATCCTACATACCTCTATACATTATGAAACCATTTTTTTATTATAGCCCATACTTAAACACATCGATCTTGTTTTGAGACTAAGGCCTGATATGGATTATAAAACAAGAACTTGAATTATCTTTTTCCTAGCTTTGTTGGGTTGTTCTCTGTAAACCTGATACTTAAATAAAACAGAGAATACTCTGATGAAAGCCACACACACAACACATGCATATCATCACAGCATATACCATAAGATACATATTCATTTCGAAGCAACACAGAAGTTTAAACTTTGAAATACAGATGTGTACTCACCTTCCAAATCATTGCTTAAATCCAGCAGTTTACAGGTTAGAGTTTGGTTGATCTGAAGCTTTTCTTTTATTTTCCTGGAACTTGTAAATTTGGAATTTTGCTTTGCTAATGAAGTTGAACTCTTTGCATGCTTGATACTTATTACAGCTTTGAAAATGTTTAAAGAATTTGAGAAAATGTTTACAAGCATGCTCAGCCTTGTGAACTAAAGCTGTACATATATAATGTATAGAGGTGTGCAGGTACAAGTGATGGTATCCTTTTTTTTTTGTTATAGGCTAGAGGTGTAAACATTAAATGCATCTGTACTTTGTTATGCATTTGTTTACCTTTACTTTTTCTTTCTTTCTTGTCTCGGCTGTACAAATATGTAAAGGTATGGTTTGGATTATTTCTTTTGTTTGAATACTTGAATGTATCTTGTATTTGATTTGTTACCTTTTCTTTTGTTTTTATCTTTTGTTTTGTTTTGTTATTTTGTTTAGTTTACTTTGTATTACAAATAATTTTCTATTTTAATTATGTTTGTATGCATACATTTGTTTGTAATTTATTTCATTTTAAATTCACAAATCTAGCTTTCTTTAAAAATATCTACATACATACATATACATATACATACATATATACATATATATATATATATATATATATATATATATATAAATCTGAAATAACCATTTCTATCAATAAAAATCCATTTGTATAAATATTATACTATTAATATTGTTTAAATACAACTCATTATTTAATTAAAACAATTTATAAAAGAAACTATCTTTATTTTGATAAATAACATATTTTTATTTGCTCTTATTCTTGCATTTTAAATTTACTTCTATTTTTAGTTTAAATAATTATCATAAATTTTACTTTAAAAATTATTGTTTTATATTTCTCTATATATACACATATATTTTATATAACTCAAATTATCATTATTTATAAATTTTTAAATCAATTTATTTATTTATTTTTATACTTGTGTCTAAAGTATATTATTTATTTTTCAAAATCATTTATTTAAGAATTTATTTAAAATCCAATATATACATATATATTCTCATATATACAAATTTTCAAATCCATATGACTTTACATATCTTCTATTTGAATCGGGGAAACTCGCTTCCATTTATAATTAATTTTATAAATTTTTATTCAAAATTTCATTAAATTATCAATTTAAATTAAATTAAAATCTAGGGTCGTTACAATATAAGTTTATTTCACAATTGCAAATCACTTTAATTATAATTCAATTCTTATAATTCTTTTGCTTAGATTATTCAAACAACTAAACAATCAACTTATATACATTTTAATAATTCTGAAAAATTATTCCTTTATATATAAAAATATAATCAAGGTAAAATTATTTCATTTACCCAATTTAAAACAATACTATGTCGAATTGTTCTATTCAAGTGTTTATAAACCCCTTCGGCATAGTTGTACAGACCGTGCTGACGAAGGTTCATATTCCACTCAATAAACCAATCATCACAATATAAAACAATTTTATATTCACTAACAAATACGCACTCATAGCTATTATTACACTCAAACTCATTCTAGAGTACTACTAACTCTATCTCTAATGAGTAATACCCAACATAACCATGGTTGTCGCTTAACCATATGCTCTGATACCAAATGTAACGTCCCGGAAATTTTCGACTTTTGAAAATTCAACATCGATACTCACTTTATTGACTGCCGAGAAATCGAATGCGGGAAACCCGAAATGTTATGGTTTAAGAAAGAAGAAGAGACAGAAGAAGAGAGGAGAGATAGAAAATAGAGAAAAGAGAGAAAGAAAATAGAACGGAATAGAAAACAACTGAACAACATCAGAATCTCACAATCGCAGCGGAACAACATAAATAGATAAATGAATAATCTTTAAACAAAGATTTATATCAGTTATTACATTTCATTACATCATATCATCAGAGTGTACAACAACAACAACAAACAGCATCAAACAATGCAGCGGAAAAAGAAATACTATATACTAATAATACGTCATGCCATCCAGCTTGCTTCCAGCAACTCCAGAATATCCTGATAAACCTTAACTCTTGACTGCGCGTGTAGAAATTGGTGGGCACCCAGAGTTTAGGAAGGAAAATAATAAACTCCGAGTCAGTCATGTGACTGGTGTGAGAACTCAAAACAGTTTATTTATCTTTAAAATCAAAATATAGTAATATTTTTAAAGTCAATTCGCAATGCTTTTAAAAATGAGACTACCATAAGACCTCCCGCCACACACACAATGCAAACGCAGAATCGGAGGAGATTTCTCCTTATGATAGTCAAAGATGCTTGATACGTATTAAAAAGAACATTTGATATTATTATTAGTGCATAGTGTAGGAAAATATTTCGAAAGTAGAATATAAATCTTAGCCAGCATAGACATTCCAAACTATGCCTACTATAGCTACCATGTTCAATAGCAGGTTACCGCCACATTCCATGGTAGGTTATACAACTAAAACCGTACAAGTCTCGTATTGTTTCTTTGGATTTCCAACGAATGATCAGGCCAAGGAACTTCCCATTGCCACATGAGAATGCCTCTGGATGGACATCCCTGAGAACCAAACCGGATTTCTACCAACACAAGGCCGGGTTACCCCTAAGTGAGTTACAACTGACCGAATATGTCATCCCCCGGTCCTTTGGGACCTTTGACCGAGCGCTCGTAATCAATTCACACAATCATAAAGTGTTTTCAACATGAGTAAGTATCTGAGCTCCATACCACGATACCACCCTTTTCCAGAAGGAAATGCACATATCCTAAAGGGCGCTACCCCTCATAACCTTGCTGCATCTTTCCTGTTTTGACCATTCCCGAGGTGTGAGGCTCGACGAAGTCACGTCCACAAAAACATACTTTATACAAAAGCCATGCTTTGGGTCAACAAATGATCATAGAAATGATCACAAAGATAGACGATCAAACAAATGATCCTATCACAAATAATCAACACAATGATCATTTCACAGCAATACTCAGCATGTCACATCACCAAATTGGGAATATATCGCTGATAACCTTCAACTACATAACCTCTGAGCTCGTACGTCTCAGAGAAGGGTGTTAAGCTAAAAGAATAAATTCTCCGCCACCAATAGAAATATATTTGAAAGAAATCTGCTTTATATCTCAATTTGTAACGTCAGACATACAATCCATACAAGTCTGTTCCGGGCTCGAACAAAACCAAAGGCACTTACAAAGAAGTCCTTGCAATCCGGATAATCTCTAATCACGTCCGAACTTCCCATCACAAAGGGAGTCTCTATACCGTAGCTACTCGGTGCAAAGACAATCGACGAGTTGTCCTTTCGCTTTCAAAAAGATCCGGTCTTCAACACCGGTCTTCAAATGCAATTCATAACGACGTATCACATATTCGGAATGGGTTATACGACCCCATGGTCCTTTCCCGGTTAACCCGAATAGTGAGCGCTTATTCAAAAATAAGCGTGGCATTCAAATTCAAACAAATCACATCAATTACCCATTCAAAGGGAAATATTGATAGTCGGTTGAACTATAAATGGATATGCACACATCACCAGTTTCCAAATAATTTTCCAAATTATTTATTTTCCAAAATATCTTTACAAGATATATTATTTTCAATACTTCAAAAATAAATCAATATTTATTTTTAAACAAGTTCCCATTTCTTTTATAAATTCCATAGTGAATTTATATTTCACAATATCTAATAATATACGATTTTCAATAGGTTTCAATATTCCTTTTCAATTTATCTTCAAAAAGATAAATTCTCAAAATATTCACTTTATATTGGAAAACATTTCCATACTTATTAAATAAGTAATTCACGAACCTATTTATTTTCAACACTTGGAAAATATTCAATATACTTAAATCGAAATTTAGTATATATTTCATTCTCTAAGGAATTCATTCACTTAAACGTATTTATTTGGGCCAAAACGAATGTTGCGTAAAAACATCGTTACGACAACCCAAAATCACTAGTATAAGGATTCGAAATTAAAATAGATATATAAATCCCAATACCATACAAAACATTTCCTTTCGGAAATCATTTACTATAACAATAGTGCTATAGTCCACCATTTCCTTTTATTTCTCGAAAACATCTATTTCAACAATGAATGTTGAAATCTATGGTTTCGAATCTCAACACATTTAAAATATCGTTAGATCGTTTTAATTCAATTTAAAACATCACATCCAAAACAATTTCTTTAACATACTATTCACTATTCAAAAACGTGAATATACTACGTTAACAACTTTCATCACTTCTATTCATTTTATTTCAAAGGATTATTCACAGTTATAAATGTGAATATAACTCCATTAATAGGTTTCAACAATTTACTTATCAAAATAAGTCGTTTGCGAATTTATAAAACAACGTTTATAAATTCTATTTCTATTTGTTTTATAACAACTTCCTTTTATACATCTCCTTTATTAACCTATCTCGATTCATATCTCAATGATATACTAGAAATTTATATTATAAGTCAAATGCTTATAAAACGATTATTTTACAAAATCGTTCTTTTTAAACTTCATAATTATAAATCTTATAACTTATAAGATTCAATTATTTATCCAAAAAATATTGTTTAATAACTTCACAAAATTTATAAATCTTACTATTTATAAATTTCATTTACAACCTCACCATTTATAATTTTATAAATTCCATTCACTTATTTACTTCATTCAAACACTTATAAAAACTCGTTTTACAATTCAAATGTTTTAATTTATGAATATCAATTTATAAATCCTTTATAAAATCAATTTATACTATTATTTTAAAACATCTTTAATCTCCTTTATAATCTCATCATTTTGATTTATAAAATAATCAAATTTTATAAATCCTATATTTAAACTTTTTATAATAAATTCAAAAATCCAATTAAATATTTTATAAAAACATTAACCCATATTTCTCAAAAATCAATCTTTAACCGTATTTCTCAAAATCATAATTTTTATAACTTTAAAAATTATAACGTTTATTTATTTAAAATGGATCAATTCCAAAAATATTTTATAAACGTATATTTCCAAAAATCACTTTAAAATCATTTTAAAATCCCAAAATTTGGTTCATTGATGCTACACACCAAATAGTCAATCACGACTACAACGACATCATATATCAATATGATAATCAACGAATATCAAAATATCCATAATCAATTAAATACTGTTGAGGAATCCAGTTGGATCCCTCCAACCTGTTTCCTGCATCCAAAAACATTAGCACAATACCAATTTCGCTCCAGTACGAAATTATCGCGGTATATGGGATTTAAAATATTATCCGCTTAATAACGGCGCAATAGGGTCTCATCTGCTAAAAAATGCGGGAAATCAACAACTGCAATATATACATATGCCAATATATATATTGCTATTATATATAATACCAATTTCACTGTTTATGAAATATTCGCGGTATATGTTTTTAATAAATAACATCCGCTTACTAACGGCGCATAATGTCTATTTTAACAATCAATAGATATCAATCATCATTCAAACATGCATTCAAATATTTTAAATCTAACTATTTAAAATAAAATCGAAACTGATTCGATTGAGTGAGAAGTTCTCACCTTGATTTCAATTTCGTTTTAGCGATTTATTTCGAATAAAATTAAACGGACGTTTAATTTTACCCGAAATTCTCACTAACTCCAAACGACTCCAATCCAATTCCATCGCGTAGTGCTCGTCCATACGATTCCAACGCAACTGGTTTCGTGCGTTTTCGACCTCGTATGAAAAAGTTATGCATTTTACAAGTTTACTCGATTTTTATATAAATAATTTACAACTAAATCATATAATTTTAAACCTATCTTAATCTAAGCCGTTGGATCCTGCTCCTTTGAATCCAGGCCGTGCCCCCCCTCCTTCCTCCTCACGTTCTATCTACAGGCCGCAAAACCCACTTAGCTCCAAACTAGGGCTCAAGATCTCAGCCACCACGACGACTTCCAGGACGATCAAGAGCTTCCATCCTGAAGAGCACTCCCCCCTCTACCCACGCCCTAGGCAGCACCAAGCTCGGCCTTGGCCTTGCTTGTGAAAAACGTGCGCAACATGCGACTGTCGGCCCATCTTTCCTCCCCCCACGACGCTCCAAATTCGATTATCTCCGTATGGAATCGAAGCTCTCACGAATCTATACGACTTTCATGTTGAACACTTCGCGTAATTCTTGATGGATTGAGAGTGATTGAGGAGAGAAATTCGAATTTTTCTGGCCGTTAGTTCAGGGGGTGGCGGCTGGCTATAGAATTAGGGTTTTAGTTTATTTTTTTTTTAGAGAGAGAGGGTGCTATTTATAGAAGAACGAACGACACTATTCATCCGGAATTTCCGAACTCCGATTCACGCGCCGAAACCAGCGTTTCTAGGGTTTACCCCACGTTCCGGACACAATGGAATAGGTTTCGGAAGCTAATTCGGACATCTGTGCGAGTTATGGCAATAAACGTTCAATTTAAATTAAACCGATTTAAACGATTTTCTAGGCGTTTTAATTTGTACCGGACAAACGGTAAATCCAATTGACACGAAATTTGAAACCTTACAATAATATCATATCACGGATCCGATGAAACTAGTTTCGTCGAAATCCGAGACTTTTTGAAAAATGGCTATTTTAACTCGCTAAATTAATATTAAAAATTATTCGATGCGTTTCGAGCAGCCACGATCAAACGATAGCTCCGATTGCTACAAAAATTGAAATCCGGTAATAACTAACTATTACGGATCCAATGGAACTGGTTTCGTCCAATTCTGAGACTGTTCAAAAATTAACTAATTTCACTAGTCGATTTAAATATTTAAATATTCAATTTTCACAAATAAACTTTTAATTCGATTTTAAAAGTTCTAAAATATCGTTCTAACTTCAATATGATAAAATAAAATTTTACAAATCATTTCCAATCATATTTAACTCTATTTTTAATTATTTCTGCATTTTCACATATTAAATTATTGATTTAATTATTCAATTAAATCCAATTATTCAAAATAAAATTTATTCGACTTATAAATTCACTTATTAATATTTAAAATTAATTAAATATTCAAATTTAAATTAAATAAAATTCTGGGTCATTACAATCTTCATTAAATTACATTCTGTAATTATTAGTCAATTACTTAACT
This sequence comes from Allium cepa, assembly GCA_030765085.1. Classification (NCBI taxonomy): domain Eukaryota; kingdom Viridiplantae; phylum Streptophyta; class Magnoliopsida; order Asparagales; family Amaryllidaceae; genus Allium; species Allium cepa. Next base: position 232,435,131 of record CM060938.1, read on the forward strand.
AAGTAATTTCCAAAATTATTAATTACACACAGTAATTATTTATAAAACCCAAGTGTTTAAAATTAATTAAACTTAATTAATTAAAATAAACAATCTCATTGAATTAAATTAATTACATTAAGTAATTAATTTCTTAATTACTTTACTAAGTAATTATACTCAAACCGTTCATAATTGATTATTATTAAATTAATTAATTTAATTAATTATAAAAATTAACCATATTAATTAATTGCTAAATAATCCTGATTAATGACCTTCATTAACCATTTCTAATTATTTTATAAAGTAATTAACTTAAATTAATTTCCATTTAAATTATCTTAAATCATTTATTAATTAAAGTTAATTATTAAATTAATTTACCTTAATTTTAAAACTTAATAACATAATTAATTATATTCATTCATCATTAATTAATAATTTAAATAAATGATCTTAATTATAGATTGATTAATCATAATCAATTATTAATTCCAAATTCAATTAATTAATTAAATTAATTAATTAATCTTAATTACCTTGTTAATTAAATTAATCCTGAAATATTAATCTAAATTTAATTTTCAAGATAAAACATAACTTAATTATGTTAAAACAATTTAATTGAAACAAAGTACTTTTTGAACTACCTTTAAAATTTCCATTTTAAATACAAGTTTAAACTAAAAGTAATTTAAACTTATCAAAGTTTGAAAATTTTAGAACTTTAAAATTTGCAAATCAAACAAGTGCTATGAAAATTTTTAAAGTTAAATTCATTTCAAAGTTTTAATAACTTAAATTTTCATTTAATTTAAAACTTCAATTTTAAACCTTCTTTAAAATTTAAAACTGAAATTCAAATTTAGCTTTTGAATTTCCAGATTTTAAATAAACTTCAAAACTACTCATATTTTGAAACCTCATTATTAAAAGTGTTTAAACTATTTTACCCAAAACAAATAGTTAATTAAATTAAATTTATGAACCTTTTTATTTTATTTTAAAAACTGGGATTTAAATTTGAATCTGAAATTCAGACTTGAATTTGAATTTAAACTTAAACCTTACCCTAAACAAAACTACAGATTTTAAAAATCCTTAAACCCAGATTTAAAAAAAAACAGTTTTAAAATTCAGATTTAAAAACAGGTTTTAAAACCTGTAAATTATAGTCAACCCGAGAAAACAAATTCTACTTCGAGTCTAAAGCCTGCCTACTTCGAGTTTCTAATATGCTAGCTTCGAGTAAAACACAGACCTACCCTGCAACAACCCAAACCCAAAATCAATTCACCTGAATCTCATCGTCGTGCATATGCACGGCGACCACCACCCCTTCTCATCATCAAAGATGATCCAACCACTTCCAGAAACCCATGAATCCACTAACATCATCATCGTATTGAACAGAAATCAAAGAATCAAAATTTAGCTTTACAAACCTAAACCTGAAAACCATATTCCAGGTTTTGACCCAACCTGTCAACGTCGATTTTTCGCCACTCCGATCACATGAAGGTCCACCTCTCCGGCCATGAAACAATCCACACATCAGCTACACAATCTCCAAGAACCAGAACACTCGATCACCCCTACCCCTCACACTGACCCAATCCTTAACCCCTATTCAAAACTAGGGTTTAAACAAAAATTTCCCAATTGCAACCAATCTAGCAATTTTATATCCACTTCTTTGATTTTTCTAAGGATCTAAGATCCTTACTCTATAACTCAGAAGAAATTTGAGTTTCCACAAATCACATATTACAAGAATTTTCTCAAATTCATTATTGGTTCAAGAACAAACTGTAAATGAAACATACACCTAAAAATACTAATACTTGATTTAAAAATCAAATTTCAATTAATACCATAGTTTACTGATACTGAAATAAAAAATTAACTCATTAAATTTTGGTTTGAATTAACATGCAGAGGCCACACTACTTATATCTTTAACTTGCTAAAGTTTAATTATCTTCAGGCAGTAAATCAATTCACCTAAAAATATTTTGATTCTAATCTAAATAAGCAAACAATTTTTAGTTATTTTAAGAACAGATACTAACACAAATTTAAAACAATATTTGGAGGATTCTTTTCAATAGGAAGTTGAATTTAGAATCACAGCAGAGCATAGACAAGCATGCATACACATATTTACTAAATTAACACATATTTACAACAGGCATTAAACACAAACATTTCTAAATTATACCCAACAATAACATGCAACCTATTTTAAAATTCAAAATTTTAAGTTACTCACCTTTTGTTGGATGCAGACCCTCTATTTTCCTTTCTATAAATTTGCAGAAATAAGAATATGCAGGTATGCTCTCTCTCTTTTAAAATTTTTGGTTGCAAGCCTTGTTGAAATCTGGAATGTTCATGTTCCTGCCCATAATAACTTGCATGCAGATGTAGATGACGCAGGCATGGATATTGTTTTTAAAACAGAAAAGGAGACTGCAGGCTTAGTTGCATGAAGATTTTTGAATTGCAGAATTGCTTCAGGCTAATGCTTTTGATTTATTTTGGGTTAGAGGGGAACTGGTTTTAGATTATGCAGATTGTTAGTGAATAAATGCAGATTTGATTTTTGAATTTGAGTAAAATGGGTTTGATTTTGAATAGGAGTGGAATATGCAGGTTTTTGGATTTGAGGACGCAGATTTGAACATGGTTTTGCAATATGCAGATTTGATTATGGATATGAAAAATGAATTTTGATCTTTTCTTTTGATTAAGGAAGGATAAAAAAACAAATGAGAATGAAGAAACAAGTTTATATAAACGTGATTTTCAGATTTAATTAAAAGAAAAGAAAAATAAAAACTAAATCTTACACTTGTCAATTTGTTATGCTAATTTTTAAACACATGTTACATGAATGTAACACTTGTATCTTTAAGATAATTAGTACTAATTATAATTTAATGTGTATGTTAGCCTAAATTAAGTTGTTAGTTTATTTTAAATATGTGTATAAATTTGTAAATGAAAATAGAAACAAATCATGTTTTACAAATTGAACTTATACATATAATAATTAAACAATTTAAGATTTATACTTTTGGAATTTAAATTCAAACTAAATTCAAAATCAAATAATTCCAAATCAAGTTATAAATATAAATTCAATTTAAAATAACAATTACAAATCCTGTTCAAAACTTTTTATAAAGACAATACAATATCAATATTGTTTTTATAATCCTCTTATTATCAAATTAAAATCATTTTACAAGAAATTATATTTTTATTAATAAAATATCCATTTTATTAAGTCATGAAACCATTTGTTTAATTAATTCAAAATTCCAACTTCAATCCAATTTAATTTAAACATTTAATATTTTTCTTATCAATTTAAAATCATATATTTATTTATGAAATAGTTTTAAAACTCAATACTAATTAAAATCGAAATTTCCAATTTAAAATGTATATATTAAAATTTTAAAACATGATTCATTTATTAAATTTAAACCAAAATCATTTATTAAATTTTGAAAAGATTAAATATTAAATATTTTTTTTCCAAATTACTACAAATAATAAAACTAAAAAATATGCTTTACTTATTAAAATTAAAACAATACCAGTCTATTTAAAATATAAACCATATATTTATTTACAAATAGAAATCAATTTATTATTTTTAAAAGATAAAATAACCAATTTAAATATTTTTTGAAGAAGGTTATTAAATTTATTTGAATAATTATTAACAGAATATCAATATCAATTTAATTTTAACTACAGATTATTAAATTGATATTGTTAAAAATTCCGGGATTTTACAACTACGTTATTATAACAGGTGATTTGGGATGAGATTGGTGAACCAAATACAGATAGAGAGAGAATGATACTTGAGTTAGAACGAGAGGAATGCTTGGAAGCTTATAAAAGAAAATTTGACCAAGCTACAAAAACTAAAGAGCAAATGCGCCTAAAAATAGTCGATGTTATTGCGCAACTAGCTTCTTTACGTTCTGCGACAGAAGATGCGGGAATACATGTTGATCATTCAATTGGATATCCAAAGAACTTGAAAGAATATTAAGTAATGATTACCGCATGCTTAGAGCGCGTGACAATGGAAAGACGTGAGAGAAGGCCAATAGAGACACCAGTTATTCTTAACGTTTATGACCTAACCTCAGCTAAACATTTATGTTACTGGGCAGGCCTTGGTGCATTTCATTCTGGAGTGGAAGGTAATTTTGCACATTTTTTTATTTTTATTTTCATTTATTGTTGCACCTAACTAAGCCTAGTTCACATTTCCATTATATAGGTACTAGTTGATGTAGTTATGGGGCTTCTTATTTTATTATCTATAGAATTATTGGTTTTGCATACATATTTTTTTATATATGAAATGTGGTTAGAATATTGTTGTTGACATGTTAAAAATAGTCATTTATTTAGCATAGAATTTACCAGATATTTACCTTAATAATACTACTACATTTTATCAATGTAAACATAAGATGATTTATCAACCAAGTAAAGAGATGATATTTAATCATGGTTAATATGATTTTTTTATTGTTACTTAATAATATATTGTAAAAAAATTGTTATTATTTTAAGTTATATTCTTAATGTTTGTATCTTAGTTCTTATAGAAACTTGTTTTAAAGTGTAAATTCTTTCTACGATCATTCGAAATTAATATTGTTACAGATCCAACATACCACATAAGTTTCCTACAAAAGTGTTATTAACATTGGTTTATGTGTATTATTACAATAGTTGTTCACGTAGTCTTTAATAGTACATTCGATTGATCAGTTGGTTCATATCATGATTACATCGAATACCAATGCTTACATAATAAGAAAAACTAAAGGGAAGAAGTACTTTCCTTTAAAATGCTTTGGGGTTCCTATTTGAAAAAAAATCAAGGAAATTTCATTTATTTGAGTGACATTCAATACATTAGTGTCTTATAGAGGATTTCCTACATTTGCTCACATTTCATGTAGTAGAGTATTTGTATGGGGAAGCTGATTTTCCATCATGTGGTGTATTTGAAGTAGAACCCAAAAAATGTCCGACCTACAAATTCAGGAAATCAATTGTGGTTGGAATAACTTCTTATGATCCACCCCAATTACGCTTATTCATGGATGTTCTTTCTCGCAACTACAGTGGTTATTCCTACAATCTATTTATAAAGAACTGTAACCATTTTAGCAAGGATGTTTGCTTCAAATTACCTGGAAAATCAATTCCAAAATGGATCAACCAACTTGCTAAACTTGGTTCACGTTGTTGTTGTGTTTAAATGGCAAATAGCCAGATAAGATGTAGGTTTGCTATTTTATGTAAATATACATTTTTAGCCATCGAATGTTTGATATTTTTGTGTACATCCATTTATGTAAATTCATTACGGAACATTGATGTTATAGCTCTTTTTATTTGAGTTATCTTATTTGAGATGTGCATGGTGCTTTGGAGTTACGATACTTAATTTGTGTTGTTTATCAATATATCAAATCTATTATATGTTTTAGATGAATATTTTTCATTTTCTAATTGAATAATCCTTCTTACCAAATACTACGAAAGCTCCATATTGTTAGGGAATTGTCAAAACTATTTCTAATAGTTATTGAGTATTTCAGATGTATAGAACCTTTAAAATATATGATAATGAACTAAGTCTTTTGGAAGATTATCTTTAGTAGCCTAGTGCCACTATCTCATATTTGGCTGACCTAAGAATTTCCTACAAATCTTTAATTTGTATTCGAAAATACCGTTGTAATAAATCCATTTACACTATCTGCCAAAGGTTATAATTTTTCTTTCCATAACTGTTATTAACCAAAAAAATTAGAACATTATTATTAAAACCAATATTTCACTAATAATAACCGTTATCATTCACATTACCTGGAACAACACGAATCATTTACGTTCAAAAAAATCCAAAACAAGTTCAACTTTACACCATTTGTGAATTCATAACTCTATTAAAAACATAACCAAATCCATAACGTATGTTAATAGGAGGACTGATACATATTGGTCAAAAGAGATAAAGTCCTTGCGTCAAGCAAAAATCATCCCGACCGCCTGTCCAAAACTATAGATGTCTATTGTAAGTCTATATAGAACTACTTTAGGATCCACCACCGAATCAACCCAAACCTTTCAAGCATCCGCTCCTAATGGTACATGGGTGCACTAAAATAGTCACTTAACAATAGAAATATATTTTATTAACAATATGTAACGACCGTGATTTTTGAATTACTGTCGAAATAAATATTTTAAATAGAAATTTTAAATTAAAAATTTTGAAAAGAAAAAAATATAGTACAAATAATTTATAAAGTCGGTTGCCAAGTTTCTTGTTGCATTGAATATAACAAAATGGCGTTATGTTCTTAATTGGCCTCACGTGTAACATAAATATTAAAACAAAGAGTATGCCTTGCTGTCATTTAATTCAAGTAGTGAAAACATTGCCTATGCTGTCACATGTAGTTTGAAAACAATTGTTAGAACATTGCTTTGCTATCAAAAAGTTGGAACAAATTATACATGTTGCTGTCACTTTTATTTCAAAAGCAAACTTAACCACTTTACTGTGGCCAATTTCGTTAAAGCAAGATTGGAACTTTGCATTCACACACAAAGTTATTATTCAAAGTTTGAGTTCACAGCTACTACCATCATTTTTTATACTGCACGTCCTTTTTTTCCTTCACTTATGCACGTTTTCATTTAATGCTGGTATACTGAAATGCTTGCTAGCATTTTTTTATTTTGACTTGTATCCACAAATGGGAAAAGTTGAGTATGCTTTTGCTCATCTTCCAAGAGACTGCATTTTCTATTTTCACTTTCAGAAGCTCTGCAAAACACTTCAATGGCCGTTCAATTCTTGTTCATTAGTTCCTAGTTGCTAGTTGATTTGGAAGCAAAATTTTGGTGAGTTAAACAAATTCACACCTCTAATTTATTCCTTACTTCAGTTTTGCGTGAAAAGTTGTTGCCAAATTTTGCATTGACCTTTATTATACTACGTGTTATAATTTAATATGTGAAATTACAGAAATAATTGAAAATTGGGTTTAATGTGATTAAAAATGATTTGTAAAGTTGTATTAAATCATATTGGAGCTTGAATGATGTTATAAAACTTTTAAAATTGAATTAAAAGTTAATTTATAGAAATTGAATATTTTAATATTTAATTGACGAGTAAAAATAGCCATTTTGCAAACAGTCTCGGATTTCGATGAAACCAGTTTCATCGGATCCGTAATGTTATATTATTGTATGGTTTCAAATTTCGTGTAAATTGGATTTACGGTTTGTCCGGGGAAAGCTAAAACGCACTGAAATCGATTTAAGTGAATTTTAAATTTAAATAGTCGATTTGAAAACTTATCTTTCAAATACTTTCGAATTGGCTCCTGATATATATTCCATTGTGTTCAAAATGGGGGTAAAACATTATAAATGCCAGGCGGCATGCTTCGTTTGGAGTTCGAATTTTTTTTGGGTGAATAGTGTTTAAGAATTTTCTATAAAAGGCCCTTGTTTTTTCTATTTTCACAAAAACCTAAAGCAATTAGGGTTTCAAGCTTCAGCCACTGGTCCTATCATCACTGGCCGAAAACTTGTTTTCTTTCTCCCTCAAAATCTTTCAATCTATCCACTTTTACGAAAATCTCTCAACTACAAAATGAAAGAGCACGATGAGATCTAGCTGTTCAACGGCTATGATCGTTTAAAACAATCCCAATAGTCGGCAATTCGCATTCAAACGCAAGCGTTTCGAGCACAAAAACCGAGGCAAAGGCGAAGTTTTAAAGGTGCGGTCTTTGGCCGTGGGTAGGGTTCGAGTTTCTCTTCGAGGTGGTGCTAGTTGATCGACGTGAAGACGTTCATATTGGTCACGTTAATTCAATGGAAGAGGCGACCGAGTGGGTTTTGCGTGCGTGTTTTCTTCCTGGAAACGATCGTGAGTGGGAAGATAAAGGGGGCGGCCTGGATCTGTTGAAGGTGAATCGAACGGCTAAGATGGATTTAAGGTTGTAAAATATAAAAAGAAATAGTAAATTAATCCATATATTAATTCGTTCGAACTTTAAAAATGTATAACTTTTTCATGCGAGGTCCATTTCGCACGAAACGAATTGTGTTGGATTCGTTTTAACGAATACTACGCGATGGAGCTGGATTGGAGTTGATTGGAGCTAGTGATAATTTAGGGTAAAATTAAACGCGCGTTTAATTTTATTCGAAATAAAACACTGCAACTGTATTTGAAGCAAGGTGAGAACTTCTCACTCAATCGAATTTTTTTCGATTTTTTATTTTAAATAGTTAGATTTAAAATTGTTTGATTGTGTGATTGGATGATAAATTGCTATCTATTGTAATGAAATAGACCCTATACGCCGTATATTAAACGAATGTTATTTATTAAACACATATACCGTGATATTTCACCTTGAAGTGGAATTGGTATTATATATGTACTTGGAGTTGATTTTCCCACATTATATAGCGGATGAGACACTATAGCGCCACATAATAGAGGATAATATTTTATATAAACCCATGTACCGCGATATTTCGTCTTGAAACGGGATTGGTATCGTGCTAACATCTATGGATGCAGGGAAACAGGTTGGAGGGATCCAACTGGATTCTTCAACAGTATTGATTTATTTACAGATATTGTGATATATTCTGTTATCATATGATATATGATGTTTTGGATGCCGTGATTGTTATATTTAGTGTTGTTGCAGCATTGGGCCTATTTTGCAAAATTAAAAGTGTTAAAGTGATGATTTTTAAATTTTAAAAGGGTTTTTAAAGTGAGTTTTGAAAGTATACATTTTATTGAATTTTGGAATTGATTCATTTTAAATAAATAAATGTTATAATTTTAACGTTATAAAATTTATGATTTTTGAGAAATATAGTTGAAAGTTGATTTTTGAAAATATGGAGTTAATGATTTTATAAAATAATTTAAATGGTGATTTTTGAATTTATTATAAAAACTTTATATATAAGATTTAAAACAAAATTGGATTTTTATAAATCAAAGTGATGGAATTATAAAGGAGTTTTAAAGACGTTTTAAAATGATGTTATAAATGGATTTTATAAAAGAATAGAATCTACGATTTGTGAAGTTATAAAATGAATAAATTTCTAAATAGAGAATTATAAGTAATTTGCTTATAATTTGGATTTTGTCGTTTAAATGATATATAGATAGAATTTGTTAATAAAGTGATTTTATAAGTTGAAGTTGTTAAAAAAAATGGAATTTATAAACATTGTTTTATAAATCCGAAATCGACTTATTTTGATAAGTTAATTATTATAGCTTATTAAAGGATTTATATTCCCGATTTTGGACAGTGAATAATATATTAAAGAAATGTTTTAGGAAGTGATATTTTAAATAGAATTAAAATGATTTAAAGGTGCTTTAAAATGTATTAAGTATCGAACCCTAGATTTCAACATTCATTGTTGAAATAGACGTTTTCGAGAAATAAGGAAATGGTGGACTATAACACTGTTGTTATAGTAAATGATTTTCGAAAGGAAATGTTTTATATAGTATTGAGATTTATATATCTATCTTAATTTCGAATCCCTATACTAGTGATTTTGGGTTGTCGTAACGATGTTTTACGCAGCATTCGTTTTGACTCAAATGAATGTGTTTAAGAGAATGTCTTCCTTAAAGAATAAATTATATACTTAATTGTTATTTAAGTATATTGAATATTTTCCAAATGTTGAAAATAAATAGATTTGTGAATTACTTATTATTAAATAAGTACGGAAATGTTTTCCAATACGAAGTGAAACGTTTTGAGATTTATATCTTTTGAAGATAAATTGAAAGTGAATATTTGAAATCGATTTGAAATCATATATCGGTGGATATTTGGAAATTTAAATTCACCATGGAATTTATAAAGGAAAGGAAAATTTGTTTAAAAACAAACATTGATTTATTTTTGAAGTGTGGGAAAATATATCTTGTAAAGATATTTTTGGAAAATAAATAATTTGGAAAATAATTTGGAACCTGGTGATGTTGTGCATATCTATTGATAGTTAAATAACCGACTGTCAATATTTTCCTTTAGATAGGTATTTGTTGTGATTTGCTTGAATTTGAATGCTACACTTATTTTAAAAATTAGCGCTCTTTATTTGGTTTAGCCGGGAGAGGACCTTTGGGTCATAAATCCCATTCCGAATAGTGGGATGTCGAAATGGATAGCAATTGAAGACCGGTGTTAAAGACCGGATATTTTCGAAAATGGAAGGATTACCGTCAAATGTCTCTGCATCGGCTGATCTCCGATATAGAGATTTTATCACCCTTTGTGATGGGAATTCCGGTCGTGATTAGTGAATATCCGGATTGCAAGGACTTCTTTGGAAGTGCCTTCGGTTCCGTTCGATCCCGGAACGGACTTGTAAGGGTGTGTTCTGACGTTACAATTTGAGATGTAAAGCTGGTTTCTATCAAATACATTTCTGTTGGTGGAGGAGAATTTATTCTTTTAGCTTAACATCCTTCTTTAAGACGTACGAGCTCCGAGGTTATGTAGTTGATGGTTACTAGTGATACATTCCCAATTTGGTAATGTGGCATACGAAGTGCTGTTGAGCATTTGTTGATCAAAGCATAGCTTTTGTGAAAAGCGTAGCTTTGTGGACGAGACTTCGTCGGACCTCACACCCCGGTAATGGTCAAAACAGAAAAGATGCAGTAAAGTTATAGGGAGTAGCTCCCCTTAGGGTATGTCATTTCCTTCTGGAGGTGGTATCATGGTATGGAGCCCAGATACATAACCTATGTTGTGGCTGCAAATTTATTTCTTTGTGGTTGTTGGTATTGAGGATCCTCGGATAAAGGTTGTTTACAACCGGGGGATGGCATACTCGTGTCAGTTGTTAACTACTTTTGTAGAGGTAACCCGGCCTTATGTTGGTAGAGATCCGGTTAGGTTCTCGGGGCGTCTCTCCAGAGGCGTTTCCATGTGGCAATGGAAAGTTCCTTGGCCTGACCATTTGTTGGAAAATCCAAAGAAACAATACGAGCCATATACAGTTTTAGTTGTATAACCTGCCATGGAATGTGGCGGTAACCTGCTATTGAACATGGTAGCTATAGTAGGCATATGATAATGGTCGTATGTTGGCTAAGATTTATATCATACTTTCGAAATGTTTTCCTACACTTTGCACTTATAATAATAATATCAAAGAAATTTGCGTATCAAGCATGTTTAACTATCATAAGGAGAAATCTCCTCCGATTCTACATTTGCATTGTGTGTGTGCGCGGGATGCCTTATGGTAGTTTCATTTCCAAAAGCATTGCGGATCTATTTTGAAAATATTTCTTTATTTGTTTTTAAAAGATAAACGGTTTAAGTTCTCACACCAGTCCCATGACTGAATTGGAGTTTGTTGTTCCCTTCCTAAACTCTTGGTGCCCAACAATTTCCACACGGGCAGTCTAGAGTCAGGTTATCAGGTCATTCTGGAATTCAGGAGTTGCTGTAGAGATCTGGAGGCAAGCTAGATGGCATGGCGTATCAACTAGTATATAGTATTTATTTTCCATTGTTTGTTGTTGCACACTCTGATAATGTAATGGTAATGTGATGTAATGTAATAACTGATATAGTTCTTTGTTTTAAAGATATTCATTTATCTATTATATATTGTTCCGCTGCGATTGTGTGATTCTAATATTGTTCTGTTGCTTCTTCCTTCTTTCTTCTTCTATCTTTTTCTTCTTCTTATACCCTAAGGCTACGGTTTTCCAGCATTTGATTGCTCGACAGTTGATACAGTGGACGTATTAATGTCGACTTTCGTGAGTCGAAAATTCCTATCCTGACATTTGGTATTGCTTGCATTCGTTCACGCTTGTAGTTGCATTATAATGAGAAAACGTGTCCCTGTCTCTATGCTTACTTTGATTTCTTGCATGCAAAAACTAAAGTGTCCATATTAATTTGTCAACTCCTTTTCGTGTAGAGGTTGAAACTTTCGAAATGTTATGCTTGCGTGGAAAAATTCATTTGTCAAGTTATGGTTATTGTAGAAATTTGTTATGTGAATTCATGTACACACGAGTCACCTTTCGCATAGATGATTAAGTATATGCATGTAATTGCAAAACTTGTCCTTGCCTTAAGTTATATTTTTATTACAATTGTAGCTCACGTGTACATAAAGAAAATTCATGCCGAGTGTATTTGTTTCATATATGTATGCACCATTTATTTTATACTTGCATGCACGGGTAGAGTCCATATAAGTCTGTGAAGAATGTAACGTGTTCAAGCCATTTCCTAGCATTATGTGAAGCATGTCCAGGTCATGTTATTCAATTTTTATTTGTGCGTGCATTTCATTTGTGCAAGAATATTTTTTTAAGTATTATATAACGTGCCTGTATGTAATAGTGTGTGCATGGGTGTATTGAGGCAGTGTAATAGTTTTGAATTTATAGTGTTGCAGTCCACTATTTATTTTACGTTGAACCGGTGTTTGAATTTAAAACGTATTTTGTTGCCGTTATTTTTATAACGGAATTTTTTTTACGCCAGCACTATATTTTTGGAGCATGTTGTTTTGATGAGATTTTTGATGAATAAAATTACTGTTGTTTTAACTTCAACAACCGTCAATTTAAAGTGAATTTTCAACCGGCTATTCCACAAAGTTGATTTTATATCTGTATTTACGGTGTTTTGTGAAGCGCAATTTCCTCATCGAAATTGCTATAGTTGTTGCTAGTTTAATCACGTGTTTTAAAAATCATTTTTAAAAGAAAATTGTTTTCAAAATTTTTGCAGTTTACACTTTCAAAAGAACGAGGAAGCGATTTAAACGCTTCAGCAAAATTGAGGACTATGAACCCTTACTTTTACTGATTCGGTTAATTCCAGACTTGTTCGTTTGAGAATGTAAAATGTTATTTATATAAAATACACAATTTTGCACTTTCAAGGAAACGATGAAGAGATTTAAATGATTTAGCAAAAGTGCGGAGTATGTAACCACACTTTACTATTTCGGTTAATTCCAGACTCGTTAATTGAAATATTTGATGATTTGATGATATTATTGGGCTTTGGAGCCACTATGCTGGACCTTCGGGGTCATATGATGGACCTTCGGGTCAAATACCACTATACTAGACCTTCGGGTCATATGATGGACCTTCGGGTCAAATACCAGTACTAGACCTTCGGGTCATATGTTGGACCTTCGGGTCATTTGTTGGGCGCCAAAATTATGATTACAGTACTTTGTAGGCTTCGGCCATATGTTGATGCACGTGCGGTGTGGCTAAAACTCGCCATCTGCTGGGATCGATCCATCTTTTATGTTGATTTTCTAGTTATCTTATTTTGATTTCTAGATTCTGCGTATTGCTGTTTTGAATTTAGTTGTGAATTTGAAAGTTGATTTTGATGATGTTTAATGGGATTTCTTCCTTTAAACTATGCTGATTACGATGTTGTATAGTCTCATCCGAGATTATAATTTTGTGTATAGTCTCAATTGAGAATATAATTTTGTGTATAGTCTCATCCGGGACTATAATTTTGTGTATAGTCTCATCCGAGATTATAAATTTGCGTATTGTTGTTTTGAATTCATTGGGAATTTAAAAGCTGATTTTGATGGAGTTTATATTGAGATTTCTTCATTTAAACTATAGTGATTATTTATGTTGAATAGTCTCATTCGAGATTATTGATTTTGATGGAGTTTAAATTGAGATTTCTTTATTTAAACTATGTTGATTATCTATGTTGTATTATCTCATTCGACATTATGATTATTTGCTTAAGTGTTGTTTATCATACACTTTTTCTTAAGTTTAAATTAGACTGATCCATTTATTATTTTCTTTTAAATAATACTCGGGTCAGATCGAGTTATTTCAGGATAGTCGCTATCTCTGATTCTGTTGCCACTTAAGCTTTTGGGATTTCACTCTATCTTTTGTCTAGTCTTCGAGGTGTACTTTTGGTGTATAGACTATCGTCTCATGTATGTTGATGTCTTTGTATATATACATTTTTTTCATGTGAACTATCGATCGTTGTAGCATGTATTCCAGACTTGTCTTCCACTATATATCTGCTATTTCTGTTCTAATTTGATTATACTATTTGTGTTATTGTTATTATGAGTTGTTCTGAATTTTTCTTAAGCCACTGTAGTTTCGTTTTAGATTTGGATTGAATATATATCTTTGGGAGTAACTTACACAACTCCTATCGATGTAATCAATACTCGTCTAAGGCATAACTTACGGATGGTCACTTCTAACAAGCCTTATTCTTCGCAATAGCAGACGTTATTCCTTATAATAACCTTTGTTGTTGTAAGCATGGAGGTCGGGCGTCACAGCTTGGTATCAGAGCTGAAATTCAGAACAAATTATATAAACACGGAACAGAAGCAGAATGGAACATGTGTTACAACTATTCGAGGTTTTTATTCATGACTTTCTAATCTATCCCTTCATTGTTCTTAAATCTTTATCCTCTTTAACATAGTGGAGTATGTCTAGGGATAAATCTCCTATCCTCATAGTATTCCATTTGTTAAATTCCTTATCAATCTTGCTCATAGTTTCCTTGAGTTAAAACAAGGAAAGTCCTCTGTTTCTGATTTTGTTGCATCTTTCGAGGTCTTGTCCAAATACGGAGTTGATCTTCTTCTTCGTAGTTGCCCTAAGCCTCGCAATTGCCGATATGGCAAGAAAGTAGGTCATTGGGTTTCTGATTGTCCTACTGCTCCTACGGATTTCAAATCAGGGAAGCTTAATGTTGCTTAAGCTTCTGGCGATTCTTCTAAGCCCAAAGGTTTTACTCCTTCTGTCTTGGAAGAATTTATTTTATTTCATGGTCGTTCTATTAGAATTATTTTCGATATGGGTGCATCGCATTTATTCATGCCGAAGGAGCTTATTGATGTTATTCCTTTGGATGTTGTTAGTCTTTACCGCCCTTTGAGGATTGTAAATCCTATTGGTGGATCCACTACTCTTGGCTTGTTGTGTGTTGTTGTTGAGATTATTCTTTGTTATTTTTCCTTTCATACAAATTTTTATGTTATGGATCATCTTGGTTTTGCTATGATTTTGGTAATGGATTGGCTCGTCCGTTATGAAGTTCAAATTCTATGTCCCAAAAGAACTTTATATCTCAAGCATCCTGATGGTATTGAGCAGTTATCTATTATATTTCGAAGCATGGACCATACTTCGAACATTTTCATTTCTTCCTTCGAATCGGAGGATGTCATAGCTAATATTCCTATCGTTTGTGATTTTCTAATGTCTTTGAGCCTATTTCATGTCTGCCGTCGAAGAGGGCATTTGGGTTCCGTATTGATCTTATTTCTCGAGCTCATCCTGTCAGTCGTCCTCCCACGAGAATGTCTGCTAAGGAAAATAAGGAACTCTAGCAACAATTATCTGAATGGGAAGCTAAACAATTTATTCGTTCTAGCTCATTTCCTTGAGGCGCCGCCGTTGTCTTCGTTAAGAAGCCATATGGTACTCTTAGGCTTTGCATTGAGTATCGCAAGCTTAACGAGTTCACTATCAAAAATAGGTATCCATTACCTACGATTGACGACATGTTCGACCAATTAAGTGGCGCTAAGCTCTTCTCCCAACTCGACCTTACCATCGGTTTTCATTTGGCTAAGAACTGCGGAAGTTAGCATTCCACTTACCGCATTCTGCACTCGTTATGATTCTTAGGAATGACTTAATATGTCATTCAGTTGCCCAGCTTATTTCATCCATTTTATGAACCCAGTATTCTATGAATGTCTCGATAACTCCATTTGTATATTTATTGATTTTGGATGAAAATAACAATTTAAAATTTTGCAAATCTTTTTCATAATATTTATTTACAAGAAATTGAATTTGTGTTAATCATATAGAAGATGATTTTTGTGATTGTATTGCCCATTGAGTGCTTTAAGAATTCTAGTCGATGCGCTTGATCAACGTTATCGATAGGAATCACCTAAATGCTTTGATGAGACAATTTGACACAATAAATTGACCTATAAAAAAATTTCTACAAAATGATTTCATAGAGATAATTGTAATTTTGGAAGTTTTATCTTTTCAGGAAAAAAGATTATTTGAAAGAACTCTTTTCCGATACTCTTATCCTTGTGATTCCCGAAGGGAACCAAGACTTCATCATTTGTACCAATACTAGCTGTATTGATTTTGGTGCTGTTCTCATGCAAAAAGATAGGGAAAGTTGATTGGGCCTAATGTTTCTAGTCTTAGAAATGACATTCTTGAAGACTGTCATCATTCTAAGTATACTATCCATCTGGGTAGTAGTAAGATGTATGCTGATATGAAGCGCTTATACTATTGGGAGGGTATGAAGCATGATATTGCAAGTTACGTAAGTTGTTGCATGAGTTGTCAACTTGTTAAAGAAGAACACCATCGTCCTAGTGGTCTTGTGCAGCCTCTTGAGATTCCATTATGGAAATGGGATCAAAATTTCTTTGGACTTCATTGATGGTCTACCTTGTTCGAGGTCGGGCCATTCTAGTGTTTGGGTGATTGTGATCGTTTGACCAAATCAGCCTATTTTATTCCTATCAAGTCCAATCGGACTGTGTCTTGATTTTGGTGGTAGTTGGGAAGACCATTTATCTCTTGTTGAATTTTCTTATGATAATAGTTACAATCCAGTATCGGTATGGCTCCTTTCGAAGCCCTTTACGGAAGGTCGTATCGATCGCCATCTTGTTGGTTGGAATCAGGGGAAAAGTTAGTTCTCGGCCCCGATTATATTCTTGAATCTTCTGAGAAGATTGATTTTATTAGACAGAAAATGAAAGAGGCTCAGATTAGGCAGAAACCTTATGTCGATCATCGTAGGAAGCCTTTGGAATTTTCTGTTGGTGATCGCGTATTCATTCGTGTTTCTCCGATGAAGGGTGTGGTATCTTAGTAGCTCCGAGAAATTGGCTCCTCGATATATTGGACCATTTCCTATTACGGAACGGATTGGCCTTATCGCTTTTCGTGTGTTGCTACCTATTCAGTTTTCGGGAATTCATGACGTATTTCATGTATCCCAGCTTCGTCAATGCCTTCGAGATTCGGATTCTATTATTGATTCTCATGTGTTACAAGATCTTGAGATCTCACCCGACTTGTTTATGGTGCAAAATCCTATTCGTGTGCTAGCTTCGGAGGCTAAATGCCTTCGTAGTAAAGATGTACCGCTTGTGAAAATTCAATGGTCCGATGGACCTTCGGGTCAAATACCAGTACTAGACCTTCGGGTCATATGTTGGACCTTCGAGTTATTCGTTGGGCGCAAAAATTATGATGATAGTACTTGGTAGGCTTCGGCCATATGTTGATGCACGTGCGGCGTAGCTAAAACTCGCCATCTGCTGTGATCGATCCATCTTTTATGTGGATTTTCTAGTTATCTTATTTTGATTTCTAGATTCTGTGTATTGCTGTTTTGAATTTAATTGTGAATTTGAAAGTTGATTTTGATGATGTTTAATGGGATTTCTTCCTTTAAACTATGCTGATTACTATGTTGTATAATCTCACCCGAGACTATAATTTTTTGTATAGCCTGATGCGAGATTACAATTTTGTGTATAGTCTCATCCGAGATAATAATTTTGTGTATAGTCTCATCTGAGATTATAAATTTGCGTATTGCTGTTTTGAATTCAATTGGGAATTTAAAAGCTGATTTTGATGGAGTTTATATTGATATTTCTTCATTTAAACTATTGTGATTATTTACGTTAAATAGTCTTATTCGAGATTATTGATTTTGATGAGTTTAAATTGAGATTTCTTTATTCAAACTATGATGATTATCTATGTTGTATAATCTCATTCAAGATTATGATTATTTGCTTAAGTGTTGTTTATCATACACTTATTTCTGAAGTTTAAATTAGACTGATCCGTTTATTATTTTCTTTTAAATAATACTTGGGTCAAACCGAGTTATTTCAGCATAGTCGCTATCTCTGATTCTGTTGCCGCTTCAGCTTTTGGTATTTCACTCCATCTTTTGTCTAGTCTTTGAAGTGTACTTTTGGTGTATGGATTATCGTCTCATGTATGTTGATGTCTTTGTATATATACAATTTTTTCATGTGAACTATCGATCGTTGTAGCATGTATTCCAGACTTGTCTTCGCCATATATCTGCTATTTCTGTTCTGATTTGATTATACTATCTGTGTTATTGTTATTATGACCTGTTCTGAATTTTTCTTAATCCACTATGGTTTCGTTTTAGATTTGGATTGAATATATATCTTTGG
This sequence comes from Allium cepa, assembly GCA_030765085.1. Taxonomy (NCBI): domain Eukaryota; kingdom Viridiplantae; phylum Streptophyta; class Magnoliopsida; order Asparagales; family Amaryllidaceae; genus Allium; species Allium cepa. The sequence continues at coordinate 232,453,533 of CM060938.1, forward strand.
GAGTAACTTACACAACTCTTATCGATGCAATCAATACTCGTCTAAGGCATAACTTACGGATGGTCGCTTCTAACAAGCCTTATTCTTCGCAATAGCAGACGTTATTCCTTATAATAACCTTTGTTGTTGTAAGCATGGAGGTGGGGCCTCACACAATATAAATATAATTGGTTATATTTACAAATTCATACACAAATTTAAAAAAGAAAAAAGAAAAAAAAGATGATAGAATCATACGTAATGCATTTTGCTTTAGTAAAGATATGCCATTAAGTTTTATTAAGTTGATATAAGTAGTTTGGAGTAATTATTCCACATATATTGAAAGCCTTCCATTTAATTCTCTTTAAACCATAATAATTAAACAGAAGTAGCAAGTTCTCTGACAACCCTGCAAAGTGATAAAATTATGCTCTAAGATTGATATAAACGATAACTGGTAGCTTGACAATCAATTTTCAAACATAGAGTCAATGCCTCCATCAAGCAATCTATCATGAAGAGAGGCCAAATCAAAGCTAAGATATTATTTAGCGATTGATTTACATTTATAATAAACATGTTATTTAACGAGTAATGTACATTTTAAAAAAATGGAAGATTGTTCTTGGTTTCCAAACTATTGATCCGTGAATTACATATCTAAACACTATGTTGTGTAGTTAGCTGAAGTATGAACCTCTGAAATAAATAAGAATAAAAAGTTCATCCAATTGTTGTCTGATTTAATTTTCCAACTTGTTGAAATGTAGATTCAATTTTGATATTACTTTCAAGCATCGTGTAAATGAATTATTTTGATTGTGAGTTAAATAGGTGAAGATATTTGGTTTTAAATGGGATTAAAAAAGCATAATTTTAGAATATTGATAACGATGTTCTAAGCGATAATGGCAATGAAAACATGCACCATTTGTTTTTCTTACATGTGACTATTCGGTTCAGGTGCAATAGTTGTGAAAATTATTAACTTCGCCATCGCCAAGTCATCTTTGATAGAAAAGAATCTACATCTAACTCATTGTTGTGTTATGTTTGTTTAATAGATACTACCAATAAATTGTGTGTCGTTTTATAAGATACCAAGCATATTAACTAGCTTAAGTAGTCTCATATGCCTACATTATAAAACACACTATATAAACCGTATCCAGTAAAATGAAGGGACTTCCAAAAATTAGTGTATTCTAAATTCAAAGTTAAATAAACCTTGCATTTAAGAAAGGTCAATCATTGCACTACACAATCTACTGTCATAGTTCAAAGGAGTCTAATATATGGACAGCGAATATTACATGTAATTTTAACTACCACTTCAAGTTATAAAACCAACCATATAACTCTAATGAAACCGTTTTAATTCGCTACATTGCAAGACGACCAAACCCATTTATTCATAGCCTAACAATGTTATGTGTAATAGCTGACCTGTCATCAAGCTTAATTGCTTAACCCATAAAATTCCAAAATTACAATATTTACAGAAGAAAAATGTCTACAAATCACACGATATTAAGGTTCCCATTGAAAGTAGCAACGCTTTATGATTGAAACATAAAAAAATTCACTTAAAATTGGGCAAAAATAGAGACATTGATGGAGGTAGCGAAATCTGTAGAAAAGAATATTGATCAGTGTGAATTAGAATGTTAGTTAGTAGATAATTCAAAAGTTAGGAAAATACATACTTTATAGGCTATATAAAATAGTCCCAAATATTTTGGCCTGAAATGATTCTAATCAGCAAACAATAAAGCTAATTAAGTAAAATACATTTACACATTATTGTAAATTGCTAAATTTTTATTAATTGTTAACCAAGAGCGAAAATTCATTACCTAGGCCACATGACAACCTAATACTATTTTAAACACGCCTTTTGTCTTGTATGCTTTGGCCAATGTAATCGAAATTAGTTGCAAAACTATAGAAGGAAAATAATTTGTTTTTGCAAAAACAATTTGAGGCATTAGTGCTAAAATGTTGTATGCTATTTTGTACTCCTTTACACGTTAGAAGCTAGAAAGTACTACTAATATGCTCACAGTAATGAAATGAGAACTCAAATATGATATATTATATTACCAAACTTCCTCATGAATAAAGTCTGTATGGTTTTAATTGTATGTTATTTTAAACTAATGCAGGTGCTAATACTTAAAATAGCATGGTCACCTAATAGATGCACATGACGTATAAACACATAAAGGAAATATGCATGGTTACCTAATACCTGCTTCTGGAGCCAGCGACATTAAGATCTTTGCTTGATCGACGGACGAAATGAGGAGATCGACGTGGAGAATCGGCCGGCGAGGGCATGGAAGAGCCTTTGCCTATGCTTTCCAGGCAGAGATCGACTTCGTTTCAAGCTTTCTAATTTGGCGCAATAATGGTCGTAGTGGGTAAAGGCAAGTTGGCCCAGTCGTATGCGAGGTAGTTGATGGCGATGGTGGCAAGCCAGTTAGAGAACAAAGGATAAGGAATAAAAAGCAAGAGGGATTGAAGAAAATAGTAGTGATCGATGAGAATGAGAGAGCCACGGATTTAAGAAAGGGGAAAGAAAAGTAAGTCGGAGCCAAACTTAGTTTTGGAATTTGGGTCCAATATTTGGATGCACGAACAAAAATTCCATTAATTACAAAAGTGAACATCCACATGCAAATGAAAATAATAATTACTAACATAATATTTGTATTATTCGAATTTATAATTTTTTTAACCTTTTTGAATTTTATAAAATTTTGAATACTTTCATATTGTATTTAAATTTTATGGACTTTAAACATAATAAATACTTTTTTCTTTATTTTAAATAAATTCAAAATTTTAAATATTTTAATTAAATTTTATGAAAATTTCAAAATGGTTTTTTCAAATTCTACGAGAATTTTCTAAGTTTTATGAATATTTTTAAATTTATTTTAGACAAAATTTCAAAATATTGCTTATTAAATATTAAATATTAGTCTTAATTATTAATTATTATATAATGAATAGTAATTATTAATTATTACTTCTTAGTTATAACTGAATATTAAATTTTTTAATTATTATCAATATTTTATTATACAATAATTACGATTATTAATTACCAACTTTTGTACATTCCATAGTAATAATAATTACTGCTAGAAATTATTATATAAAACCCATAATTATATTTGAATATAAATTATTAAATGTTAGTTAATATGTATGTATCACTAATTAATAATAATTATTAATTTTAATATATTTAATCTTAATTAGTAAAAGTTATTTATTAATTATCGATTATTTAATAGGGCAAATATTTTATACAAAAATATTACTTATTTTAATTTTTATAAGTAAGATAGGAAAAATTATCATACATTCAACATATGGTTGGACCCCTCAAATGCTCTGCTTGCTTGCTGAAGATAGAACCATAAGTAACAATTTATATTTAAATATTATACGAATTTCTAAATTCATTAAGAAAGTATATTTCACTTAGGTGGATTACTGAATATTAATAGTAATTATTTCATATTTCAAAATAATCTATAATTATTATTATCAAATTAAAATTGTTAATTATTGTTATTATTTGATATTAAATTTTAGCTACTAATTATTACTGTTTAATGTTTGTTTAACTAATTATTATAATTTTTATATTACTAACTATTAAATATTATTATTTAATAGTAATTATTAACTTTAATTAAATATTTACTATTTATTATTTGTTGACTGACGATTGATTGTTAATGAATTTATTATTGATTAATTATTAAATATTAATTGATAATTAATTATTAATATGGTTATTTCATATTTCAAGTTAATAATTAATTATTAGTATTTAATAGCAGTTTTTAATTATTACACATTAACAATTAATTATTATTATTATTTAGCATGCTCCATTAATTTCAACAAGGTACATCTCTAGGATCGAACCCGTGACCTGTAATCTCATAGTCTGAAATACCAACCAACTGAAAGCAAACATGTTTGCCATTAATGTATAATTTTTATTATTATTTAAGTATCATTTATCTAATTATTATTTATTATTAATTTTTTATTAATTGTTATTATTTTAATTTAATTGTAATTATTACATATTACATATTAATTATTTATTACAATAGGCGACCTAAAGGAGCTAATAGGTATCTATTATAACTAGCATAACAAAAGAGTTGATGAAAATTAACATCTATTACAATTGGCAAAAGAAAAATAGTTGTAACATCCATAAGCAACAACTAACAGAATTTTTTTTTTGTTGAAAGTAAGTTTTTTACAGCTTTTTGAATAAAAACGTTGTAAGAACCTTTATTACAACTAGTAGATTATGACCATTGCAAAAAATATAGCTATATTAGGGCAGTTTTATTGTAGTGATAATTTATAAACTCCAATCTTTCTTTCACTTTTAACATGCACTCAATTGTTCAAGACAAATTAAACAAAACAAATATGTGAAATTTTTGGTATTTATCATTTGTTGAAATTATTTAATAAAATAAAATATAAAAGAAGAAGAGGGGGAGAGGAAAAAAAATTAATAATCACTAAAAGTCAATACTTTTACTAATGGCTTAATTGATATACAAAAATACATGATTTATATTTATATCTTAGTCACTTGAAGCCTAAGTAATAATATAATAGGAAATATTATAATTAGGAGAAGTACAAATAATATAGGTAAATATCAAATAGTGAGATCTTCTGCAATATGCCTTAACATCATCATTACTATGTGTATATATATATATATACATATACACATATATAGTGTATGTGTATTAAGCATAGTATGTATATAGTCCTAATCACTTATTTAATCGATATTATCTTATTAATCATTCCAACATGTTATTACTTTGTTTTCACTTTCTATAATGTTATTTTACATATAAGGTCTTATATGTAATGATACAATCATTTGGTAAACTTTTTGGTCATTTATATAGTTTAGTTAGATTTTAATTTTCATTGCACTATAATCTATATTGAAGACTAGAATTAGATACTATTTGTTACAAAATGTCTAGGAGAGTATGTACAACACTCATCTCCTATGTTAAGATTTGATGGAAATTTTACCTTAATTCCCCGTTGTTCTATTGGGACTTGGGTTTTCTTTCCATTTTTTAGGTTCTAAGAGTAGCGAAAGATATAAAATTAATTGCGGGATATTGAAATAGGACCTTATATGTAAATCAACATTATAGAAAGTGAAAACAAAGTAATAACATGTTGGAATGATTAATAAGATAATATCGATTAAATAAGTAATCAGGACTATAATATCATCATTATTATATATATGTATGTATGTATGTATGTATACAGTAAAAACAGGCAATAAATTAGATGCAGAATCAAAGCTTACTTACAAACTGGTCAAACAATGAATAAAAAGGGCTAAAAACGATATACGAATATATAGTTCCATATAACTATAAAATTTTGAAATTAATCCTATGCTTACTCTACATATTTCTATGTAAGCAGCTTTAAACTTCAAGCTGTTATCAAGTCAAAAGGATTGAACTGGGTAGGAAAAAAAAACTAACACCTAATTTTGTAGTAGTGCGAAGAATTATATTTCCCAATTTCAGAGTCCCGTGCAACCAATTTCATAACTAAAACCATTTGAAATCTATTATTTTGAACAAGATATTTTTTAATTATAAATGGAAAGCATTTATTTTTTACCAATCAATGAAATTTGAAATTAACCAAAATTTGGAATATAATCTTGTACCCTATTCGATAATATAGAAACTCCAAAATCTTTTGACAATGAGCAATCTAGCGTGGCTGATGCTATTACATAGTAGCAACGATACAATCATTTGGTAAACTTTTCGGTCATTTATATAGTTTAATTAGATTTTAATTTTCATTGCACTATAATCTATATTCAAGACTAGAATTAGATACTATTTGTTACAAAATGTCTAGGAGAGTATGTACAACTTTGATCCTCTATGTTAAGATTTGATGGAAATTGTAATAACCCAGTATTTGTGATTATTTTAATGGTATTGTAACAACCCGCATATTTATCGATTTTATATTTAAATATTTTATCGTTAGTCGGATTTTAGTCCGAAAAGCTACTTTTTGCATATGGTCGAATTAGGGCTCGGGACCACTCCCATTGAGTTTAAAATGCCGTTTGTGACCTTTTTGAGTATAAGCTTCGATATGTTTGGAGAAAGTCGATTTTTGCTACTTTTTACTTTGGGTTTGGTTTTTGGGCTCAGCCCTATGTTAACTTATGCTCAAATCTGAGCCACTCTTCCCCACTCACTCTCATTCTCTTCTCATTTCAGTTTTCTTAGCTTTAATGGTGGGAGAGATTGGAAATTAAAACTCCAAAACCATAGCTTCTCTTGCAAATCAAATTCCTAGCTCCAAACTCAAGAAGAACCCATTGATTCAAGCTCATTTGGGTTGTGATTGAAGAGAGGTTGATTCTCCATTTGCTTTCAAGCTTCTTCTTGTTCGATTTTGTGAAAAGGTGAGGTTTTTATCTCACATCTATGACTATAATTATCTTTGGTTGTTGGGTATGAATTCCTAACACTCCTTCATGTGCATTTGCTCTTGATTTGGATTGGTTTTGTGAATATTCCAATTTTTGGGTTTTTAAACCAAATTTGTGTGAAAATCCTTTTATGGATGTTTGATCATGCTTTTGGTGATGCATCGAGGAGCATATAGGGCCGGGTCGCCGATTGGCATAAACCCTTAGAGCCAATGTTCGTCCGATTGCATTTTGGAAGAGTTTGCTCTTCATTTGAATAAGGCTGAAAAACAGCCCAGGCATGATTCAGTCGACTGAAAAACTCTGTTCAGTCGACTGAACCTGAAACCCGAGAGTTTCCAGGCATGATTCAGTCGACTGAAAATCTCTGCACAGTCGACTGAAACTGGAAACAGAAAGTTTCCTGAACCTAGAAAATTTCCAGGTACAGGGTCAGTCGACTGAAAAACTCTGTTCAGTCGACTGAACCTGCTGTTTGAGTCCAATTTGCCTTTTTGGATTGAAATTCCAATTTAAATCGATTCGTGATAATCCTATTTGTTGTTATCATCTATTATGACTTTGATGACTCTTTTTAGGGATTTTTGAATATCCATTTCGATGGATCCTTTATCGATTTCATTGGATTTTATTCACGTCTTCGTATGTGAATTTTTGTGATTGATTGTTCTTACAATCTTCTTCGTGATTTGTCACTTTAAAAATATAAAGGTTTTCTATACTAATAGTAAATATCAAAACTCTTTCCTCAAACGATTTCAATACTATTTTAATACCAAATTCGTTTATAAAACCGTTTTCCAATCTATTAGTATATACAAACCTTTACCTCACTCGTATGAGAAATCTAATTACACGGCTTAGTAAAACAAGTGGTATGAAACGCTTGCGTTTACTTTGTCGGTTAATTCTTGGACTTGTTCGATTGAACCTCTTGTGACAATTTTCTAGTGGAGATTTACAGTTTGTTCGTAAATATTTAAGTTAAGCAAGTGGTTATGGGACATGAGGCTAAACTTTTATATTTACTAGCTTAGTGTAATTGACACTTCTCGATGATCATGACGATCATTTTTGTGATTTAGACTAGCAATGTGCGATGTCTCTTTGTCTGCGTGGGAGACTAAACCCCGTTCGTGTGTCAAATTTGTGGGGTAGCTACCCACGATCTTCGGACCATTCGTGTGTCAGGTCTTCGGACCATTCGTGTGTCAAATTAATGGCTAGCTACCATGAGATAGCTTCTCGTTCATGTGTTACAGCTGTTGGTGGGCTTTATGCTCCCGTTTGTGATAGGCCTCCCCCCCTTTGTGATTTTTGGATTTCTTGTGTAGTCTTCTGGAATTTGTGTGTCATTGACTTTTGTGATTTCTGGATTTCTTGTGTAGATTCCTAGAATTTGTGTTTCACCAATTTTCGTGATTTCCATTGATAAGTTTTATCAATATTTGTGCATTGGTGAATTTGTGTGTCATTGACTTTTGTGATTTCTGGATTTCTTGTGTAGTCTTCTGGAATTTGTGTGTCATTGACTTTTGTGATTTCTGGATTTCTTGTGTAGTCTTCTGGAATTTGTGTGTCATTGACTTTTGTGATTGACATTGATATTATCGTCAATATTTATGGTATGGTGAACGAAATTAGGAGTATGTCGTTTCTTTGATTCTTGTGTAGATTTGGTGACATTGATTAATCTCTTTATGATCATCAACTAAGTATATATATATATATATCACAGCTTGGCATTGTGATTATTATGTGTTTAGTCATATCTCTTATTCTATATCGTTTCATCTGATATTTATAGTTAGACTGATCCGTTTATTATTTTCTTATTAAATAATACTCGGGTCAGACCGAGATGTTTCAGGTGTTTCTGCTTGGCTTCTCATCCGGGATTAACTCCTTGACTTTTGGGTTAACTACTTAGATTAGTAGTTATTTTGTTGTATACATTTGAGATATAGACTCCTTAATGTATACTTATTCTTTTGTGTAGTTCGTGTAACTATTCTTTTGTGGTATTGTGGATCTTTTTAGACCACTACTCTGATGTACACTTTCTAGTGTAATATTCATATCTTATTCCGCCTTTGTGATATGAATTGTCTGTGACTGAATTGTGTTATGCTTATTTCTATATTTGTTTTTCGAAGGATTTATATAAACACCGTGTAGTAGCTTTGAGTTTGTGTCGGTATGTCGGATTTCCTCTTGAAACAGAATGCATGTTATATTATCTGACATATCGGTGCTCGCGCAAAGCAATTACATGGATGGTCGCTCCTCAACAGCCTTATTCTCCGTGCTAGTCGACAGCATTCACCGTAATGTTCTTGTCTAGCGTGGGTATAGAGGTGGGGCGTCACAGCTTGGTATCAGAGCCAAACTTCAGAACAATATGGAATATTATAACAAGGATCGTCATCCTAAGTCCATCTTAGGAGTTGTGCTTTAGGATTTTTTTCGGGTCTTCGTACCGTTCCATCCTATTTTCCTTATGATTCCTTGTTTATCTATCAAGATTGCTTGATATTCAATTTGGTGAATAACCTTTTTCTTCTTCTTCTTTCTTTCTTGAGGAAGAGAAATGTCTAGACCTGGCCGCCCCAGAGCCGTGCCATCTAGCACTCCGCCCCAGGATGGAGTTTTTATGACTGCTCAACAACTTCTTGATTTGGTAACAAATGCTCAAGCAGCTGGAGCTAACCCGGAACCTACTCAACCAAAGTCGGGATTTGCACGCTTGTGTAACGATTACACTAATTTGGGTGGGGAGTCATTCAAAGGTTCCGAAACTGTTATTGAAGTACAGGCTTGGCTAAGAACATGCGATCGCATCTTTTCGCGCATGAATCTTATTGACCTTCACCGAGTTCAGGTGGCCTCTAGTATGCTCCGAGAAAGAGCATTGGATTGGTACGAGCTTCTTATTTCTGAGATTAATGAAGCGGATCTCACTTGGGAGAGATTCCGAGAACGCTTCGAGTCGAAATTCGTACCGGAAGCTGAAAAAGTGACATTGGCTCGACGATTTATAGACCTTGTTCAAGGTGAGTCATCCGTGACTGATTACGTCGCCTCCTTCGAGTCGCTTTCCAAATATGGGGTTGAATACATCAACACCCCTCTTAAGAAGAATCAAAGATTCGTCTATGGCTTAAACAAAAGTCTCAAGAAGCCATTACTTCTAAAGTTAGAAGTTTCTTTCGACCAACTCGTTGATATCGCTCTTCGTCTTGAAGAGGCAGATAGAGAGAATGATGTTGAAGTGGTGGGTTCCAAACCAAACTTCAACAACAAGAAGAGGCCAAGCAAATTCAAAGGTCCTTATCCGAATAAGAAAGGGAGGCAAGCAACTCCTGCTGAAAAGACCTTTTCCTCTACTCAAGGGAAATGCTATAATTGTGGTTCGAAAGACCATTTTGCGAACAAGTGTTCAAAGCCTCGTACTTGTCGCTATTGCAAAAGCCCGGACCACTTTATGCATGTGTGTCCCAAACTTCAAAATAGGAGGGAGGGAAAGTTAAATGTTGCTCAAGCCCCTGGCACCACATCTCGTGGCCAAGGTATTTCTCATTCTATTCTAGATGGAATTATTTTGTTTCGTGATCATCCTATTCGAGTTCTTTTTGATATGGGTGCGTCCCATTCTTTTATATCAAAAGAACTTGTTGATACCTTTTCTTTGGATGTTTTGTGTTTAATGACTTCTTTGAGAATTGCGAATCCGGTTGGTGGATCCGCAACAATCAGTTTATTGTGTAAGGATGTCGAGATTGTTTTGTGTGATTTTTCTTTCCGAGCCGATTTGCATGTCATGCGTTATTTAGGCTTTGGAATGATTTTGGGAATGGATTGGCTTAACCATTATGAAGCTCATATCCTATGTCCTGAGCGGACTATTCATCTTTGACATCCTCAATCTGTTAATCAGGTTTCTGTTATTCTTAAAGATTCAGATTCTGCTTTGGTTGCATCTTTATATTCTTTAAATCCTCGTGATGACGATGATGATGATGAGGGTGATATTATTTCTCTTATTCACGTCGTTTGTGAATTTTCCGACGTATTCGAGCCCGTTTTAGGATTACCACCTAAGCGAGCAATTGAGTTCAGAATTAATCTTATTCCGAGAGCTCAACCTATGACTCGTCCTCCTTATCGTATGTCCAATAAAGAAAACGAGGAGATGCGTAAACAATTATCTGAATTGGAAACGAAGCAATTTATTCGCTCTAGTTCCTCGCCTTGGGGAACTTCAGCTATTTTTGTGAAGAAATCCGATGGTACACTTAGGCTTTGCGTTGACTACCGCAAGCTTAATGATCTTACTGTCAAAAATAAATATCCTTTACCTCGGATTGATGATCTATTCGATCAACTTAGTGGTGCTAGAGTCTTTTCACAATTGGACTTGGCTACCGGTTTTCATCAGCTTCGTATTGCAGAGGATAGCATTCCTTTGACATCGTTCCGCACTCGGTATGGATCTTATGAATGGCTTGTTATGCCATTTGGGTTAACTAATGCCCCGACTTATTTCGTTGACTTAATGAATCGAGTTTTTAAAGACTTTCTCGACCGGTTTGTTCTCATCTTTATCGATGATATTCTTGTTTATTCTAAAACCGAGGAGGAGCATGAAAAACATCTTCGGATTGTGTTGGAAACTCTTAGGAGTAATCAATTAAAGGCAAAATTTTCTAAGTGCCACTTTTGGCAATCTCGTGTGAAGTTTATCGGTCACATTATTTCTGAATCCGGAATTTCCGTGGATCCTTCAAAGATTGAAGCGATTCAAGATTGGAAGAGACCGGAGAGTGTGACAGAGATTCGTAGTTTTCTTGGATTGGCGGGCTATTACCGTCGTTTTATCAAAGACTTTTCTAAGATTTCCGTGCCTCTCACTAGCTTGACGAAGAAAGGTGTTAAATACATTTGGTCGGACAAATGTGAAGCTTCTTTCCAGAAATTAAAAGAACTTATTTCTGATGCTCCTATTCTTGTTATTCCCGATGGGAATCAAGATTTCGTTGTTTATACCGATGCTAGTCGCATTGGTTTGGGTGCTGTTCTTATGCAAAAGGAACGCGTTATTGCTTATGCTTCTAGGCAATTAAAGCCCGCTGAGACTAGATATGCCACTCATGATTTAGAGCTCGCGGCTATTGTTTTTGCTCTTCGGATTTGGCGTCATTATCTCTTAGGAGAGAAATTTGTTCTTTACACAGATCATAAGTCTTTGAAATATTTATTCTCACAAAAGGAACTTAATTTGCGTCAACAGCGTTGGCTCGAATTTCTTGCACCATATGATCTTGATATTCTTTATACTCCCGGTAAGGGTAATCTTGTCGCCGATGCTCTTAGCCGTAAACAACAAGCTGTTGTTTCTATAATGATATCCGAATGGAACGATCTCGAGATTTTATCCACTTGCGAAATTCGAGACCGTGTTTCCGATTTATGCTCATCATTTGTTTTATGTAGCCTTGAGGCTCATCCATCTCTTTTAGACCGCATTCTTGAAGCTCAAGGGCTAGATCCCGACTTGGCTCTTCTTGGCCAAAATATTAGGGATAAAATTGATATTGAAGGTTTGAAAGACTTTAATATCGATTCTCGTGGCGGCATTCGGAAATTTGGTAGGCTTATCGTGCCAAATGTTAGGGATCTTCGTAAAGATATTTTAGAAGATTCTCATCACTCTAAATTTACCATTCATCCCGGTAGTAGTAAAACGTACGCGGATATGAAGCGACTTTATTATTGGGAGGGAATGAAACTTGACATCGCTAACTTCGTTAAACGTTGCATGACTTGCCAACTCGTTAAGGCCGAACATCAAAGGCCCGGAGGGTTATTGCAACCTTTAGAAATTCCAGTTTGGAAGTGGGATCAAATTTCCATGGATCTTATAGATGGCCTTCCCCGTTCTCGATCGGGTTATGATAGCTTACGGGTAATTGTTGATAGACTTACTAAATCCGCCCATTTTATTCCCGTTCGGTCTAACCGAACCGTTCCTCTTTTGGCCAAACTCTTTATTAAAGAGATTGTTAAATTGCATGGGGTTCCTACTTCAATTGTTAGTGATCGTGATCCATTGTTTACTAGTGGATTTTGGAAGAGTCTTCAAAAAGCTTTGGGAATGAAGCTTAATTTTAGCACCGCTTATCATCCCCAGTCCGATGGACAAACCGAGCGTGTGAATCAAACTCTTGAAGATCTTCTTCGTGCTTGTGTTCTTGATTTTGGTGGAAGTTGGGAAGATCATATTTCACTTGTTGAATTTTCCTATAATAATAGCTTCCAATCTAGTATTGGTATGGCACCTTTTGAGGCACTCTACGGAAGGCCATGCCGATCTCCTTCTTGTTGGCTTGAGGCCGGTGAGAAGCTAGTTTTTTGGTCCAGATCTTATTCGTGATTCCACAGAAAAGATTGATCTTATTCGTCATAGGATGAAAGAAGCCCAGAGTAGACAAAAATCCTATGCCGATAACCAGAGAAGGAAGTTAGAATTTTTTGTGGGAGATCTTGTGTTTATTCGTGTTTCACCAATGAAAGGTATTGTACGTTTCAGTCGATCGGGAAAGTTAGCGCCTCGATATATTGGGCCATTTCCTATCACTGAACGTATTGGTTCCATGGCTTATCGCCTTTTATTACCGGCTCAATTTTCTGCTATGCATGACGTGTTTCACGTTTCTCAACTTCGGAAATGTGTTCGAAATTCCGATTCTATTCTTGAGCCCGGTGCTGTGGAAGAGATTGAAGTTTCGCCTAATTTAACTTATGAGCAACATCCTATTCGTATCATTGCTTCGGAAGTCAAACGACTTCGAAATAAAGATGTTCCGCTTGTTAAAGTTCAATGGTCTTCAAATCCTAAGGATTGTTCTTGGGAATCTAGAGAGTACATCGAGCGTACACATCCGGACTTACTTTCTCGTGCCCTTTGAGGTGAACTTCTTATTTCAAACTTCTTTTGTGTTGAATATGCTTTTATGGTTGTTACTATATATCTTCTTCTTGTAATATTGCGAGGACGCAATTTCTTTAAGGAGGGGAGTCTGTAACAACCCGCATATTTATCGATTTTATATTTAAATATTTTATCGTTAGTCGGATTTTAGTCCGAAAACCTACTTTTTGCATACGGTCGAATTAGGGCTCGGGACCACTCCCATTGAGTTTAAAATGCCGTTTGCGACCTTTTTGAGTATAAGCTTCGATATGTTTGGAGGAAGACGATTTTTGCTACTTTTTACTTTGGGTTTGGTTTTTGGGCTCAGCCCTATGTTAACTTATGCTCAAATCTGAGCCACTCTTCCCCACTCACTCTCATTCTCTTCTCATTTCAGTTTTCTTAGCTTTAATGGTGGGAGAGATTGGAAATTAAAACTCCAAAACCCTAGCTTCTCTTGCAAATCAAATTCCTAGCTCCAAACTCAAGAAGAACCCATTGATTCAAGCTCATTTGGGTTGTGATTGAAGAGAGGTTGATTCTCCATTTGCTTTCAAGCTTCTTCTTGTTCGATTTTGTGAAAAGGTGAGGTTTTTATCTCACATCTATGACTATAATTATCTTTGGTTGTTGGGTATGAATTCCTAACACTCCTTCATGTGCATTTGCTCTTGATTTGGATTGGTTTTGTGAATATTCCAATTTTTGTGTTTTTAAACCAAATTTGTGTGAAAATCCTTTTATGGATGTTTGATCATGCTTTTGGTGATGCATCGAGGAGCATATAGGGCCGGGTCGCCGATTGGCATAAACCCTTAGAGCCAATGTTCGTCCGGTTGCATTTTGGAAGAGTTTGCTCTTCATTTGAATAAGGCTGAAAAACAGCCCAGGCATGATTCAGTCGACTGAAAAACTCTGTTCAGTCGACTGAACCTGAAACCCGAGAGTTTCCAGGCATGATTCAGTCGACTGAAAATCTCTGCACAGTCGACTGAAACTGGAAACAGAAAGTTTCCTGAACCTGGAAAATTTCCAGGTACAGGGTCAGTCGACTGAAAAACTCTGTTCAGTCGACTGAACCTGCTGTTTGAGTCCAATTTGCCTTTTTGGATTGAAATTCCAATTTAAATCGATTCGTGATAATCCTATTTGTTGTTATCATCTATTATGACTTTGATGACTCTTTTTAGGGATTTTTGAATATCCATTTCGATGGATCCTTTATCGATTTCATTGGATTTTATTCACGTCTTCGTATGTGAATTTTTGTGATTGATTTTCTTACAATCTTCTTCGTGATTTGTCACTTTAAAAATATAAAGGTTTTCTATACTAATAGTAAATATCAAAACTCTTTCCTCAAACGATTTCAATACTATTTTAATACCAAATTCGTTTATAAAACCGTTTTCCAATCTATTAGTATATACAAACCTTTACCTCACTCGTATGAGAAATCTAATTAAACGGCTTAGTAAAACAAGTGGTATGAAACGCTTGCGTTTACTTTGTCGGTTAATTCTTGGACTTGTTCGATTGAACCTCTTGTGACAATTTTCTAGTGGAGATTTACAGTTTGTTCGTAAATATTTAAGTTAAGCAAGTGGTTATGGGACATTAGGCTAAACTTTTATATTTACTAGCTTAGTGTAATTGACACTTCTCGATGATCATGACGATCATTTCTGTGATTTAGACTAGCAATGTGCGATGTCTCTTTGTCTGCGTGGGAGACTAAACCCCGTTCGTGTGTCAAATTTGTGGGGTAGCTACCCACGGTCTTCGGACCATTCGTGTGTCAGGTCTTCGGACCATTTTTGTGTCAAATTAATGGCTAGCTACCATGAGATAGCTTCTCGTTCATGATTTACAGCTGTTGGTGGGCTTTATGCTCCCGTTTGTGATAGGCCTCCCCCCTTTGTGATTTCTAGATTTCTTGTGTAGTCTTCTGGAATTTGTGTGTCATTGACTTTTGTGATTTCTGGATTTCTTGTGTAGATTCCTAGAATTTGTGTTTCACCAATTTTCGTGATTTCCATTGATAAGTTTTATCAATATTTGTGCATTGGTGAATTTGTGTGTCACTGACTTTTGTGATTTCTGGATTTCTTGTGTAGTCTTCTGGAATTTGTGTGTCATTGACTTTTGTGATTTCTGGATTTCTTGTGTAGTCTTCTGGAATTTGTGTGTCATTGACTTTTGTGATTGACATTGATATTATCGTCAATATTTATGGTATGGTGAACGAAATTAGGAGTATGTCGTTTCTTTGATTCTTGTGTAGATTTGGTGACATTGATTAATCTCTTTATGATCATCAACTAAGTATATATATATATAT
The DNA here is from genome assembly GCA_030765085.1 of Allium cepa. Taxonomy (NCBI): domain Eukaryota; kingdom Viridiplantae; phylum Streptophyta; class Magnoliopsida; order Asparagales; family Amaryllidaceae; genus Allium; species Allium cepa. The sequence continues at coordinate 232,469,388 of CM060938.1, forward strand.
CACAGCTTGGCATTGTGATTATTATGTGTTTAGTCATATCTCTTATTCTATATCGTTTCATCTGATATTTATAGTTAGACTGATCCGTTTATTATTTTCTTATTAAATAATACTCGGGTCAGACCGAGATGTTTCAGGTGTTTCTGCTTGGCTTCTCATCCGGGATTAACTCCTTGACTTTTGGGTTAACTACTTAGATTAGTAGTTATTTTGTTGTATACATTTGAGATATAGACTCCTTAATGTATACTTATTCTTTTGTGTAGTTCGTGTAACTATTCTTTTGTGGTATTGTGGATCTTTTTAGACCACTACTCTGATGTACACTTTCTAGTGTAATATTCATATCTTATTCCGCCTTTGTGATATGAATTGTCTGTGACTGAATTGTGTTATGCTTATTTCTATATTTGTTTTTCGAAGGATTTATATAAACACCGTGTAGTAGCTTTGAGTTTGTGTCGGTATGTCGGATTTCCTCTTGAAACAGAATGCATGTTATATTATCTGACATATCGGTGCTCGCGCAAAGCAATTACATGGATGGTCGCTCCTCAACAGCCTTATTCTCCGTGCTAGTCGACAGCATTCACCGTAATGTTCTTGTCTAGCGTGGGTATAGAGGTGGGGCGTCACAGGTATATTTTAATTATTTTAAATTGAATTGCTGATTTGACAAAAAACTTTATTTTATTTATTAATATGAATAAATTTTGTTATTTTAAAAGTAAATTTTGATTTTTGTGTGAATTATAATTTCAAACCTGAATATGTTGTATATTTTCCGAAAATGTGGATTTTGGTCAATCTGGTCAAACCTTAACTTTTAAATTTAAAATTTAAATATTTATATTTTTGAATTTTATCTTTTATTATGAAAATAGATTAAATTTTAAGAATACCACTTTTCGTTTCGTCGAAATCCGATTTATATTGTGAAAGTTGTGTTTTTTGCAATATTGGGTGTAAATTGATTTATTTAATAAAATTATCTATTTTAGTTTATATAAATAATATTTTTATTTGTCAAATCAAGTTGTTGTATGTGTTATATGACATGTTAGGTATATATTTTATTTTAAAACATTTTTAAAGTGATGTTATAATTTTTTCAAAGCTTAGTGTATTTATTTTCAATTTTTATAACCTAGTTTCTATTTTTAAGCTATTTTCTTAATTTAATTATATTTATTTAAAGTTTTATTTATTTATTTTATTCATTCATTATTTCGCTGTGTTTTTATTTTATTTATAATCATTTTATATGTATTTAAAAATGTAAAAAGAATTTTGAAAATATGAAGAGTTTTGACCTTTTGTATACCTTGCCATTTCACATTTCAACTTACATTTTCACCCCAAACATCACATGCATTCAATTGCTGGCCATATCTCATTACTTCAGCCATATACCCACTTCATTTTCACATATAGGAAAGTTTCTCAAAGCTAAAATTTCGGCCATTATCTCCTGAGGCAATGTTTGGTAATATTCTTCTTCTTTTCTTCTCATTTTCTTCTTGTTTTTCTTATCTCTTTGCACTTGTCTTCACCTTTGTAGCTCAGCCCTTCCTCCTCCTTCACCATGGCTACCTCCACCATCACCACATCAGGCTGCCATCACCTCCAGCCCTCTGCCCAAGCCTGGCCATGCACCACTAGTTGATCAACTCCACCAAAATTTGCATTATCCACTTGAAAAACTCCATTGCCGAGCTCTTATGCCATCAATACTTCACCACGCCACCTTGGCCGACCCTGACCTCATCACCACCAGCCACCTATAAGACCCGATACCTCTGCCACATCACCTCTGACCCTACTAGGCCTGGCCGTGACCATGCTTGCCTTGGCCGTGACTTGTGTTGCATTGAAATCCACTTTGGTTGCCTTGTATTTGTAGTTTCATGCATATATCCTTATACATCATCTTCCATGCTATGGCCGACCTATTGAACCCAAAACCAGATCCAAATCCTTATCATGGCCGTGTATTTTAACCTATGGCTGAGCCTAGGGGTGGTTGAAAGCAAGTGCAAGAGATTTGGTGACTTTTTGTGCATGTATTTCTAGTGTTGTCTAATTTTTTTAAGTGTATATTCATGTGTTGTATATTATTTTGTTTCATATGTTCAAGGCAATTAACTTTGGCTCTCCCACACTCAAATTGTATTCGTGCTTTTGTGCCTTTGAAGATCTCTATTTTGTGTATTTGGTTGTCATCTCCAGCTATTAAGTGAGTTATTCTCACCAGACAGTTTTATACTTATATGACTAGTAAACCGATCACATTTGAATCTGTAAAATATATCACCATGCTATATTAGCTATGTTATGATTATATGACGTTCACACATGCTTATTTACCTGTTATATCATCTGTTACTGTTAGATTATGCTATTCTGTTATTTATATCAGTTTATCACACTGCAAGTTCCCTTTAGATTAGAATCACTATGGGTTGAAATGATACATACCCGAACAGACTTTATAATAGGGAAAAATCATTACGGGCTGAAATGATACGCCTGAGCGATTTTAATTTATTTCATTTACTTGATATTGTGGGTTTGAAATGATCAAACCCGGATTTTTCTTTGTAAATTACGGATTGAAATGATATATTATCCGTATCACTTTACCTAAGCTAGAAAATGATATACAGACTCGTGGTTAAAATATTTTTTTCTAAAATTTTAAGAAAATATTTTAGAAATGTAAATATTATAATATTTTGATTAAAACGTAATTACAAATGATTTTATAAAGCATTATTGATTTTCTAAAAATTTGTAAGTGAAATAAATTAATGGTAAAGTAAGAAATTTGAAATATAAGTTATTTTGGAAATTATGATTTGGTTATAAATGGAATTTAAATTAAGTGGGAAATATGATAAATAGATTTAAATTTGAATTAAAATGAATTTAACTAATTTTTATAAAGTATTAATGATTTTCGTGATGACCCAGAAATTTGAACATTAGAAATTGAAATATTTAATTGATTTTAAATGCTTGAAAGATAGTCTAACTTGAATTTCAGATATCAGAATGAATTTGGCAATTTAATTATTGAATTTAAATTATTAAAGCTTGGGTAAAAATTTGAATCTGAAATTTTAAGCTGATTAAAAATATTTTCAAGGCTTAGAAAATTTATATTGATGATACTGAAGATAATGGTAGCTTCAGAATTGAATTTAGAAATGCTTTGTTCAGTTTTGAAATTATATAGTTTGAATCGATATTTAAAAATAGCATTTCGAGGCACAGTCTTGGAATTCGATGAAACTAGTTCTATTGGATCCGTAATATTGTATTATTATCTGATTTCAATTTTCGTAGCATTCAGAGTTGTCCTTTGGACGTACGATAAGAAAACGCTTTGAAAATTAAATTGAAATTTAATTTAATAACTGGCTCAAAAAGCTATCTTCTACATACGATCGAAATAGGGCTCGAAACCTTTTCCATTGTATTCGAGATAAGGATATAACATTATAAACGCCTAGCGACACGCCTCGATAGGAGGTCAAGTTTTAAGTTGCATTTATCGGTACGATTTGAATTTGAAATTTAAATTGGATATTTATACCAGTCAACTGCAGTTGAAAATAACTCACATAAATCCTTTACTAGTCCTTTCCAAAGCTCTGTCGCACGCTACATTCTTTTCAGACATCACGTCTCCTCCCTCTTTATTTTCGGCCGAAGCCTCTTCCTTAGAAAGAAAGAAAAAAACAGAAATCAAAATTTCTCAGAAGCATATCAATGGCCGAACAAACAAAATCCTATCCCTCTTCATAACGTCTTCTACCAAAAATTCAATTTTTAATTCGAAAAAAAAGAGAACTGAATGAATCAGATTCATTCCCAATTTAATCCACTTCGTCTCCTCCTAAATCTACTCGAGCTTGTGACGCCAAAGGCGGCGATGGAGTTGAATTCGTGAGCTCAATTTCGCGATGCTTGGTGGTCTTGCGAGGGTAATTTGATGGGGGGCAGCAGCTATTGTTTCGCATTCGAATCATCGGGGTCGGCGATGCTTATGTTTTGGTGAGGGTTGTTCGTTGTCGCGAGCACGAGGCCAAGCTAGGTGATTTGGGAAGTAGCTTTCGTGATGAAGTCTCGATGCGTGGGTGGATGCACATGGGGTCGCGACAGTAGAGGATTGCGAGGGAGATCACGACGGTGAATCTGAGCAGTGAAGTGGCCCAGATCGGCGATGCAGTCGAGGCTAGTGTTTTTGGGTATGGCAGCGAGGTAATCATTCAATTTACTTTCGTTCAGTTTAAAAATTAATAACGTATATATATTCAGAAGCAGGAAGAAGTATTTTTAAAAAAAAAATCAGACAATAAGAATAAAAAATCAGACTCTTATTTATAAAGATAGATGTTGAAGAAATTTGTACAGTTAAGAAAATTACTATGTCATTACAGAAAAGAAAATAAAAATTTAAGTATACAGATAAAACCTACTTGGTTATTTAGAAATAAGGTATTTTGAAAATCTATTTATTTAATTATTTTGTAACTTGAAATTTATTTATTTAGGAAATTTAGTTTAAATAAAATAGCTAGTTATTTTAAATAAGGTGTTATAGTGATTAAGTTGGTCAGTAAACTTATGTAATTTATTTTAGTTACAAAAAGGTTTCTAAAAGAAAATGTTAGTTTAAAAGTAAATTATTAATTTAAAATAAATTTATTAAAAGGTAAATAATTAGTTTAATTAATTAATTCACTTATTTTGGTTACCAAAGATTTTTGAAAAAGAAAATTTAGTTTTAATTCTAGAAATTGGTTTAAATAAAACTATCAGTTGATTTAACTATTAAACGGTAATGGATTTATTCGATTTGTTCGAACATTAATGAAATTTCATATAATTGTTTATACAAGGTCAAAATTGTGAGAAAACTATCTGGAATGGAAAATGGATTACATGCGTAACAAAGGTGAGATCTTCTCACTCAAATTATAATAATTGAAAATTTCAGTTATTGATTGATTGTTGAATTGTAATAGTTAATTTTTAAAATTATTGATTGGGTGCTTGGATGATAGATTATTATCAATTGTATTGAAATAGACCCTATGTACTGCATAATAGCGGAGGATATTATATTTAAACCCATATACCGCGATATTCTACCCCGAAGTGGAATTGGTATTATATATGTATTTGGAGTTGTTGATTTCCCGCATTATATAGCGGATGAGACCCTATGCGCCGCATAATAGTGGATGGTATTTTATAAATCCCATGTATCACTATATTCCACCTCGAAGTCGAATTGGTACTTAATTATTGTGATAACGTCTGTGGATGCAGGGAAAACAGGTTGGAGGGATCCAACTGGATTCCTCAAATAATTGAATTTGTTTCAATATTGTATGTTGATTATTTATAATCTGGGTGTGACTATTTGTGATTGAAACTGTTGAAGGCTAAAATATAGCCGAATATATTTTTGGTATCGTAGGATACCAGAAATAAATTAAATTTGATTTTTTAAATTTAGTAGGAAATTTATAGTAAATTAGTTTTAGAAAATTGAATAAATTTAAAAGAAGGAATTTGTTTCAAAAGATAATAAATTTGGTGTTGAAGTAAATTTAGAAATCAATTTTGGAAATTGATTTGGTATTTGAAAATAAATTTGGAAATCAATTTAGGATTTAATTCGGTGCTGAAAATGAATATTTAGGAATCGATTTGAAAATCGTATATCTGTGGATATTTGAAAATTTAAAATCCACAAAGGGAATTTTATAAGAGAAAGAGAAATTTGTTTTAAAAATAAATATTGTTTTATTTTTAAAAGTGTGGAAAGGAATTTACGGATTTGGAACGTGAATTAAAAGTAAATCCAGAAGGATTTATAAATTGATTTGAATGAACCATTTTAGAATGGACGGTGTACTTCCCCTGGAAAGCCGAGTATGTTTTCAATAAAGTCTATAAATATGAAATTGAAGTTGTAAAGATGGTTGTAAGGAAAGATTATTTTGGAGAAATTATTTACTCGGGTTATATTGAAAATCTTTAAAGTAAAGATATATTTTAATTTATTATAGAAGTAATTATTTAAAGATTAAATTGATGTTTGTTTTAGAAAATGGATATTTAAATAGCTATATCCTATCTACCAATTTTATTTTAAAATTAGTTTGGCCTTGAATTTTTATACGAGATTTTTATATAATATTTTCATAACTAATATTTAAATAAAGTGTTTTAAAATAGTTTTATTTTAAATATTTCCAAGTATATACGTTTGGATGAGTAATTTAAATTATTTTAAAGTATTTTAACTCGGTAGACCTTCAGTGGAAACAAATAATATCGGGAATCTTATTCCGTGAGTGAAAAATGATTTGAAATTTGCTTTCAAAGGATTGAAAGGTGAAAAGTGATTTGAAATTTGTTTTCAAATGGTTGAAGTGTTAAAATGGTATCTTGCAAAGATATTTTGAAAATAATAATTTAGGGAAAATTAATTGAATCCAGTGATTGTTGTGAATGATGATTGATTGTTAAATAACCGACTATCAATATTTGCCTTTTAAATGACATTTGAATTTTGATGCGACCGGGGGTTGGATTCCAAGTGGATATCCGAAAACCACATCGAACCTTTGTGATTGTGATAGATCTTTTATTTAAAGGATCAAAGTGAAAATTGTTGTGATTTGTTTGAAATCTGATTGAACACTTATTTTTAAAATAAGCACTTGTTATTCGGATTAGCCGAGAGAGGACAATGTGTCATAAAACCCATTCCGAATAATGAAATGGGATTGCACTTGAAGATGGTGTTGAAGACCTGGTATTTTCGAAAATGAAAGGATTACCTGTCGAATGTCTCTACACCGGGTTGCTACGGTATAGAGATTTCATCACCCTTTGTGATGGGGATTCTGGACGTGATTATTGAATATCCAGATTTGCAAGGGCTTCTTTGAACTGCCTTCGGTTCCGTTCGATCCCGGAACGGACTTGTATGGATGTGTGTCTAACGTTACACTTTGAGATGTAAAGCTGGTTTCTATCAAATACATTTCTGTTGGTGGCGGAGAATTTATTATCTTAGCTTAACACCCTTCTTTGTGACTTATGAGCTCAGAGGTTATGTAGTTGATGGTTACTAGTGATACATTCCCAATTTGGTAACGTGGCATACGAAGTGCTGCTGATCATTTTTTGATCAAAGCATGACTTTGTGAAAAGTTAGCTTTGTGGACAAGACCTCATCGAGCCTTACAAACCGGTAATGGTCGAAACAGGAAAGATGCGGCAAGGTTTCAGGGGTAGCTCCCCTAGGGTATGTCCATTCCTTTTGGAAAAGGGTGGTGTCAGGTATGGAGCCCTGATATTTAACCTTTGTAGTTACTGCAAATACTTTTCTTTGTGGTTATTGGTGTAGAGGATCCTCGTATAAAGGTCGCAAACGACCGAGGGTGGCATATCTTAGGTTTTACTTTCCGGGAAGGGGGTAACCGGCCTTGTGTTGGCAAAGATCCGGGTAGGTTCTCGGGACGTCCCTCCAGAGGCGTACCCATTTGGCAGTAGGAAGTTCGTTAGCCTGACCATTTGTTGGAAATCCAAAGAAACAAATTAAGCCCTTTACGATTGCAATTATATAATCTGCCTCCTCAGGAGGTAGCTATAGCAGGTATAATATAATGGTACCTATGCTGGCTAAGATTAATATTATAATTTCAAAATGTTTTTCACACTATGCACTAATAATAATATTAAAATAAGGGATTTTGCGTATCAAGCATGTTTGAATATCATAAGGAGAAATCTCCCCGAAGTGTGTGATTGCATTGTGTGTGTGCCGGGAGGCTTGTGGTAGTTTCATTTTCCAAAACATAGAGAATTTCTTTTATTTTCTTTGTGGAAATAACTGTTTTTAAGATCTCACACCAGTCTTACGACTGACTCGGAGTTTATTGTTCCCTTTCTAAACTCTAGGTGCCTACAATTTTCCACACGGGCAGCCTAAAGTCAGGTTATCATTATTCGGGAGCAAAGTCAAGAAGTTGCCGTGGAGATCAGGAGTTGGAACTGGATGGCGAGGCGTATCAATTATATATGTAATATTTCTTTTCCACTGTCTGTTGTTGTAAGCTCTGATAATGTAATGTGATGTATAAACTGATATAGTGATTTTGTTCAAAAATATTCATTTATCTATTATATTGTTCCGTTGCGATATGTGAGATTCTGTTTATTGTTTTTGCTTCTTTTTTTTATCTTCTTCTTCTTTAACCCTAACGGTTCGGTTTTCCGGCATTCAATTGTGCGACATTTGATACATTGGACGTATTGATGTCGACTTTTGGGCGTCAAAAAAATCGGGTCGTTACAGAGCGGTATCAGAGCATTTGGTTAAGCGACAACCCTGGCTCTGTTGGGTGTTACTCATTAGAGATAGAGTTAGCAGTACTCTAGAATGAGTTTGAGTGTAATAATAGATATGAGCGCGTATTTTTTAGTGAATATAAAAATTATTTTATATTGTGATGATTGGTTTGTTGAGTGGTATATGGATTCTGGTCGATATAGTCTGGACAACTCTATCGATAGGGATCTCTAAACACTCGTACAGAACAATTCGACACGATATTGTTTTAAAATCGGGTAAATGAAATAATTTTACCCAAACTATTTTCGTATATGAAAGAAATAATTTCTATAAATTATTATTATAGTATATATGTTTGCTAGATTGTTAGGAAGTGATAATATTATTATCCTTTGAATAGGAAATTGAAATCGTAACTCCAAAATTAAGAAATAAATTCACATACAAATGGAATTTGAGAATATAAATTGTAAATTTGATTTGTAATTTGAAACGGAATTCCAGAGAAGTATTTGGAAATGTTTTGAAAAGAATTTAATTTTTTTTGGAGATTTGGGAATGTTGAATCCCTTTTGATTTTGAAGATTATTTTCAAAGGTTTTGGAGAAATGATTTTGAGGGGATGAAAGCTCTAAACTCTTTTTGGTCGCTGGAAAATAACTTCGGTGATGACTGCAGCATCGTCGATGTTCATTTTCGGGTTTCCAGAAGAGGAATTGCTGCCAAATTATTTTAAATTAAAGTTTTTTGGAAAACTGGGTTAGATTTTGTAAGTTCAAAAGATAATTTGAATTGATTTCAAAATTGGTTCTGAAAAGTTGGAAAGACTCTGGAATCCTATTTTAAATATTTATGGAATTAGTAAATGAGTTGATAACTTATACAATTTGACTTTGATAGAATGAATTTAACTTAAAGGATGGAGTTAAATTAAAATAAGTATAAGTGAATCAATTAAATGAAGATAAATTAAAGAAAAGTCAAAATTGAAATAGTGTGAAATGTAAATAAGTTGGAATACTTATCGAAGTTTAAAAGTTCGAATTAAAACTGAGTATTGAAAATGGAATGTTGAAATTCATTTCAAATTTGTAAATAAATAGAACTGGAATTGGATTTGTGATGAACAAAGCAAAGTATTGAAATAAATTAGTAAGTGAAACTAATGGAAGATAAATGAATTGAATTCAATATGTATAAATGAAGGGTAAATTAAATTCATATGGAATTTGAAATCCAGTTTAAATATAAGTGGTTGTAAACCAAAATGGTGAATTGAAACTGAATTGTGTTTAACATAAGAATAAAACTGGAATTGAGACTGAATATTGAAAACCAATTTGAATTGTGTGAAATAAAATGAAGTTGTAAAATTGGTTCGAAGTGAACTAAGGATAATAAAAGTGGAAAGAAAAAAAATTGGTTTGAGATAAAATGAATTGGAATTTGTATTGAATTAATAAATGAAACTAATTTAAAATAGTGATATGAATCAGTTGTGAATGAAAGATAGTCGATAAAAATTCAATATTCAAATGGTAAATAGAATTCAAACCATATTGGAAATGTAAGATTGAATGAAAAAGGATATATAACTTCAACAGTGAAGTACAAATGGTATAAGAAGTATATATTGAAATTTCGTAAAGGAATGTGCAAAAATGATATTTGAATGTTGTAATTGGATATTATGGCTAATAGGGTATACATGTGTATTAAAGGAAATGGAATTGGGATTTTGATTTCGAAGATAAAAATTAAATTTCTCGACAAAAAGGTATGTATTTAAATTTCTTTATGAAATTTGATGATTTTCTTATCTAGCCACTTGGACTTTTGTTTTCTTTTTGAATCCGAGAGCCCGTGGTGCCATTTTGTTGTCGTACCGAGCTAGCCGCGCAAATGACACGCTGACGAAATTTTTCGAAAATTTAGGAAGTTAGAAAAATTTTGAGATATTTTTTGATAATTTAAAATTTGAATTTAAATTTAAATTTGAATGGTTAAGATTTTGAAAAGTTAGTAAGCAATAATAGTGTCTTTAGTAAAGACTTGTTTGGAAAGTTGAAACTGTTAAATTTTGAAAAGTTGATAAAATTATTTCGTTTTGGGTAACGGGTTAAGGATCATTCTTCTTAACTTGTAATTTCGGGACGAAATTCTTTTAAGGGGGAAGGATGTGATGACCCAGAATTTTGAACATTAGAAATTGAAATGTTTAATTGATTTCAAATGCTTGAAAGATAGTCTAACTTGAATTTCAGATATCAGAATGAATTTGGCAATTTAATTATTAAATCTCGGGTAAAAATTTAAATATGAAATTTTAAGCTGATTAAAAATATTTTCAAGGCTTAGAAAATTTATATTGATGATACTGAAGATAATGGAAGCTTCAGAATTGAATTTGGAAATGCTTTGTTTTGTTTTGAAATTATATAGTTTGAATCGATATTTAAAAATAGCCTTTCGAGGCATAGTCTCGGAATTCGACGAAACCAATTCCATTGGATCCATAATATTGTATTATTATCGGATTTCAATTTTCATAGCATTCATAGTTGTCGTTTAGCCGTGCGATAAGCAAACACGTTGAAAATTAAATCGAAATTTAATTTAATAACTGGCTCAAAACGTTATCCTCTCCATACGATCGAAATAGGGCTCGAAACCTTTTCCGTTGTGATCGGGATAGGGGTATAACATTATAAACGCCTAGCGGCACGTCTCGAAAGGAGGTCGAGTTTTAAGTTGCATTTATCGGTACGGTTTGAATTTGAAATTTAAATTGGATATTTATACCAGTCAACTGCAGTTGAAATTATCTCACATCAATCCTTTACCGATCCTTTCCAAAGCTCTGTCGCACGCTACATTCTTTTCAAACATCACGTCTCCTCCCTCTTTTTTCAGTCGAAGCCTCTTCCTCAGAAAGAAAGAAAAAAACAGAAATCAAAATTTCTCAGAAGCAAATCAATGGCCGAACAAACAAAAGCCTTTCCCTCTTCATAACGTCTTCTACCAAAAATTCAATTTTTAATTCGAAAAAAAGAGAACCGAACGAATCGGATTCGTTCGCAATTTAATCCACTTCGCCTCCTCCTAAATCTACTAGAGCTTGTGACATCGAAGGCGGCGATGGAGTTGAATTCGCGAGCTCGATTTCGCGATGCTTGGTGGTCTTGCGAGGGTAATTTGACGGGAGGTAGCAACTGTTATTTCACGTTCGATCCATCGGGGTCGGCGATGCTTATGTTTTGGTAAGGGTTGTTCGTTGTCGCGAGCAAGAGGCCAGGCTTGGTGACTTGGGAAGTAGCTTTCATGATGAAGTCTCGATGCGTGGGTGGATGTAGATGGGGTCGCAAAGGTAGAGGCTTGTGAGGGAGATCGCGATGGTGAATCCGAGCAGTGAAGTGGCCGAGATTGGCGACGCGGTCGAGGCTAGTGTTTTTGGGTATGGCAATGCGGTAATCATTCGATTTACTTTCGTTCAATTTAAAAATTAATAATGTATATATATTCAGAAGCAGGAAGAAGAATTTTTTTTTAAAAAAATCAGACAATAAGAATGAAAAAAATCAGACACTTATTTATAAAGATAGATGTTGAAGAAATTTGTACAGCTAAGAAAATTACTATGTCATTACAGAAAAGAAAATAAAATTTTAAGTTTACAGATAAAACCTGCTTGATTGTTTAAAAATAAGGTATTTTGAAAATCTATTTATTTAATTATTTGTAACTTGAAATTTATTTATTTAGGAAATTTAGTTTAAATAAAATATCTAGTTATTTTAAATAAGGTGTTATAGTGATTAAGTTGATCAAGAAACTTATGTAAATTATTTTAGTTACAAAAAGGTTTCTAAAAGAAAATATTAGTTTAAAAGTAAATTATTAATTTAAATAAATTTATTAAAAGGTAAATAATTAGTTTAATTAATTAATTTAATTATTTTGGTTACCAAAGATTGTTGAAAAAGAAAATTTAGTTTTAAATCTAGAAAATGGTTTAAATAAAACTATCAGTTGATTTAACTATTAAAAGGTAATGGATTTATTCGATTTGTTCGAACATTAATGAAATTTTATATAATTGTTTATACAAGGTCAAAATTATGGACAAAACAGCCTGGAATGGAAAATAGATTACATGCATAACAAAGGTGAGATCTTCTCACTCAAATTATAATAAATGAAAATTTCAGTTATTTATTGATTGTTGAATTGTGATAGTTAAATTTTAAAATTGTTGATTGTGTGCTTGGAAGATAGATTATTATCAATTGTATTGAAATAGACCCTATGCGCCGCATAATAGTGGAGGATATTATATTTAGACCCATATACCGCGATATTCCACCTCGAAGTGGAATTGGTATTATATATGTATTTGGAGTTTTTGATTTCCTGCATTATATAGCGGATGAGACCCTATGCACCGCATAATAGCGGATGGTATTTTATAAATCTCATGTACTGCGATATTCCACCTCGAAGTGGAATTGGTATTTAATTGTTGTGCTAACGCCTGTGGATGCAGGGAAAACAGGTTGGAGGGATCCAACTGGATTCCTCAAATAATTGAATTTGTTTCAATATTGTATGTTGACTATTTATAATCAGGGTGTGACTATTTGTGATTGAAACTGTTAAAGGCTAAAATTTAGCCGAATATATTTTTGGTATTGTAGGATACCAGAAATAAATAAAATTTGATTTTTGAAATGTAGTAGGAAATCTATAGTAAATTAATTTTAGAAAATTGAATAAATTTAAAAGAAGGAATTTGTTTCAAAAGATAATAAATTTGGTGTTGAAATAAATTAGAAATAAATTTTGGAAATTGAATTGGTATTTGAAAATAAATTTGGAAATCAATTTAGGATTTAATTCGGTGCTGAAAATGAATATTTGGGAATCAATTTGAAAATCGTATATCTGTGGATGTTTGAAAATTTAAAATCCACAATGGGAATTCTATAAGAGAAAGAGAATTTTGTTTTAAAAAATAAATATTATTTTATTTTTAAAAGTGTGGAAAGGAATTTATGGATTTGGAACGTAAATTTAAAGTAAATCCAGAAGGATTTATGAATTTATTTGAATGAACCATTTTAGAATGGAAGGTGTACTTTCCCTGGAAAGCCGTGTATGTTTTCAATATAGTATATAAATATGAAATTGAAGTTGTGAAGATGGTTTTAAGGAAAGATTATTTTGGAGAAATTATTTACTCGGGTTATTTTGAAAATCTTTAAAGTAAAGATATATTTTAATTTATTATAGAAGTAATTATTTAAAGATTAAATTGATATTTGTTTTAGAAAATGGATATTTAAATAGTTATATCCTATCTACCAATTTTATTTTAAAATTAGTTTGGCCTTGAATTTTTATACGAGATTTTTATATAAATTTTCGTAACTAATATTTAAATAAAGTGTTTTAAAATAGTTTTATTTTAAATATTTCCAAGTATATATGTTTGGATAAGTAATTTAAATTATTTTAAAGCATTTTAACTCGGCAGACCTTCAATGGAAACTAATAACATCGGGAATCTTATTCAGCGAGTGAAAACTGATTTGAAATTTGTTTTCAAAGGATTGAAGGTGAAAAGTGATTTGAAATTTGTTTTCAAATGGTTGAAGTGTTAAATTGTATCTTGCAAATATATTTCGAAAATAATAATTTGGGGAAAATATTTGAAATCCAGTGATTGTTGTGAATGTTGATTGATAGTTAAATAACCGACCATCAATATTTGCCTTTTAAATGACATTTGAATTTCGATGCGACCGGGGGTCGGATTCCAAGTGGATATCCGAAAACTACATCGAACCTTTGTGATTGTGATAGATCTTTTATTTAAAGGATCAAAATGAAAATTGTTGTGATTTGTTTGAAATCTGATTGAACGCTTATTTTTAAAATAAACGCTCGTTATTCGGATTAGCCGGGAGAGGACCTTGTGTCATAAACCCATTCCAAATAATGATACGACGAAATGGGATTGCACTTGAAGATGGTGTTGAAGACCGGGTATTTCCGAAAATGAAAGGATTACTTGTCGAATGTCTCTACATCGGATTGCTCCTGTATAGAGATTTCATCACCCTTTGTGGTGGGGATTCCGGACGTGATTAGCGAATATCCAGATTTGAAAGGGCTTCTTTGAAGTACCTTCGGTTTCGTTCGATCCCGGAACGGACTTGTATGGACGTGTGTCTGACGTTACACTTTAAGATGTAAAGCTGGTTTCTATCAAATACATTTCTATTGGTGGCGGAGAATTTATTCTCTTAGCTTAACACCGTTCTCTGAGACGTACGAGCTCAGAGGTTATGTAGTTGATGGTTAATAGTGATACATTTCCAAATTGGTAACGTGGCATACGAAGTGTTGCTGATCATTTGTTGATCAAAGCATGACATTGTGAAAAGTTATCTTTGTGGACGAGACCTCATCGAGCCTCACAAACCCGTAATGGTCGAAACAGGAAAGATGCGGCAAGGTTTCAGGGGTAGCTCCACTAGGGTATGACCATTCCTTCTGGAAAAGGGTGGTGTCAGGTATGGAGTCCTGATATTTAACCTTTGTGGTTACTGCAAATACCTTTCTTTGTGGTTGTTGGTGTAGAGGATCCTCGTATAAAAGTCGCAAACGACTGGGGGTGGCATATCTTAGGTTTTACTTCCCGGGAAGGGGGTAACCGGCCTTGTGTTGGCAGAGATCCGGGTATGTTCTCAGGGCGTCCCTCCAGAGGCGTACCCATGTGTCAGTAGGAAGTTCCTTAGCCTGACCATTTGTTGGAAATCCAAAGAAACAATACGAGCCCTTTACGATTGTAATTGTATAACCTGCCTCCTCAGGAGATAGCTATAGCAGGCATAATATAATGGTACCTATGCTGGCTAAGATTAATATTATACTTTCGAAATGTTTTCCATACTATGCACTAATAATAATATTAAAAAAAAGGATTTTTTTATCAAGCATGTTCGACTATCATAAGGAGAAATCTCCCCCAAGTGTGTGATTGCATTGTGTGTGTGCCAGGAGGCCTTATGGTAGTTTCATTTTCCAAAAGCATAGCGAATTTCTTTTATTTTCTTTGTGGAAATAACTATTTTTAAGATCTCACACCAGTCCCACGACTGACCTGGAGTTTATTTTTCCCTTTACAAACTCTGGGTGCCCACAATTTTTCACACGGGCAGACTAAAGTCAGGTTATCATTATTCGGGAGCAAAGTCAAGAAGTTGCTGTGGAGATCAGGAGTTGGAGCTGGATGGCGAATCGTATCACTTATATATGTAATATTTCTTTTCCGCTGTTTGTTGTTGTAAACTTTGATAATGTAATGTGATGTGATGTATAAACTGATATAGTGATTTTGTTCAAAAATATTCATTTATCTATTATATTTGTTCCGCTGCGATATGTGAGATTCTGTTTATTGTTTCTGTTTCTTCTTCCATCTTCTTCTTCTTTAACCCTAACGGTTCGGTTTTTCGACATTCGGTTGTGCGACAATTGATACAGCGGATGTATTGATGTCGACTTTCGGACGTCAAAAAAATCGGGTCGTTACAATTTTTGAATATACTAAACGGTGAGATAAATGAATATTTAAGTTGAATTTTGAAATATTACTTAATTTGGAAATTTATGAATTTTTTTAAAAAGTGAATTTTAAGTTAAGTAAATAAGATGAATAATAAGTTATATTTGAAAATTTAAACTTAAGTGTTAAGTTAAAAACTTTAATTATAAGAATTGAAATTGAATGTGTGAATTTAATATGTGAATTATGATTAACCATTGATTTTTTGAATGAAAATGTAACTTTATAAAATCATAAATATAAGGGTATTTAAATGATTGTTTTAAAAGTGAAAATATAAGATTTTATAAGTTTAAAATGGCTTAAATAAAAATTTAAATTTTTGTGAAATTATGCTAAATATTTGCAATTTAATTAACAGCATTTTTGAAATGTTATTATTTCTATTGTAAAGGATATTACAGCATTTGTAAATGCTGTAGTTGATAGAGATGAACTAATTGGCTAAATTGAATTTAAGGCTATTATAGAACTTTGTAAGTGTTGCAGTTGTTGAAATTAAGTAAGGTTTTATTTGAACTAAAGTAACCCAATTACAGCGTTTTTTAAATGCTGTCTTTTGTTAAATTGAATGGTTTTAAAAGTAACTTTCCGTAGCATTTCAAAATGTTGCGAAAGTTGAATTTTCATTGTTTTATAAAATATAAGTAAATAAATGAACTTTGAAGGATTAAATTTTTTAAAATTTAATAATTTAATTATTAAATATAATAACTTCATTTTAATGATTTAAAATGAAGTAATTTGTTTTGAAATATAAATTATTTTGAAATGTGTTTTGAAATGGTATTTTAAATAAAATGAATGTGATTTGGGAAAAATATGATATTTTGATATGGATTTTGAATGATATAGAATTTTTAAATGATATTTGATTTTAAAGTATAAATTACCATTTTGAAATTTTAACCACGGGATGTATTAAATTTATAGTTTAACTGATCCTTAGAGGATGGGCGATCCCAAGCACCCTTTAAGTTATTGTACATTACTACTACAGTTCACTTGAGTTGGTTTACATTATATAAGTATGTATGTCCTGACTCGAGTGTTTTGTGTTTTACTTTACGCTTGGGTCAGCCTAAGTATTTACAGCTTAGCTTTGGATTTCTTTTCTAGAGCTAGGAATCGCTGGAGATTCTGCTTGTCTATTTATCTATTCCCTTTCAGTTTCATTTGTTCTAATACAACTCTGGTATTTATAAACTTCTATGTATTTGAGATTTCTGTTGTATATGTTTTCAAACTGCTATTCTGTAATTGTTCTGAGAGTTTGTTATAGTAGCTTCATGAACTACTATGGTATTTTAATTTCCGCTGCGAGTTATTCTGATATTTCTGTGTCTGTGATTCTGTGGTTGTATTTCATTTGCTCCAAATTTATTACAATGTGGTATTTTGAGCAATTCAAGTCCGACATGTGTGGATGCGAATGGTTGAAAATATCGGGTTGTTACAATTGGTATCAGAGCTTTGGTTTTAGGCAAATCTTAGCCTGCAGAGAAAAAACTCATTAGAGATAGCATAGAAATACCCTAGAATAAGTGAAATCAATCTCAGAATCTTTTCTTTGTGAGAGAATGTATTTTTGAAGTATAAAATGATTTTAAAGGATTTTTAAAGATTATTTTGGTATAAAACTTTCCTTATTTCGAAACCAAGATTTTCTAAACTTCATCTCTTCGGTATCCACCTTGTTAGAAATCTCTTGTTAGGATTCATATCGATTAGGATTCCTTGAACTTTAGAATGCTCCCACTTGTTCTAAAATCCAGTCCTGTCTTCCCTATTTTATCCTTTTGATTTTTGGGGAATTCCATAATCCCACTTTGGAATGACCTCTCTAAAGATCATTGGTTCTGTAAATCTTTGTGGGACGACCCGGAATTTTGGATAATTCAAATTGGAATATTTAGTTCATTTTAAATATTTAATGGTTAATTTTTTTAACTTGAATTCAAATACTATTATTATTATTTAGCAATTAAGTTATTAGATTTAACAAACTGAAATTGGGTAAATTTTTGAATCTTTAGTTTTAGACCTGTTAAAAATAATTTAAAGGCTTATAAAATTTATAATGATGATACTAAAGATAATAGAATGGTTGAAATTTAATTTAAAGGTGATTTGTTAAGTTTTGAAAATATATCGTTTAAATCGATATTTCAAAATAGCCTTCCGAGGCACAGTCTCGGAATTCGACGAAACCAGTTCCATTGGATCCATAATAGTTAGTTATTATCGCATTTCAAATTTCGTAGCGTTTGGATTTACCGTTTGCTCGTACGGGTGAGAAATACGTTGAAATTAAAATCAATAATTTAATATTTTAAATCGAATTAAAAAGCTAACTTCCACATACGATCAAATCAGCTTCTGAAACACGTTCCATTGTGTTCGGAACGCGGGTAAAACATTGTAAACGCCTGGTGGCATGTCTGATTCAGAGTTCGTTCGAAAAGCTTGTAAAATTTGAGAATATTAATAAAATAATAATTATATAAACGTATATATCATCACGTTTAGGGTCGAATCCTATTCTGCTTTCTCGGCCGCCACTTATACTATTAATGGCCAATAATCATCTTCGTGTCTCCTCGAAAATCTCTCGGTCCGTGCCTTAATTTCAAAAACTTTCTAAAGGAAAGTTGTAGATCGTGGAGAGATCTACTCATCCAACGGGTGGTTCGAGCTATCATCGTCGATTGGAGGTGTTATGGGGTTGCGTTTGCCAGCCATTCGCTCTCAAATTTCGAGCTATCAGAAGCACCGAGCTTCACGTGGCTGTGGCCTAGGGTAGAGCTCGCAATGGACTTCGGAGTGGTGGCCTTCGATCGAGGTGAATGGCACTAGGGAGGGTCGCGATTTCCGATTTGAGGTAGCGGCAGTGGGTTTCGAACAACCAAAGGGCTCGCGTAGGTTGCGGCCTGAATTCATTTGGTAATTTTATAATAAAAAATTTGATTTTTGTTATAAATTATACGTTCAAAACTTTGGAATAACATATCTTTCTCATACGAGGGAGAAATCAGACGAATTTGGTAGCATCGGAATCGCGACGTCACAATCTATGCTGCAGTGCAGATCTAGAGAAGTTTGGTGCGAGTGGAAATTTTAGAATAAATCGAACGGGCTTGATTTATTTTAAAATTTGAAATGCCGATGCTAGGTGAGTAAATCTTACTCACATCTGGATACCGTTTAATTTAAATAGCTAATATATAAATGAGTGATTGATTGTTTGAATATGATAATTATTATGAGATTTGATCGATATTTATTGTCGTGCTAACATCTGTGGATGTAGGGAAGCAGGTTAGAGGGATCCAACATGATTCCTCACAAATAGGATTATATTTATAATCTGTGATATATTTTATTGATATCCCATGATAGATCGATTTAAAATTTTGTTATGGTGTGTTATGGTTGGATAATATAATTTGGTATAATGATTAATTAAGATGATTAATTAGATTAATTAATTAAAGATAATCAATTTATGGAATTGTTTAAGTATAATGACGTAATGAAAGTAATTAAGGGATTAATTACTTTATGTAGTTAATTAAATAATATGATTGATCAAGTTAATTAATTGGTTTAATTAAGATAATCACATGATGGTTTGTTAAAGTATGATTACTGAATGTAATCGGAAGGAGTAATTACTTAGTAAATTGATTAATGGATATTTACTAGATGTTAATTTTAATTGGAATGGTAATTTTATTGGAAATGATTTTGGATTAATTACCTTGTGTAATTAATAAGAAGGGTAATTACTTAGTGAAAGAAATTAATAATTAATTACTTAGTCTAACAAATTTAAGAATTGATTAATAAAGTTATTTGATGATAATTAAGTAATGTAATTAATTAAGGGTAATTAGTTGCTAATGTTATTAATCAAGGCTGATTAATGAATAATTAATTTAAGATTTGTTATTAAATATAATTAATAATTAATTAAAAGAAGTAATTAAGGATCATTAATCAATGTAATAAATGAGAGTAATTAAAGGTTAATTACTGTAATGGTTAAGGATAGTTAATTTGTGAAATTTATTGAAGGATAATTACTCTATGTAATTAAATATAATTAATCAAGGTGATTAATTAAGATGGATATTTGAAGAATGATTGATTTATTAAAAGGTTGTAGTTAATTAATTGTTGATTAAGCAAAGTTAGGTGATTTATTCTTAAGTAATTGATTTAATTTAAGTTAATTAAATTAATTATAATAGGGTTTAACAATGATTGCCTATGAATAATTGTTGAGTATAATATCTGAACTGGATGATATCTATTGGATGATATGCTGTGTTATTATGTGAGATGAAATGTTTTTCGATATGATATGTTTCGGTGGACATTTATAATGTGGTTATTAATGATGAGGAATCTCTGTGTAAAAAGTGACATCTTGTATTTAAAATTGAATTGTGGTTCACTTAAATAACTTAGGCTAAGATTATATTAAATTCGAAGAGACTGAAGTCAGGTATTAGTAATTACCCCAAACCACTTCGATTCTTTATAAATTGATATGTGAAATCAATAGGCTCGTATGGAATGATTTAAGTGAATTGGACCATTTAATCTAAATTTTGGTACTTAGAAAATTGATGCGTGAAATAAGTGATGTCTATAAAAATTGTGAATTTGTAAAGTGATACGAGTTACCTCGGGTTTTATATAAGTTGTATGCTTTGTATTTCATGTTAGATGGGTTTACTCATGCTTGTTTCCAGACTGACCCGGGTGTTACTTTGATGTTATGCTAGAGTCAAACCGAGTATTACAGATTTTCAGGTTAGGACATTTTGGAGCTCAAGAGGCGAGCTGGATGGAAAGAACGTATGGAGTGTAACTCTGATGATTATGTATATCCAGTGTCTGTATATATGTGTAACTCTGATGTATTATAAATATATTTGACAGATACTTAATTCTTTTTTATAACCGTTATTATTTGTTATTATATTTTATCCGTTGCAAATGTGAGATGTTCGTGTTTCTGTTCTTCTTATTCTTCTATCTTCTTCTTCTTTTTCCTAACTATATGGAATTTTTGGGATCGAATATTTCGGGTCGTTACAGTTGGTATCGGAGCTGAAAGGTTAAGAGAAAACCTTGGCTCTGGTGGGGGATACTCGTTAAGGATAGGGTCAATGGTACCCTAGAATGAGTTGAGTATATATACATGTGCGCATACTTGTTATTTTCTTATATAAAGGTTTTAAATGATTTTATATAAGAATATATTTTGATATATAAAGCAATATTTCTTTCTAATAAATATTAAGGTAAGTGGTTGTTATATTATTTGAAAATTTAATAATGAAAATTAAGTGGTAATAGAAATACAACCAAATTAAAATTAAATGAAGATAAGTTTGAAATGGATTTAGAATTAAATGGTTTAAAGAGATATGTTGATTTGATTTATAGGATTAAATCAATGTTTAAAAATTTAACTCGAATTTATATAATTCGGGATGGTTTAAATTTGAAATTTGAATTGAATTCGTTCAAATTGAATCTGATTTGAATTAATTGGATTTGTGATTGAAGATGTATAAGTTAAATAAATTTAATGGAAAATTTGAATTGGATTGAATTGAAATGATTTGAAATTGAAGTGGGTTCAACTGATATTAGTCTAAATTGATTGGAATAATTTAGAATTGTAATTAAAGTTGAGTAGGTTTAAAAGAAAATTTAATTTGATTTGACTTTGGAAAGAAATCAAGATTAATTCAACTTGAATTGGGGTTAAATCAATTTCAAATTGGAAATTGAAGTTATTTAAATTGGAGGTGGGTCAATTTAAATGGGAGTGGAAATTTAAATTGAATTAATTGGAAATAGAGATTAGGAATTGAACAGTTTGGCTCTGAAATATTTTTCCAAATAAATATTTTAATATAAATTGTTTTTAATCTATTTTCCTGTCTATTTACTATATACAACCTTTCTTTTTAAACCCCAAACTATTTTATACTTATTCTACAATTATTTTGAAACTATTTAACAATGTTTCGACTGCTTTATAAACTAATTACTATTTTTCAACTATTTTACAAATTAATTACTATTTTACAACTATTTTGCAATTATCTAAAATCTCTGAAACTATTTAACTATTTTCCAACTATTTTACAATTAGTTAACTATTTTGCAGCTATGTTACAAACTAATAATTATTTTTCAACGACTTATCTATTTAAAATTTCAAGCTATTTTCTAAATATAAACTTGTCGGAGTTCAAACTATTATTGATTAAATGCCCAACTGAGATAAGAATTGAAGTGATAATCCAAATGGGGATTAAGGCAAACGTGAAAAAGTGAATAAAATCAAAGTGGGGATGAATTGAAAGGAAATTGATTTGGCTAATAATCAATGAAGTTAAATACGTAGGATGTGCGTATATTATTCTATTTGCATAATGATTTGATCCAGATTCGAGCACAGAATTTTGAAATAGTTATATCAATTCGAGTTGGGATTTTTCACTCGATTTTTTACGGCGAGCCTGGATATGGATTGTTGATTGATTTTGGATATTCTCTATCATAGCTAGGCCATGCAAGGAGAATGACGGTTTCTGATCAAGAAACCAGATTTGTGTCCGCACTAGGAAGTCGGGTGGACGATACTAGTTTGGAAGCGTAATTATGTGATCGAGTGAGCGATCAGATTGGTATAGTGTACGGATGATAAGTGTACATCGTACGTATTTGAATGAAATTGATATTGAAAATTTGTGAATAAGAAATGGAAATGATTTCTTTTGAAATGAAAGTATATTTTGTGAAATATACAATGGATAAAAGTGAAAGTTGGATATTTTTATGATGATAAGTAAGATGGAAACAATTTTATAAAAATAGAGTAATCAAATTTGAATATTTGATTTTGAATGAACAAAGTTATATATCTTTGTTATATAAGATAAATCTCCCCTTGTTGAATCTATTGCCGGAAGAAAAGGATTTTGAAAGTGTTTGAAGTATAAAATGAGTTTTATACAAGTTTGAAATGATCCAAAGTTTTTTTAAAAAAAACAAATTTTATATATCTATATATATAAAGGATCTTATGGGGATTTTGGAAAAAGGTTTTGGGAACCTTCGGAAAGGCTTTTGATTTTTGGGTAAAATCAATATTGGAATTTGGAAAGCCTAGTTTGAGAATTATCGATTTTGAGATAATCTATTTTGAGAAAAGGAAATTTATATGAGATTCATACTAGGTGTATGATTTGGATGATACTATATGTGTATAGTATAAAGTGTTTTGAAATGGCTCTGGGGAAAAGGCGCTCCCATGAAATGAACTTCTCTGGAGTGCCATCGGTTGGTACTGCCTTGAAACCCTAAGGGGGGGGGGTTCTAAAGTTGATCATGTGAGGAGTCCGGACAAAACTAGTTCCTGAGGAGTATGAGTAGTGTGTAGCGAAAGTCGAGGGTGCTGATGCCTACAGAGGCATTTGGGTTATGCTGCGACGATAGTGTAACTCGATGTCACTGCGTCTACTGCAAACCATAGCGAAAGTCGTGTGTGCCACTGAGAGCCAACAGTCTATGTTTGATTATATATCGGTAGACTGCGACCTATGGTGACATAGCGAAAGTCGTGCATGCCGCCGAGAGCCAATAGTCTATGTTTGATTTTACATCGGTAGACTGCGACCTCCGTGGGAGTGGAGCAGTTTCATTTTTGAAAGCGAAAATCGACGACGCTGATGCCTACAGTTACATGGACTTTTGCTGCGATGGCAGATTAACCCTGGAATGTAACTACGATCCATTGTGGGTTCCATGGCGTAATTAAGGGGCGTGGAGCGCCTACAGTTACATGGACTTTCGCTGTGATGACAACGTAACCGAGGATGTAGCTGCGACCATGGATGGGGGTGATGATCTCTAGAGCATTCTCACCAAAGATATTTCCTCTATTTTCAAAATCTTTTTTTCTATATTTTCAATAAAATTATTTTCCCAAGTATTTTCACTGGGTGTTGAAAACGGGTTTACTAAGTACTTATAGATTTTCAGTCCTACGCCTGATCAACTTATGACTGAATTTCTATGAGAATAAGGATGGACTGGTTGAAACATCGAGTTATAAGAAGTATTTTTATAAAAAAGCTACTTTAATGATATTATGTGAATTTAAAAGTATTTCTAAAATTTTAAAATAAAGGAGTAAGCTATATAGCTAAATAGATTAGTTAAGTAAGTATGTTAATAAGATTTAAATTGGTTAAATAGAAGTTGAATTGGGAGTTACTAATGGAGTTGGATTTGAAGTAAGTTAAAAGAATTGAAATGAAAACTTGAGTTATAATTAAATTTGATTTGAATTGTTAGTAAATTGAATACAATTGAAATATTGTCGAATAAAAGAAAGTTAGATTGAAACAGGAATGGTGTGAGTCGCAAATAAAGTTCAAGAAAGTAGAAATAAATTGAAAATGGTCTTGTAATTAGTTAAATGAGTCGTTAATGAAGTGAATTTGGAAATTAAAATTTGTAATGAATGAAACAAAAGAATTAATCAAATAAATTTGTAAATTGAAATGAGTTTTGATTGAAAAGGAACCAAGTAAATTGAAAAGGAAAATTTATTTTGCAAATGAAGTGAGCTTAAGTTTTGAAGTTGGACTAAATTTAAGTAAATTAACATAAGTTTAAAATTTATAGAAGCTCGACTTTAAGTAGGAAGGGGTAGACCATTAAATAAATGCTTGGGTTGAGTTAATTTGGGAATGGTTAGTAGTATACATGCATGGAATGTGTCGGGATAAATAAAATGATTGTGAATGAATTAAAATGGAAGGAAATGAAATAAATTGAGTCCGAATCAAATTAAATTTGTTATAAAACTTAATTAATTATTTATTCACATGGATATCATCAAATTGCGTAGAAATGATTGTCGTTTGACGTAAACAAGATTTAGTTAAATTCTATGAATTAGTGGAAGCAAATATAATTGATTTGTGAATCCATTGATATGAATGTGAGTTTGTTTGGAATTATAAATGTATTGAAGGTAAGTAAGTTGTACATCACTTAAATTGAATGCAAGGGTAATAAAAGCGAGTGAAAGCAAAAGAACCGGTGATTGAAACCTTATTAATTACTTTTAAGCGCTGTTTGGTAGGTATGGCTTACGAAATCCATGTGTTAGTTATTGAAAATGAGTGAAACGTAAATAAATTTCCTATATATGGCACGTACATATTTAAATTGAGTAGTACAGGTACCTGAAGGGCGTTTGGCTGGATTTAGATGCGCTAATTGCTAAATTAATAAGCCGCTTGCTTAAAAAAGCTAAATAGAGGTACGCCTACGCGATAAAAATAGGAAATATGAACTTTTTTGTTTTTTCGACTATGTGGGTCGATGTATATATATTTATATCTCTTATCAAATTGCAAAAGCTCCTCCGTACAAAGGAGACTGCCATAATTTTCCGAAAATTTTGGGAGTTAGAAAATTTTTGGGGAAATTTTTTGTTAGCGACAAAACGATCTCAAATTGGAAATTGAAGTAAATAAGTAGGATGAAACTAATTTAAAATAATGACATGAATCAGTTATAGATGGAAGATAAAATTCAATATTCAGAGTTGAAGATAAATCGAATTCATACGGAAATGGGAAAACTAATTTGAATAAAAGTAGATATGAAAACTTCTGTAAGGAAATGTATAAAATGATTTTAAAAGCTATGATTGGATATTATGGCTAAGTAGGATATGCAGGTATTATAAAGGGAAAGGAAATTTGGTTTTGATTTCAGGAGATAATTTGAATTGCCCGACTTAAAAGGTATGTGTTTAAATTTCTGTATGAAATTTGATTGGGTTTTTGATCTAGCCATTTGGCTCTTTGTTTTCTTTTGGAATTTGGGATCCCGTAGAGGCATTTTGTAGTTGTACCGAGCTAGCCATGTAAAGGAGATGCTGGCGAAATTTTTCGAAAATGTAGAGAGTTGGAATTTTTTTGAGAAAGTTGTGATAATTTAAATTTGAATTTAAATTTAAATTTGAATAAGTGGAGTAAATAATGTTGTTGGAAACTATGGAAGTTTTTGGGAAGTTGGTTGAAGTAATAGTGGGTCTTTAATAAAAGATATCTTATGGCAAGTTGATAAAACTGTTTGGTTTTGGAAAATAGTAACGGGTACTGAATCATTCTTCCTAACAAGTAATTTCGGGGACGAAATTCTTTTAAGGGGGAGGAATGTGACGACCTGGAATTTTGGACAATTCAAATTGGAATATTTAGTTGATTTTAAATATTTAAAGGTTAATTTTTTTAACTTGAATTCAAATATTATTATTATTATTTAGCAATTAAGTTATTGGATTTAATAAACTAAAATTGGGTAAATTTTTGAATCTTCAGTTTTAAGCCTGTTAAAAATAATTTGAAGGCTTATAAAATTTATAATAATGATACTGAAGATAATAGAATGGTTGAAATTTAATTAAAGGTGATTTGTTCAGTTTTGAAAATATATCGTTTAAATCGAGATTTAAAAATAGCCTTCCAAGGCACAGTCTCGGAATTCGACAAAACCTGTTCCATTGGATCCGTAATAGTTAGTTATTGTCAGATTTCAAATTTCGTAGCATTTGGATTTACCATTTGCTCGTACGGGTGAGAAACGCGTTGAAATTAAAATCGATAATTTAATATTTTAAATCGATTTAAAAATCTAACTTCCACATACGATCAAATTAGCCTCCGATACACGTTCCATTGTGTTCAGAACGCGGGTAAAACCTTATAAACGCCTGGACGCATGTCTGATTCGGAGTTCGTTCAAAAAGCTTGTAAAATTTGAGAATATTAATAAAATAATAATTATATAAACGTATATATCATCACATTTAGGGCCGAATCCCATTCTTCTTTCTCAGCCGCCACTTATACTATTAATGGCCGATAATCATCTTCGTGTCTCCTCGAAAATATCTCGATCCGTGCCTTAATTTCAAAAACTTTCTAAAGGAATGTAGCAGATCGTGGAGAGATCTACTCATCCAACGGGCGGGTCGAGCTATCATTATCGATTGGAGGCGTTATGGGGTTGTGTTCGTCAGCTGTTCGTGCTCGAATTTCGAGCTATCAGAAGCACCGAGCTTCACATGGCTGCGGCCTAGGGGAGAGCTTACGATGGACTTCGGAGTAGTGGCCTTCGATCGAGGTGAATGGCACCAGGGAGGGTCGCGATTTCTGATTTGAGGTAGCGGCAGTGGGTTTCGAACAATCCAGGGGCTTGCGTATGTGATTCCAGGGAGGGAAGGAAGTAGAGTGGTTGCGGCCTGAATTCATTTGGAAATTTTATAATAAAAAATTGATTTTTGTTATAAATTATACGTTCAAAACTTTGGAATAACATATCTTTCTCGTACGAGGGGGAAATCAGACAAATTTGGTAGCGTCGGAATCACAGCGTCGCAATCTACGCTGCAATGCAGATCTAGAGACGTTTGGTGCGAGTTGAAATTTTAGAATAAATCGAACGTGCTCGATTTATTTTAAACTTTGAAACGCCGATGCAAGGTGAGTAAATCTTACTCACATCTGGATGTCGTTTAATTTAAATAGCTAATATTTAAATGAGTGATTGATTGTTTGAATGTGATAATTA
Source organism: Allium cepa (assembly GCA_030765085.1). Taxonomy (NCBI): domain Eukaryota; kingdom Viridiplantae; phylum Streptophyta; class Magnoliopsida; order Asparagales; family Amaryllidaceae; genus Allium; species Allium cepa. The sequence continues at coordinate 232,497,086 of CM060938.1, forward strand.
TTATGAGACTTGATCGATATTTATTGTCGTGCTAACATCAGTGGATGCAGGGAAGCAGGTTGGAGGTATCCAATTGGATTCCACACAAATAGGATTATATTTATAATCTGTGATATATTTTATTCATATCCCGTGATAGATTGATTTAAAATTTTGTTATGTTGTGTTATGGTTGGATAATATAATTTGGTATAATGATTAATTAAGATGGTTAATTCGATTAATTAATTAAAGATAATCAATTTATGGAATTGTTTAAGTATAATGATGTAATGAAAGTAGTTAAGGGATTAATTACTTAATATAGTTAATTAAATAATGTGATTGATAAAGTTAATTAATTGGTTTAATTAAGATAATCACATGATGGTTTGTCAAAGTATAATTACTGAATGTAATTGGAAGGAGCAATTACTGATTAAATTAATTAATGGATATTTACTAGATGTTAATTCTAATTGGAATGGTAATTTTAATGGAAATGATTTTGGATTAATTACCTTGTGTAATTAATAAGAAGGGTAATTACTTAGGGAAAGTAATTGATAATTAATTACTTAGTGTAACAAATTTAAGAATTGATTAATATAGTTATTTGAAGATAATTAAGTAATGTAATTAATTAAGGGTAATTAATTTCTAATGTGATTAATCAAGGCTGATTAGTGAATAATTAATTTAAGATTTGTTATTAAATATAATTAATAATTAATTAAAAGAAGTAATTAAGGATCATTAATCAATGTAATAAATGAGAGTAATTAAAGGTTAATTACTGTAATGGTTAAGGATAGTTAATTTGTGAAATTTATTGAAGGATAATTACTCTATGTAATTAAAGATAATTAATCAAGGTGATTAATTAAGATGGATATTTGAAGAATGATTGATTTATTAAAAGGTTGTAATTAATTAATGTTTGATTAAGCAAAGTTAGGTGATTTATTCTTAAGTAATTGATTTAATTTAAGTTAATTAAATTAATTATAATGGGGATTAACAATGATTTCTTATGAATGATTGTTTGAGTAAAATATCTGAATTGGATGATATCTATTGGATGATATGCTGTGTTATTCTGTAAGATGAAATGTTTTGTGATATGATATGTTTGGGTGGACATTTATAATGTGGTTATTAATGATGAGGAATCTCTGTGTAGAAAGTGACATCTTGTATTTAAAATTGAACTGTGGTTCACTTAAATAACTTGGGCTAAGATCATATTAAATTTGAAGAGACTGGAGTCGGGTATTAGTAAATACCCGAAACAACTTCGATTCTTTATAAATTGATATGTGAAATCAATAGGCCCATATGGAATGATTTAAGCGAATTAGACCATTTAATCTAAATTTTGGTACTTAGAAAATTGATGTGTGAAATAAGTGATGTCTATAACAAATTGTGAATTTGTAAAGTGATACGAGTTACCCCGGGTTTTATATAAGTTGTATACTTTATATTCCATGTTAGATGGGTTTACTCACGCTGGTTTCCATCCTGACCCAGGTGTTACTTTGATGTAATGCTCGGGTCAGACCGAGTATTATAGTTTTTCAAGTAAGGACATTCTGGAGCTTAGGAGGCGAGCTGGATGGTAAGAACGTATGGAGTGTTTCAGCTGTATTATATTGTTGTATATCTGAGACTTGATGATTGTGTATATCTAGTGTCTGTATATATGTGTAACTCTGATGTATTATAAATATATTTGGTAGATACAGAATTTTTTTGTACAACTGTTATTGTTAATTATTATATTTTATCCGCTGCGAATGTGAGATGTTGGTGTTTCTATTCTTCTTATTCTTCTATCTCTTTCTTCTTTTTCCTAACTATCTGGAATTTTCGGGATCGAAAATTTCGGGTCGTTACACTTTGAATGATTGGTAAAGGGGTGAAACTCCTTTGCAATTGGCATTGATTAACTGGAAATTTCTGTATCCTCGGTTTACGATGCTATCTACCTTCTGCTATACCCGGATTCTATCTCTGGCGATCGAGTGTCGATTTGCCATAGATTTCTGAATTGATTATATTCCTGAAGTCACGGTTGACCGGTTAAGGTCGCCCGTGATTTATAAATGCTTATCCATCTTCTATTTGGTAATTATATTATCTTATCTTCGTTCAAACTTATCTTCGAACCAGAATTCTATTTGATTAGAGTCCTCATATTTTGAATCTCTGTTTGTTTGAAATCTATCCTTGAATCTTCTTTGGAATTTTGTGTTTGGTTGTATTTTGGAACTGTGTATACATTGAAATTATTATTTTGATAAGGATGATGCTATTTTGTATATAAAGGTGAAATGTTTTCGATAAGGATTATATACCTTTTAAACGAGAAATTTGAAGTTTTGAAAGGATTTGACATATTGAAAATTTATAAGAATTTGACTTATATAAAATGATTTATAACTGAAGGGTTTTGAATTTGAATTTCGAGGAATCGAACTCCGGTGTTTTGAAATCGGTTTTAAGATTTTGGAAAATATAATAATAATATGATTTAAAGATATTTCTTCGAATAAAAGTGTTTCCAATGTATTCAAATGAATTCCAAAGATTTCGAAGAGATTTCAAAGAAGTTTCAAGGAATAAAGTCCAGAACCCACTGTTGGAAAATAATTTCGATGATGAATGCATGCATCATCGACATTGATTTTCAAGTTTCTGAGTGGGGGAGAGGCCACTCTAGTAGCTTTGCTATGCGAGTGATTTTGTGAAACCAAATTTTGATTTCAGATTTTGAAGTATGGTTTGATATTCGAAAGATGTATGTATGTATGTATGTATGTATGTGTGTGTATATATATATATATATATATTTGAAATGATTTAAAGTAAGCCGGTGTTCAGTCCTCGAGATTCGGATTTTTTTGGGTATAATCCTATCTTTTGGAATTGGTTTACTGATTTGTTGGTTATTTCCAACTCTAGGATTGAAAATATGATTTCTTCGACTATTTTTGTAGCGACCCAACTTTCTAACACCAGAAAGTCGCATCAATAATTAAGAAAGAAAGGGATAGAAGAAGAAAAGAAAGAGAAACAAGAAACACAACAACATCAGAGAACTCAGAGCGAAACGAATGAAATATAATATATCACATAAAATATTACATAGTATCATATTACATCAGAGTACACAACTTATACAACACACATTAGACAGTTATAAACATCTGTCTAACTTTACAACTCAAGAACACAAGATACAGATACCATACAAACACAGCGGAACTATAATATATCTACACGTGGAAGCCTCCTGCTCCTATCTCCTCCAGAATTCGTCAAGCTAACCTGAATCACTCGACTACTCATACATAATATGAGTACCCAAGAGTTTAATAAAACAAAAAATAAACACTCGGGTCAGACAGGGGTCTGGTGTGAGTAAACGGTTAAAATTGCTTAACTTTAGAAAATCCTTTGAAAAGAAAAGGTATCACGCAAGACTTCCCACACATAAACATGGAAAAGTTTTTACCTTATGCTAACCAAAACATTTGATAGAAAATCCAGTAATATTATAATAGTGTCTAGGGTTTTCAAGTAAATAATACATAGCCGAAATTGTTACATGATTAAATTCCATCTACTAGCCACAAAAGTGGGTAATACAAACAAAACTGTAGGGTCTCTTAGGAAGAATGGGTTTCCATCAATGGCAGGGCTACCGGGGTACCGCCCATCACAGTACGTGGCCTAGATCATAGTATCAAGGATTACGCTCAATCCCCTGCAGCACAAAGCCGAGACCATTCCTTACTGAACAGTCCCGAGTAAGATCACCCCGTGGTTGGCGCGACCAACCACCCACTAAGCCGAAATAAAAGGGACATCTAGACATGAATGACCTCACCCTGAAATGGGTGCTACCCACCTAGCCTTACTGAACCTCCCCTATTTTAGCCATTCCCGGTTGATGAGGCTTGAGGCTGCGATTACCTTTATAGAACACATCTATCTTAGAATGCTCATCGTCCACCTGACGATGTTCTGAAAGCATTCAATCCATACAAGTTCATTCCGGGTTCGAACGAAACCGAAGGCACTATCGCGTTGCACTCATTTTGAAATCACCCTCAGAGTGAACGACCATAGCCCTTGCACTCTAAATCACCATCTCGAACCGGTAAGTACTATCTTCGTCAAACTCATCACGGAATCACCCCCATAGTTATGCTGACGAATAGTTCTTACACCTCGAGTCTTCACTTGCACTCCACTAGGATTCACGACCTAACGTTTAATTGGAATCGATGTGGTTTTCGGATTATCCAAATATGGAAACCCGATCCCGGTCTCACCGAAACCAAACGCCATTTTAATGTCCAAGTTGTTTTAAGGGTTTAAACATTTAAACTTATATTCAGGATGATATAAACAGATAGATGAATCACATTATCATAATAGATAATTCATATCAAACATTCATCTCACAAAGCAGCATATCACATATCATAGATATCCAAATCATCCAGTATCAACCAAACACCCAATATCAATCATCCAATATCAAACAATCATCCATAAGCAGAATTGATTAACTCTAAATCAATTGGATTACCCAAATCCTTCTTCATTTATTTATTCCAAATAAATAAATTAATCATCTCTTAATGATCTTCTTTAATTAATCTTCCTTGATTAATCATACTTTAATTACATTCAAGTAACTATCCTTAACCATATACAGTAATTAACCATTAATTACTATCATTAATTATAATAATTAATGATCCTTCATTTGCTTTCATTTATTAATTAACTATGATTAATTGCATTAATCATCAATTAATTAACCACACTTAAATTAATCACTTTTACAAATTAACCTTGATTAATGCATTAATTACTAATGATCCTTACTAATTAATAATTAACTTGTAATTAATCATCTCATTAATCATAAATAGTAATTAACAACTTGTAATTACTTATCTAAATTAATTAACTACTTAATTAATTATATTAATCCTTTGATTCATTAATCTAATTAATTAATCTTTAACTACTTCGTTAAGTAATTATTAGTCAATTAAGTTAATAAATAATCCTTAATTAATTACTTTATTAATTAATTACATTTTTAATTAATTACACTTAGTAATTAATCTTAAATTAATCACATTCATTAATTAATTAATCACATTAATTAATTAATTAAATTAATTAAGTAATTAACCCTTAATTACTTACATAAGTAATTATCTTCTAATTACTTCATTTAGATGATTACTCTCTTAATTAATTACTTAACAAGTAATTAATTCCATCATTAAACAATCCTTAATTCTTAAATTAATTAATTACTCCATAATTAATTAACTTTAAACAATTATATTAATCAATTCCTTAATTAATAACCTCAAGTGATTAACCAATAATCACTTCCATTTAATTACTCCCATGAATAATTTCCACTAATTACTTCCATAAGTAATTTCCATTCTTAATTACATTCAATCATTAACCATTAATTACTTCATTAAGTAATTACACTTAATTAATCCATAATTAAGTGGTTATTTAAAATTAACTAAACAATTAATTAATCATTTAAAATTAATTAAATAATTAATTAATTAACTTCTTATATTTAAAAAAAATCCTTAAATAATTAAGAAAAACATTAATCTTAATTAATCTTTACTTATTAACAAATTATATTTTAATTAAGTATTCTTATGTTCATAACAAAGATAAATTAACCATGTTTATCTTCATAAATAAATTATTTGAATTAATCAAGTCTTAATAACTTAAAACAAATTATTCTATTTGGATTTCAAAATTATAACAACAACCTTATTTGAAAATAAGGCATTAAGAAATCAAATTTAGAATTTAAAACACTTTAGTTATCTTATTCAAACTTATTCATTTTCAAAATAATTTGAAAACTTTGTTATTAAACATTACCTTAAGATTCACTTAAAACTTTGATGTAATATTTAAAATCGAAAACACTTCTTTTTAAAATTAGAATTCAAAATTAAATTAAGACAATACTTTCAAAAGAAATCACCTCAAAACATTTTAAATTTTGAAAATAAATTGAATTAACATTTATAAAGTTTGATTTACATTTATTTTAAACAACAAGTTTTTAACTTTGAATGTTTTCTTTTATAAAACTTGTTTTATAACTTAATATGTGACGACTCGGAATTTTTAACAATTTATAATGGAATAGTTAATTGATTTTAAATATTTGAAAGGTTAATTTTAACTTGAATTCCATATATCACTAATTACTTGTTAATTAAATTATTGGATTTTATAATTTGAAATTGGGTAAAATGTTGAATCTGGAGTTTTAAGCCTGTTAAAAATCATTTGAAGGCCTATAAAATTTATGATGATAATACTGAAGATAATGAAGGTTTGAAATTTAATATATAGGTGATTTGTTCAGTTTTAATAATATACCGTTTAAATCGATATTTTAAAATAACTTCCGAGGCACAGTCTCGGAATTCGATGAAACTAGTTCCATTGGATCCATAATAGTTAGTTATTATCGGATCTCAATTTTAGTAGCAATCGGAGTTGCCATTTGACCCTGGCAACTCAAAACGAATAAAAACTATTTTTATCGATTTAATTTAAAATTTATCGTTTACTTCCGTAACTCGCACATATGATCGAATTAGCTTCCAAAACACGTTCCATTGTGTTCAGAATGCGGGTAAAACCTTATAAACGTCTGTCGGCATGTCTGATTCGGGGTTCAAAATTTCACGATGCGACACGGGATATTTTCAATATTTAATTATATAAGCAAGCGTGCGTGGGAAGCTAACCCTAACCTATATTTATTCACCCCCACTCTAATCTACAGAAACAGATTGTGTCTCCCTTCCGTCTTCTGAAGCAAACGACACTTTCCTGTCTTCCATTACTTCTATAAACCCTTCCTTTCCTTCAATTAAACAAAAAGAAATTTTGAAATCGAATTCAAGGAAATGGCCGAGTTAGAAATTCGTCAGCCTCCTTCTTCCTGTTCAAAATTCACGAACCCTCCCTTACATTCGAAATCGAGATCGCAGCCACCTCATTCTCAAAAAAAAAGATCAGGACCCGAGTCGATTGCAGAAGTCAGCGCTCTCTCCTTCCTTCTTTTTCTATTTCTTTCCGCCTCAGTTTAGTCAAAGTCATAGCTTGCCGATCGAGTTGTTTCGTTCGAGAATCCAAGGCTCCGTCGAACGTGAGGAAGCAGATCGAGGGGATCGAAGAGGAAGCAGGGGAGCAACATCGGATCTCGTTCGTGGTAGGGAGGTGTTCTCGCAAGGATCTAGGTTGGGTCGTGATGGTCTCTGTTTGTGTGCGAGTGAAGCTAGGATTTGGGTCAAGATCGGTCGCGACGTCGGAGATCTAAGGGCGTGATGATCGGGAATCGAGTTCATTGGTTGCCTGGGTTCGTTTGTTATCTGAGAGGTATTCGCAGATTATTTATTTATTGATATTTATTTGCATTTGTTTTAGTGAAGAATAAACGAATAATAAGCATATATTCTCATATATCCACATTTAAATTTATATAAACATATAGGAATATTAATGTTTAAAAAAAAGATTTGTTTTATAGCAAGATAAAAGACTTTTGAATGGAATTTATTGTTTTTAAAATGCTATGGTTACTAAAAATAAATTTGTAAAGGAAATTTAGTTTTAAAACCAAATGATTTTTCAAACTAAATTATTGGTCAATTTGATTCATTAAATGATAAATTACTTGGAGATTATTTCAGATATTAATAAATTATGTAATGTGTACAAGGTCTAATACCGTGAAGAGAACAAGTCAGGATTGGATTGGATTGCAAAAATCAAAGGTGAGTAAATCTCACTCAGTTGGATTTTTGTTTAGATTTAAATGGTTTGGTTGAATGATTGAATTGATTGGATGTGTGCTGAGAATTGATGATCTGATCACTTTGATTTTGGTTGGTTCTCGAGTTAATTGTGGTTTGACTCGAAGTATTCAGGTTTTTATATTGTTTTAGTTTTAAAGTTATAAATAAGAAATGTTTTCATTCTAATGTTGTTAAAGGTTTAATGGTTCCTGATTCATCAAGTTAGTAGGGTAATTAAAATAGATAATTAAATAATTAATTAATGATTTGGGTTGATTAGTTTAGTAATTAAGGGTTCGAATTAATTAAAAGTCAATTAATGAAGGTTTAAGTTCATTTCTTAGTTTAATTAATGTAGAATAATCAATGAATGGTTTGATAGGTTATTGCTTAATGAAATTAATAGAATAAAATTACTTTGTGTAATTAATCAAGGGATTAATTGAAATAACAATTACGGAATAATTAATTTATTAATGAAGTAAATCAGAAGATAGTTAATTACAGGTTCATGGTGATCAAGAATGATTAATATTGGGGTCGAACTAAAGTAAATATAATTGGAAATCATTAATTTATATAATTAATGAAGTAATTAAAGTTTTGATTAATTGAGGTGAATAAATTCATAATAAGTGACTTAAGAGAAGTTAATTAACATAAGTAATTAAAAACTAGTGCAATTTATTATAGTTAAATAATTTGTGAAGAAATTAAAGATTACTCATTGTTTTGGTAAGAATAATTAATATCGTGAAATTAATTATAGAGAATTACTTGAACGGAATTGGAAGATAATTAATCCAGGGTTGTTAATTAAGATGAATGGATATGGAAGAGTTGATTGATTAATTTATTGATTTGGAATTAATTAACGAAAGAATCTACGTGATTGAGGTTTGAAATTCAATTAGAATTGATTGAATTGATTTGTATGTGATTAAGCTTTGTTATGGATGATTGATTGGTATTGGTTGCTTTGAATGAGTTGAAATCTCTGATATGAAATGTCGCGTATTCCATTTGGATAACTTGGGTTAGTATGACTTGAGACTCGAAGAGACCGGGGTCGGGTATTAGGAAATACCCGAAACCACTTCGAATTTTTATAAATTGATTTGTGAAATCAATAGGCAGGAATGAAATGATTTAAGAAAATTGGATTATTTTATCTAAGTTTGGTACTTAGAAATTTATATGTGAAATAAGTGTTGTCTATAGCAAATTGTGAATTGGTTAAATTGATATAAGTTACCCCGGGTTTTATATAAGTTGTATGTTTTGTATTCCATGTTGGAGGGGTTTACTGTGACGCCCTACCTCTATACCCACGCTAGCCAAGAACACTACGGTGTAATGCTGTCAACTAGCACGGAGAATAAGGCTGTTGAGGAGCGACCATCCGTGTAATTGCTTTGTGCGAGCATCGATATGTCAGATAGTATAACATGCAATACTTTATCAAGAGGAAATTCGACATACCGACACAAACTCAAAGTTACTACACAGTGGCTATAATATCTTCGGAAACAAATACAGAAATAAACATAACATAAGTCAGTCACAGATAATTCATATCACAAAGGCGGAAGAAGATATGAATATATAATTAACACATGGAAGTGTATATCAGAGTAGTGGTCAAAAAGATCCACAATAATACAAAAGAACAGCAACACGTGCTATACAAAAGAATACAACAATGAGTCTATATCTCAAGTGTATATAACAAAATAAACTACTAATCTAAGTAGTTTACCAAAAGTCAGAGTAATGAATCCCTGGGGAGAAGTCAAGCAGAAGCACCTGTAACATCTCGGTCTGACCCGAGTATTATTTAATAAGAAAATAATAAACGGATCAGTCTAACTATAAATATCAGATGAAACGATATAGAATAAGAGATATGACTAAACACATAATAATCACAATGCCAAGCTGTGATATATATAAGCAGTTGAAAATCATCAAGGGATTATTCAATGTCACAAAATCTACACAAGAATCACAGAAACGTCATACTCCTAATTTAGTTCACCAAACCATAAATATTGACGATAATATCAATGTCAATCACAAAAGTCAATGACACATAAATTCCAGAATTCAACACACGAAATCCAGAAATCACAAAAGTCAATGACGCACATATTCACCAATGCACAAATATCGATAAAGCTTATCAATGGAAATCACGAAAACTGGTGAAACACAAATTCTAGAAATCATCTCAAGAAATCCAGAAACCACAAAGAGGGGGAGGCCTATCACAAACGGGAGCATAAAGCTCACCAACACATGTATCACAAACGGAATGCTAATTCCATGGTTGCTAACCATCACAAATTGAGCCAAAGCTCCACAAACGGCTCGAATACCATGGGTTGCTACCCCACCAATTTGAGTCGAAACTCCACAAAACGGGGTTTAGTCTCCCTCGCAGACAAAGGGACATCGCACATTGCTAGTCTAAATCATAAAAATGATTGTCATGATCATCAAGAAGTGTCAATTACAGTAATCTAGTAAATATATGAGCTTAGCTTCATGTCCCATAACCACTAGCTTAACTTAAATATTTACGAACAAATTGTAGATCTCCACTAGGAAATTGTTACAAGAGATTCAATCGAACAAGTCCGAGAATCAACCGACGAAGTAAACGCAAGCGTTTCATACCACCTGTTTTACTAAGCCGTTTAATTAGATTTCTCGTACGAGTGAGGTAAAGGTTTATATATACTAATAGATTGGAAAACGGTTTTATAAACGAATTTGGTATTAAAAAAGAATTGAAATCGTTTGAGGAAAGAGTTTTGATATTTACTACTAGTTTTGAAACCTTTTTATATTTTTAAAGTGACAAAACACGAAAATGATTGTAGAACAATCAACCACCAAAATTCACATTCAAAGACGCGAATAAAGATCCAAAGAAATCGATCCGAATCCATCAAAATGGATATTCCCAAAAATTCCAAAAATAGAATTCATTAACGTCGTAGCAACAACAAGTGGGAAATAACACGAGTCGATGGAATTTGAAAACCAAGCAAAAATATGCACAAATATGCATAATTAGGCAAATTGGTGCAGGTCAGTCGACCGACTAAACGGTCCAGTCGACTGGACCAGAGGCATGAAAAATAATTTCCTACAGTCAGTCGACTGACCTAAAAATTCAGTCGACTGAATGCAGGGAAAACAGAGGACCCGAGCCTCTGTTAGTGCCTTCGGAATGCCTATGTGCTACAGCCAGTCGACTGACCCAAAGGTCCAGTCAACTGACTGGCACCAAGGCTGTTTCCAGCCTATGAAATGAAGATGCTATCTTCTTCAAAATGCAATCGGGCGAGCACGGTCACTAGGGGTTTATGCCAATCGACTACCCGGTCCTATAAGCTCTTCAACGCATCACCAAAAACAAGTTCAAGCTACAAAGCTATGATTTTTGAAGATTTGAACTCGAAACACTAAAATTTGGAATGTTCACAAAACCTATCCAAATCAAAATCAAATACACATGAATATGTGTTCGGAATTTATTCCTAACAATCGAAGATAATCATAGACATAGATGTGAGATAAAAATCTCACCTTTGATCCCAAACGATTGAAGAAGATGTTTGAAAGCAAAGGAGAATCAACCACTCTTCAAATGCAAATCAGGAAGCTTGATTCTAAGCTTTAAAAGAAGAACATTCCCAAAGTTAGGTTTAGGAATTTCTGAAATTGATAAGAGATTGAGTTGGAGAAGAAGAAGAGAAGCTTACCAATGGGTTCTTTTATTAGTTTGGAGCCAGAGTTGATTTGTAAGAGAAAACTAGGGTTTTGGAGTTTTAATTTCCGATCTCTCCCACCATTGATGCTTTAGCTTGAGTATTAGGAATTGGAAATGAAGTAAATGAGGAGGAGAGGGGTTGGGACTGAATACATAAGTGGGCTCAGCCCAAACCAAAACCCTAAGTGAAAAAGTACCAAAAATCAACCTTCTCCAAACATATCGAAGCTTATACTCAAAAAGGTCGCAAACGGCATTTTAAACTCAATGGGAGTGGTCCCGAGTCCTAATTTGACCGTATGCAAAAAGTAGCTTTTCGGACAAAATTCCGAGTATCGATAAAATATTTTAATAAAATATTTAAATATAAAATCGACAAATATGTGGGTTGTTACAGACTCCCCTCCTTAAAAAAATTGCGTCCTCACAATATTTAAGAAGACGATATATAGTAACAACCATAAAAGCATATTCAACACAAAAGAAGTTTGAAATAAGAAGTTCACCTCAAAGAGCATGGGAAAGTAAGTCCGGATGTGTTCGCTCGATGAACTCTCTAGATTCCCAAGAACAATCCTTAGGATTTGAAGACCATTGAACTTTAAACAAGCGGAACATCTTTATTTCGAAGACGTTTGACTTCCGAAGCAATGATACGAACAAGATGCTGCTCAAAAGTCAAATTCAGTGAAACTTCAATCTCTTCCACAACACCGGGCTCAAGAATAGAATCGGAATCTCGAAGACATTTCCGTAATTGAGAAACATGAAATACGTCATGCATAGCGGAAAATTGAGCCGGTAACAAAAGGCGATAACCATGGAACCAATACGTTCAGTGATAGGAAATCGCCAATATATCGAGGCGCTAACTTTCCCGATCGACTGAAACGTACCACACCTTTCATAGGTGACACACGAATGAACACAAGATCTCCCACAGAAAATTCTAACTTCCTTCTCCGATTATCGGCATAGGATATTTGTCTACTCTGGGCTTCTTTCATCCTATGACGAATAAGGTCAATCTTTTCTGTGGAATCATGAATAAAACCTGGACCTAAAACCATCTTCTCACCGTCCTCAAGCCAACAAGAAGGAGATCGGCATGGCCTTCCATAGAGTGCCTCGAAAGGTGCCATACCAATAGTAGATTGGAAGCTATTATTATAGGAAAATTCAACAAGAGAAATATGATCTTCCCAACTTCCACCAAAATCAAGAACACATGCACGAAGAAGATCTTCAAGAGTTTGATTCACACGCTCGGTTTGCCCATCGGACTGACGATGATAAGCAGTGCTAAAATTAAGCTTCATTCCCAAAGCTTTTTGAAGACTCTTCCAAAATCCACTAGTAAACAATGGATCGCGGTCGCTAACAATAGAAGTAGGAACTCCATGTAATTTAACAATCTCTTTAACAAAGAGCTTGGCCAAAAGAGGAACGGTTCGGTTAGACCGAACGGGAATAAAATGGGCGGATTTAGTAAGTCTATCAACAATCACCCATAAGCTAACATGACCCGAACGAGAACGGGGAAGGCCATCTATAAAATCCATGGAAATCTAGTCCCACTTCCAAATTGGAATTTCTAAAGGTTGCAATAACCCACCGGGCCTTTGATTTTCGGCCTTAACGAGTTGGCAAGTTATGCAACGCTTAACGAAGTTAGCGATGTCAAGTTTCATTCCCTCCCAATAATAAAGTCGCTTCATATCCGCGTATATTTTACTACTACCGGGATGAATGGTAAATTTAGAACGATGGGAATCTTCTAAAATATCTTTACGAAGATCACCAATATTAGGTACGATAAGTCTACCAAATTTTCGAATGCCGCCACGAGAATCGATATCAAAGTCTTTCAAACTTTCAATATCAATTTTATCCTTAATATTTTGGCCAAGAAGAGCCAATTCAGGATCTATCCTTTGAGCTTCAAGAATGCGGTCTAGAAGAGAAGGATGAGCCTCAAGGCTACATAAAACAAGAGATGAACATAAATCAGAAATGCGGTCTCGAATTTCACAAGTGGATAAAATCTCGAGATCGTTCCATTCAGATATCATCATAGAAACAACAGCTTGTTATTTACGGCTAAGAGCATCAACGACACGATTACCCTTACCGGGAGTATAAAGAATATCAAGATCATATGGTGCAAGAAATTCGAGCCAATGCTGTTGACGCAAATTAAGTTCCTTTTGAGAGAATAAATACTTCAAGGACTTATGATCGGTATAAAGAACAAATTTCTCTCCTAAAAGATAATGACGCCAAATACGAAGGGCGAAAACAATAGCCGCGAGCTCTAAATCATGAGTGGCATATCTAGTCTCAGCAGGCTTCAATTGCCTAGAAGCATAAGCAATAACATGTTCTCTTTGCATAAGAACGGCACCCAAACCAACACGACTAGCATCGGTATAAACAACGAAATCGTGATTCCCCTCGGGAATAACAAGAATAGGAGCATCTGAAAGGAGTTCTTTTAGTTTCTGAAAAGAAGTTTCACATTTGTCCGACCAAATGTATTTAATACCTTTCTTTGTTAAGCTAGTGAGAGGCACGACAATCTTAGAAAAGTCTTTAATAAAACGACGGTAATAGCCCGCCAATCCGAGAAAGCTGCGGATTTCAGTCACACTCTCAGGTTTCTTCCAACTTTGAATCGCTTCAATCTTTGAAGGATCCACGTAAATTCCGGATTCGGAAATAATATGACCGAGAAACTTCACACTAGATTGCCAAAAATGACATTTAGAAATTTTTGCTTTCAATTGATTACTCCTAAGAGTTTCCAACACAATCCGAAGATGCTTCTCATGTTCCTCCTCGATTTTTGAATACACAAGAATATCATCAATAAAGATGAGAACAAATCGATCGAGGAAGTTTTTGAAAACTCTATTCATAAGGTCAACGAAATAAGCCGGAGCATTCGTTAAATCAAATGGCATAACAATCCATTCATAAGATCCATAACGAGTTCGTAATGATGTCAAAGGATGCTATCCTCTGCAATACGAAGCTGATGAAATCCAGTAGCTAAGTCTAATTGTGAAAAGACTCTAGCACCACTAAGTTGATCGAATAGATCATCAATCCGAGGTAAAGGATATTTATTTTTGATAGTAAGATCATTAAGCTTGCGGTAGTCAACGCAAAACCTAAGTGTACCATCGGATTTCTTCACAAAAATAGCTGATGCTCCCCAAGGCGAGGAACTAGAGCGAATAAATTGCTTCGTTTCCAAATCGGATAATTGTATGCGCATCTCCTCATTTTCTTTATTGGACAAACGATAATGAGGACGAGTGATAGGTTGAGCTCCACGAATAAGATTAATTCTGAACTCAATTGCTCGCTTAGGTGGTAATCCTAAAACGGGCTCGAATATGTCGGAAAATTCGCGAATGACGTGAATAAGAGAAATAATATCACCCTCATCATCATCATCGTCATCACGAGGATTTAAAGAATATAAAAATGCAACCAAGGCAGAATCCGAATCTTTAAGAATAATAGAAACCTGATTAACAGATTGAGGATGTCGAAGATGAATAGTCCGCTCAGGACATAGGATATGAGCTTCATAACGGTTAAGCCAATCCATTCCCAAAATCATTCCAAAGCCTAAATAACGCATGACATGCAAATCGGCTAGGAAAGAAAAACCACACAAAATAATCTCGACATCTTTACACAATAAACTGATTGTTGCGGATCCACCAATCGGGTTTGCAATTCTCAAAGAAGTCATTAAACACAAAACATCCAAAGAAAAAGTATCAACAAGTTCTTTTGATATAAAATAATGGGACGCACCCGTATCAAAAAGAACTCGAATAGGATGATCGCGAAATAAAATAATTCCATCAAGGGTAGAATGAGAAATACCTTGATTTCGAGATGTGTTGCCAGGGGCTTGAGCAACGTTCAACCTTCCCTCCTTCTTGCCCTGAAGCTTGGGACATGAAGATATAACATGACCGGGACCTTTGCAGTAGCGACAAGAGAGAGACTCTGGACACTTGTTCGCGTAATGGTCCTTCGAACCACAGTTATAGCATTCCCCACGACCAAAGGAAGAAGTCTTTTCCACGGGGGTTGCTTGCTTCCCTTTCTTATTGGGATAAGGACCTTTTAATTTACTAGGCCTTTTCTTTTTGTTGTTGAAGTTTGGTTTGGAACCCACCACTTCAACATCATTCTCCGTATCAACGAGTTGGTCGAAAGAAACTTCTAATTTTAGAAGTAATGGCTTCTTAAGATTTCTGTTTAAGCCATAGAAGAACCTCTGGTTCTTCTTTAAAGGGGTGTTGATGTATTCAACCCCATATTTGGAAAGCGACTCGAAGGAGGCGACGTAATCAGTCACGGAGGACTCACCGTGAATAAGATCTATAAATCGTCGAGTCAATGTCACTTTCTCTGCTTCTGGTACAAATTTCAACTCGAAGCGTTCCCGGAATTTCTCCCAAGTGAGATCCGCTTCATTAATCTCAGAAATAAGAAGTTCATACTAGTCCAATGCTCTTTCTCGGAGCATACTAGAGGCCACCTGAACTCGGTGAAGGTCAATAAGATTCATGCGAGAAAAGATTCAATCACATGACCTTAGCCAAGCCTGTACTTCAATAATAGTTTCGGAACCTTTGAATGGCTCCCCACCCAAATTAGTGTAATCGCTGCACAAGCGTGCAAACCCCGACTTTGGGTGAGTAGGTTCCGGGTTAGCTCCAGCTGCTTGAGCATTTGTCACTAAATCAAGAAGCTGTTGCGCAGTCATAAAAACTCCATCTTGGGGTGGAACACTAGACGGTACGGCTCTAGGACGGCCTGGTCTAGACATTT
The DNA here is from genome assembly GCA_030765085.1 of Allium cepa. Taxonomy (NCBI): domain Eukaryota; kingdom Viridiplantae; phylum Streptophyta; class Magnoliopsida; order Asparagales; family Amaryllidaceae; genus Allium; species Allium cepa. The sequence continues at coordinate 232,513,601 of CM060938.1, forward strand.
CTCTTCCTTTAGAAAGAAAGAAGAAGAAGAAGAAAAAGGTTATTCACCAAATAACTATCAAGAAATCTTGATAACTAAAACAAGGAATCATAAAAGAAAATAGGATAGAACGGTACGAAGACTCGAATTAAATCCTAAAGCATGACTCCTAAGATGGACTTAGGACGATGATCCTTGTTATAATATTCCATATTGTTTCGAAGTTTGGCTCCGATACCAAGCTGTGACGCCCCACCTCTATACCCACGCTAGCCAAGAACACTACGGTGTAATGCTGTCAACTATCACGGAGAATAAGGCTGTTGAGGAGCGACCATCCATGTAATTGCTTTGTGCGAGCATCGATATATTAGATAGTACAACATGCAATACTTTATCAAGAGGAAATCCGACATACCGACACAAACTCAAAGCTACTACACAGTGGCTATAATATCTTCGGAAACAAATACAGAAATAAACATAACATAAATCAGTCACAGATAATTCATATCACAAAGGCGGAAGAAGATATGAATATATAATTAACACATGGAAGTGTATATCAGAGTAGTGGTCAAAAAGATCCACAATAATACAAAAGAATAGCAACACGTGCTATACAAAAGAATACAACAATGAGTCTATATCTCAAGTGTATATAACAAAATAAACTACTAATCTAAGTAGTTTGCCAAAAGTCAGAGTAATGAATCCCTAGGGAGAAGTCAAGCAGAAGCACCTATAACATCTCGGTCTGACCCGAGTATTATTTAATAAGAAAATAATAAACGGATCAATCTAACTATAAATATCAGATGAAACGATATAGAATAAGAGATATGACTAAACACATAATAATCACAATGCCAAGCTGTGATATATATAAGCAGTTGAAAATCATCAAGGGGTTATTCAATGTCACAAATCTACACAAGAATCACAGAAACGTCATACTCCTAATTTAGTTCACCAAACCATAAATATGGACGATAATATCAATGTCAATCACAAAAGTCAATGACACACAAATTCCAGAATTCAATACACGAAATCGAGAAATCACAAAAGTCAATGACGCACAAATTCACCAATGCACAAATATTGATAAAGCTTATCAATGGAAATCACGAAAATTGGTGAAACACAAATTCTAGAAATCATCTCAAGAAATCCAGAAAGCACAAAGTGGGGGAGGCCTATCACAAATGGGAGCATAAAGCTCACCAACACATGTATCACAAACGGAATGCTAATTCCATGGTTGCTAACCATCACAAATTGAGCCGAAGCTCCACAAACGGCCCGAAGACCATGGGTTGCTACCCCACCAATTTGAGTCGAAACTCCACAAAACGGGGTTTAGTCTCCCTCGTAGACAAAGAGACATCGCACATTGCTAGTCTAAATCATAAAAATGATCGTCATGATCATCAAGAAGTGTCAATTACAGTAAGCTAGTAAATATATGAGCTTAGCTTCATGTCCCATAACCACTAGCTTAACTTAAATATTTACGAACAAATTGTAGATCTCCACTAGGAAATTGTCACAAGAGATTCAATCGAACAAGTCCAAGAATCAACCGACGAAGTAAACGCAAGCGCTTCATACCACCTGTTTTACTAAGCCGTTTAATTAGATTTCTCGTACGAGTGAGGTAAAGGTTTGTATATACTAATAGATTGGAAAATGGTTTTATAAACGAATTTGGTATTAAAAAAGAATTGAAATCGTTTGAGGAAAGAGTTTTGATATTTACTACTAGTTTTGAAACCTTTTTATATTTTTAAAGTGACAAAACACGAAAATGATTGTAGAACAATCAACCACCAAAATTCACATTCAAAGATGCGAATAAAGATCCAAAGAAATCGATCCGAATCCATCAAAATGGATATTCCCAAAAATTCCAAGAATAGAATTCATTAACGTCGTAGCAACAACAAGTGGGAAATAACACGAGTCGATGGAATTTGAAAACCAAGCAAAAATATGCACAAATATGCATAATTAGGCAAATTGGTGCAGGTCAGTCGACTGGACCAGAGGCATGAAAAATAATTTCCTACAGTCAGTCGACTGACCTAAAAATTCAGTCGACTGAATGCAGGGAAAACAGAGGACCCGAGCCTCTGTTAGTGCCTTCGGAATGCCTATGTGCTACAACCAGTCGACTGACCCAAAGGTCCAGTCGACTGACTGGCACCAAGGCTGTTTTCCAGCCTATGAAATGAAGATGCTATCTTCTTCAAAATGCAATCGGGCGAGCACGGTCACTAGGGGTTTATGCCAATCGACTACCCCGTCCTATAAGCTCTTCGACGCATCAACAAAAACAAGTTCAAACTACAAAGCTATGATTTTTGAAGATTTGAACTCGAAACACTAAAATTTGGAATGTTCACAAAACCTATCCAAATCAAAATCAAATACACATGAATATGTGTTCGGAATTTATTCCTAACAATCGAAGATAATCATAGGCATAGATGTGAGATAAAAATCTCACCTTTGAACCCAAACGATTGAAGAAGATGTTTGAAAGCAAAGGAAAATCAACCACTCTTCAAATGCAACTCAAGAAGCTTGATTCTAAGCTTTAAAAGAAGAACATTCCCAAAGTTAGGTTTAGGAATTTCTGAAATTGATAAGAGATTGAGTTGGAGAAGAAGAGGAGAAGCTTACCAATGGGTTCTTCTATTAGTTTGGAGCTAGAGTTGATTTGCAAGAGAAACTAGCGTTTTGGAGTTTTAATTTCCAATCTCTCCCACCATTGATGCTTTAGCTTGAATATTAGGAATTGGAAATGAAGTAAATGAGGAGGAGAGGGGTTGGGACTGAATACATAAGTGGGCTCAGCCCAAACCAAAACCCTAAGTGAAAAAGTACCAAAAATCAACCTTCTCCAAACATATCGAAGCTTATACTCAAATAGGTCGCAAACGACATTTTAAACTCAATGGGAGTGGTCCCGAGTCCTAATTCGACCGTATGCAAAAAGTAGCTTTTCGGACAAAATTCCGAGTATCGATAAAATATTTTAATAAAATATTTAAATATAAAATCCACAAATATGCGGGTTATTACATTTACTCACGCTGGTTTCCAGCCTGACCCGGGTGTTACTTTGATGTAATGCTCGGGTCAGACCGAGTATTACAGATTTCCAGGTTAGGATGTTCTGGAGCTCTGGAGGCGAGCTGGATGGCAATATCGTATAGAGTATATCCGCTGTATTTATGTTATTGTTAATCTGAGTCATGATAATTGTAAATATTCAGTGACTGTATATAATGTGAAACTCTGATGTATTAGAATGTAATCGACAGATATAGTATTCTTTTGCAACTATTATCATTTATTATTATATTTTATCCGCTGCGAATGTGAGATGTTTGTTGTTTCTATTCTTCTTCTTCTATCTCTTTCTTCTTTTTCATAACTATGTGGAATTTTCGGGATCGAAAATTTCGGGTCGTTACATTTGGTATCAGAGCCGAAAGGTTAAGCGAGAACCATGGCTCTGGTGGGAATTACTCATTAAATAGAGTCTGTAGTACTCTAGAATGAGTTGAGTGTGTATATATATAGATATATGGGAGCATACTTGTTATTTTCTTATATAAAGATTTTAAATGATTTCATATAAAAATATATTTTTTGATATATAAAGCAATATTACATTCTAATAAATATTAAGGCGATTGGTTGTTAAATTATTGAAATTAAAATTAAGTAGTAAGATAATACGACCAAATTGAAGTCTTGAATTGGTATTAAATTAAGTAGAAATAGAAATACAACCAAATTAAAATTTAATAAATTGAAAACGAAACCCTAAATCTGGGCCCAGAATTTGAAAATTTTGTTTCAAAGTAATGAGAAATAATAAATAAGCATGGAACCAAAGTAATGGGACTTGTTGCAAACAATGGGTTGTTTGAAAATTTGATTTGAATTGGAACCAAAGGTGGTTTAAAATTTTAAGACATGGCTGGGAGGCCAAGAAATAATATGTATATATGTATGGATATACATGATATCAAAGATAATTTGAAATAAACTCTAAGGTATTGAGTTTTGATTTTCCCTAAAGTATGATGTAAAAACCCAAAGTGATATAAGTTTTGAACTTATATGAGGGAAAGAATTTTGATATTTGAAGTGGGAATTCAAAATTGAGCAAGGTTGATTGGATTAAGTAAATTGAAATTTAACTTTGGAAAAGTTAAATAAGTTAACAAGCAACCCGCATTGTAAATTTCAAGATGAAATTGGAATTTAACTTGGAAAGTTAAATGGTTGATTTGAATTGGGGATTTGTGTGATCTCAAACGGGTTTGAGATTTAAAATTGAAAATGGATGGACTTTTTAAAATAAATTGTATGATATCATCCTATTGTTAATGAAAATCTTTAAATTGTGAATTTGATTTGTTTAAATGAATAATAAATAAAGTGTGGTAATGTATCCATTATTGAGATAAAAGGGAAATCTAGCTTTAATTTGAACTTAAGGATATGGAATTACTTTGAACTAAAAATTCAAATAATTAAATTTGTAAATTAAAATTTGTTTAAGAACTGGAAGATAAAATTTAGTAATAAATTAAATTTTTAAAAGAAAATTGTATTGAACTCTTATTTGAACCTTGAAATACATAAGTAAAGATAACTTAAAATGGAATTTTGAGAATTGGACTCATAAATTAAATTATTTAAAAGCTTTTAATAAAGGCTAACTTAGTTTAAAGGGTTAAACCAACTTTTGAGAATTTAACTCGAATTTATATAATTCGAGATGGTTTAAAATTTGGGATTGAAATTGAGTTAATTCAAATTGAATCTGATTTGAATTAATTTGATTTTGAAGGTGTATAAGTGTAACAGCCCGCAAATCCGTACCCCTTGAATCAACAATATACTACCCTAATTGACTCAAGTAGAACAGAAATACGAACCATTAAGGTTAAAAGAAAAAGAGATAGAAGAAGAAGAAACTAAACAATATCAGAATCTCACAGTCGCAGCGGCATAAAATATAATAGCAACTATATATCTTTACACAAAAATGAAATCTATATTGTTTATACAATATATCATCAGAGTGTCTCATACATCAACAATCATCAATAAGACATACCATTCAATCATAGCATAGCAACGGATATATATATAGATAGAATAGTACGTCTCGGACTCCAGCTCCTCTCCTGCTCCATAGCAACCTATCCTGAACAATAATACTCGGTCTGACCCGAGCATTATAATGAAATAACACCCGAGTCAGTCTGGCATACCAGCTGATAATAATGCACACAATTGATTATTAAAGTTTCAAAAATTCTTTTGAAAACAAAAGCATCTTGTAAGACCACGCCACAAATAAACATGTCGGGTTTTTACCTTACGATAGCTAAAACACTTTTTATAGAAATCCTCTGATATTATAATAGGGTCTATTTACAAATACTTATAAAATAGCCGAAATTGTTACATTATTAAATTCCAGCTACTACCCACCGAAGTGGGTAATACAAACAAAACTCGTAAAAGGCACGTAGGGAAAATGGATTTCCAACAATGACTAGGCACTGGGGTACCACCTATCACAGTACGTGGTCTAGATCACAGTACCGAGGACTACTCCCTTCATCCCCTGCAACACAAGGCCGGAATCACCTATGGGCAATTCCGAATAAGATCACCCCGCGGTTGGGATCAGCAACCGCACCACTAAGCCGAAATAAAAAGGAACCTCTAGACAGGGATGACCTTACTCTCCAGTGGGGGCTACCCACGAAGCCTTGCTGCATATCCCCTGATTTTCAGTCATTCCCGGTTGATGAAGCTTGAGGCTAAACGTTACCTTTAGAACGTTTCACTTAGAATGCCCATCGTCCGCTGACGATGTCACGAAGCATTCGTCCATACAAGTCCGTCCCGGGTTCGAACGGAACCGAAGGCACTATTCCTACTACATCCATTTTGGACATATCCTCAGGATTAGTAGCGACTAGCCCTTGCACTTCACTGCTCCATCTTCGACTCCGAAAAACGTTTATCGCACGAAAACGTACAAACCGGATCGAAGTGGTTTTCGAGAAATAAATCTCGATCCCGGTCTCTTCGAAACGATCAACGCATTTGTCCAATATTGATAGTCGGTGATTTAACTATCAATTTATATTCGTAAACATCCATAGCATCCATCACACAATAAATAATATTCCATACTATTTATTTACCTCAAATATCTTTAAAAGATATATTACCAAATTTCCAAATCTCATTTGAAAACATTCCCCAAAATTCCTCCTTTATAAGGTAAATCATTTACCATATATTCCCATTGGAAATATCCAAGTTCAAAACAGTTTAGATTTAAAAATAGTTAAAAACATTTTAAATTTAAAATATACTTTAAAATAGGAAAATTAACTACTAATTATTTACTCAAATATAATTTCAAAATATTTAAAGCAAAACCTATTTATAAGATATAACTTAATTTAAAATAGGTTTGGTCATACTATATATTAAAAATAGAGTTGTAAAACGATTAACTCTTATTTCAATATACTTAGGTCAAAACTAGCTTTTAAAAAAAATCCATTTGTAAACATAATTATTAAGATATTTATAAAATTTTACTATTGCTAATTTATAAATAATCACTTTAAAATAATAATTTTCAAAACATTCTTTAAAACCAGTTTAAGATTTTAAAACTTCTTTTTATAAAATCAATTTAAAACTCGAACTTGGATTTTCCTTAGGAAATCTCATTTCTACTAAATCATCACAGAAATCCTTCTCACGATTTCTGTCCATTTATTAAATTAAGTTTTAGGGTTTTATAACATAAATTTATTTCCCAAAACTTCAACTAATAACATTTATCTTTAATTATCATTCCAGATTTTACAACTTCCAATTTCCATTCTAAATAGATTTCAAATTTTAATCCTTTAAAATTCATTATTAACCATATCTTTTATTTCTCTAAATTCAATTCATCCATTTATAATTAACTTTGGATTTATAAATTTATCCAACAATATTTCTATACAAATTTATTTCAGTTTTCCATCCAAATCAGGTTTCAAATATTTATATTCTTTTAATTTCTTATTTAACAATTTCTCAATTTCTTTGAAACCCAATTTAATTTCTTCATAATTTAAACTGCAATTTCTTTTATAATTAATATTCTGGGTTTATAGTTTAAACCACAATATCACAATGCAATTCAACTCCAAATTTATCAATCTCAATATATAAACAGGTATCATAATCAAATAATTACTATATTGTGAGGAATCCCGTTGGATCCCTCCAACCTGTTTTCCCTGCATCCACAAATATTAGCACAACAGTATATATATCAATTCAATTTGATAATAACTAACATATTCAGCTAAACATCCAAACAACCAATCAATACTAACTGTCTACTTTACTAGTATCCAGATGTGAGTGAGAATAACTCACCTTGAGTTTCGACGAGCGTTCGAAATTTAAATTAAACCGGACGGTATCCGATTTAACCTAAATTTTTACTTCCCCGGAATGGATCCGGAACTGCACCATCGCGTAGCACTCGTCTCTACGATTCCGGCGTTTCCAGTTTCGCTGAAATCCAATATCGTATGAATGAGTTATTAATTTTTGAAGTTTGAATTGAATTTTAAACAATTTCTTTTATTCAATTACCAAAAATAAATCAAAGCCGTTCAAACCAAGATTCCATCTCAGCCGCTCCTGATCTCCTTCTACACGCGCGAGCTACCCAGGTCGGCCGAACCCAATATTAGAAACTAGGGTTTCGAACCGCCTCGCCAACGACTGCCGAGACAACGATCCAACGCCTCCATTGCGAAGCCCTCCATCGTCTCGACCTCCACCCCAAGCCTCAAGAAGCTCGGTCATCTATTTTGCCCTAAAACCAAGCTCGAACGCACGGCGAACGCACAGCCCTTGGCACCACCACGTCACTTCAAATCAGATCTTGACCGTTTGATGGAAAGAGATCGAGGTGATCTACAACTTCCCAGTTGAAGAATTTCGCCAATACGCGATGGATTGAACGCAAATTGGGAAAGAGAATCGCTCATTTTCGGCCATGAAATGAAAATAATGGCGGCTACGAACTTTGACTAGGGTTTAGTGATAATAAGTTAATATATATGGTATTTAATAATATTTTAATCAACAAATATCTCAATTTAACAACCTATGCAAACGAACTCTAATTCTTGCGTTCAGACAGGCTATCCTAGGGTTTTTCTGCGTTCCGGACACAATGGAACAGGTTTCGTAAGCTAATTCGGTCGTATGCACGAGTTACGGAATTAAACGTTCAATTTGAAATTAAATCGATTAAAACGATTTCGACGCGTTTCGAGCTGCCGGGGTCAAACGACAACTCCGATTGCTACGAAAATTGAAATCCGGTAATAACTAACTATTACGGATCCAATGAAACTGGTTTCGTCGAATTCCGAGACTGTGCCCCGGAAGGCTATTTTAACTCGTCTATTAAATCAAGCGATTTTCGAAATTATCGAAAACACTCAAAATTCCCACGTTTAAAAATTTTGTTAACTTAATTATAATTCATATTGAATTTATAAACATATTAGAAATCATCCTGGTTCATTCTGGACTTAAACCGGATTAATTGCAATATGTAATAATATTAAATTCATTTTTAAATTATTATAAAATTTCAAATAATAATCTATTAACTTTTAAATTCTTCCAAAAATCCAATAATATCATTTATGACCTATTGAACTTAAAAATGCATTTAAACATCATTTTTATAACCATTCACATCCAATTTCCCAAATTACCTCAATCCAATATTCAATTATTATTATCCAACTTCCAATTTAGTTCCCGTATTTGAATTTTTGACTAATTTTATTAATTTAACCAAAGTCATCTATCTCTGAATTCAAATTATAATTCATATTCAACATTTAAAACGAATTAAATGTTCAATTTGAATAGCTTAAAAATACGGGATGTTACATTCCTCCCCCCTTATAAAAATTTCGTCCCCGAAATTTGTATAAGGTAGAACATACACTTAAACCCATTTACTTATCCCATTAGCTTAGTTAAAAGCTTATATACACTTCACAAAATCTTTTTGTTCGATTCCCAAACCTATTCGCTTTATTAACTCTAAAGCTTAAATTTTTACTTATAACTTCCCAAGTTATTTAACTTTTCCCAAAAACCCAAAATTTTTCTAACTCCTAAAATTTCCGGAAAATTTTGACAGAGTCTCCCCTGTACGGAGGAGCTTCTGCGATATCGCAGGATACACAAATATATATACATCGGCCCACACGGCCGGAAACCAAAATATAACACAATATATATATCATTTTTCAATTATATTTGCGTAGGCGTACCTTTAAGCAAATTTTTAAAAGCAAGCGGCTAATATATAATGCATATACGCGCTTCAAACCCTCTCGAACGCCTCGCATTCCTGCACTTACTCAACATACTCATTAGTTACAAGATCTGTGCATTTTAATCAACATTTTCCAATATAAAAGCAATCCAACATATCTATGGCATAATCCAAACCAAACAAATTTCAAAATTTACTAATATTAACCATCCTTTACCAACAATTCAAGATTTTAAATCATCTTTCCAATTATCTATTCAAGTCCAACATTATTTACTTTCACTTGAATGATTTATACTCAAATCAACCATATACAATTCATATTTATCTCAATAGGATTAACGTATGCTTCACTAATAGAATTATATTCCAATTCAATTCTAAATGGATTTACAAACCAATTTCATTTTCAAATTTGAAGCATTTACATTTCTATAATAAACCATTTCCATCCATATCCAAAGTCACTTAAGAAATTCCTATTCCAATTAATTCAAAAACCAATTCAATGTTGAACACACTAAGACAACTCATTCATATTCACTTCAATATTATGAATATGTGCTTTAATTCATTTATATGCAACATTATTTAATTTGATTTTCAATCAAATCCTTATTTCCAATTTGAAGCACTCACATTCCTTTATTAAAATTTCGCACATTTTAGTTTCCTCCAACTAACCTCATTTTACTTCACTTGAATGATTTACATTCAAGCTTTCTATACACCATTCATATCTCTTATAACCAATTTATTTCTATTTCAAAATAATTAACATATGCCTTGTTCACACTTTTTTTTTTTTTTTTAACTTACCCTTCCAATTTGATTTGTAATCAAATTTTATTTTAACTTACATTCCCAAATTTGATTTTAAATCAAATTTTATTTAAACTTGAAACATTTGCAATTCTTTCATGATTTATTTCCATATATATGCAAACATTGCTTATTAAAATGTTAATTCATCCCAATTGATTCCAACTCAATTCCATTTGCAATTTGAAACCAATTTACTTGCATTCATTTACCAACTCTTTGAATTGGATCCTAATCCATATCAATTTATTCAAACATCAATTCAATTGCATAATATCTCAATTCTTTCTTGCATACCAAATTTAGTTTCATTTTAATTTGACTTCACTTAATCAAATTCTAATTTATCCAAAACCAATTTAGTTGTTTAAACAACTCAATTCTAAATACATTCAAATATTCAAGTCATTCAAGCAAAACAATTGCCACTTAAGCTTATAACCCTTTAAAATTAATTCCAACTTGGATTTATATTAGTTTCATTAACCAATCCAAGTTTATATTAATATCTCTCCCTCCTGGATTATTTACAACCCATACATCCTTAATTTATCACAATAACTTATTAATATCATTTCTTGCAATTATTATCTAACAAATTTCATTCAACATTACTTAATAAGGCTCATTCTCAACCATTTTGTTTTTCTTTCAATTTGCTTAAGTTCTTTAACAATATTCTCATTATTTCCTTATAAATCAAATTTTATTTCATTTGATTCTCATTCAAATCAAATTTCCATTCATATACAAATTTAATGCTCTTTGTTTAGTTATCCAATTCATATTAAACTTATTTTATTTACAAAGAGGCCATTTAAATTATTTTACTCATTTGAATTTTATTTACAATCCAAATCATCATAAATATATTCAAATTCCATTATTCATTCACACCTCCAATATTCATTTCCATAATTGAATCCCAATTCAAATCAGGATTTCTATTTACTTTCCAAACTTGACTAAACTATCAAAATTCTCCATTACAATACAAATCCCAGTTAATTTGTAATTTAATTCAGTCAATAACATAATCCATATTAGTTTTCACTCCACTTTCTTAATTTACTCTGAATTCATTCATAATATCACCATTTTCCAATTATTTCATTTGGCACATTTAAATTTTCTACCCTTCCTTTTTACTCCTATAAATAGAATCTAAATTTCTTTCAATATTATTTATTACACAACTGAAATTCAATTTCAATTTCATTACCCAACAAACCTTATCTCAATCCACATTCATTTGAGATTAAGTTAATTCCACTATACCATTTCATTATTTTTCATTGTGATTATAAGTTCTATTTCTATTTTATAAGTTCACCATCTTATTATTTTAAAGCTCATATTGCTCATTTTAATTCCTTTACAACTTATAATCACAAATTTCAAATTCCATATGCAAATGTATATACATCTGAATTCTTAAGGATACAAATTCCCTTAATTTATTTCTTTGCAACTTCAAATCCACAACCTCAAATTATAAGTACTATACTTAATAGCTCATGTGTACCATTCATTTCACAATGACCCACATTTCAATGTCATTTTACATTTTAATTTAATTCAAATTAACTTTATTTCAAGTCCAATTTATTTCCTTATCCAAGTAAAATTCAAATTTCAATTCACTTCAACACATTTTATTTACTTAAGTTAAATTTAATTCCCAGATTAAAATTTCTCATTTCCTTCTTATTAGCATTAGCTTCACTTAACAAATTCAATAGTTGATTCATTTCAACTTTACACATTATTTAAATAGAATTTTCCAGAATTCAATATTCCCGGTTTTTATTTCAAAATCATTTTGAAATATATCAAATATCTATACCCATGTGGTATATTAAATCAAATCTCCAGAATTTCCAAAACAATTTGGTTATACCAAAACAAATTTCCATTTTCGAAATATCCAAAAACAACTGTTATACCCAACAAATCCAACTGTTATACCCAACAAATCCAACAATACCATAACCAATTACTAGGGAAGCAATCCATCACTTTAGAAACTCGAAAATGAATTCTAATGATGTGGCCAGCATCATCAGGATTATTTTCCAGCGACTGAAGTGAGTTCAGTGCTTCTTACTTTCCCAAATTCATTTCAAAACAGTTTCCCATTCAAAAATTCTTCTCAAATCAATATCCCATTATTGCCTTCAATACATTGGAAAACATTTCAAACTTCCCAGGATTTTAAATTTCCAAAATTTTATTTTCAATACATTTAAAATCCTTCCCAAAACTTCCAGGTTTTAAATTCTGGTTAAATTCTAATTTTAATTTCACTTCTTATTTGCAACATATTTAATTAATTCTATTTGGTTATAGACCATTTCAATTTTATAATCTTATTCACTTATCATTTCAAATTTGGTCAAATTCAAGATTCTTATTTGATTTTCAAAATTTGGCAACCAAACAGTCAAATATATATAATTTCCAAAAATTATTCTCTTTATATCAAAATATAATTTTGGATAAAATTATTTCATTTATCCACTTTAAAACAATACTATGTCGGTTTATCTTGTTTAAGAGTTTAGAAACCCCTATCGATACGGTTGTACTTCCCGCACCGACCAGAATTCATAAACACTCAACCGATAAGTCAACACAGTATAAAACAATTTTATAAACACTAACAAGTACGCTCTCATAGCTATAAATACGCTCAGCTCATTATAGAGTACTATTGACTCTATTAAATGAGTAATTATCCCACCAAAGCCTAGGTTGTCGCCAACCTAAGCTCTGATACCAAGTGTAACAGCCCGCAAATCCGTACCCCTTGAATCAACAATATACTACCCTAATTGACTCAAGTAGAACAGAAATACGAACCATTAAGGTTAAAAGAAAAAGAGATAGAAGAAGAAGAAACTAAACAATATCAGAATCTCACACTCGCAGCGGCATAAAATATAATAGCAACTATATATCTTTACACAAAAATGAAATCTATATTGTTTATACAATATATCATCAGAGTGTCTCATACATCAACAATCATCAATAAGACATACCATTCAATCATAGCATAGCAACGGATATATATATAGATAGAATAGTACGTCTCGGACTCCACCTCCTCTCCTGCTCCATAGCAACCTATCCTGAACAATAATACTCGGTCTGACCCGAGCATTATAATGAAATAACACCCGAGTCAGTCTGGCATACCAGCTGATAATAATGCACACAATTGATTATTAAAGTTTCAAAAATTCTTTTGAAAACAAAAGCATCTCGTAAGACCACGCCACAAATAAACATGTCGGGTTTTTACCTTACGATAGCTAAAACACTTTTTATAGAAATCCTCTGATATTATAATAGGGTCTATTTACAAATACTTATAAAATAGCCGAAATTGTTACATTATTAAATTCCAGCTACTACCCACCGAAGTGGGTAATACAAACAAAACTCGTAAAAGGCACGTAGGGAAAATGGATTTCCAACAATGACTAGGCACTGGGGTACCACCTATCACAGTACGTGGTCTAGATCACAGTACCGAGGACTACTCCCTTCATCCCCTGCAACACAAGGCCGGAATCACCTATGGGCAATTCCGAATAAGATCACCCCGCGGTTGGGATCAGCAACCGCACCACTAAGCCGAAATAAAAAGGAACCTCTAGACAGGGATGACCTTACTCTCCAGTGGGGGCTACCCACGAAGCCTTGTTGCATATCCCCTGATTTTCAGTCATTCCCGGTTGATGAGGCTTGAGGCTAAACGTTACCTTTAGAACGTTTCACTTAGAATGCCCATCGTCCGCTGACGATGTCACGAAGCATTCGTCCATACAAGTCCGTCCCGGGTTCGAACGGAACCGAAGGCACTATTCCTACTACATCCATTTTGGACATATCCTCAGGATTAGTAGCGACTAGCCCTTGCACTTCACTGCTCCATCTTCGACTCCGAAAAACGTTTATCGCACGAAAACGTACAAACCGGATCGAAGTGGTTTTCGAGAAATAAATCTCGATCCCGGTCTCTTCGAAACGATCAACGCATTTGTCCAATATTGATAGTCGGTGATTTAACTATCAATTTATATTCGTAAACATCCATAGCATCCATCACACAATAAATAATATTCCATACTATTTATTTACCTCAAATATCTTTAAAAGATATATTACCAAATTTCCAAATCTCATTTGAAAACATTCCCCAAAATTCCTCCTTTATAAGGTAAATCATTTACCATATATTCCCATTGGAAATATCCAAGTTCAAAACAGTTTAGATTTAAAAATAGTTAAAAACATTTTAAATTTAAAATATACTTTAAAATAGGAAAATTAACTACTAATTATTTACTCAAATATAATTTCAAAATATTTAAAGCAAAACCTATTTATAAGATATAACTTAATTTAAAATAGGTTTGGTCATACTATATATTAAAAATAGAGTTGTAAAACGATTAACTCTTATTTCAATATACTTAGGTCAAAACTAGCTTTTAAAACAAATCCATTTGTAAACATAATTATTAAGATATTTATAAAATTTTACTATTGCTAATTTATAAATAATCACTTTAAAATAATAATTTTCAAAACATTCTTTAAAACCAGTTTAAGATTTTAAAACTTCTTTTTATAAAATCAATTTAAAACTCGAACTTGGATTTTCCTTAGGAAATCTCATTTCTACTAAATCATCACAGAAATCCTTCTCACGATTTCTGTCCATTTATTAAATTAAGTTTTAGGGTTTTATAACATAAATTTATTTCCCAAAACTTCAACTAATAACATTTATCTTTAATTATCATTCCAGATTTTACAACTTCCAATTTCCATTCTAAATAGATTTCAAATTTTAATCCTTTAAAATTCATTATTAACCATATCTTTTATTTCTCTAAATTCAATTCATCCATTTATAATTAACTTTGGATTTATAAATTTATCCAACAATATTTCTATACAAATTTATTTCAGTTTTCCATCCAAATCAGGTTTCAAATATTTATATTCTTTTAATTTCTTATTTAACAATTTCTCAATTTCTTTGAAACCCAATTTAATTTCTTCATAATTTAAACTGCAATTTCTTTTATAATTAATATTCTGGGTTTATAGTTTAAACCACAATATCACAATGCAATTCAACTCCAAATTTATCAATCTCAATATATAAACAGGTATCATAATCAAATAATTACTATATTGTGAGGAATCCCGTTGGATCCCTCCAACCTGTTTTCCCTGCATCCACAAATATTAGCACAACAGTATATATATCAATTCAATTTGATAATAACTAACATATTCAGCTAAACATCCAAACAACCAATCAATACTAACTGTCTACTTTACTAGTATCCAGATGTGAGTGAGAATAACTCACCTTGAGTTTCGACGAGCGTTCGAAATTTAAATTAAACCGGACGGTATCCGATTTAACCTAAATTTTTACTTCCCCGGAATGGATCCGGAACTGCACCATCGCGTAGCACTCGTCTCTACGATTCCGGCGTTTCCAGTTTCGCTGAAATCCAATATCGTATGAATGAGTTATTAATTTTTGAAGTTTGAATTGAATTTTAAACAATTTCTTTTATTCAATTACCAAAAATAAATCAAAGCCGTTCAAACCAAGATTCCATCTCAGCCGCTCCTGATCTCCTTCTACACGCGCGAGCTACCCAGGTCGGCCGAACCCAATAATCGAAACTAGGGTTTCGAACCGCCTCGCCAACGACTGCCGAGACAACGATCCAACGCCTCCATTGCGAAGCCCTCCATCGTCTCGACCTCCACCCCAAGCCTCAAGAAGCTCGGTCATCTATTTTGCCCTAAAACCAAGCTCGAACGCACGGCAAACGCACAGCCCTTGGCACCACCACGTCACTTCAAATCAGATCTTGACCGTTTGATGGAAAGAGATCGAGGTGATCTACAACTTCCCAGTTGAAGAATTTCGCCAATACGCGATGGATTGAACGCAAATTGGGAAAGAGAATCGCTCATTTTCGGCCATGAAATGAAAATAATGGCGGCTACGAACTTTAACTAGGGTTTAGTGATAATAAGTTAATATATATGGTATTTAATAATATTTTAATCAACAAATATCTCAATTTAACAACCTATGCAAACGAACTCTAATTCTTGCGTTCAGACAGGCTATCCTAGGGTTTTTCTGCGTTCCGGACACAATGGAACAGGTTTCGTAAGCTAATTCGGTCGTATGCACGAGTTACGGAATTAAACGTTCAATTTGAAATTAAATCGATTAAAACGATTCCGACGCGTTTCGAGCTGCCGGGGTCAAACGACAACTCCGATTGCTACGAAAATTGAAATCCGGTAATAACTAACTATTACGGATCCAATGAAACTGGTTTCGTCGAATTCCGAGACTGTGCCCCGGAAGGCTATTTTAACTCGTCTATTAAATCAAGCGATTTTCGAAATTATCGAAAACACTCAAAATTCCCACGTTTAAAAATTTTGTTAACTTAATTATAATTCATATTGAATTTATAAACATATTAGAAATCATCCTGGTTCATTCTGGACTTAAACCGGATTAATTGCAATATGTAATAATATTAAATTCATTTTTAAATTATTATAAAATTTCAAATAATAATCTATTAACTTTTAAATTCTTCCAAAAATCCAATAATATCATTTATGACCTATTGAACTTAAAAATGCATTTAAACATCATTTTTATAACCATTCACATCCAATTTCCCAAATTACCTCAATCCAATATTCAATTATTATTATCCAACTTCCAATTTAGTTCCCGTATTTGAATTTTTGACTAATTTTATTAATTTAACCAAAGTCATCTATCTCTGAATTCAAATTATAATTCATATTCAACATTTAAAACGAATTAAATGTTCAATTTGAATAGCTTAAAAATACGGGATGTTACAATAAGTTTAAACATTCAAGTGGAAAAATTGGGTGGAATTGAAATGATAGAAATTGAAATTGAATGGATATTAGTCCAAATTGATCTTGTAATTAAAGTTGAATTGGTTTAAAATCAAATGGAATTCGATTTGAAGTTAGAAAGAAATTGAGAATTAATTCAACCTGAAGTGAGAAAAAATCATGTCCAATGGAAATTGGAGTTATTTAAATTGGAATTAGGTCAGTTTAAAATGTAAGTGGAAATTTAAATTGAATTGATGAGAATGAAGATTGGGAATGGAACAGTTTTGACTCTGGACTATTTTCAATAGAAATTGTTTTAGTATAAACCTATTTTTCTAAGTTATTTATTATATATACAACCTTTCTTATTAAACCCAAAACTATCTTATAATTATTTAATAACTACTTTTGGAGTCATCTAACTATTTTATAAACTAATTACTGTTTTTCCACTATGTTACAAATTAATTACTATTTTGCAGCTATTTTGCAATTATCTAAAAGTTCTGAAACCATTTAGATATTGTCCAATTATTTTACAATTAGTTAACTATTTTACAGTTATTTAGCAAACTAATAATTATTTTTCAACTACTTATCTTTTTATAAAATTTTCAAGCTATTTTCTGAAAATAAACTGGTCGGAGTTCAAACTGTTATTGATTAAATACCCAATTGAGATAAGGATTGAAGTGATAATCCAAACGGGGATTAAGGCAAATGTGAATAAGTGAGTGAAAATTTAAGTGAATGTGAATAGAAGGGCAATTGATTTAACTAATATCAATGAAGTTAAATACATAGGATGTACATATATTATTCTATTCACAGAGTGATTTGATCCAGATTCGAGCACATAATTTCGAGATAGTTATATCGATCCGAATGGATTTTTCACTCGATTTTCGACGGCGAACCTGGATATGGATTTTTGATTGGTTCTGGATGTTCCCTATCATAGTTATAGCTATGCAAGGAGAATGACGGTTTTTGATCAAGAAACCAAATCTGTGACCGCACTAGGAAGTCGGATGGACAATGCTAGTTCGGAAGTGAATTTGTGTGATCGAGTGAGCCATCAGGTTGGTATGGCGTACGAATGATAAGTGTACATCGTACGGATTTGAATGAAATTGATATTGGAAACGGTAATCAAATTTGAATATTTGGTTTTGAATAAACAAGGCTATACATCTTGGTTACATAATATAAATCTCCCCTTGTTGAATCTATTGCTTGAAGAAAAGGATTTTTGAAAATGTTTGAAGTGTAAAAGGAGTTTTGTACGAGATTGAAATGATCCAAAGTTTAAAAAAAACAAATTATATATATTTTTGTATATATATATAAAGGATCTTATGAGGATTTTGGAAAAGGTTTTGGGAACCTTTGGATTTGGAAAGGCTTTGATTTTGGGTAAAATCAATATTGAAATTTGGAAAGCCTAGTTTGATAATTATCAATTTTTTTTATAATCGATTTTGTGTAAAGGAGCCTTGTATGAGATCATACTAGGTGTATGATTTGAAAGATACTATATATGTATAGTATAAAGTGTTCTGATGATGGCTCTGGGGAAAAAGGCGCTCCCTTGAAATGAACTTCTCAGGAGTGCCATTGGGTGGTGCTGCATTGAGCCCCAAAGGGGGGTTCTAAAGTTGATCATGTGAGGAGTCCGGACAAAACTAGTTCCTGAGGATTATGAGTAGAGTATACCATATCAAAGGTCGTGTGTACCGCTGAGAGCCAATAGTTACATGGATTTTTGCTGCGACGGCAACGTAACCCAGGATGTAACTACGACCTATGGTATAACATAGCGAAAGTCGTGTGTGCCGCTGAGAGCCAACAGTCCGCGTTTGATTTTATATCGGCAGACTTTGACCTATGTACGAGTGGAGAAGTTTCATTTTTGACAGCGAAAATCAGAGGCCGCTGTGACGCCCCAACTCTATGCTCACAATAACAAAGAGTATTAAAAGAAATACTGTCTATTATTATGAAGAATAAGGCTGGATAGGAGCGGCCATCCATAGTTAGGCCTTACATTAGTATTGGTTATCTCGATAGGAGAGGTATATATATTTTATTCCATCTCTTATTTATTTACTCCCATTGACATACCCAATTCTAGTATAAAACGAACTACGATGGTTCATAATAGTTTAGGACAATATATATAATAATAACACAGATAAAGTAAATGCGGAACACAGATATAACAGAAAGTCTCATATATATAACTGATGTCAGTTAATATACATGTGATACAATACATATGATACAACTACAACTGTCGACTCTGAAAGTTACATGTACATGTACATTATCGTATATAATATACATGAATACATATCTTCCGATACGAATACACAGACTACTAAACAAGATGACGACTACTCCAAAAGATATGAAGAGACTTCATAGCTCAAGCAGCAACTCACAGCTAAAAATCTACAACCTGTAAATACTCGGTCTAACCCGAGTATTATATTAAAAAGAAAATAATACACGGGTTAGTCTAATTCAAACTCAGTTATTAGTGCACAGAAGCAATAACAATTAAGTAATGAATAAAAGACAGTCATAATAAATCTCGTCTATCCGACCCTTTTAAAAAGAAATCGAATAACAGTGAATATAACACGTAATAGTGTTAAACAACAAATCAGCAGATTTAAATCATCAACAAAGATAAAAGAAAAGAATATCGATGAAGACAATTTAGAAAACATCAGAACTGCCTAAACGGCAATTAACAACAAAATCTAATTTGGAACAACAACTCTGGTAGGGCTGCAGTATACGCACGCGTATACTGCCTCGCCACTACTGTATATGGAACACGCAAAAGATCCATAAATCAAAAGCAATTAAAATATCAATAAAAGCAATATCGTGTGGCTGCAGTACACGCTTGCGTGCACTGCCTTGCCACTACAGTGATGATGTACCCAATAAAAATTCTCAAGCAACCACCAGATCAAACCCGAGTTACCGGATTCAACTCAGCCAAATGAATCAGATGAAACAGCAACTACATGAAGACTACAGAAAATGATCAATCAAACTTCTGAAACTAAAAGGCAACTCAACTCAAATGCCAAACACAAAAGCTCGCATGAAAGTTACACTACGACAGATCAGGGAAGGCCGCAATGTGAACAGCACTGTGAACAGGTGGTGGTATAAACTACAAGAGTGGAGTGAAGGTGAGAGCACCAAAGGTATGGCACCACATCACACGAAACAAACGAATACAACTGACCAAATGCAAATGAAAACAATGCATCAATACAATGTATCAGTGATTGGACAAGACAGTCAAAATAATGCACAGGTAACAAAAACAGTGAACATCACTGTCCCAAAGCCACTTGTCTAGAACAGTGGATATAACAAGGCTACAACGCAAATCACAAGCATATTGAAATAGGCAGTGGAAACAATAATGATGAAGTATATAAGTGCAGATGCACAGTGCAGCAGTTGTGAACGTTCACATTCGTGTGCAATATGAAAGCAACTTGATATGTAGACAAAGATTGCAGTGAAGACAGCAGATACAAATGCTCAACCCAAAGAATAGGATATGCTACATAAAGAGGATTCAAAGCCATATGCAGTGAAAACAGAAGCAATACTCATGTCATGCTAGATTCATAAGAACCAAACATGTGACAATTTAAAACAATGTTGACAAAATGATAGTGCAGCTGCAAGTAACATAATACAAAGGCAGTGACCTCGTACAATGATGACCAAGCAGCTAGCTATACGCAACAGAACCAAACTCAAGTCAGGTGATACCTAACCAAAATGTGTACAGGTTTACATCAGGCAAATAAAAATAGGCTGTTTTAATCAAAGACAAAGTATACACAGTCAAACAACAAGTCAAGCAGCAAGTCAAGCAACAAACTGCATACGCATAGAGTATGACCACTTTCATAAATAAGAGTGGTACCAACAATCAAAGAAAGACAAATCAATGCCAAAACAGTGAAACCCATTATCACATATCAAGTGGAGCCACCGAACTGTAAACAAGGGGGTGAAATTCATAAAAACATCAAATGCAGTTCGATGATATTAAATGGCCGAAAACATTAGTAAGTCATGTAATTGCATAAACTAAATCAAATGACCGAAGTCAAGTGAAAACAAACAAATGTTACCAGGGACAGTGAACTGTATGGCCAAAGCCAAACGAAATCACTACATCAAAATCAAGTCAAAGTCGAAAACAACTGTATTACATGCCCATGTCAGGTGATAAACAAATTGAAGCAGAATCAAAATTCACTTTAATGCCGATGCCAACAGAAAAATACTCAAAGTCATTTGCAGTTCAAATCACACTGTACCAAAGTTATAGATATCAGATAACAATTCAAAGCCGTAGTTAACCAACGAAAGTTCAATAAGCAGAAGACTCAAGTCAGAAACCCCAAGTAAAACAAAAGTCACATAATCGAACCAGACAAGGTACAGAGAAGTTTAAGTATAACAAAATCGAACTGCCAAAATAAAGAGATTGACGAATGAATTAGATGTGAGTGAGGTAAGTGTCACTCACCTTGCTTCCCAGAGCACCAACGATTGATTGGCAAGCAATCACGAGTATCAACCCTCCAGATCGATGCAAGTGATGAACGAAATCAACGAAGTGGCCAAGAGCGAACAAATGAAAATGAAGGACATGCGAATATCTGTTTGATCGGTCAACAGAGGCACGCGACTTCGAATTTTCTCAAAACCCTAATTTCGCAAAGAGGGACGGACGAGCACGCCATTTTTTTTTTCCGTACGTTTAAGGGTTTGCAACAATGAATGACCAATGCAAGAAAGAGGGGAACGATTATCAACAAGTATCACACTACCAAAAGTAACATGGGCCAATTTTCCTATTTAAAGCCCGTTTAATCCCTTTAACCAATTTCTTAAAAGAATTTAAACCAAAATTTAAAAAAAAAAAACTTCAATTAGCAATAAGCTAGCACAATCATCATTTAATGATGATTATAAATTGGGCGAAACCCCGGGTTGTTATAGACTCCCTTCCTTATAAAAATTGCGTCCCCGCAATTTTCATAAGTAAAGTCGTCAATAACAATTATTTTTCTAACATAAACTGGTTAAGCTAGAAAAATAAAAGTCGAGAATATAAACGCCAAAGAAATCTTTTAATTCCATAAAAGAAATTCACAAATTCTTAACAAAATCTAATTATCAAGTAGATAATCAATAAACAACAAAACTGAATAGATGCAATTAGCGGCACTATTCAATTATTAATTAGATAATTAGAACACAAAAATCACCAAACAACAATATCTAATTATCGATACGATAATTAGAAAACAGAAAAATCTAATTATCAACAAAGATAATTATAAAACACAAATCGCAAATCGCAAAACCATAAATATCTGGTTATCAAAACGGTAATCAGAAAACAACAAAGGTCTAATTATTAAAAACAATAATCAAATTTCAAATCAACAAATATTTAATTATCAAAAGCGATAATTAAATCTCAAATCAGCAAATATTTAATTATCTCAAGCAATAATTAAATCTCAAATCAGCAAATATTTAATTATCTCAAGCGATAATTAAATCTTAAATCAGCAAATATTTAATTATAAAAAGCGATAATTAAAATCAACAAATATCTAATTATCACAAGCGATAATTAGAAACAACAAATATTCGATTATCAAAAACGATAATCAAAATCAACAGATATCTAATTATCACAAGCGATAATTAGAACTTAGATCAACAAATATCCAATTACCTGCAGATAATTGGAAACAACAAATATGTAGAAATCAATAAAGATACTGTAGAAAATCAACATAAAAGGTTGGATCGATCCCAGCAGATGGCGAGTTTTAGCTACGCCGCACGTGCATCTCAGAGTGGCCGAAGCCTACCAAGCACTCAACATAATTTTGGCGCCCATCAGATTGACCCGAAGGTCCGCAGAGTGACCCGAAGGTCTAGTACTGGTATTTGACCCGAAGGTCCAGCAGAGTAGCCCGAAAGCCCAACAAATGACCCAGAGGTCCAGCAGAGTGGCTCGAAAGCCAAATAAAATCATCAGATATTCAATTAACGAGTCCGGAATTAACCGAAAAAGCAAACGCACATGTCCCATACCACGTGTTTTACTAAATCGTTTGATTCTCTTCATCGCTTCCTTGAACGTGTAAAATCATCAAAATCATCGAACAACAAATGTTTCAATTAACGAGTCCGGAATTAACCGAAATAGCAAACGCTCATGTCCCATACCACGAGTTTTACTAAATCGTTTGATTCTCTTTTCCTTGAAAGTGCAAAATGGTGTATTCAAAAATAACATTTCACATTCTCAAACGGACAAGTCCGGAATTAAGCGAATCAGTAAAAGAAAGGGGTCATAGTCCTCGATTTTTCTGAAATGTTTAAATCGCTTTCTCGTTCTTTTGAAAGCACAAAATGCAAAACTTCTGAAAACAATTTCATTTATTTCACAAAAGTAATAATTTACATTCTCAAACGAACAAGTCCGGAGTTAAGCGAATCAGTAAAAGAAAGTGTTCATTGTCCTCGATTTTTCTGAATCCTTTAAATCTCTTTCTCATTCTTTTGAAAACGTAAACTGAAAAATTTTGACAACAATTTTTTTTTTTAAAACGCCTTTTTATAATCACGTGATTAAATCAGCAACATAAGTAGCAACTTCAACAAGAAAATGGTACTTCTCAAAACACCGTAAAAATGGATCTCAAAATCAGCATTGCGGGATAACCGCTTGAAAATCCACTTTAAAATTTGACGGTTACTGAAGTCAAAGCGACAGTAATTTTTGAACGTCAAAATCTCATCAAAATAATTCGCATCAAAATATAATACAAGTGAATTTTCATTCATTTAAAAATGTCAACAAACACCGTGCTTCAAAAATATATCATTGGTGTAAAAATCCCGTTATAATAATAACGGCAACAAAATACGTCTCATAATCAAGCATCGGTTCAACCTAAAATTAATGCAGTAACGTGCAACTTGAATTTGCACGTATACTACGAAATGAACAAAGAAATCATTCAATTATATCTTCAATGAAGATATTTTAAAACAGCAAAAATCTAATCAGATATGATTAGTATCAAAGGAAACCAGCAAATTTTTTAACAAAACCACATAGCTGCAATCGCTTCGAATCCTCAAATCGGATTCGAAATTTTAAATAAAACAAAATAAACACAACTATGTAAACAACAAACGAAATTTAATTCAATTTCATATTTTGATTTTTAAATCAAAGTAATTATCATCTGTACTCAGCGAAGCAGTCACATTGTTTTCGCTACGCACTCTGATAAACAAAGCACAAATCAATCAATCATCAAAACTCAAATCAGCTTTTATTTTTTAAATAAAGCTATTTAAAAATTTCATCAAAATTTCAAAACTATAGTGTTGACTCAAAGCACATATAAAACATCGACTAATAGTTGTAACACATGTTCCATCTGCGTTATGTTTTATATTATGTCCATAAACCTCGCTCTGATACCAACCGTGACGCCCCACCTCTATGCTCACAATAATAAAGAGTATTAAAAGAAATACTGTCTATTATTATAAAGAATAAGGCTGGATAGGAGCGGCCATCCGTAGTTAGGCCTTACACTAGTATTAGTTATCTCGATAGGAGTGGTATATATATTTTATTCCATCTCTTATTTATTTACTCCCATTGACATACCCAATTCTAGTATAAAACGAACTATGATGGTCCATAATAGTTTAGGACAATATATATAATAATAACACAGATAAAGTAAATGCGGAACACAGATATAACAGAAAGTCTCATATATATAACTGACGTCAGTTGATATACATGTGATCCAATATATATGATACAACTACAACTATCGACTCTGAAAGTTACATGTACATGTACATTATCATATATAATATACATGAATACATATCTTCCGATACGAATACACAGACCACTAAACAAGATGATGACTACTCCAAAAGATATGAAGAGACTTCATAGCTCAAGCAGCAACTCACAGCTAAAAATCTACAACCTGTAAGTACTCGGTCTGACCCGAGTATTATGTTCAAAAGAAAATAATACACGGGCCAGTCTAATTCAAACTCAGTTATTAGTGCACAGAAGCAATAATAATTAAGTAATGAATAAAAGACAGTCATAATAAATCTCGTCTATCCGACCCTTTTAAAAAGAAATCGAATAACAGTGAATATAACACGTAATAGTGTTAAACAATAAATCAGCAGATTTAAATCATCAACAAAGATAAAAGAAAAGAATATCAATGAAGATAATTTAGAAAACATCAGAATTGCCTAAACGACAATTAACAACAAAATCTAATTTGAAACAACAACTCTGGTAGGGCTGCAGTATACGCACGCGTATACTGCCTCGCCACTACTGTATATGGAACACGCAAAAGATCCATAAATCAAAAGCAATTAAAATATCAATAAAAGCAATACCGTGTGGCTGCAGTACACGCTTGCGTGCACTGCCTTGCCACTACAGTGATGATGTACCCAATAAAAATTCTCAAGCAACCACCAGATCAAACCCGAGTTACCGGATTCAACTCAACCAAATGAATCAGATGAAACAGCAACTACATGAAGACTATAGAAAATGATCAATCAAACTTCTGAAACTAAAAGGCAACTCAACTCAAATGCCAAACACAAAAGCTCGCGTGAAAGTTACACTGCGACAGATCAGGGAAGGCAGCAATGTGAACAGCACTGTGAACAGGTGGTGGTATAAACTACAAGAGTGGAGTGAAGGTGAGAGCACCAAAGGTATGGCACCACATCACACGAAACAAACGAATACAACTGACCAAATGCAAATGAAAACAATGCATCAATGCAATGTATCAGTGATTGGACAAGACAGTCAATATAATGCACAGGTAACAAAAACAGTGAACATCACTGTCCCAAAGCCACTTGTCTAGAACAATGGATATAACAAGGCTACAACGCAAATCACAAGCATATTGAAATAGGCAGTGGAAACAATAATGATGAAGTATATAAGTGCAGATGAACAGTGCAGCAGTTGTGAATGTTCACATTCGTGTGCAATATGAAAGCAACTTGATATGTAGACAAAGATTGCAGTGAAGACAGCAGATACAAATGCTCAACCCAAAGAATAAGATATGCTACATAAAGAGGATTCAAAGCCATATGCAGTGAAAACAGAAGCAATACTCATGTCATGCTAGATCCATAAGAACCAAACATGTGACAATTTCAAATAATGTCGACTAAATGATAGTGCAGCTGCAAGTAACATAATACAAAGGCAGTGACCTCGTACAATGATGACCAAGCAGCTAGCTATACGCAACAGAACCAAACTCAAGTCAAGTGATACCTGACCAAAATGTGTACAGGTTTGCAACAGGCAAATAAAAATAGGCTGTTTTAATCAAAGACAAAGTATACACAGTCAAACAGCAAGTCAAGCAGCAAGTCAAGCAACAAACTG
The DNA here is from genome assembly GCA_030765085.1 of Allium cepa. Lineage (NCBI taxonomy): Eukaryota > Viridiplantae > Streptophyta > Magnoliopsida > Asparagales > Amaryllidaceae > Allium > Allium cepa. The sequence goes on from CM060938.1 coordinate 232,540,348, forward strand.
CATACGCATAGAGTATGACCACTTTCATAAATAAGAGTGGTACCAACAATCAAAGAAAGACAAATCAATGCCAAAACAGTGAAACCCATTATCACATATCAAGTGGAGCCACCGAACTGTAAACAAGGGGGTGAAATTCATAAAAACATCAAATGCAGTTCGATGATATTAAATGGCCGAAAACATTAGTAAGTCATGTAATTGCATAAACTAAATCAAATGACCGAAGTCAAGTGAAAACAAACAAATGTTACCAGGGACAGTGAACTGTATGGCCAAAGCCAAACGAAATCACTACATCAAAATCAAGTCAAAGTCGAAAACAACTGTATTACATGCCCATGTCAGGTGATAAACAAATTGAAGCAGAATCAAAATTCACTTTAATGCCGATGCCAACAGAAAAATACTCAAAGTCATTTGCTGTTCAAATCACACTGTACCAAAGTTACAGATATCAGATAACAATTCCAAGTCGTAGTTAACCAACGAAAGTTCAATAAGCAGAAGACTCAAGTCAGAAACCCCAAGTAAAACAAAAGTCACATAATCGAACCAGACAAGGTACAGAGAAGTTTAAGTATAACAAAATCGAACTGCCAAAATAAAGAGATTGACGAATGAATTAGATGTGAGTGAGGTAAGTGTCACTCACCTTGCTTCCCAGAGCACCAACGATTGATTGGCAAGCAATCACGAGTATCAACCCTCCAGATCGATGCAAGTGACGAACGAAATCAACGAAGTGGCCAAGAGCGAACAAATGAAAATGAAGGACACACGAATATCTGTTTGATCGGTCAACAGAGGCACCCGACTTCGAATTTTCTCAAAACCCTAATTTCGCAAAGAGGGACGAACGAGCACGCCATTATTTTTTTTCTTTCGTACGTTTAAGGGTTTGCAACAATGAATGACCAATGCAAGAAAGAGGGGAACGGCTATCAACAAGTACCACACTACCAAAAGTAACATGGGCCAATTTTCCAATTTAAACCCCGTTTAATCCCTTTAACCAATTTCGTAAAAGAATTTAAACCGAAATTTAAAAAAAAACTTCTATTAGCAATAATCTAGCACAATCATCATTTAATGATGATTATAAATTGGGAGAAACCCCGGGTTGTTACAGCCGCTGAGAGCCTGCAGTTACATGGACTTTTGTTGCGATGGCAACGTAACCCTAGATGTAACTGTGATCTGTTGTGTGGGTTCCATGGCGTAATCGAGAGGCTACGGAGAGCCTACAGTTGCATGGACTTTTGCTGCAACGGCAACGTAACCTAGGATGTAACTGTGACCATGGATGGGGGTGATGATTTCTAGAGCACCCTCACTAAAGATATTTCCTCTATTTTCAAAAACTGTTTTCTAGATTTCCAATAAAATTATTTTTCCAAGTATTTTCACTAGATGTTGAAAACGGGTTTACCAAGTACTTATAGATTTTCAATCCTACGTCTGATCAACGTATGACTGAATTTCTGTGAGAACACGGATGGACTGGTTGAGACATCGAGTTATAAAAACTATTTTTATAAAAAGCTATTTTAATTGTATTATCTGAATTTAAAGGCATTTCTAAATTTTAAAATAAAAGTGTTAGAATTTTGAACGATGAAAGAAAATCCAAACTGGAATTATAAAATTAAATTTAACCCAGTTAAATAAAATGGATGGTAAGTTAATAATGGAGTTTGGAAATGAATTCGAATTTTAAATAAAATTCGACTTAGATTTGATAATGAATTAACTAAGAGGAGATGTTGTAAAATAAAAATAAAATAGAATGGATTACAAAATGCGATGGTTTGAATTACAAATAAAATTCAAGTGAGTTATGAATAATATTTAACGTAATTTGCTAGTAAATTAGATATAATTGAAGTGTTGTTGAATGAAATGAAAGTGAATTATAATAGAAATGGTTTGAGTGTAAACAAAACATAGGTAAGTAGAAATAAATTAAGAATGGTTTTGTATTAATAAAATAAATTCAAAAATGAATTAAGTAAGTAAATTTAAAATTTAAAATGGGTTAATTGAATTAAATAATAAAAGATATTATTTTGACAAATTGAGTAGGTGAATTAAAATTTAAAATGGGTGGGCTAACTGAATTTAATGGAATTTGATTAAATGAGAATCAAATAGATGTAAGCTTAATTTTGATGTTGGAATAATTTAAGGTAAATTAACCTAAGTTTAAAATGTATGGAGGCTAGGCTTCGAATAAGGGTGAAAGGCCATTAAATAAAAGCTTGGATTGAATTAATTTGGGAATGATTAGAAGTATACAAAAATGGAATTAGATTCAGAATGAGTTGAAATTAATTTGAAGTAGTTATAAACTAAAATAGATTCTTTATTAAGCGAACATCGTCGAAATTGCATAATAATAATTGTCGTTTAACATAAACAAAAGTAATTAAAATTCTACGGGCCGATAGAAATTAAAATAAATTGATTTTAGAATTAATTAAATTGAATATGAGCTTGTTGGATCAAAAATAAATTGAATATAAGAAATCGAGTTGAAATCCATTAAAATTTAATGAAACGGTAGTTGAATTGGTTGAAAGCAATTGAATAAGCTTTAAAATCTTATAAATCGCTTGTGGAAAGCGTTTGGTGCTTGTTGTTTATGTAATGCTTGTGTTTAGCTATTGAAAGTAAGTGAAATGTTAATAGATTTTTGTTATTTGACACTTACATATTTAAATCGAGTAAGTTCAGGTACCTGAAGGCCGTTTGGCTAGATTTGGTTGCGCTTTTTGCTAAAATAAATAAGCTGCTTGCTTAAAATGCTGAACAAAGGTACGCCTACGCAATAAAAATAGGAAATATGAAATGTTTTTGCTTTTTCTGACCGTGTGGGTCAATGTATATATATTTATATCTCTTGTCAAATTGCAAAAGGTCCTCCGTACAAAGGAGACTCTACCAAAATTTTCTAAAAATTTTGGGAGTTAGAAAATTTATGGAAATTTTTGAGAAAATTTTCGTTAGCGACAAAACAATTTCAAATTGGAAATTAAAGTAAATTAGTAGATGAAACTAATATGAATCAGTTATAAATGAAAGATAAAATTCAATATTCAAAATTGAAAACAAATTGAATTCATTTGAAAATGGGGAAAACTAATTTAAAAAGAAGTATATATGAAACCTGTGAAAGAGAATGTATAAAATGGATTTGAAAGGCTATGATTGGATATTGTTGCTAAGTAAGTTATGCAGGTATTAAAGGGAAAAGAAAATTAGATTTGGTTCCAAAAGATAAATTTGAATTGCCCGACAAAAAGGTATGCATTTAAATTTTCTGTATGAAATTGGATTGGGTTTTGATGTAGCCACTTGGCTTTTGTTTTCTTTTTGGAATTTGGGAGCCCGTAGAGGCCTTTTGTAGTAGTACCGAGCTAGCCGCGCAAAGGAGAGGCTGGCAAAAAATTTCGGAAATTTAGAGAGTTAGAAAATTTTTTGAGAAAATTTTGATAATTCAAAATTTGGTTTTAAATTGAAATTTAAAGAAGTGAGCAAAAGGGTATTGCGTGAAAGCTATGGGAAGTTGATTAAGGATAGTGGGTCTTTAATAAAAGTTAGTTGATAAGATGTTGAATTGTGGGTTTTGGGAAAAGTAAACGGGTATTGAACCATTCTTCCTAACTAGTAATTTCAGGGACGAAATTATTTTAAGGGGGGAAGAATGTGACGACCCGAAATTTTTAACAATTTAAAATGGAATAGTTAATTGATTTTATATATTTGAAAGGTTAATTTTAACTTGAATTCCATATATCACTAATTACTTGTTAATTAATTTATGGGATTTTATAATTTGCAATTGGGTAAAATGTTGAATCTGGAGTTTTAAGCCTGTTAAAAATAATTTGAAGGCCTATAAAATTTATGATGATAATACTGAAGATAATAGAAGGGTTGAAATTTAATATATAGGTGATTTGTTCAGTTTTAATAATATACCGTTTAAATCGATATTTTAAAATAGCTTCCGAGGCACAGTCTCGGAATTCGACAAAACTAGTTCCATTGGATCCATAATAGTTAGTTATTATCGGATCTCAATTTTAGTAGCAATCGGAGTTGCCATTTGACCCTGGCAACTCAAAACGAATAAAAACTATTTTTATCGATTTAATTTAAAATTGATCGTTTACTTCCGTAACTCACGCATATGATCGAATTAGCTTCCGAAAGACGTTCCATTGTGTTCAGAATGCGGGTAAAACGTTATAAACGTCTGTCGGCATGTCTGATTCGGGGTTCGAAATTTCACGATGCGACACGGAATATTTTCAATATTTAATTATATTAGCAAGCGTGCGTGGGAAGCTAACCCTAACCGATATTTATTCACCCCCTCTCTAAACTACAGAAACAAATCGTGTCTCCCTTTCGTCTTATGAAGCACGCCACTCTACTGTCTTCCACTACTTCTATAAACCATTCCTTTCCTTCAGTTAAACAAAAAGAAAATTTGAAATCGAATTCAAGGAAATGGCCGAGCTAGAAATTCGTCGGCCTCCTTCTCCCTGTTCAAAATTCACGAGCCCTCCCTTACATTCGAAATCGAGATCGCAGCCACCTCATTCTCAAAAAAAATCTGGAGCCGAGTCGATTGTAGAAGTCTGCGCTCTCTCCCTCCTTCTTTTTCTATTTTTTCCGCCTCGGTTTAGTCGAAGTCATAGCTCGCCGATCGAGTTGTTTCGTTCGAGAATCCAAGGCTCCGTCGAACGTGAGGCAGCGGATCAAGGGGATCGAAGAGGAAGCAGGGGAGAAGCATCGGATCTCGTTCGTGGTAGGGAGGTGCACTCGCAAGGATCTAGGTTGGGTCGCGATGGTCTCTGTTTGTGTGCGAGTGAAGCTAGGATTTGGGTCAAGATCGGTCGCGACGTCGGAGATCTAAGGGCGTGATGATCGGGAATCGAGGTCATTGGTAGCCTGGGTTCGTTTGTTATCTGAGAGGTATTCGCATATTATTTATTTATTGATATTTATTTGCATTTTTTTAGTAAAGAATAAACGAATAATAAGCATATATTCTCATATATCCACATTTAAATTTATATAAACATATAGGAATATTAATGTTTAAAATAAAGATTTGTTTTATAGCAAGATAAAAGACTTTTGAATGAAATTTATTGTTTTTAAAATGCTATGGTTACTAAAAATAAATTTGTAAAGGAAATTTAGTTTTAAAACCAAATGATTTTTTAAACTAAATTATTGGTCAATTTAATTCATTGAATGATAAATTACTTAGAGATTATTTCAGATATTAATAAATTATGTAATGTGTACAAGGTCTAATACTGTGAAGAGAACAAGTCAGGATTGGATTGGATTGCAAAAATCAAAGGTGAGTAAATCTCACTCAGTTAGATTTTTGTTTAGATTTAAATGGTTTGGTTGAATGATTGAATTGATTGGATGTGTTCTGAGAATTGATGATCTGATCACTTTGGTTTTGGTTGGTTCTCGAGTTAATTGTGATTTGACTCGAAGTATTCGGGTTTTTATATTGTTTTAGTTTTAAAGTTATAAATAAAAAATGTTTTCATTCTAATGTTGTTAAGGGTTTAATGGTTCCTGATTCATCAAGTTAGTAGGGTAATTAAAATAGATAATTAAATAATTAATTAATGATTTGGGTTGATTAATTTAGTAATTAAGGGTTCGAATTAATTAATAAGTCAATTAAAGAAGGTTTAAGTTCATTTCTTAGTTTAATTAATGTAGAATAATCAATGAATGGTTTGATAGGTTATTACTTAATGAAATTAATAGAATAAAATTACTTTGTGTAATTAATCAAGAGATTAATTGAAATACCAAATTACGGAATAATTAATTTATTAATGAAGTAAATCAGAAGATAGTTAATTACAGGTTGAGGGTGATCAAGAATGATTAACATTGGGGTCAAACTTAAGTAAATATAATTGGAAATCATTAATTTATATAATTAATGATGTAATTAAAGATTTGATTAATTGAGGTAAATAAATTCATAATAAGTGACTTATGAGAAGTCAATTAATATAAGTAATTAAAAACTAGTGTAATTGATTATAGTTAAATAATTTATGAAGAAATTAAAGATTACTCATTGTTTTGGTAAGAATAACTAATATCGTGAAATTAATTATAGAGAATTACTTGAATGGAATTGGAAGATAATTAATCCAGGGTTGTTAATTAAGATGAATGGATATGGAAGAGTTGATTGATTAATTAATTGATTTGGAATTAATTAATGAAAGAATATAAGTGATTGAGGTTTGAAATTCAATTAGAATTAATTGAATTGATTTGTATGTGATTAAGCTTTGTTATGGATGATTGATTGGTATTGGTTGCTTTGAATGAGTTGAAATCTCCGATATGAAATGTCGCATATTTCATTTGGATAACTTGGGTTAGGATGACTTGAGACTCGAAGAGACCGGGGTCGGGTTTTAGGAAATACCCGAAACCACTTCGAATTTTTATAAATTGATTTGTGAAATCAATAGGCAGGAATGAAATGATTTAAGAAAATTGGATTATTTTATCTAAGTTTGGTACTTAGAAATTTATATGTTAAATAAGTGTTGTCTATAGCAAATTGTGAATTGGTTAAATTGATATAAGTTACCCTGGGTTTTATATAAGTTGTATGTTTTGTATTCCATGTTGGAGGGGTTTACTCACGCTGGTTTCGAGCCTGACCCGGGTGTTACATTGATGTAATGCTTGGGTCAGACCGAGTATTACAGATTTCCAGGTTAGGACGTTCTGGAGCTCTGGAGGCGAGCTGGATGGCAATATCGTATAGAGTATATCCGCTGTATTTATATTATTGTTAATATGAGTCATGATAATTGTAAATATTCAGTGACTGTATATAATGTGAAATTCTGATGTATTAGAATGTAATCGACAGATATAGTATTCTTTTGTAACTATTATCACTTATTAATATATTTTATCCGCTGTGAATGTGAGATGTTTGGTGTTTCTGTTCTTCTTCTTCTATCTCTTTCTTCTTTTTCATAACTATCTGGAATTTTCGGGATCGAAAATTTTGGGTCATTACATAATACTTGATTTATATTAATTCAAACTCAAGTTTCATATGCAATTTAATATCTACACAGTAACCAGAAAGCCCTCACCCTAAAACTCATGACAAACACGGCAGTTACACGAGCCTTCCCCAGTAAAACTCCAACTCCTCCAACTTCGAGTCGATCGCGATAAAAACGCGAGCTCTACTTTAGGAAAATCCCTTCTTCCCCAGATCAAGATTTCCAATGCACACAACATACACGTGCACCTACCCAAACGCCTCCGGCCACCATTGGTCATCGCGACCATCGTCGCCAATCATACTACCACACGCGAGCACGAATTCAAACCCAGATCGTACAGAATGCACTTGAATCAAAATACGACCATACGTTTGAAAATCTGCAGAAAGCATCGACCACTAAACACCCCTTGGCCGTCCACCACGACATCGATGATCCTCGCCGACCATACTACACCTTCGTCTCGATCTCCCACTACTCTCGCATGCCACGCTATCGCTTCCGGTCAACATCTCGTGTCGCAAAAACCTCGACAGCCAAGCCCAGCCGAAAACAAGCAAAGACCCAACTTTGATCAAATCCCATCAACACGGCCATTGGAAAAATTCCATAGCATTTTCCCATTCATCAACAACTCACAAGCAAGCTTCAACCAAGATTCCAGCTCCAATCGCCATGTCGATCAATGGCAAATCATCAATACCCCGAATTCGAACAAACCCCAAATTCTCAAGAAATACCCAACTAAAAATTATGAAAGTTTCATCTTAAATCATGACTTTACATCATTATTACCTGCATGTAATTCAAATTAGATTTTAAGATAGTTGGTTTTTAACAAAAATTCAAGTTCCTTTGTTAATTTTAAGTTTAAACATGATTTATGGTATTTAAAATTCCTGGAAATATTTTATAATTCTTCATCATACAATTACAAACAATTTTCATTTAAATGCTTAAGGCTAATATGGATTAGATTTGTAGATATTGAAATTTTTAAGCAGAACATTCACAGTAAACCAACAGAGAACACTTGAATGTATATAAATAGACAAGCTCAACAACATATACATACTAATTCATATAAATTCAAGCTAAAGAACTTTAATACAAGTCAAGATCATCACATGCATGGCAGTAAAACCAGATCAAACTGTTTTTAAAAATATTTACTTACCTTATTTATGCAGAGCAGGTTTTAAGACCTTTTTTTATTCCAGGCTTGAATATTTTATCTAGAAAAATGTTTTGATGCTTTTGATTGCTGAAGAAACTCTACTTCATGCCTTCAATTGATTTTAAAAGTTGAAAAAGCTAAGTTGCTCATCCATTTGAAATGCAGATTTTAAATTTGTTTTTTTGAAATTTTCAGATTTTGCTTTAGATTTTCTTTTTTCTTTTAGTTTTCAATTCCAGGTTTTGAAAGTAGTTTACTGATTGCCATTTATTTTTTTCTCGGTTGGAAATAGATTTAAGAAAGAAGAAGAGATGAAAAGGTTTTTATTTTTATATGAATTATGTTATGGTTTAAATTCTAAAACGAAGACACTTGTTCATTTTGCCAACATTTGTCACGCAATTAGCTTAATCTTCTTACATGTGTTATTAAGATATCCTAACATATTTAAACATGTTACTTAAGTAATTTTTAATTAATTTTTACTTATTTTAAATGTAAATACGACTTACATATTTAATTTACTTTATACATAAATACTTACATATGTAAATATAAATTTACCTTTTTAAAGAAAATATCCTAAAACTAATTATAACACAACTAAATTTTATACATATATTTTATAACCATTTTAACTTTAAACACTTTAAAGAAAACACAAAAATGAAACCTTGATTTAATCCCTTTTTAAACTATCATATTTAAAATAAATAGTTATCTTATATTTTGAAAACAAATTGAATACATCTTAAATTATCTTTTGAAAAATATCAATTTTAAAACAAAACTTTAAATTACAAATTCATACATATATAAATTATTAATAGATTAAATTAAATTTCAAAACAATATCAAATTATAACATATACTACATATATATTAAAATTTGAAAATTCAATCTTTTATTTAAAACAAAAGATTTCCTATTCACAATATATATATATATATATATATATATATTATAAATAGAATAAAATTTTATTAACTTTGAAAATTAAATCTTATCAATTTTAAATTGTTAAAATGATATTGATCAATATTGCCAGATTAAATATTTATTGACCTTTAAAAGATTAAATTTTACCATTTTAAATTAAAATTATAAAGAAAAATTATCAAATCAAATTAATTATCAATACAGATTATTAAATTGATATTGCCTAAAATTCCGGATCGTCACAATTTTGAAGGTTCGAGCACTTCCAAATCAAGGTTAACTTTTCAAAGCTAGGTAATTTTGAAAGGTATAGGGTATTTGATAAAGAATATAAGTTTAGTTTGGTATGATTAATGTATAAAGTAATATGATTTATATAAGTTTGAAACTGTTTGTTGAGTGAATAAGACTATTTTGAATTATACTAGTATGAAACATAGATTTGAAATGTTTTGAATAAAGTGTATATATATATAGAATAATAATCTTTCTAATGGTAAATTGGATCTCTCATATAGAAATAAATAGTTTGAAGGTTTTTAAAAGAGATGGTTTTAAAATTTGTAACCAGTTTAGATATTTCGATGATTGTAATGGTTTGCAAAAGATTTAATCTTTATTTTGATAAAGAACGTGAATTTGAAATGATAATTGATTTTGATAAATGAATATTTGAAGTTTATATTAGTATGAAAGGATATTTGGTCTACTTGTAATTTGAGTTTATTTAAAAATGATGGATTTATGAAATGAATAGTTCAGAACTAAGTAATAATGAATTAAAATTTGAGATATATTAAATTATAAATTTAACAACCCGGATATGTTAACAGTTTTAATAAATTTAATTAACCGGTTTCGTGTGAAATTTAATTAAAAAAATATAGATAAAATAAAATTTTGAAATAAGAATTTGATATTTGGAATGCGTCTAGTTAAATATAGTAACTGGTAAATTTTCGTCCGAAAGTATGAAAGTTTATTTCGTGCGTAAATTTACTTCAATAATCAGTTAAAATTCGGTGAAAATAAAACGTTTTCTAAATCTAAATATTTTACATAGAAAAATTCTAAATCGTATTATGAGCAAGACATCATTTTTCGTTTTTCAAAATTCGGACTTCTTTAGCTCCGTCGATCTTATTTTTCTGCGTTTTTGTTGCATTTTTCGCAAGTAGAAATTTCGAATTTTTATAATTCAATCGTACCGCTAATATCTATATGCCATTTTGATCATCTCGTCGTGCTGATCACTATGGTATATTCAGTTCCGTGTTTCGGATTTTCGGTACTCGGATATAACCGTGAAAGGTCAACCGTATCGGTTTCAAACTTTTGTCTTTACCTCTCGTGATTTTTCAATTGCCACCTTGTATAACCCAATAGCCGTAAATTTATGATTTCTAAAAAATACAGCATGTAACTTTGCTATTTGCTTTTATTACTTCCTAGGAACTAATGCGTTCATTTATTATTACTGTTCACCAAGAATGTATGCGATCTGTACATTATAATAAAACAATTTTGGCCAGCTTATTCTTCACATTTCATCCCCTCTCCCTCTCCATTTTTTTCCTCCCTTTCGAATTGCATGCGCCACGAAAAGTTCACCGCCTTCGCTACCCACCTCTGGCCGCTTCTCCAATCCTCCACCCCGCCTTTATCTCCCTCCAGCGGAGCACGTTGCTGCATGGCCACAAGCACCGCCACACTCCATTCCTGCTCCACGTGTGCCGCTCCTCCACCTGACTTGCTTCGGATCATGTGAAGCTCGCAACCCCTCAACCACCGTTGCCCCACTCCGACCGACCTCTGCTTAAGCCGTCTCCTCTCCTCGGCTCCACTTGTCGTGCTACTCCACCCATCATCCACGTCGTTTCCCCTCTGCCTTCACTTTCTCAGCCTCGTCGCATCATAACCTACTCAGCTGTGCTCCTCTTCCCGCCTGTCTCCAGCGAACACCAAGCACACCTCCTCGACACGACCTTGGTGTCCCCTCCGCCTAGTCTCTCCCCTCCTATGACCGAAGTTGTGCTTCCCTTCCACCCATGATCACCACCCCTCCTTCTAGCAAGCAACCAATCTCTCCACCATTGCCACAAGACCTAAGCTACACAACGCAAGCCTTCGACCCTTCGCCTACTTCTGCCGATCATCCGCTCATGCCTCCTTTCCATCAACTGATAGCCATAAGTCTCTATATTCTTGAAAAAAATGAATGAAGTATATACGTATATATATACATAGGATTTGTAAGTTGCATGTCCATTCGTTTGCATGACTTATTTCATTCCCGTTGTTTGAGAAGTATATTATAATCTAAGTTCATATCAAGAATAAACATAGTTTTATATATTTTCCAGTTAATATTCTTCTCTTTTATCATATTAAAGTATATATATAGATATTAATAACATATTGGTTTTAAACTTGTTGTTGAGGGCGAGTGAAGATTATTTTGTATATGTATATATTACATACGTTATCATTTTATATTCTGTTAGTATAGTATGTGTTGATAAAAAAAAGCTTTGTAGTAAGTGATTTTATTTAAAGGTTATGGTTACGGTGTTTATGTATGCTAAAATTATGAATATAATAGTTGCTATTATTATATTTTTGTGTGAGCTTATATGCTGGCATATATATAGGTTACAATAATATATAAGTCTACAGTATTTTATGGTAATAATGAGTATATATATGTTAGTATATACGACCTTTTGTATATATATATATGATACTTAGTATATTAGCTCGACCATGAATATATATAACTGAGTAGGTGGATATTATAGTATTACATTATGATTTGTTTACTATTAGCTATAGGTTACTCTGTGAAGTCATGTTATATTTTACATTACATATTATACATATTGTTTATTTGTAGTAATATAAAATTTTGATTTTGTTAGTTTATATCCATCCTGTTTATATATATTGCTTGTAAAAGTTTATATATATATATTATATAAGTATTTTGATCTCTTTTAAATTTCTAAATTATAGCATATAAATGATCTTGGATATGTAATATGGTTTGAAATAAAACTGCAATCGAATATTGGTTTTAAGAAGTAATAATATCATATACTTTTCGTGTCTATTTTTATCGAGCAAATTTTGATTCATTTCATTGATTTCTTATTTATCAGCCTTGATCGCCGAATTCGTGCCCACCTTGCTTTGCTTTGAAATTTTGCTTGGATCCTCATCTTCTTTCATTTCCCCTCTTCTCTCTAGCCTCGAAAGGTGAGTACTCACTCGCGATTATTGTTCTTTTATTTATTAAATTTAATTTCAATTGAAAGTCAATTGAAATATACGACTGTTAGTTATTTGCACTATTATATACACGTTATTACCTATATCAGTTCACCTATGACATTTTACACTATTATCTGTTATTTATGCAATGATAATACAGTATTGGTTGATGAATGATTGATTGTTTGATGTGACATTGGACGTTAAATTGTAATGTAGTAAGTGATAAATAATATAAAAATTGAAATTGAGGAAGGATAGTTAAATTTGATATATGTTAAATTTGATTTGATGACATTTGCTTAATATGAACCTTTAAATGTTGAATCAATTGACATGTAGAAATTTGGTAAAATACACCTCGAACCATTTAAATGTTATTGTTTAAATTGATGTTGTATGAAAGTGAATAATGAATGACAAGTGAAGAACCGTACAAATATTAAAGTGATAATCTCTAATCTACATAAAATGATAGTGTAGATTCTATGTAAGGACCCGATTCTTCAACTTTCGAAAACTGACATCAATACGTCCACTGTATCAACTACCGAGAAATCAAATGCCGAAAAACCGAACACTTAGGGTTTTAAGAAAAAGAAAAGAAAGAAGAAGAGATAAGAAGATAGAAAAATAGAGAGGAAAGAAAATAGAACGGAACAGAAAACAACTGAACAACATCAGAATCTCACAATCGTAGCGGAACAACATAATAATAATAAATGAATAATCTTTAAACAAAGAACTATATCAGTTATTACATTACATCACATTTCATTACATCATATCATCAGAGTGTACAACAACAACATCAACAAACAGCGGAAAAGAAATACTATATACTAGTAATACGCCATGCCATTCATCTTGCATCCAGCAACTCCTGAATATCCAGAATATCCTGATAAACCTTAACTCTTGACTGCCCGTGTGAAAATTGGTGGGCACCCAGAGTTTAGGAAGGAAAACAATAAACTCCGAGTCAGTCATGTGACTGGTGTGAGAATTCAAAACAGTTTATTTATCTTTAAAATCAAAAATAGAAGAATATTTTTAAAGTCAATTCGCAATGCTTTTAAAAATGAGACTACTATAAGGCCTCCCGCACACACACACAATGCAAACGCAGAATCAGAGGAGATTTCTCCTTATGATAATCAAAGATGCTTGATACGCATTAAAAAGAACGTTTGATATTATTACTAGTGCATAGTGTAGGAAATTTTTGGAAATTAGAATATAAATCTTAGCCAACATACGACCATTATCGTATGCCTACTATAGCTACCATCTAAACAGTGGTGACCACCATAAGTAAATGGCAGGTTCTACAACTAATACCGTACAGAGTTTCGTATTGCGAATTGGATTTCCAACGAATGATTAGGCCAAGGAACTTCCCATTGCCACATGAGAATGCCTCTGGAAGGACATCCCCGAGAACCAAACCGGATCTCTACCTACACAAGGCCGGGTTACCCCTAACTGAGTAACAACTGACCGAATATGCCATCCCCCGGTCCTTTGGGACCTTTATCCGAGCGCTCGTAATCAATTCACACAATCATAAAGTGTTTTCAACATGAGTAAGTATCTGGGCTCCATACCATGATACCACCCTTTTCCAGAAGGAAATGCACATACCCTATAGGGCGCTACCCCTCATAACCTTGCTGCATCTTTCCTGTTTTGACCATTCCCGAGGTGTGAGGCTCGACGAAGTCACATCCACAAAAACATATTTTATACAAAAGCCATGCTTTGGGTCAACAAATGATCATAGAAATGATCACCAAGATAGACGATCAAATAAATGATCCTATCACAAATGATCAACACAATGATCATTTCACAGCAACACTCAGCATGTCACATTACCAAATTGGGAATATATCGCTGATAACCTTCAACTACATAACCTCTGAGCTCGTACGTCTCAGAGAAGGGTGTTAAGCTAAAAGAATAAATTCTCCGCCACCAACAGAAATATATTTGAAAGAAATCGGCTTTATATCTTAATTTGTAATGTCAGACATACAATCCATACAAGTCTGTTCCGGGATCGAATAGAACCGAAGGCACTTACAAAGAAGTCCTTACAATCCGGATATCCAAAATCCTGATCGGATTTCCCATCACATATGGAGAACTCAATACCGGAGCAACTCGGTGCAGAGTCAATTGACAGGTCATCCTATCGCTCTCGCAAATACCGGGTCTTCAACACCGATCTTCAATGCTATCCATTACGTCGTTTCACTACTCGGAATGGGTAATCCGAATAACGAGCGCAATAATTTAAAAATAAGTGTAGCATTCAAATTCAACAAATCACAACAAATACCTTTCAAAGGTAATTATTGATAGTCGGTTATTGAACTATCAATGGATATGCACAACATCACCAGATTCCAAATAATTTTTCAAATTATTTATTTCCCAAAATTCATATCTTTACAAGATATATAATTTTCACACTTTAAAAATAAATCAATATTTATTTTTAAACAAATTCCCCTTTCTTTTATAAATTCCATAGTGAATTTATATTTCACAATATCTATGAATATACGATTTCAATTATTCATTTTCAATTTATCTTCAAAAAGATAAATTCTCAAAATATTCACTTTATATTGGAAAACATTTCCATACTTACTTATTAAGTAATTCTCAAATCCATCTATTTTCAACACTTGGAAAATATTCAATATACTTAAATCGAGATTAAGTGTATATTTCATTCTTTAAGGAAATCATTCTCTTAAACATATTTATTTGGGCCAAAACGAATGTTGCGTAAAACATCGTTACGACAACCCAAAATCACTAGTATAGGGATTCGAAATTAAAATAGATATATAACTCCCAATACTACACAAAACATTTCCTTTCGGAAATCATTTACTATAACAACAGTGTTATAGTCCACCATTTCCTTCTATTTCTCGAAAATGTTTATTTAAACAATGAATGTTGAAATCTATGGTTTCGAATCTCAACGCATTTTAAAAACACCGTTAGATCGTTTTAAATTTTGTTTAAAATATCACACCCTAAACATTTTCTTTAACATATTATTCGCTATTCAAAAACGTGAATATACTACGTTAGCCAATTTCATCATTTCTATACCTTTTATTTTAAAGGATTATTCACAGTCAAAAATGTGAATATAACTCCATTAATAGGTTTCAACAATTTACTTATCAAAATAAGTCGTTTGCGAATTTATAAAACAACGTTTATAAACTCCATTTCTATTTATTTTATAACAACTTCCTTTTATAAATTCCTTTATTAACCTATTCAATTTATAACTCAATTATAAAACAAAAGTTCATGTTATAAGTTAAATACTTATAATTTATTTGTTTGCAAAATCATTCCTTTGTACTTCATAATTATAAATCTTATAACTTATAAGATTCAATTATTTATCCAAATCTATTCTTTTAACAATTTTTTATGAATTTTATAAACCTACTGCTTATAAAATTCCATTTATAACTTCACCGTTTATAATTCTATAAATTTCATTCATTTATGAAATTCATTCACAATTTATTCTAACACTTATAAAAACTCGTTTTTATAATTCAAATATTTTAATTTACAAATTATCAATTTATAAATCTCTTATATAAATCAATTTATATTATTCTTTTAAAATGTCTTTAATCTCCTTTATAATTTCACCATTTTGATTTATAAAATAATTAAATTTTATAAATCCTATATTTTCAACTTTTTATAATAAATCCAAAAATCCCGATTAAACTATTTTATAAAATCATTAGCCTCATATTTTCAAAAATCAACCTTTAACTATATTTATCAAAAATCCATAATTTTTATAACATTAAAAATATATCGTTTATTTATTTAAAATGAATCAATTCCAAACATATAGTATATTTTCAAAAATCACTTTAAAAATCATTTTAAAGTTCCAAAACTTGGTCCAATGATGCTACATACCAAATAGTCAATCACGACAACAACGACATCATATATCGATATGATAATCCATCAAATATCAAAATATCTGAAATCAAATAAATACTGTTGAGGAATCCAGTTGGATCCCTCCAACCTGTTTCCTGCATCCACAAACATTAGCACAATACCAATTCCGCTCCAGTACGGAATTATCGCGGTATATGGGATTTTTATCCGCTTAATAACGGCGCAATAGGGTCTCATCCGCTATACAAATGCGGGAAATCAATAACTCCAATATATACATGTGCCAATATATATATATTGCTATTATATATAATACCAATTTCACTGTTTATGAAATATTCGCGGTATATGTTTTTAATAAATAACATCCGCTTACTAACGGCGCATAATGTCTATATTAACAATCAATAGATATCAATCATCATTCAAACATACAATTAACAATTTTAAATCTAACTATTTAAAATTAAAATCGAAACCGATTCGATTGAGTGAGAAGTTCTCACCTTGATTTCAATTTCGCTTTAGCGATTTATTTCGAATAAAATTAAACGGACGTTTAATTTTACCCAAAATTCTCACTAACTCCAATCCAATTCCATAGCGTAGTGCTCGTCCATACGATTCCAACGCAACTGGTTTCGTCGAAATCCGACACTGTTTGAAAAATGACTATTTTCACTAGTCGATTTTAATATTAAAATATTCAATTTTCACAAATTAACTTTTAATTCGATTTTAAAAGTTCTAAAATATCGTTCTAACTTCAATATGATAAAATAAAATTTTACAAATCATTTTCAATCATATTTAACTCAATTTTCAATTATTTCCATAATTTAACATATTAAATTATTGATTTAATTATTCAATTAAATCCAATTATTCGAAATAAAATTTATTCGACTTATAAATTCACTTATTAATATTTAAAATTAATTAAATATTCAAATTTTAATTATCAAAAATTCTGGGTCGTTACATTCTAGAAATATTATATTAATTTGCACAAACAACAAATGTAAATTAATACGATTATTTCGGGATTATTGAATTGATTATTGGACTGTTATGGATTGTTGTTATTGCTTGTTTCTTTACTTTGACACCCTCCCAGTTATCACACAACAAGTTCACTTTTACTATGCTTTGGTTTTTGAATTGAACTGGAATCGGGTTGAAATGATAAATACCCAAATAAACTTTGACTTAGGATAGAGAATGAAAAAAAATACGATTAGTCAATGATTTGAATTTAAAATAAATTAATGATTTTATTTGAATAAAGAATAAAGTTTTGAAATGAAGTTGGAATTTGAAATTTTAATGAAAGGAAAATGTTAATATTTAAAAATCTGAAACAAAGTATTAACATGATAGTTGTTGAAAGAACGTTGTTTTAAAATTAATTATTTAATAATTAAATTTAGAATTATTAATAATTAAGTTTGAAATTATATAATAATTAAGTTTTGAAATTATTTTTGATAATTGAATAAGATTGAATTATTTGATAATTAAATAAAAATTTGAATTCTTTGATTAGAGAAATTGAACTTTTGAATAAGTGAATTGGAACTTCATTAATAAATGAAATTGAGTTTCTTTGTTTATTAAGTTTAAAAAAAAAATATTTAAGTAAGTTAATAAGTGAAATTGAACTTCTTGAATATGTGAAGTTTTGTTTCTTTATTAATTGAGTTTGAAAATTTATAACTAAGTAGATAACTAAATGAAATTGAATTTCTTTAACAAGAAATAAATGCGTTGTATTGAAAAAAAATATAAGACTTGTAAGTTAAAGAATTTGATTTGACGAATTTAGCTTAATTAAATTTGTAAGCTTTGATATAATGAAACTGAACATAAGTAATTGATATAATGAATTGTAAATTAAATGGAAATTGTTTGAATGACAAATTAGCTTACGTATATCGAATGAAATCGATAAATGAATTTAAATTGATTGTAATGTTGAATTAAATTAATTAAAATGATTTCGGAATGAAACTTATATACGAACTTGAATAATATTGGAATTGTTTTAAATAGAAATTGAAATTGAATTATAAGATTTAGAAATGGAAATTTGGAAGTTTTGAAACGTAAATTTTGGTAATTTATATAGAATGACAAATGGAATGTTGATTTACAAATTCTAGTTGAAATTGAATTGATTTCGTTTTGAAATTTATTAAACGACTAATCGGTTTAATAATTACGAAATGTAACGTCAACGGATTTTCGTTCTTCGAAAATTCGACATCGACACTCACTTTATCGACTGCCGAGAAATCAAAGGCCGAAAACCGAGATGTTATGGGTTTTAAAAAAAAGGATTTAAGAAAAAGAAAGAGAAAGAAGAGAGAAGAGATAAGAAAAGTAGAAGATAGAGGGAAAAGAAAACAGAAATTTGAAAAATAGAAAGAAAAGAGAAAATAGAACAGAATTTTTAAAATAGGAGAAAAAGAGAATAGAGAACATAGAACAACAACAGAATCTCACAATTCGCAGCGGAACAACATATAATAATAAATGAATAATCTTTAAACAAAGAACTATATCAGTTATTACATTACATTTCATTTCATTACATCATATCATCAGAGTGTACAACATCATACAACAACAAACAGTGCAGCGGAAAAGAAATACTATATAAACTAGTAATACGCCATGCCATCCAGCTTGCCTCCAGCAACTCCAGAATATCCAGAATATCCTGATAAACCTAACTCTTAACTGCCCGTGTGGAAATTGGTGGGCACCCAGAGTTTAGGAAGGAAAACAATAAACTCCAAGTCAGTCATGTGACTGGTGTGAGAACTCAAAATAGTTTATTTATCTTTAAAATCAAAATAGAGGAATATTTTTAAATCAATTCGCAATGCTTTTAAAAATGAGACTACCATAAGGCCTCCCGCACACACACACAATGCAAACGCAGAATCGGAGGAGATTTCTCCTTATGATAGTCAAAGATGCTTGATACGCATTTAAAATAATATTTGATATTATTATTAGTGTATAGTGTAGGAAAAATTCATTTCGAAAGTAGAATATAAATCTTAGCCAACATACGACCATTATCGTATGCCTACTATAGCTACTATCCAAACAGTGGTGACCACCATAAGTGAATAGCAGGTTCTACAACTAATACCGTACAAGTTTCGTATTGGGAATTGGATTTCCAACAAATGGTCAGGCCAAGGAACTTCCCATTGCCACTGAGAATGCCTCTGGATGGACATCCCCGAGAACCAAACCGGATCTCAACCAACACAAGGCCGGGTTACTCCTAACTGAGCAACAACTGACCGAATATGCCATCCCCCGGTCCTTTGGGACCTTTTTCCGAGAGCGCTCTCTAATCAATTCACACAATCATAAAAACAAAGTGTTTCAACATGAGTAAGTATCTGGGCTCCATACCATGATACCACACTTTTCCAGAAGGAAATGGACACATCCTAAAGGGTGCTACCCCTCATAACCTTGCTGCTTCTTTCCTGTTTTGACCATTTCCGGGATGTGAGGCTCGACGAATTCACGTCCACAAAAACATACTTTATACAAAATCCATGCTTTGGGTCAACAAATGATCAACACAATGATCACTAAGATAGACGATCAAATAAATGATCCTATCACAATAATCAACACAATGATCATTTCAGCAACACTCAGCATGTCACATTACCAAAATGGGATATATCGCTGATAACTTCAACTATATAACCTTTGAGCTCGTGCGTCTCAAAGAAGGGTGTTAAGCAAAGAATAAATTCTCCGCCACCAACAGAAATATATTTGAAAGAAATCGGCTTTATATCTCAACTTGTAATGTCAGACATACAATCCATACAAGTTTGTTCCGGGCTCGAACAAAACCGAAGGCACTTACAAAGAAGTCCTTGCAATCCGGATATTCACAATCCTGATCGGATTTCCCATCACTTAGGGAGTCTCTATACCGTTGCAACTCAGTGCAGAGACAATCGATAGGTCATCCTATCGCTTTCGCAAATACCGGGTCTTCAACACCGATCTTCAATGCAATTCACAACGACGTATCACATATTCGGAATGGGTTATACGACCCCATGGTCCTTTCCCGGTTAACCCGAATAGTGAGCGCTTATTCAAAAATAAGTGTGCATTCAAATTCAATCAATTCACATCAAATACCCATTCAAAAGGGAAATACTGATAGTCGGTTATTGAACTATCACTGGACATGCACACATCACCAGATTCCAAATAATTTTCCAAATTATTTATTTTCCAAAATATCTTTATAAGACATATAATTTCAACACTTCAAAAATAAATCAATATTTATTTTCAAACAAATTCCACTTTTCACATATAAATTCTATAATGAATTTATATTCCAAAATATCCATGCATATTCGATTTCAATAATCCATTTCAATTTATCTTCAGAAAAAGATAAATTCTAATTATTCACTTCCTATAGGAAAACATTTCCATACTTATTTATTCATAAGTAATTCACAAGTTCCTTTTATTTTCAACACTTAGAAAATATTCAATATACTTAAATCGAATTAAGTATATAATTCATTCTTTAAGGAAATCATTCTCTTTAACATATTTATTTGGGCCAAAACGAATGTTGCGTAAAACATCGTTACGACAACCCAAAATCACTAGTATAGGGATTCGAAATTAAATAGATATATAAATCTCAATACTATATAAAACATTTCCTTTCGGAAATCATTTACTATAACAACAGTGTTATAGTCCACATTTCCTTTTATTTCTCGAAAACGTCTATTTCAACAATGAATGTTGAAATCTATGGTTTCGAATCTCAACACCTTTTAAAACATCGTTAGATCGTTTTAATTCTATTTAAACATTCACATTCTAAACAATTTCTTTAACGTGTTATTCACTGTTCAAAAACGTGAATAAACTACGTTAACAAACTTCATCATTTCTATTCACTTTAACTTAAAGGATTATTCACTGTCTAAAACGTGAATATAACTCCATTTATAAGTTATAACAATTAACTTATCAAAATAAGTCGTTTGCGGATTTATAAAACAACGTTTATAAATTCCATTTCTATTTATTTATAAAAACTTCTTTTTTATAAATTCCTTTATTAACATATTTCAGTTTATAACTCAATTATAAACTAAATGTTTATATTATAAGTTAAATACTTATAAAACGATTATTTTATAAGATCGTTCTTTTAAACTTCATAATTATAAATCTTATAACTTATAAGATTCATTTATTTAACCAAATCTATTCTTCAATTAACTTCACAAATTTATAAATCTTACTATTTATAAATTTCATTTATAACTTCACAGTTTATAATTTCATAAATTTCATTCATTTAGGAAATTCATTTTCACTACATTCAAACACTTATAAAAACTCGTTTTATAATGTCCATAATTCAATTTATAAATATCCATTTATAAATCCCTTAATATAAATCAATTTATATTATTCTTTTTAAACGTCTTTAAATTCCTTTATAATTTCATCATTCTCTTGATTTATAAAATAATTAAATTTTATAAATCCTATATTTAAACTTTTCGCAACAAATTCAAAAATCCCATTTTAAACTATTTTATAACATCATTAACCCGTATTTTCAAAAATCAATCTTTTAACTATATTTCTCAAAAATCATAATTTTTTATAACAAAAAAAATTATAACGTTTATTTATTTATAATGGATCAATTCCAAAAATATAGTATATTTCAAAAATCACTTTGAAAATCATTTTAAAATCCCAAAATCTGGGTCCAATGATGCTACACACCAAATAGTCAATCACGACAAACAACGATATCATATATCAATATGAAAATCCATCAAATATCAAAATATCTGAAATAAAATAAATACTGTTGAGGAATCCAGTTGGATCCCTCCAACCTGTTTCCTGCATCCAAAAACATTAGCACAATACCAATTTCGCTCCAGTACGAAATTATCGCGGTACATGTTCTTAATAAATATTATCCGCTTACTAACGGCGTAATAGGGTCTCATCCGCTAAACAAAAAAATGCGGGAAATCAACAACTGCAATATATACATATGCCAATATATATATATTGATATTATATATAATACCAATTTCACTGTTTATGAAATATTCGCGGTATATGTTTATATTAAATAACATCCGCTTACTAACGGCGCATAATGTCTATTTTAACAATCAATAATTTACAGTCATCATTCAAACATGCATTCAAATATTTTAAATCTAACTATTTAAAATAAAATCGAAATCTATTCGATTGAGTGAGAAGTTCTCACCTTGGTTTTAATTTCCGTTTTAGCTTTTATTTCGAATAAAATTAAACGCGCGTTTAATTTTACCCGAAATTCTCACTAACTCCAAACGACTCCAAACCAACTCCATCGCGTAGTGCTCGTCCATACGATTCCAACGCAACTGAGTTTGCATTTTTTCGACCTCGTATGAAAAAGTTATGTATTTTTGAAGTTACACGTGTTTATATACATAGATTTATAACAAAATCTTATAAATCTTTATACCCAAACCAATCTAAGCCATAGGATCCAAAGCAAGCTACATCAGGCCGTCCCCCTCATCTTCCCATTTGCGTTCCATCTACAGATAATAGGCCGCACTCCATGAACCCATTAGCTCAACTAGGGTTTAATTATTCTCCCTCCATGCTTGATTAAAACATGATCAGGTTGCTCCTGTACGAAGCTCTCACCTCCAGCTACACTCGACCCAAACCCCAAGGCACTCGGCCTCCTAGATCTGTGTGCGCACGCACGAGAACAGCCACGAACGGCCTCACATCACTCCCTCTACGCAACTCCGTTTCCGATCATCACCGTATGGAATTAAAGCCCTCGCCTTGCTCTTCAATCTTCGTGTTGAACACTTCGCGTGAATGTGAATGGATTTGGAGAGATTGATGAATGAAAATGGAGCATTTCTGGCCATTGACAGTTTTAGGGCCGGCTAGGGTTTGAGATATTATATTTTTTTTTTATTTTCTAAATGAAGGGTTGGGGTTATTTATAAGGAACGAGCAAGCGTAAACACTATTCATCCCGGGAATTCCGAACTCCGATTTAGACGCCGTAACCAGCGTACCTAGGGTTTATCCCGCGTTCCGGACACAATGGAACAGGTTTCGGAAGCTAATTCGGAAGTATGTGCGAGTTATGGCTGAAAACGCTCAATTTGAATTAAACCGATTTAAGCGATTTTCTAGGCGTTTTAATTTGCACCGGACAAACGGTAAATCCAAATGACTTGAAATTTGAAACCTTACAATAATATCACATTACGGATCCGATGAAACTGGTTTCGTCGAAATCCGAGACGTTTTGAAAAATGGCTATTTTGACTCGCCAAATTTAAATTAAAAATAAATCGATGCGTTTCGAGCTGCCACGATCAAACGATAACTCCGATTGACACGAAATTTGAAATACGGTAATAACTAACTATTACGGATCCAATGAAACTGGTTTCGTTCAATTCTGAGACTGTTCAAAAATTGACTATTTTACAGTCGATTATTAAATATTAAAATATTCAATTTTCACAAATTAACTTTTAATTCGATTTTAAAAGTTCTAAAATATTTCTATAACTCCAGTATGATTAAATAAAATTTTCCAAATTATTTACAATCATTTTTAACTCAATATTCAATTATTTTCATAATTTAACGTATTAAATTATTGATTAAATTATCTAATTAAATCCAAAAATTCAAATAAAAATTTATTCGACTTAAAAATTCACTTATTAACATTTAAAATTAATTAAATATTCAAATTTTAATTTATAAAATTTCTGGGTCGTTACAATCTTTCCCCCTTAAAAGAATTTCGTCCTCGAAATTACAAGTAAGAAAAGTTATAGAATTTATTAACTTTCCAAAATTTATAATTAAACTTCTTTCAAATCTTTACTAAGTTTTCAAATCATACTTAGTTATCTTTTCAAAAACAACTACTATTGTTTAACTTTCAATTCCAAAATCAAAGTTAAAGTTTTCAAAATTTTCCAATTTTCTCAAATTTTTTCTAACGCCTTAAATTTTCGGAAAAATTCGCCATAGTCTCCTTTGCGCGGCTCGATCCGAAAAAAAAATGACAGTATATATATCACAAATATACATCTCATCAAGTAATGAGGCATCCCGAAGGGAAAAAAGTGTAAAAGTACGATATTTAATCCGAGATATGTACCTTATATTTTATTAGCGAGCATATACGGCTAATATAGCGCTAAAGCGAACTCCAAATGCGAAGCAAACGCGATCCGCACCTACTAAACTCAACAAACAACATGAGAATATGCACATATGAAAATAGTATCGATATACAACATATAGCAACATAATAACTATATAAGTCACATAGAAAATGCAACAATAGCAATATATATTCAACCAATTAACATTCATAATCAATAAATATTCATTTATATTCTCATTAATATTAATGAATTGGTTTTCAATTCAAATCACATTTGATTCATTAACATTGGATTTTGTAAACATTCCTTCTCAATTCAATTAGTTATCATTTACTAATTTAAATCCAATTCACCTTCAATTCTATTCAAATTCATTTACTTCTAATTTGAATTCAATTACATTAGCTTTCAATTTCATTAACACTTAATGAATTACATATAATCAATCAACAATCATATAACAACCAAAGTGTATTGATTACAACCAAATTTCTTCGCTTCACTTACATTCATTTTTTTATTCAACTTCTAATAACATTAGATTTCAATGAATTTACACTTTCATTCATTATTTCATATCAACTTTATTCACATTCAATTGATTATCGTCCAATCCATTAATTCGATTCAATTACTAAAGTTGAATTCTATTACATACCTCAAGTTCATATTCATTTAATCCACTTGATTATTTACTTCGATACCAAAATCAATTCCATTCAACAACACTTAAGTTGTATTTACATTTAAACATCACTTAGTTTTACATAACTTAAATTCCCACTTGTAAATAAATTCAGATTCCAACTCTAAAGTAAATTTTCATTTAACTTTAAATTCATTTTTATTTACAACTCATATTCATATAGTTTCACTTCTTATATAGATAAGTTTATTTCACAATTGTAGATCACTTTAATTATAATTTCAATTCTTATAATTCTTTTACTTATACAATTATTCTTTTATTTAGATTATTCAAACAATCTAACAATCAATTTATATACATATAATAATTCTGAAAAATTATTTCTTTCATATATAAAATATAATCAAGGCAAAATTATTTCATTTACCCAATTAAAACAATACTGTGCCGAATTGTTCTATTCAAGTGTTTAGAAACCCCTTCGGCATAGTCTTGCGGACCACGCTGACGAAAGTTCATATACCACTCAATAAACCAATCATCACAATATAAAATAATTTTTATATTCACTAACAAATACGCTCTCATAGCTATTATTACTCTCAAACTCATTCTAGAGTACTACTGACTCTATCTCTAATGAATTATACCCAACAGAACCATGGTTGTCGCTTAACCATCAGAGCTCTGATACCAAATGTAACGGTCTGGGATTTTCGTTCTTCGAAAATTCGACATCGACACTCACTTTATCGACTGCCGAGAAATCAAAGGCCGAAAACCGAGATGTTATGGGTTTTAAAAAAAAGGATTTAAGAAAAAGAAAGAGAAAGAAGAGAGAAGAGATAAGAAAAGTAGAAGATAGAGGGAAAAGAAAACAGAAATTTGAAAAATAGAAAGAAAAGAGAAAATAGAACAGAATTTTTAAAATAGGAGAAAAAGAGAATAGAGAACATAGAACAACAACAGAATCTCACAATTCGCAGCGGAACAACATATAATAATAAATGAATAATCTTTAAACAAAGAACTATATCAGTTATTACATTACATTTCATTTCATTACATCATATCATCAGAGTGTACAACATCATACAACAACAAACAGTGCAGCGGAAAAGAAATACTATATAAACTAGTAATACGCCATGCCATCCAGCTTGCCTCCAGCAACTCCAGAATATCCAGAATATCCTGATAAACCTAACTCTTAACTGCCCGTATGGAAATTGGTGGGCACCCAGAGTTTAGGAAGGAAAACAATAAACTCCAAGTCAGTCATGTGACTGGTGTGAGAACTCAAAATAGTTTATTTATCTTTAAAATCAAAATAGAGGAATATTTTTAAATCAATTCGCAATGCTTTTAAAAATGAGACTACCATAAGGCCTCCCGCACACACACACAATGCAAACGCAGAATCGGAGGAGATTTCTCCTTATGATAGTCAAAGATGCTTGATACGCATTTAAAATAATATTTGATATTATTATTAGTGTATAGTGTAGGGAAAATTCATTTCGAAAGTAGAATATAAATCTTAGCCAACATACGACCATTATCGTATGCCTACTATAGCTACTATCCAAACAGTGGTGACCACCATAAGTGAATAGCAGGTTCTACAACTAATACCGTACAAGTTTCGTATTGGGAATTGGATTTCCAACAAATGGTCAGGCCAAGGAACTTCCCATTGCCACTGAGAATGCCTCTGGATGGACATCCCCGAGAACCAAACCGGATCTCAACCAACACAAGGCCGGGTTACTCCTAACTGAGCAACAACTGACCGAATATGCCATCCCCCGGTCCTTTGGGACCTTTTTCCGAGAGCGCTCTCTAATCAATTCACACAATCATAAAAACAAAGTGTTTCAACATGAGTAAGTATCTGGGCTCCATACCATGATACCACCCTTTTCCAGAAGGAAATGGACACATCCTAAAGGGTGCTACCCCTCATAACCTTGCTGCTTCTTTCCTGTTTTGACCATTTCCGGGATGTGAGGCTCGACGAATTCACGTCCACAAAAACATACTTTATACAAAAGCCATGCTTTGGGTCAACAAATGATCAACACAATGATCACTAAGATAGACGATCAAATAAATGATCCTATCACAATAATCAACACAATGATCATTTCAGCAACACTCAGCATGTCACATTACCAAAATGGGATATATCGCTGATAACTTCAACTATATAACCTTTGAGCTCGTGCGTCTCAAAGAAGGGTGTTAAGCAAAAAATAAATTCTCCGCCACCAACAGAAATATATTTGAAAGAAATCGGCTTTATATCTCAACTTGTAATGTCAGACATACAATCCATACAAGTTTGTTCCGGGCTCGAACAAAACCGAAGGCACTTACAAAGAAGTCCTTGCAATCCGGATATTCACAATCCTGATCGGATTTCCCATCACTTAGGGAGTCTCTATACCGTTGCAACTCAGTGCAGAGACAATCGATAGGTCATCCTATCGCTTTCGCAAATACCGGGTCTTCAACACCGATCTTCAATGCAATTCACAACGACGTATCACATATTCGGAATGGGTTATACGACCCCATGGTCCTTTCCCGGTTAACCCGAATAGTGAGCGCTTATTCAAAAATAAGTGTGCATTCAAATTCAATCAATTCACATCAAATACCCATTCAAAAGGGAAATACTGATAGTCGGTTATTGAACTATCACTGGACATGCACACATCACCAGATTCCAAATAATTTTCCAAATTATTTATTTTCCAAAATATCTTTATAAGACATATAATTTCAACACTTCAAAAATAAATCAATATTTATTTTCAAACAAATTCCACTTTTCACATATAAATTCTATAATGAATTTATATTCCAAAATATCCATGCATATTCGATTTCAATAATCCATTTCAATTTATCTTCAGAAAAAGATAAATTCTAATTATTCACTTCCTATAGGAAAACATTTCCATACTTATTTATTCATAAGTAATTCACAAGTTTCTTTTATTTTCAACACTTAGAAAATATTCAATATACTTAAATCGAATTAAGTATATAATTCATTCTTTAAGGAAATCATTCTCTTTAACATATTTATTTGGGCCAAAACGAATGTTGCGTAAAACATCGTTACGACAACCCAAAATCACTAGTATAGGGATTCGAAATTAAATAGATATATAAATCTCAATACTATATAAAACATTTCCTTTCGGAAATCATTTACTATAACAACAGTGTTATAGTCCACATTTCCTTTTATTTCTCGAAAACGTCTATTTCAACAATGAATGTTGAAATCTATGGTTTCGAATCTCAACACCTTTTAAAACATCGTTAGATCGTTTTAATTCTATTTAAACATTCACATTCTAAACAATTTCTTTAACGTGTTATTCACTGTTCAAAAACGTGAATAAACTACGTTAACAAACTTCATCATTTCTATTCACTTTAACTTAAAGGATTATTCACTGTCTAAAACGTGAATATAACTCCATTTATAAGTTATAACAATTAACTTATCAAAATAAGTCGTTTGCGGATTTATAAAACAACGTTTATAAATTCCATTTCTATTTATTTATAAAAACTTCTTTTTTATAAATTCCTTTATTAACATATTTCAGTTTATAACTCAATTATAAACTAAATGTTTATATTATAAGTTAAATACTTATAAAACGATTATTTTATAAGATCGTTCTTTTAAACTTCATAATTATAAATCTTATAACTTATAAGATTCATTTATTTAACCAAATCTATTCTTCAATTAACTTCACAAATTTATAAATCTTACTATTTATAAATTTCATTTATAACTTCACAGTTTATAATTTCATAAATTTCATTCATTTAGGAAATTCATTTTCACTACATTCAAACACTTATAAAAACTCGTTTTATAATGTCCATAATTCAATTTATAAATATCCATTTATAAATCCCTTAATATAAATCAATTTATATTATTCTTTTTAAACGTCTTTAAATTCCTTTATAATTTCATCATTCTCTTGATTTATAAAATAATTAAATTTTATAAATCCTATATTTAAACTTTTCGCAACAAATTCAAAAATCCCATTTTAAACTATTTTATAACATCATTAACCCGTATTTTCAAAAATCAATCTTTTAACTATATTTCTCAAAAATCATAATTTTTTATAACAAAAAAAATTATAACGTTTATTTATTTATAATGGATCAATTCCAAAAATATAGTATATTTCAAAAATCACTTTGAAAATCATTTTAAAATCCCAAAATCTGGGTCCAATGATGCTACACACCAAATAGTCAATCACGACAAACAACGATATCATATATCAATATGAAAATCCATCAAATATCAAAATATCTGAAATAAAATAAATACTGTTGAGGAATCCAGTTGGATCCCTCCAACCTGTTTCCTGCATCCAAAAACATTAGCACAATACCAATTTCGCTCCAGTACGAAATTATCGCGGTACATGTTCTTAATAAATATTATCCGCTTACTAACGGCGTAATAGGGTCTCATCCGCTAAACAAAAAAATGCGGGAAATCAACAACTGCAATATATACATATGCCAATATATATATATTGATATTATATATAATACCAATTTCACTGTTTATGAAATATTCGCGGTATATGTTTATATTAAATAACATCCGCTTACTAACGGCGCATAATGTCTATTTTAACAATCAATAATTTACAGTCATCATTCAAACATGCATTCAAATATTTTAAATCTAACTATTTAAAATAAAATCGAAATCTATTCGATTGAGTGAGAAGTTCTCACCTTGGTTTTAATTTCCGTTTTAGCTTTTATTTCGAATAAAATTAAACGCGCGTTTAATTTTACCCGAAATTCTCACTAACTCCAAACGACTCCAAACCAACTCCATCGCGTAGTGCTCGTCCATACGATTCCAACGCAACTGAGTTTGCATTTTTTCGACCTCGTATGAAAAAGTTATGTATTTTTGAAGTTACACGTGTTTATATACATAGATTTATAACAAAATCTTATAAATCTTTATACCCAAACCAATCTAAGCCATAGGATCCAAAGCAAGCTACATCAGGCCGTCCCCCTCATCTTCCCATTTGCGTTCCATCTACAGATAATAGGCCGCACTCCATGAACCCATTAGCTCAACTAGGGTTTAATTATTCTCCCTCCATGCTTGATTAAAACATGATCAGGTTGCTCCTGTACGAAGCTCTCACCTCCAGCTACACTCGACCCAAACCCCAAGGCACTCGGCCTCCTAGATCTGCGTGCGCACGCACGAGAACAGCCACGAACGGCCTCACATCACTCCCTCTACGCAACTCCGTTTCCGATCATCACCGTATGGAATTAAAGCCCTCGCCTTGCTCTTCAATCTTCGTGTTGAACACTTCGCGTGAATGTGAATGGATTTGGAGAGATTGATGAATGAAAATGGAGCATTTCTGGCCATTGACAGTTTTAGGGCCGGCTAGGGTTTGAGATATTATATTTTTTTTTATTTTCTAAATGAAGGGTTGGGGTTATTTATAAGGAACGAGCAAGCGTAAACACTATTCATCCCGGGAATTCCGAACTCCGATTTAGACGCCGTAACCAGCGTACCTAGGGTTTATCCCGCGTTCCGGACACAATGGAACAGGTTTCGGAAGCTAATTCGGAAGTATGTGCGAGTTATGGCTGAAAACGCTCAATTTGAATTAAACCGATTTAAGCGATTTTCTAGGCGTTTTAATTTGCACCGGACAAACGGTAAATCCAAATGACTTGAAATTTGAAACCTTACAATAATATCACATTACGGATCCGATGAAACTGGTTTCGTCGAAATCCGAGACGTTTTGAAAAATGGCTATTTTGACTCGCCAAATTTAAATTAAAAATAAATCGATGCGTTTCGAGCTGCCACGATCAAACGATAACTCCGATTGACACGAAATTTGAAATACGGTAATAACTAACTATTACGGATCCAATGAAACTGGTTTCGTTCAATTCTGAGACTGTTCAAAAATTGACTATTTTACAGTCGATTATTAAATATTAAAATATTCAATTTTCACAAATTAACTTTTAATTCGATTTTAAAAGTTCTAAAATATTTCTATAACTCCAGTATGATTAAATAAAATTTTCCAAATTATTTACAATCATTTTTAACTCAATATTCAATTATTTTCATAATTTAACGTATTAAATTATTGATTAAATTATCTAATTAAATCCAAAAATTCAAATAAAAATTTATTCGACTTAAAAATTCACTTATTAACATTTAAAATTAATTAAATATTCAAATTTTAATTTATAAAATTTCTGGGTCGTTACAACGAAAGTTATTGAAGAAACCGGAATCGGTTATGGACATACTCTCTGTCTAAACCGAAAACCACTTTAATAACTATACGCAGAGTGATGAGCCAGAATGAAGTGGTTGGAATGATGTACGTGATGACTGAAGAAAGAGAACGATAATGGATAGCCTTGACACTTGTGTCAAATTGGAAATGACTAAAACAGGAGCCGTGCCGGGCCAAATGGGGTTAGCCACCTCGAGCGAACACACTTCTTCGTATACTACTCATTACTTGTTATTGATTGGTGCACCCTCATACTTTTGGGGGTGTTGTTTCGCGGTGTTGCGATCATTGCGGCGATGCGTTCTCACCAGTCCGGATCAGGCAAACGGTAGTTTCACTACCTTGGGTATTGCCTCATGTGCCTTGTCATACTTGTATCCCTATATACGCGACCACTACGAATTTGTTTTGTGTTATACCTATGGAGTACTCCCTGATATCCCACAAGTTTACGGTGGAGTTTACAGTGCTGTACAGACTATGACATTTATATAAAAATGTGTTAAGGGGGATAATGGTAACGCCTTAACACTATTTTGATACTTTATTTTACTGATAGACATTATCTACTTAGCATACACTACTACATAGTAGATAGTTTAACGGATCCTTAGAGGATGGCTATTCCAACATCCTTTGAGTTACTTGTATTTCAATTGCTATTTCACTTGAGTAGGATTTATTGATATAAGAATGTTAATCTTGACTCGAGTGTTTTGTGTTTTGCTTTACGCTCAGGTCAGACTGAGTGAGCTTTCGAGACTCACCTTTGGAGTTGGAGCTTCGCTTGGAGATCCAGCTACCTATCCAGCTTTCAGATATTCAGTTGATTCCAGCGATGTATTCTGATTCTTGTATTTGACTATTGTGTTCGAGATTTCTGTTGTAAATTATTTAACTCTGTTTTATATATAATAGCTTCATGAACTACTATCTTTTGTTTCTGCTGCATATTATTACTTTGTGACTCTGTGATTATTTATTTACTGTATATCTGAGTTTTGCTAAATTTAAATTAACAATTCGGTATTTTGAATTATTCAAGTCCGACATGTACGGATGCGAATAGTCCAAAATAGCGGGTCATTACAGTTGGTATCAGAGCTTTGGTAGCTCTAGGAAAAACTTAGCATATATGGTAAATGTATTTACAGAATCACTCCCTCTCGAGTTTCGATCTCTTCCTTTTGACTCAATTCCTTTGAATTACGGAACGTTCCCTGCGGTTCCAAAATTCATTCGTGTCCCTCACTATTCGTCTTCTTTCAATTCTGGAGTATCCTATAACTCCACTTCGAATAATCTTTATAATGAATCGGCGGTCTCGCCAATCTTCGAATTATTTGTAAAGGGGTGAAACTCCTTTACAATAAGCATTGATTTACCGAAGATTCTTGTATTCTCGTTTATGATGCTATCTATCTCCTGATATACTTGTATTCTATTTCTTGAGATCAAATGTAGATTTGCCTCGAAATTCTGCATCGATCTTATTCTTGAAGTCACGGTTGACCCGGTGAAGGTTGCCCGTGAATTAAATAAGCATATCCAACTCCCAATTCTGTTAATTGAATAATCCTATCTTCTGTTTCGAACTTATCATTAAATCAAAATTCTCTTTTATTTGATTTCCATCAAAATTTGAATCTCTATACTTATTTTGAAATCCATTGTTGTATCATCAAGCGAGGAAGTGTATTTGTAAATTAATATATAAAAATGTTTTATATTGTGTTGTTTGAGTTGTTGATGTTGATTTGGATTTTCGATCGATTCGTCTGATGAACGCTATCGATAGGATTTCCAAAAGACTTGAACAGTACAATTTTGTTTTCAAAATTGGTAATCAGAATAGTTTTGTATGATTATATTTTATATAAATATAAGTTTTCTGAAATTAAATAGTTAAAGAATTTGTTGTTGAAAAGAAATATTTGATTTTCATTTATTTTGTAAACATTTGACTATTTCAACATGCGAATTTGGAAATTTAATTGATCTTAAATTTAGAATTTGAGAATTTAATTTTCGATAATTTCGAACTATGGTTTTAAAGTTTTAAAATGTATATTATTTAAAATAATTTCGAATAGAAATGGTTTCCAAAGAATTTTAAATGATTAAATTAGAGCTCTCTCCTTTGTCGCTGGAAAATAATTTCGGTGATGACGGCCGCATCATCGATATTCATTTTCGATTTTCGAAGTGGAGAGACAAATTCGTAGCTTTGCTACAGTTTTGTTTTAGAAATTAAATCGATTTAAATTTCCTAAGCATGATCTGACTTATATATATCTAGGTTTATTATTTAAATTTAATTTGATTTGATATATATAGTATATACATAATTATCTCTAAATTGTTGAATTTAATCGGAAATTTAATTCTTAATTTTTCTTAAAGTATGTTTTAAATTATTAAATGAAGCCAGAATTCTGAACAAACATTTAAACTTAAGCTAATTGAATTGAAGAACTTTATTTGTATATTTCCCGATTTCATTCTAATACAACTTACCTAAATTTTTCAAAAGTTGAATATGTAATTGGATAATATACAATATAAACTGATTTTTTTAAAATAAATTTGAGTGTTTATAATAAATGTTATACACTTAATTTGATTATAAAATGTTAATAGAAATAAATAGAATAAGTGGTTAATTGAATAATATATGTGGTCAATAAAATAAAATTTTTGTTTTGAAAATTTATAAATTAAAATTAAATCAACTTAATGAGATATCTTGAATTAATTGAATTTAAATTGAATTTCATTTGAAAGGAACCTTTGTACCTAACATTAATGAATGTGAAATCAAATCAATTTAATAAAAATATTGAATTTAAAAACAAATTGTTGAATATAAATTTATTTAAATTGAAATTTATATGGTTTAAATTAATTGAATATTATGTAATTCAAGTCTACTTTCTTTTGATGGTTTCTATTCTCCTACCTACTTCCTTTTCGAGGACGAAAAGTTTTGAGTGGGGGAGAGTGTAACAACCAGGATATGTTAACGGTTTTAATTAATTTAATGAACCGGTTTTGTGTGAAATTTAATTAAAAAAATATAGATAAAATAAAATTTTGAAATAAGAATTTGATATTTGGAATGCGTCTAGTTAAGTATAGTAACTGGTAAATTTTCGTCTGAAAATATGAAAGTTTATTTCGTGCGTAAATTAACTTCAATTTAATCAGTTAAAACTCGGTGAAAATAAAACAATTTCGAAATCTAAATATTTTTACATAGAAAATTCTAAATCGTCTTCTGAACAAGGCGTCATTTTTCGTTTTTCAAAATTCCGACTTCTTTAGCTCCGTCGATCTTATTTTTCTGCGTTTTTGTTGCATTTTTCGCTAGTAGAAATTTCAAATTTTTATAATTCAATCGTACCGCTAATATCTATATGCCGTTTTGATCGTCTCATCGTGCTGATCACTGTGGTATATTCAGTTCCGTGTTTTAGATTTTCGATACTCGGATATAACCGTGAAAGATCAACCGTATCGGTTTCAAACTTTTGTCTTTACCTCTCGTGATCATTCAATTGCCACCTTGTATAACCCAATAGCCGTAAATTTATGATTTCTAGAAAATACAGCATGTAACTTTGCTATTTGCTTTACTTCCTAGGAACTAATGCGTGCATTTATTATTACTGTTTACCAAGAATGTATGCGATCTGTACATTATAATAAAACTATTTTGGCCAGCCTATATTCTTCACATTTCATCCCCTCTCCCTCTCCATTTTTTTCCTCCCTTTCGAATTGCATGCGCCACCAAAAGTTCACCTCTTTCGTTACCCACCTCTGGCAGCTTCTCCAACCCTCCACCTCTCCTTTATCTCCCTCTAGCGGTGCACGCTGCCGCGTGGCCACCAAGCACCGCCACACTCCATTCCTGCTCCACGTGTGCCGCTCCTCCACCTGACTTGCTTCGGCTCATGTGAAGCTCGCAACCCCTCATCCACCGTTGCCCCACTCCGACCGACCTCTGCTCAAGCCGTCCCTTCTCCTCAGCTCTACTTGCCGTGCTACTCCGCCCATCATCCACGTTGTTTCCCCTCTGCCTTCACTTTCTCAGCCTCGTCGCACCATAACCCACTCGGT
Source organism: Allium cepa (assembly GCA_030765085.1). Classification (NCBI taxonomy): domain Eukaryota; kingdom Viridiplantae; phylum Streptophyta; class Magnoliopsida; order Asparagales; family Amaryllidaceae; genus Allium; species Allium cepa. Next base: position 232,576,219 of record CM060938.1, read on the forward strand.
CGTGCTCCTCTTCCCGCCTGTCTCCAGTGAACACCAAACAGACCTCCTCGACACGACCTTTGTGTCCACTCCGCCTAGTCTCTCCCCTTCTGTGGCCTTGTGCTTCCCTTCCACCCATGATCACCACCCCTCCTTCTAGCAAGCAACCAATCTCTCCATCATAGCCACAAGACCTAAGCTACACAATGCAAGCCTTCGAACCTTCGCCTACTTCTACCGATCATCCGCTCATGCCTCCTTTCCATCAGCTGATAGCTGTAAGTCTCTATACTCTTGAAAAAAAATGAATGAAGTATATACGTATGTATATACATAGGATTTGTAAGTTGCACGTCCATTCGTTTGCATGACTTATTTCATTCCTTTTGTTTGAGAAGTATATTATAATCTAAGTTCATATCAAGAATAAACATAGTTTTATATATTTTCACGTTAACATTCTTCTATTTTATCATATTAAAGTATTTATATAGTTATTAATAACGTATTGGTTTTAAACTTGCTGTTGAAGGCGAGTGGAGATTATTTTGTATATGTATATATTACGTACGTTATCGTTTTATAATCTATTAGTATAGTATGTGTTGTTAAAAAAAAGCTTTGCAGTAAGTGATTTTATTTAAAGGTTATGGTTACGGTGTTTATGTATGCTAAAAGTATGAATATAATAGTTGCTATTATCATATTTTTGTGTGAGCTTATATACTGGCATATATATTGGTTACAGTAATATATAAGTCTACAGTATTTTATGGTAATAATGAGTATATATATGTTAGTATATATGACATTTTGTATATATATGTTACTTAGTATATTAGCTCGACCATGAATATATATAACTGAGTAGGTGGATACTATAGTATTACATTAAGATTTGTTTACTATTAGCTATAGATTAGTCTGTGAAGTCGTGTTATATTTTACATTACATATTGTACATATTGTTTATTTGTAGTAATATAAAATTTTGATTTTGTTAGTTTATGTCCATCCATTTTATATATACTGCTTGTAAAAGTTTATATATATATATATATATATATATATATATTATATAAGTATTTTGGTCTCTTTTAAATTTCGAAATTATAGCATATAAATGATCTTGGATATGTAATATGGTTTGAAATAAAAATGCAATCGAATATTGGTTTTAAGAAGTAATAATTTCATATACTTTTCGTGTCGATTTTTATCGAGCAAATTTTGATTCATTTCATTGATTTCTTATTTATCATCCTTGATCGCCGAATTCTTGCCCACCTTGCTTTGCTTTGAAATTTTGCTTGGATCCTTATCTTCTTCCATTTCCGCTCTTCTCTCTAGCCTCGAAAGGTAAGAAATCACTTGCGATTAATGTTCTTTTATTTATTAAATTTGATTTCAATTGAAACGACAATTGAAATATACGACTGTTAGTTATTTGCACTGTTATACGCACGTTATTACCTATATCAGTTCACCTATGACATCTGACACTATTATTTGTTATTTATGCAATGATAATACAGTATTGGTTGATAAATGATTGATTGTTTGTTGTTGACATTGGACGTTAAATTGTAATGTAGTAAGTGATAAATAATTTAAAAATTGAAATTGACGAAGGATAGTTAAATTTGTTATATGTTAAATTTGATTTGATGACATCTGCATAATATGAACCTTTAAATGTTGAGTCAATTGACATGTAGAAATTTGGTAAAATACACCTCGAACCATTTAAATGTTATTGTTTAAATTGATGTTGTATGAAAGTGAATAATGAATGACAAGTGAAGAATCGTACAAATATTAAAGTGATAATCTTTAATCTACATAAAATGATAGTGTAGATTCTAGAAATATTATATTAATTTTCACAAACAACAAATAGAAATTAATACGATTATTTCGGGATTATTGAATTGATTATTGAACTGTTATGTATTGTTGTTATTGCTTGTTTCTTTACTTTGACACCATCCCAGTTATCACACTACGAGTTCCCTTTTGCTATGCTTTGGTTTTTGAAATGAACTGGAATCAAGTTGAAATGATAAATACCGAAATAAACTTTGACTTAGGATAGAGAATTAAATAAAACCCGATTAGTCAATTATTTTGATTTTAAAATAAATTAATGATTTTATTTGAATAAAGAATAAAGTTTTGAAATGAAGTTGGAATTTGAAATTTTAATGAAAGGAAAATGTTAATATTTAAAAATCTGAAACAAAGTATTAACATGGTAGTGTTGAAAGAACGTTGTTTTAAAATTAATTATTTAATAATTAAATTTTTAATTATTAATAATTAAGTTTGAAATTATTTAATAATTAAGTTTTGAATTTTTTTTGATAATTGAATTATTTGATAATTAAATAAAAATTTGAATTCTTTGATTAGAGAAATTGAACTTTTGAATAAGTGAATTGGAACTTCATTAATAAATCAAATTGAGTTTCTTTATTTATTAAGTTTAAAAAAAAAAATTAAGTAAGTTAATAAGTGAAATTGAACTTCTTGAATATGTGAAGTTTTGTTTCTTTATTAATTGAGTATGAAATTTTGTAACTAAGTAGATAAATAAATGAAATTGAATTTCTTTAACAACAAAAAAATGCGTTGTATTGAAACAAATATAAGACTTGTAAGTTAAAGAATTTGATTTGACGATTTTAATTAAGTTAAAATTGTAAGCTTTGATATAATGAAATTGAACGTAAGTAATTGATATAATGAATTGGAAATTAAATGGAAATTGTTTGAATGATAACTTAGCTTAACGAATATCGTATGAAATCGATAAATGAATTTAAATTGATTGGCATGTTAAATTAAAATAATTAAAATAATTTCGGAATGAAACTTATATACGAACTTGAATAATATTGGAATTGTTTTAAATAGAAATCGAAATTGAATTATAAGATTTGGAAATGGAAATTTGGAAGTTTTGAAACGTAAGTTTTGGTAATTTATATAGAATGACAAATGGAATGTTGATTTACAAATTCTAACTGAAATTGAATTGATTTGGTTTTGAAATTTATTAAACGACCAGTCGGCTTAATAATTACGAAAGTTATAAAAGAAACCGGAATCGGTTATGGACATACTATCTGTCTAAATCGAAACCACTTTAATAACTATACGCGGAGTGATAAACCAAAATGAAGTGGTTGGAATGATGTACGTGATGATTGAAGAAAGAGAACGATAATGGATAGCCTTGACACTTGTGTCAAATTGGAAATGACTAAAACAGGAGCCGTGCCGGGCCAAATGGAGTTAGCCACCTCGAGCGAACACACTTCTTCGTATACTACTCATTACTTGTTATTGATTGGTGCACCCTCATACTTTTGGGAGTGTTGTTTCGCGGTGTTGCGATCGTTGCGGCGATGCGTTCTCACCAGTCCGGATCAGGCAAACGGTAGTTTCACTACCTTAGGTATTGCCTCATGTGCCTTGTCATACTTGTATCCCTATATACGCGACCACTATGAATTTGTTTTGTGTTATACCTATGGAGTACTCCCTGATATCCCACAAGTTTACGATGGAGTTTAAAGTGCTGTGCAGACTATGACATTTATATAAAAATGTGTTAAGGGGGATAATGGTAACGCCTTAACACTATTTTGATACTTTATTTTACTGATAGACATTATCTACTTAGCGTACACTACTACATAGTATATAGTTTAACGGATCCTTAGAGGATGGCTATTCCAACATCCTTTGAGTTACTTGTATTTCAATTGCTATTTCACTTGAGTTGGATTTATTGATATAAGAATGTTAATCTTGACTCGAGTGTTTTGTGTTTTGCTTTACACTCAGGTCAGACTGAGTGGTTCAGCTTTCGAGACTCACCTTTGGAGTTGGAGCTTCGCTTGGAGATCCAGCTACTTATCCAGCTTTCAGATATTTAGTTGATTCCAGCGATGTATTCTGATTCTTGTATTTGACTATTGTGTTCGAGATTTCTGTTGTAAATTATTTAACTCTGTTATATATATAGTAGCTTCATGAACTACTATCTTTTGTTTCTGCTTCATATTATTACTCTGTGTCTGTGACTATTTATTTACTGTATATCTGAGTTTTGCCAAATTTAAATTAATAATTCGGTATTTTGAATTATTCAAGTCTGACATGTGCGGATGCGAATAGTCCAAAATAGCGGGTCGTTACAATAAAATTTAGTTTTGGAATATGGTATATTTATGCTTTGAAATATATTAAAGATTTAATAGTTTATTTTGTGGATCAAATCTTTATTTGAAATTTGATAATATTTGAAATGGTTTTGTTGAAAAACTAAATTGAATTGAAACTAATGGTTTGAATTGAATTAAAATTGGAAATTTTAGATTTGGGTTTAATTGAATAAATTTGTGAAATGTAAAGAATTAAAGGAATGTTTTATGATTTCAAATGTATGATTTTGAAATATTATGATTTTCAAAGTGTAATGATTTCAAGTATTTTGGTTTCGAAAGATTTATAACTTTGGAAGTATTATGATTTTTTTGAAAGTGAATATATGTTTGAAATGGAATGAATTTGTTTGACCTCAATTTTTGTTGATTTGGGAATTTGGATTATTTTCTAAATCTATTATTTTAAGAAAATTTGAAACTGAATGTACGAAATTAGGAAGAAATGATCTGGCGAAATCATATATGATTTGGAAACTGAATTGATATTGAAATGGTTTGAAATTAAGAACCTTTTTTATTTGAATACTTTGATTTGGGAGTTATCGAGCTTATATAAATGGATTTGTATAAGTATGAAATTGATTTGTATAAGTATGAAGTGATTTGAAACTGTTGATTTGAAAGGGCACTCAATTTGTAAAGAGAAATCTTAGGTAATCGAAGTCTATATAAGTATGATTTGATATACTATTGATTTGGAAAGTAATTTATTTGAAAATGGAATCTTATATATAATGGACTTTATATAAGTATGATATTTGAAAGTTATTTTGAAAGGTACTATATGATACATATTTTCGAAGTAAAGATATGGAAAGTGCCTTCTGCTTGATATCCGCTTTGTGGCCACACCGTGGATTCATTCTATCGATATTATTCTCTATGATTTGGGTTTTCCGAATATGATACTTGAGTGTCCATCGAATTCTTAACGTTTATGACTTAACCTCAACTAATCGTTTATGTTACTGGGCAGGCCTTGGTGCATTTCATTCTAGAGTGTAAGGTAATTTTGCACATTTTCGTTTATTTTTATTTTCATTTATTGTTGCACGCAGCTAAGCCAAGTTCACATTTCCATTACATAGGAACTAGTCGATGCAGTTATGGGGCTTCTTATTTTATTATCTATAGAATTATTGGTTTTGCATATATAATTTTTTTATGTACGAAACGTGAATAGAATATTGTTGTTGACATTAAAAATAGTCCATTATTTAGCATAGAATTTACTAGATATTTATCGTAATAATACTGCTACATTTTATCAATGTAAACTTAAGATGATTTATCAACCAAGTAAAGAGATGATATTTAATCATGGTTAATACGAATTTTTTATTGTTACCTAATAAAATATTGTAAAAAAATTGTTATTATTTTAAGTTGTATTCTTAATGTTTGTATCTCAGTTCCTGTAGAAACTTGTTTTAAAGTGTAAATTCTTTCTATGATCATTCGAAATTAATATTGTTACAGATCCAACGTACCACATAAGTTTCCTACAAAAATGTTATTAACATTGGTTTATGTGTATTATTACAATAGTTGTTCACATAGACTTTAGTAATACATTCGATTGGTCAGTTGGTTCATATCATGATTACATCGAATACCAATTCTTACATAAAAAGAAAAACTTAAGGGAAGAAGTACTTTCCTTTAAAATGCTTTGGTTTTCCTATTTGAAAAAAAATCAAGGAAATTTCATTTATTTGAGTGACATTCAATACATTGGTGTCTTATAGAGGATTTCCTACATTTGCTTACAGTTCATGGAGTAGAGTATTCGTTTGGGCAGTTGATTTTCCATCATGTGGTGTATTTGAAGTAGAACCCAAAAAATGTCTGAACAACAAATTTAGGAAATCAATTATGGTTAGAACAACTTCCTATGATCCACTCCAGTTACGCTTATTCATGGATGTTCTTTTTCGTAACTAAAGTGGTCATTCGTATAATCTATTTACAAAGAACTGTAACCATTTTAGCAAGGATGCTTGCTTCAAATTAACTGGAAAATCAATTCCAAAATGGATCAATCGACTTGCTAAACTTGGTCCACGTTGTTGTTGCGTTTAAATGGCAGACAGCCAGATAAGATGTAGGTTTGCTATTTTACGTAAATATACATTTTTAGCCATGGAATGTTTGACATTTGTGTGTACATCCATTTATGTAAATTTATTATGGAACATTGATGTTATAGCTCTTTTTATTTGAGGTATTTTATTTGAGATGTGCATGGTGCTTTGGAGTCACGATACTTAATTTGTGTTGTTTATTAATATATCAAATTTATTGTATGTTTTAAAATAATATTTTTCATTTTCTAATTGAATTTTATAATCCTTCTTACCAAATACTACGAAAGATCCATATTGTTTGGGAATTGTCAAAATTATTCGTAATAGTTATTGAGTATTTCAGATGTATAGAACCTTTAAAATATATGAGAATGAACTAAGTCTTTTGGAAGATTATCTATAGTAGCCTACTGCTACCATCTCATATTTGGCTGACCTAAGAATTGCATACAAATCTTAAATTTGTATTCGAAAATACCATTGTAATAAATCTATTTACACTATCTGCCAAAGGTTATAATTTTCTTTCCACAACTGTTATTAACCAAAAATTTCAGAACATTATTATTAAAACCAATGTTTCACTAATAATAACTGTTATCATTCACATTACCTGAAAAAACACGAATCATTTACGTTCAAAAAAATCCAAAATAAGTTCAACTTTACACCATTTGTGTGAATTCATAACTCTATTAAAAACATAACCAAATCCATAACGTATGTTAATAGGAGGACCAATTCATATTGGTCAAAAGAGATAAAGTCCTTGTGTCAAGCAAAAATCATCCCAACCGCCTGTCCAAAACTATAGATGTCTACAGTAAGTCTATATAGAATAGGTGCGCTAAAATAGTCACTTAACAATACAAATATATTTTATTAACAATATAGACATAATTGGTTATATTTACAAATTCATACACAAACTTAAAAAAGAAAAAAGGAAAAAAAGGGGTGATAGAATCATAGGTAATGCGTTTTGCTTTTGTAAAGATATGCCATTAAGTTTTATTAAGTTGACATAAGTAGTTTTGAGTAATTATTCCACATATACTGAAAGACTTCCATTTAATTCTCTTTAAACCATAATAATTAAATAGAAGTAGCAAGTTCTCTGACAACCCTGCGAAATGATAAAATTATGCTTTAAGATTGATATAAACTAAAACTGGTAGCCCAGCAATCAATTTTCAAACATAGAGTCAATGCCTCCATCAAGCAATCTATCATGATTAGAGGCCAAATCAAAGCTAACATATTATTTAACGATTGATTTACATTTACAATAAACATGTTATTTAACGAGTGATGTACATTTGAACAAAATGGAAGATTGTTCTGGTTTCCAAACTATTGATGCGTGAATTACATATCTAAACACTATGAAATATAGTTAGCTGAAGTACGAACCTTTGAAATAAATAAGAATAAAAAGTTCATCCAATTGTTGTCTGATTTAATTTTCCAACTTGTTGAAATGTAGATTCAAATTTCATATAACTTCCAAGCATCGTGTAAATGAATTATTTTTATCATGACTAAAATAGGTGAAGATATTTGGTTTTAAATGGGATTAAAATAGCATAATTTTAGAATATCGATAACAATGTTCTAAGCGATAATGGTGATGAAAACAGGTACAATTTGTTTTTTTACATGTGACTATTCGGTTCAGGGGCGATAGCTGTGAAAATTATTAACTTCGCCATCCCCAAATCATCTTTGATAGAAAAGAATCTTCATCTAACTTATTGTTGTGTTATGTTTGTTTAATGGAAACCACCAATAAATTGTGTGCCGTTTTATAAGATACCAAGCATATTAACTAGCTTAAGCTGTCTCGTATGCCTACATTATAAAACAAACTATATAAACTCTATCCAGTAAAATGAAGGGACTTCCAAAAATTAGCGTATTCTAAATTCAAAGTAAAAAAACCTTGCATTTAAGAAAGGGTCAATCATTGCACTATGCAATCTACAGTTGTAGTTCAAAGGCGTCCAATATATGGACAGTGAATATTACATGTAATTTTAACAACCACTTCAAGTTATAAAATCAACCATATAACTCTAATGAAACCATTTTAATTCGCTACATTGCAAGACGACCAAACCCATTTATTCGTCGCCCAACAATGTTATGTGTAATAGCTGACCTGTCATCAAGCTTAATTGCTTAACCCTTAAAATTCCGAAACTACTATATCTACAGAAGAAAAATATCTACAAATCACACGATATTGAGGTTCCCATTGGAAGCAGCAACGCTTTATCATTAAAACATAAAAAAATCACTTAAAATTGGCCAACAAAAGAGACATTGATCGAGGTAACGAAATCTGTAAAGAAGAATATTGATCAGTGTGAATCAGAATGTTAGTTAGTAGATAATTCAGAAGTAAGGAAAATACATACTTTATAGGCTACAGAAAATAGTCCTAAATATTATGGCCTAAAATGATTAAATTTTTAATAATTGTTAACCAAGAGAGAAAATTCATTACCTAGGTCACAGGACAACCTAATACTATTTTAAATAAGCCTTTTGTCTTATATGCTTTGGCCAATGTGATCGAAATTAGTTGCAAAACTATAGAAGGAAAATAATTTGTTTTTGCAAAAACAATTGAGGCACTAATGATAAAATGTTGTATGCTATTTTGTACTCCTTTACCCGTTAGAAGCTAGAAAGAACTACTAATATGCTCACAACAATGAAACGAGAACTCAAATATGATATATTATATTACTAAACTTTCTCACGAATAAAGTCTGTATGGTTTTAATTGTATGTTATTTTAAACTAAAGTTGGTGCTTATACTTAAAATAGCATGGTCACCTAATAGATGCACATGATGGATAAACACACAAAGGAAATGTGCATGGTCACCTAATAGGTGTTTCTGGAGCTAGCGGCATTAAGATCTTTGCTTGATCGACGGACGAAATGAGGAGATCGACGTGGAGAATGGGGTGGCGAGGGCATGGAAGACCTTTGCCTATGCTCTCCAGGCAGAGATAGACTTCGCTTCAAGCTTTCTAATTTGGCGCAATAATGGGTCGTAAGTGGGTAAAGGTAAGTTGGCCCAATCGTATGTGAGGTAGTTGATGGCGATGGTGGGAATCCAGTTAGAGAACAAATGAGAAGGAATAAAAAGGAAGAGGGATTGAAGAAAATATTAGTGATTGATGAGAACGAGAGAGCCACGGATTTGAGAAAGGGGAACGAAAAGTAAGTCGGAGCCAAACTTAGTTTTGGAATTTGGGTCCAATATTTGGATGCACGAACAAAAATTCCGCTAATTACGAAAGTGAACATCCACATGCATATGAAATAAATAATTACTAACATAATATTTGTATTATTCGAATTTATAATTTTTTTTAACTTTTATGAATTTTAAATTTTTTTGTATATTTTCTTGTTGTATTTAAATTTTATGGACTTTAAACTTAATAAGTACTTTTTTCTTCATTTTAAATAAATTCAAAATTTAAATATTTTAATTAAATTTTATGGAAATTTCAAAATGGTATTTTCAAATTTTACGAAAGTTCTCTAAGTTTTATGAATATTTTTAAATTTATTTTAGACAAAATTTCAAAATATTACTTATTACATATTAAATATTCAATATTAGTCTTAATTATTAATTATTAGATAATGAATAGTAATTATTAATTATTACTTCTTAATTATTAATTATTACTTCTTAATTATAACTGAATATTAATAACGTTAATTATTATCTATATTTTATTATAGAACAATTACGATTATTAATTACCTACTTTTGTATATTCAATAGTAATTAATAATTACTGCTAGCGATACTTTTACTAATGGCTTAATTGATATACAAAAATACATGATTTATATTTATATCTTAGTTACTTGAAGCCTAAGTAATAATATAATAGGAAATATTATAACTAGGAAAAGTGCAAATAATATAGGTAAATATCAAATCGTGAGATCTTCTACAATATGTCTTAACATCATCATTACAATATACACACACACACACACACACACACACACACACACACACACACATATATATATGTAGTAAAAACAGGCAATAAATTAGATGAAGAATCAAAGCTTACTTATAAACTGGCCAAATAATGAATAAAAAGGACTGAAAACGATATACGAATATATAGTTCCACATAATTAAAAAAATTTGAAAATAATCCTACGGTTTCCCTACATATTTCTATGTAAGCAGCTTTAAACTTCAAGCTTCTATCAAGTCAGAAAGATTGAATTGGGTAGGAAAAAAGAGAAAAAAGTAACAACCTAATTTTATAGCAGTGCGAAGGATTATATTTCCCAATTCCAGAGTCCCGTGCAACCAATTTCATAACAAAAACCATTTGAAATCTTTTATTTTGAACGAGATATTTTTTAATTGTAAATGGAAAGCATTTATTGTTGACCAATCAATGAAATTTGAAATTAACCAAAATTTGGAATATAATCTTGTACCCAATTCAATAATATACAAACTCCAAAATATTTTGGCAATGAGCAATCTAGCATGGCCGACGCTATTGCATAGTTGCAAGGATACAATCATTTGGTAATTTTTTCGGTCATTTATATAGTTTAGCTAGATTTTAATTTTCATTGCATTATAATCTATATTCAAGACTAGAATTAGATACTATTTATTACAAAATGTCTAGGAGAGTATGCACAACTTTCATCTCCTATATTAAGATTTGATGGAAATTTGCCTTAATTCCCCGTTGTTCTATTGAGACTTGGGTTTTCTTTCCATTTTTTAGGTTCTAAGAGCAGCGAAAGATATAAAATTAATTGTGGGATGTTGGAATAAGACCTTAATGTAAAACAACATTATAGAAAGTGAAAACAAAGTAATAACATGTTAGAATGATTAATAAGATAATATCGATAAAATAAGTGATTAGGACTATATACATATTATGCTTACTATACACGCACAATCATTCATAATTTTAAAAAATTGATTACATGGTAAATGTTGTTTAATTGCATAATTGATAAATAGGTTTAAAAACGATACTAATCGATTGATTTATTATCATATTGCATAGTCAATTAATGAGTTTTCCATTAATTTTCACACGAAATTTATATTTAATTTTAGTGACAGTATAATTTTGAAAATGAATTGATTTTCCTTAATTTCAACAAAATAATTAATTAAAGGAAATTAATTGCCTCATTTAGTTAGAGGAAACTAATTGGTTGATTTACTAATTCTGAAGTTACTCGGTAAATTAACAAAAGTTATTAATCTTTTGATAAATTTATATATTGCATACTTAATCAATTAGGAAAATTTTGATAATTTGCAATCAATTTCTATAATTAATTTTGTACCAACCTGCATATTTTTCGATTTCATATTTAAATATTTTATCGATACTCGAAATTTAGTCCGAAAAGCTACTTTTTGCATATGATCGAAATGGGACTCGAGACCCCTTCCATTGAGTTCAAAACGCCGTTTGCGACCTTTTTGAGTGTAAACTTCGATATGTTTAGAGTTAGTAAAGTTTTGCTACTTTTTCACTTAGGGCTTTGGTTTGGGCTGAGCCCGTTAACCCCACTTAACTCAGTTCCAACCCTCTCCTCTTCATTACTTCATTTCGTATTCCTAACACTTTAAGCTTTAAGCAAAAATGGTGGAAAAGAGTGGAAATTAGAAATTCCAAGCCCTAGTTTCATTGCAAATCCAAGATCTAGCTCCAAATTCTAAGAGAACCCATTGGTAAGTATCTCCTTCTTCTTCCCCAACTCATTCTCTCTTTGATTTCAGAAAATTACTAAACCAAATTTGGGAAATATTTCTCTTTTAAGCTTAGAATCAAGCTTCTTCTTGAGTTGGGATTGAAGTGTGGTTGATCTTCCTTTGCTTTCAAGCTTCTTCTTTATTGATTTGGGTTCAAAGGTGAGATTTTTATCTCACATATAAGTCTATTATTATCTTTGATTGTTAGGTGTGAATTCCTAACACTTATTCATGTGCATTTGATTTTGATTTGGATTGGTTTTGTGAATATTCCGAATTTTAGTGTTTTGAGTTCAACTCTTCAAAAATCATAGCTTTATTGTTTGAACATGTTTTTGGTGATGCATCGTGAAGCTTATTGGCCGGGTAGTCGATTGACATAAATCCCTAGTGTCCGTTGCTCGCCCGTTTGCATTTTGGAGAAGATTGCATCTTCATTTCATAGGCTAAGAAAACAGCCTTGGTGCCAGTCAATCGACTGGTTTTTAAATTCACTCGACTGGCTGTAGCACATAGGCATTCCGAAGGCAAATTACAGAGGCTCGGGTCCTCTGTTTCCCTGCAATCAGTCGACTGGATTTTTAGGTCAGTCGACTGACTGCAGGAAATGAAATTTTCATGTTTCTGCTTCAATCGACTGACTGCAGAGGGCCAGTCGACTGATCTGCTCCTATTTGCCAATTGTGCCTATTTGTGCATGTTTTTGCATGGTTTTCGAATTTAATCGATTCATGATTATCCGATTTGTTGATTTTCATTTATTATCGACTTTGATGTCTTTTATATCAGGATTTTTGAGAATATCCATTTCGATGGATTCGGTATCGATTTCTTTGGACTTTATTCACGTCTTCGAATGTGAATTTTTATGATTGATTGTTTCTACAATCACTTCTGTGATTTATCACTTTAAAATACAAAGGTTTCTATACTAGTAGTAAATATTCAAACTTTTATTAAAGATTATTTAAACTCTATTTTCAATATCAAACTCGTTTATAAAACCGTTTTCCAACCTATTAGTATATACAAGCCTTTACCTCACTCGTATGAGAAATCTAATTAAACGGCTTAGTAAAACGAGTGGTATGAAACGCTTGCATTTACTTAGTCGGTTAATTCTTGGACTTGTTCGATTGAATCTCTTGTGACAATTTTCTAGTGGAGATCTACAATTTGTTCGTAAATATTTATGTTAAGCTAGTGGTTATGAGACATGAAGCTAAGCTCATATATTTACTAGCTTACTGTAATTGACACTTCTCTTAGATCATGACGATCATTTTATGATTTAGACTAGCAATTGTGCGATGTCTCTTTGATTGCAAGGTTAGGCTAGACACCATTTGTGTGATTTCGACTCACACATACCTTTTGCTTTTTGGTTAGCCTAGACACCATTTGTGTGATTTCGACTCACGCATATCTTTTCTGTCTGCGAGGTTAGACTAGACACGATTTGTGTGATTTCGACTCACACATACATTTTTGCTTTTTGGTTAGTCTAGACCTCATTTGTGTGATTTCGACTCACACATATGGGGTAGCTCCCCATGGTCTTCGGACCATCATGTGATAGGCCTCTTTCCCTTTTTATAATTTTTGGATTTCGTGTGTTGATTTCTGGAAATTTTATCCTTCACCTATTCTTGTGATTTCTAGTGATATGCTTTATCAATTTTTATGCCTTGGTGAATTCGTGTGTCATTGACTTGTTATGAATACAAGTTTTGGGTATGATACCCTTTTTGGATCTTTGAGAAGATTCCTGTGATATTGATTAATCTCTTGTTGATTTTCAATTATTTATATATATCACAGCTTGGCATTGTGATTATTATGTGTTTAGTCATATCTCTTATTCTATATCGCTTCATCTGATATTTATAGCTAGACTGATCCGTTTATTATTTTCTTATTAAATAATACTTGGGTCAGACCGAGATGTTACAGGTGCTTCTGCTTGACTTCTCTTCTGGGGTTATCATCCTGACTTTTGGTTAACTACTTAGATTAGTAGTTTTTGTTGTATACATTTGAGATATAAACTCCTTGATGTATACATATTCTTTTGTCTAGCACTCGTATCTATTCTTTTGTGATTCCATGGATCTTCTTGACTCCTACTCTGATGAACACTTTTATGTGTTATATATATTCATATCTATTTCCGCCTTTGTGATATGAATTATCTGTGACTGATTTGTGTTATGTTTATTTCTATATTTGTTTCCGAAGATTATTATAGCCACTGTGTAGTAGCTTTGTGTTTGTATCGGCATGTCGGTTTTCCTCTTGAAAAAAAATGCATGATATACTGTCTGACATATCGGTGCTCGCGCAAAGCAATTACATGGATGGTCGCTCCTCAATAGCCTTATTCTCCAGGCTAGTCGACAGCATTACTCCGTAATGTTCTTGGCTAGCGTGGGTATAGAGGTGGGGCATCACAGCTTGGTATTAGAGCCAAACTTCGGAACAATGTAGAATAACTTAACAAGGATCATCGTCCTAAATCCATCTTAGGAGTTGTGCTTTAGGATTTTATTCGGGTCTTCGTACCGTCCTATCCTATTTTCTTTTATGATTCCTTGTTTTATCTATCAATATTGCTTGATATTTATTTTGAGAATAACTTTTATCCTTCTTCCTTTCCTAAAGGAAGAGAAATGGTTAGTTCTAGCAGTCCTAGCGCTGGTCAATCCAGTAGCCCTTCTCTGGATGGCGCATTCATGTCTGCCCAACAACTTTTGGATCTTGTCAAGAATCAGGAGTTTATCTGTGCTTTGAGTAAGAACCCCGGAATGGTTCTACCTTTGAAACATGAAGTTTCTTTCAATCAGCTTGTGGATGTTACTCTTCTTCATGGAGAGGTTGGTAAAGGAAGTGTTTGTTATATTGGGACTTCCAAGAAGAGGCATATTAAGTTCAAAAGCCCTAATCCCAATAAGAGAGTGAAGCAAACTACTTTTGTAGCAAAGACTCAAATCCCTAAACGTGGAGAATGCTACAATTGTGGCTTTAAGGACCACTATATAAATAAGTGTCCTAGACCTATCTCTTGCCACTATTGCAAAGGTGCAGACCATTATATGTCTTCATGTCCCAAACTTCAAAGCAAGAAGAGGGTGGAACAAGAAACTTCGGTAGACAAGACTCCTACCCTAAGTCGTAAACAATGCTACAATTGTGGTTCTACGGACCATTATGTAATTAAGTGCCCGAAACCCCTTTATTGTCACTATTGCAAAGACTCGGGGCATCTTTTATCTGCTTGTCCCAAACTTTTGAACAAAGACATGAGAAAGCTAAATATTGTGCAAACCACTAGCGACACTTCTCTTGGTCAAGGTATTTTTCACTCAATCCTTGATGGCATTGTTTTATTTCGTGACCTTCTTATTCGAGTTCTTGTTGATATGGGTTTCATCTCATTATTTTTATATCAAAAGAACTTGATGATTTTTTTTTCTTTGAAAATATCTTGGGCTTGATGACTTCTTTGGGAGTTGCGAATCCGGATGGTAGGTCCATAACACTCAATTTGCTTTCTATTGATGTCGAAACTATTTTATGTGATTTTTCTTTCCGAGCCGATATTTTTACTTAGGCTTCGGAATTGATTTTTGTAAGGATTGGCTTAATCGTTGTGAAGCCCATATCCTATTTTCCGTGTGGACTATTCATCTTCGACATTTTCTATCTGTTAAGCAGATTTCTATTTTTTCTCGAGATTCCGATTTCAATTTTTTGAAGGCATCATTTTATTCTTTAAGCCCTCAAGATGAGAAATGTGTCACTTCTCTTATCTAAATAATTTGTGAAACTTTTCCGGTATTTTTAGGTTTGTCTTAGGATTATCACCTAAGCAATCTTTTGAGTGGTGTTCAGGCCTTTTCAGCTCGACCTTGCCACCGATTTTCATTAGTTACGAGTTGCGGAAGTTTACCGTCCGCGCTCGTTATGATTCTTATGAATGACTTTTTATGTCGTTTAGTTTGCCCATCTTATTTCATCCATTTTATAAATCAAGTATTCTATGAATATCTCGATAATTCCATTCTTGTATTATTGATTTTGAATGAAAACAGAAATTTAAAATTTTGCAGATCTTTTTCATAAGATTTAGTTATAAGTATAAATAGGATTTTTGTTTTTAGAACGAACAAAGAGAATTTTCAAAAGTTTTTAGAAACATATTTATCCTATAAAAGATGATTTTGTGATTGTATTGCCCGTTGAGTGCTTTAAGAATTCTGGTCGATGCACTTGATCAACGTTATCGATAGGAATTTCCTAAACGCTTTGATGAGACAATCAGACACAATATATTGACTTGTAAAAATGTAAATTTTTCTAGAAAGATTATTACATAAAGATAAATTTAATTTTGAAAGTTTTAGCTTTTCGAGAAAGAAGATTATTTGAACGAATTCTTTTCCGATAATCTTATTCTTGTGTTTCCCTGGGGAACCAAGATTTTATATTTTGTACCAATGCTAGTCATATTGGTTTGGATGTCGTTCTCTTGCAAAAGATAACGTGGTATCGTTTGTGCTTCTAAATCATTAAAAGCCGATTGAGACTAGGTATGCCACTCATGATCTAGTGCTCGCGGCTATTGTTTTTGCTTTTAGAGTTTGGCATCATCATTTTTGGGGGAGAAATTTGTTCTCCACCTCGATCATAAATCTTTGGAATATTTATTTTCTTAAAAGGAACTTAATTTGCGTCAACAACGTTGGCTCGAGTTCCTTTCTTTTTATGGTCTTGATATTCTTTATACACCCGGTAAGGGTAATCGTGTCGCCGATGCTCTTAGCCTTAAGCAATAAGCAGTTGTTTCCATGATGATATCCAAATGGAACGATCTCGAGATCTTATCCACTTGTGAGATTTGAGACCGCGTATCCAATTTATGCTCATCATTTGTTTTATGTAGCCTTGAGGCTCATCCTTCTCTTTTGGACCGCATTCTTGAAGCTCAAAGGTTAGATCCCGACTTGGCTCTTCTTGGCCAAAATATTAAGGATAAAATTGATATTGAAGGTTTGAAGGACTTTGATATTGATTCTCGTGGCGACATTCGGAGATTTGGTAGACTTATCGTGCCAAATATTAGTGATCTTCGAAAAGACATCTTAGAAGATTCCCATCATTCTAAATTTACCATTCATCCCGGTAGTAGTGAAATGTACGCGGATATGAAGCGACTTTATTATTGGGAGGGAATGAAATCTGATATTGCTAACTCTGTTAAGCATTGCATGACTTGCCAACTCGTTAAGGCCGAACATCAAAGGCCGGGCGGGTTATTGCAACCTTTAGAAATTCCAATTTGGAAGTGGGACCAAATTTCCATGGATCTTATTGACGGCCTTCCCCGTTCTCGTTCGGGTCATGATAGCTTATGGGTTGTAGTTGATAGACTTACTAAATCCCCCATTTTATTCCCGTTCAGTCTAACCGAACCATTCCTCTTTTGGCCAACCTCTTTGTTAAAGAGATTGTTAAATTACATGGAGTTTCTACTTCTATTGTTAGTGACCGTGATCCACTGTTTACTAGTGGATTCTGGAAGAGTCTCCAAAAAGCTTTAGGAACGAAGCTTAATTTTAGCACCGCTTATCACCCCTAGTCCGATGGACAAACCGAGCGTGTGAATCAAACTCTTGAAGATCTTCTTCATGCTTGTGTGCTTGATTTCGGTGGAAGCTGGGAAGATCATATTCCTCTTGTCGAATTTTATTATAATAATAGCTTCTAATCTAGTATTGGTATGGCACCTTTCGAGGCACTCTATGGAAGGCCATGCCGATCTCCTTCTGGTTGGCTTGAGGCCGGTGAGAAGCTGGTTTTAGGTCCAGACTTTATTCGGGATTCCACAGAAATTTTTACCTTATTCGACATAGGATGAAGGAGGTCCAGAGTAGACAAAAATCCTATGCCGATAACCGGAGAAGGAAATTAGAATTTTTTGTTGGAGATCTTGTTTTTATTCGTGTTTCACCAATGAAAGGTGTTGTACGTTTCAGTCGGTCGGGAAAGTTAGCACCCCGATATATTGGGCCATTTCCTATCACTGAACGTATTGGTTCCATGGCTTATCGTCTTTTATTACCGGCTCAAATTTCTGCTATTCATGACGTGTTTCACATTTCTCAATTACGGAAATGCCTTCGAGATTCCGATTCCATTCTTGAGCCTGGTATTGTGGAAAAATTGAAGTTTCACCTAATTTGACTTATGAGTAACATCCTATTCGTATTATTGCTTCGGAGGTCAAGCGCCTTCGAAATAAAGATGTTTCGCTTGTTAAAGTTCAGTGGTCTTCAAATCCTAAGGATTGTTCTTGGGAATTTAGAGGGTTCATCGAGCGAACACATCCAGACTTACTTTCTCATGCTCTTTGAGGTGAACTTCTTACTTCAAACTTCTTTTGTGTTGAATATGCTTTTATGGTTGGTACTATATATCTTCTTCTTAAATATTGCGAGGACGCAATTTCTTTAAGGAGGGGAGTCTGTAACAACCTGCATATTTGTCGATTTTATATTTAAATATTTTATCGATACTTGGAATTTAGTCCGAAAAGCTACTTTTTGCATACGGTCGAATTGTGCCTCGAAACCCCTTCCATTGAGTTCAAAATGCCGTTTGCGACCTTTTTGAGTGTAAACTTCGATATGTTTGGAGTTAGTAAAGTTTTGCTACTTTTTCATTAGGGCTTTGGTTTGGGCTGAGTCCATTAACCCCACTTAACTCAGTTCCAACCCTCTCCTCTTCATTACTTCATTCACATTCCTAACACTTTAAGCTTTAAGCAAAACTGGTGGAAGAGAGTGGAAATTAGAAATTCCAAGCCCTAGTTTCATTGCAAATCCAAGATCTAGCTCCAAATTCTAAGAGAACCCATAGGTAAGTATCTCCTTCTTCTTCCCCAACTCATTCTCTCTTTGATTTCAGAAAATTCCTAAACCTAGTTTGGGAAATATTTCTCTTTTAAGCTTAGAATCAAGCTTCTAGAGTTGGGGTTGAAGTGTGGTTGATCCTCCTTTGCTTTCAAGCTTCTTCTTTATTGATTTGGGTTCAAAGGTGAGATTTTTATCTCACATCTAAGTCTATTATTATCTTTGATTGTTAGGTGTGAATTCCTAACAATTATTCATGTGCATTTGATTTTGATTTGGATTGGTTTTGTGAATATTCCAAATATTAGTGTTTTGAGTTCAAATCTTCAAAAATCATAGCTTTATTGTTTGAACATGTTTTTGGTGATGCATCGTGAAGCTTATAGGGCCGGTTAGTCGATTGATATAAATCCCTAGTGTCCGTTGCTCGCCCGTTTGCATTTTGGAGAAGATTGCATCTTCATTTCATAGGCTAAGAAAACAGCCTTGGTGCCAATCAGTCAACTGGTTTTTAAATTCAGTCGACTGGCTGTAGCACATAGGCATTCCGAAGGCAAATTACAGAGGCCCGGGTCCTCTGTTCCCTGCAATCAGTCGACTGGATTTTTAGGTCAGTCGACTGACTGCAGGAAATGAAATTTTCATGTTTCTACTTTAGTCGACTGACTGTAGAGGGCCAGTCGACTGATCTGCTCCTATTTGCCAATTGTGCCTATTTGTGCATGTTTTTGCTCGGTTTCCAAATTTAATCGATTCGTGATTATCCGATTTGTTGATTTTCATTTATTATCGACTTTGATGTCTTTTATATCGGGATTTTTGAGAATATCCATTTCGATGGATTCGGTATCGATTTCTTTGGACTTTATTCACGTCTTCGAATGTGAATTTTTATGATTTATTGTTTTTACAATCACTTCTGCGATTTGTCACTTTAAAATACAAAGGTTTCTATACTAGTAGTAAATATTCAAACTTTTCTCAAAGATTATTTAAACTCTATTTTCAATATCAAACTCGTTTATAAAACTATTTTCCACCCTATTAGTATATACAAGCCTTTACCTCACTCGTATGAGAAATCTAACTAAACGGCTTAGTAAAACGAGTGGTATGAAATGCTTGCGTTTACTCCGTCGGTTAATTCTTGGACTTGTTCGATTGAATCTCTTGTGACAATTTTCTAGTGGAGATCTACAATTTGTTCGTAAATATTTAAGTTAAGCTGGTGGTTATGGGACATGAAGCTAAGCTCATATATTTACTAGCTTACTGTAATTGACACTTCTCTTAGATCATGACGATCATTTTATGATTTAGACTAGCAATTGTGCGATGTCTCTTTGATTGCAAGGTTAGGCTAGACACCATTTGTGTGATTTCGACTCACACATACCTTTTTGCTTTTTGGTTAGCCTAGACACCATTTGTGTGATTTCGACTCATGCATATCTTTTCTATCTGTGAGGTTAGACTAGACACCATTTGTGTGATTTCGACTCACACATACATTTTTTCTTTTTGGTTAGTCTAGACCTCATTTGTGTGACTTAGACTCACGCATATGGGGTAGCTCCCCATGGTCTACGGACCGTCATGTGATAGGCCTCTTTCCCTTTTTATTATTTCTGGATTTCGTGTGTGGATTTCTGGAAATTTTATCCTTCACCTATTCTTGTGATTTCTACTGATATGCTTTATCAATTTTTGTGCCTTGGTGAATTCGTGTGTCATTGACTTGTTATGAATACAAGTTTTGGGTATGATACCCTTTTTGGATCTTTGAGAAGATTCCTGTGATATTGATTAATCTCTTGTTGATTTTCAATTATTTATATATATCACAGCTTGGCATTATGATTATTATGTGTTTAGTCATATCTCTTATTCTATATCGCTTCATCTGATATTTATAGCTAGACTGATCCGTTTATTATTTTCTTATTAAGTAATACTCGGGTCAGACCGAGATGTTACAGGTGCTTCTGCTTGACTTCTCCTATGGGGTTATCATCCTGACTTTTGGTTAACTACTTAGATTAGTAGTTTTTGTTGTATACATTTGAGATATAGACGCCGTGATGTATACATATTCTTTTGTCTAGCACTCGTATCTATTCTTTTGTGATTCCGTGGATCTTCTTGACTCCTACTCTGATGAACACTTTTATGTGTTATATATATTCATATCTATTTCCGCCTTTGTGATATGAATTATCTGTGACTGATTTGTGTTATGTTTATTTCTATATTTATTTCTGAAGATTATTATAGCCACTGTGTAGTAGCTTTGTGTTTGTATCGGTATGTCAGTTTTCCTCTTAAAAAAAATGCATGATATACTATCTGACATATCGGTGCTCGCGCAAAGCAATTACATGGATGGTCGCTCCTCAACAGCCTTATTCTCCGTGCTAGTCGACAGCATTACTCCGTAATGTTCTTGGCTAGCGTGGGTATAGGGGTGGGGCGTCACAAATTTCCACAATTATACGGTTAAAAAAAGCATTTCATTTGAATTTAAAATAGATTAAAGAGTCAATAAATTCTTTTAATGTCAAATGAATACGAGATGAAGGTAATAATAATTAAAGGAGAAGTCTAGAGAGAATTTTTCATTCTCTATATAAACCCATTTCCATTCTTCAATCTATACCTTTCTAAGTAAAATCTATGATATTGATCATAAAATTTCATTTTTCAGTGCTATAGTATTTTGGTAACCAAAAACATATTATACAAACTGTTATGTCTTTAACACTCAAAACCTAAATCTGCGTACACTATTTCTTTGCCTAAAACTCACATTCATCATTTCATGCTTTTCATACACAACCGCAATCTTCTCTCTCCTCCTTTTCACTAATTTCCTAGCAATTTGTAGACTCGCCTAAGATACCGTTATTGGTTCCATCATTAGAATCGCATTCATTGTTGCTTCCTCTTCAACCTTTGAGATCTCACCAGATGTTAAAGGAGAATTTAATCCTTCTACATATAGACCTTTGGTTGATGATATACAGAAGACAGAAAGAGAATATTATGAACCACATTTTCATTCCATTTAATG
This sequence comes from Allium cepa, assembly GCA_030765085.1. Lineage (NCBI taxonomy): Eukaryota > Viridiplantae > Streptophyta > Magnoliopsida > Asparagales > Amaryllidaceae > Allium > Allium cepa. The sequence goes on from CM060938.1 coordinate 232,598,293, forward strand.
CCATACTCTAGATACATCTTATACCTTGTATTCTAATACATAAAAAGTTCAATGTATGACCTTTGGTATTCTTTCCACATATTTACTCTCATTTCATTTCCTATTCCCTCCCTAGGGAATAATTTTTCATTTTGCACACAAAGTATATTTATATCTCTATCAACAATCTATAAACATTGCAATTTACATTCATATTCTTTTATTGTATAATCAGCTGGCCCATGGAATATGTTTTTTTTTTCTAAATAATATATCCATTTATTTCTCTCCTATTTTCCTTGAATTACAAGAAACTTTTTAAGGTTCGATTTGATTATTTTATTGTTTATTTTGGCTCATTCTTAACACACCACATTATTCAACTTTGCCAATTTAATTTTTTTTAAACCACGATTTAGCCTTGTAATTACTTTTACCGAGATGATTTAGTTCTTTTCATGTCCTCATATTTCCCATCTCCTTCTCTTTTGTTGGTATACTTTCATAAATATAAGGATAGAATTTTTAAAGAAGATATCTTATTACTAGAAGATAACTATGTATGTTTTCTAAGGTTCATATATAGTAACTAGGATATGATACCAACCAAGCCTATTTAATACTTGAATTGCTACTTAGATAGTGCATAGTCCATGTGGAATAATAATAAACCTATTAAGCATGAATTATATTACATAAGCTTCCTATCATTTTTATACTTTATTAAGCTGTAGCATGTTTTTTTCTCTTTTAGATTGTATTATTGGATTAAAAAAAGAAGATCAAATTGTCCATGATCGTTAAGAATTTTTTTAATGTTGCGAGATGAGAATCTTTTATTATTGCCATGAGAAGAGTGGAAAATAAGAATAAGTGGGATAAAAGAAACAAGTGTAATTTCAAAATAAAATGGAGTAAGAAAGAAAAAAGTGGTGTGTGTTTTTTAACAAAACACCATGTAGGAAGAAAGTGGAGTGTTAATAGAACTGGCCATTTATTTTAGTGTATTTTGTATTTTGGTTTGCTTTATTAGGTTTTATATATTCAAATAATTTATGTATCGTTAAAGCTTCCTCTTTGATATATGTATGTTAAATATAAAATTTATCTCCATAATTAATTTTTAATAAATATCAACTCCAAGAGCCCTTTCGTCTGTAGGTGCATTATTAATTAGAAAATAAAGTATATTAAATGTTTTGACTACAATTTAAATTCCAATGAATTATGTATGTCAAATATTAATTATAATAGCTACAACGTTACTATTACGCGTTAATTTTGCATGTCAAATGTTAATAGGTATTTCCAGAAAAAGAACATGTCCAATCCATAATAAAATTAAGTATGCATTAAAAATCTAAAACATTTGACATGTTCTCCTATGATATAATCTCAAGTCCAACCCTTTATTCTATGGTGCTTGAAACAAAGGAATTGATTAATTAAACCCAACATAAAATCAGTTTTGTAGGGAAGGACAATTTATTTGGCTTATATAACTTTAATCAATTTTTTATTAAAAGGCCTTACCACCTTGACTCAAATAAGTAGCTAATATCATTTTATTTTTATTTATCATGTGGAATTACTTAAAAAAATATTTTTATAGGTTCGTAAGGCAATACCAACCAATTTGTTGATGCATGTTTTTGGATATAATAAATGACTTGGTCATAACTGAGATATAATAACCTATAATTTACAATTACCTAGAATATTGCATAGCTCAGGCTAAATGTCTTTTTAAAATGTTTTATTTCCATTATTATAAGAAATATTGTTCTTTGATATACCATAGAAAAACAAAATTTTAATTTTTAAAAACAATAATTTGGGCTTAAAAAAACCTAAACATATGTATTTATGTTCTATGTAGGCCAGACAATAAAACTCTTGTCTTTACATATAGGCTAGATCAAACCTAAACGTACCAACTATAAAATGAATTTCGTATTATTAATTTTTAAATTATTTATATTTTGTTCTCTAGCGATGAATAATTGTATATACTCCAAAAAACTGTTAATATCTTCTAAAATAGGTTTAATCTGCAGTTTATAGGAACTATGTTTGTAAGTCTAATTGATGAAACTGTTTGATAAATCATAGTTGTACATTAGTTAGGTAGTAATCAACATGAAAGCATGAACAAGGTAGTAAAATAGATGGAAAATTTTAAAAACATACTACGGAATAAGATTATTTAGATTTGTTCATTTTGCGGCTGAATAACGTTCGATTGATTATATCGTGGTTGATTTATATACCAACCACTTTTTTTATAGGCTTGTATTTGTGGTTAAACTTTTATATTAGTGATATTAACACCATTGTACATGTTGGTTGGTTTCAAAATTTATTTAAATAATGATTAAATGAACTATACAACAATGCTTTTATAGTGCTTCAAATACTGACAAGCTTCATCGCAATTATAGAAGTGACACCTTTTAAGGAACAGTAATAATTATTTATTTCCTATTTTTTCTTGTTTATGATTATTAGATAAAATATCAAAATCTTCTTAGTAAACTAAATTTTGGTAAAGTTTTTATATATCTCATTTTGCATTTAAGACATTTTATCACCAACTTGGTCCACTTACATAAAAGCATAATACATAAACATGTCATTCCTTTCAGACAACATGAATGCTCTATATATAAGTTAAATATCTTCGGTTAATCTACAATATTTGACATCGTTAAAAACATTCTTAAGTGATTTTAATAAAGATGTAATATTCCTAAAGAATGTATCAAGTTCCAAAAAAAAATTAACAAACATAAATTATATTCACTCTTTTGTAGATGGAAGAAACTAAATATATAGAGAAATGAACTAAAAGTGATTTTTTTTCCTTTATTGTGGTCTTTATCAACCTTGCAGTTTTTTATCTTATTCTTATATTATGGGATGCAATTAAATATTTTCTTACTGAAGCAAGACTATAAAAAGTATAGAGTTGCGTGTGCTGTTTACTCCCATCATAACATACTAATATTCAAATTTCATTGCATGCCACATTTACAACATGACAACCGGAGTTGCTCAATCTATGCTCCTAAGGTGAAGTTTAGTTAGAGCTGTGAAGTAAGGATCAATAGTGTAACAACCCGATATTTTTAGCCATTCGCATCCACACATGTCGGCCTTGAATTGTCCAAAATACCACATTGTAAATAAATTTGGAGCAAATGAAATGCAATCACAGAATCACAGATACAGAAATATCAGAATAACTCGCAGCGGAAATTAAAATACCACGGTAGTTCATAAAGCTATTATAACAAACTCTCAAAACATAATACATAAATCAGTCTGAAACATATGTAATAGAAATCTCAAATACATAGAAGTTTATAAATACCAGAGCTGAAATAGGACAATTGAAACTGAAAGGGAATAGATAAGTAGACAAGCAGAACCTCCTGCGATTCCTAGCTCCAGAAAAGAAATCCAAAGCTAAGCTGTAAATACTCAGGCTGACTCGAGCGTAAAGTAAAACACAAAACACTCGAGTCAGGACATACATACTTATATAATGTAAACCAACTCAAGTGAAATGTCGTAGTAATGCACCATAACTTAAAGGATGCATGGGATTGCCCATCCTCTAAGGATCAGTTAAACCATAAATTGAATACATCTCGTGCTTAAAATTCCAAAATGATATTTTATAATTCGTAAATAAAAAATCATTTCAAAACTCAATATCATTTCAAATTCATTTTAATATCAAAATATCATATTATTTGAAAGCCACATTCGTTTTTATTTAATTTAAATGCCATTTCAAATCACATTTCAAAATGGTTTATATATCAAAGCAAATATCCAATAAAACCAATTAAATATTCAAATTAAACCAATTACATATTCCAATTAAACCAATTAAATATTCCAATTGAACAAATTAAATATTTCATTTAAATCATTTAGAAGTGAAGTTATTATATTTAATAATCAAATATAAAATTATCAAAATTTTACCATTTTCAGAATTCATTTATTTACTTCAATTTACTAAAACAGTGAAATTTCAACTTTTGCAGCATTTAGAAAATGCTACGGTAAATTTACATTTGAAAATAATTCATTTTAACAAAGATAGCATTTACAGATATGCTGTAATAGGTTTTAGTTTAGTTTCTACCACTACGGCACTTACAAAGTGCTATAATAGCCCATAGTACAATTTAGTCTTTTAGTTAATTTATATTAATTACAGCATTTACAAAATGTTGTAATATCTTTTATTCAGAAATGATAGCATTTCAAAAATGTTGTTAATTAAATTCCAAGTTTTCAATAAAATTTCATAAACAATTAAACTTTTATTTAAACAAATTTTAACTTATAGAAATCATATTTTCACACTTTTAAAAATGATCATTTAAATACTTTTTAATTTATGATTATATAAAGTGAAATTCACAAATAATTTTCAAATTTTAATAATATAAAAATCAATGTACAATTTTATAACATTTAATTTACTTTACATTTAAATTCAATTTACCATTTCATAAATTAAATTTAAATTACATTTTATTTCCTTAACTTAACATTTATTTTTAAAACACATTTCACATTTTCGAAGTTAATTATATTCAAAATTCAATTTTAAACATTTATTTATTTAACTATTTTTAATTTATAGAAAAATCAATAACACTTTATAAAATCATTTTAAATTCAAAGAAAAATCAAATTATCATATTTTCTTACTTAACTTAAATTCCATTTATAAATAAAACCATAAATTCCAAAATTTACTAATATTTCAAATTTTGCTTTACCATTTATTTATTTCACTTATTTAACTTGTTGAAAATCACTAATATTTTATAAAAAACATTTTTAAATTAAATGTAAATCAAAATATCATAATACATTAATTTTTATAATACTTTATAAATTCTAGAAAAATATCTATTAACCATGGGTCTGTATACAATTTCTAACCTTGGTCGAATGATGCGGATAATGTATCATTTCAATCCATAATTTACAAAGGAAAAATTCGGGTTCTATCATTTCGAACCCACAATCCCAAGTTAAATGAAATAAATAAAAATCGCTAAGGCCTATCATTTCAGCCCTTAACGATTTTTCCCTATTCTAAAGTCCGTTCGGGTATGTATTATTTCAACACATAGTGATTCTAATCTACAGGGAACTTGCAATGTGATAAACTGATATAAATAAACAGAATAACATTATATAACAGTAACAGATGATATGACAGGTGTATAAACAGGGGTGAACATCATATGATCATAGCATAAGCAGTTATAACATAATAATAATATCTACATATTCACAGGGTGTCAATTTACTAATTATATAAGTACAAAATGAATGGTGAGAAATACTCACCTCTACAAGCTGGAGATAACTGATTCTGACACACAAACAAATTCCAAAAGTCACGATAACACGATTATTGTAATGATCCCAGTTTAAAGACGAATTTAAATTTGTGATTAAATTTAATTTTTGGGTTAAATTGTGGATTTGTTTGAATTTTTCAAATTTGATAGGAGATATATATTTATTTGCTTTAAAATTTGGACTTGAAACTCAAAATAAAATATTTTCAACGGAGTTGGATTATAAATAATTTTTTTATTTGGAAATTCAAAATGAATTTTCTTTAACAGGTTATATTTTGAAAAGAATAATATGTATGATTAATTATTAAATGTATAAATTGTGTTTTTATTTCTTTTCTTTATGAAGTTATAAAAAGGTATAAAACAAAATAAAAGAATATAAAGTAAATGTTTGGATTGTTAAATTTGAATAGAAACAAAATAAAATAAATTCATACAAATTTTCTTGTGAATTATGTAAATAAGGAAATAAGAAAAAAAATTATTAATATTAAATACTACAAAGATATATGGGTTTAAATAAATTATTTGGCAGTTTAAGCTTTATATAAATAAATGTAACAAACAAGAGTTGTGTTCAACATAAAAATATAAAATAACATATGAAACACATATAAGTTTGCATGTGGATTTTGTAAACCAGGAAACATTAAAAAAAAAGTAAATGTATGCAAGGAAAATATCTATGTATAAAAGAAAAAGTACATACAAAACTCAAAACAAGATTACATGTAAACTGGTAAGGAAACATAGCATTAAATAATATCATTTCAGCACAGATATAAATCTTTTCAGCCGAGATGAAATCATTTCATCTCAGTAAATAAAGGAAAATCTGGTTTAGTCAATGAAAAAAAAATATGTTCAAATAAAAGAAGCCTAACTAGATACAACCTTCCTCTTTACAACTATCTTCTATATATATGCAATATATTTTTTCCAGTTCGTTCAAGAAAAATTTAGCATGCCTGAAAGAGAAAAAGAAAAAAAATTAAACATCATTTAACTTAAACAAAGCAAGTTTAAAAGGAGATTCAAACAGCAGTTTCAAACAACAAGTGGTTCTCTGTTTCAAATTTGATTTCAGGTGAGTAAACAATATCATATAAATGTTTAAGTTAGCTTTAAATCCGTGTATGATTCATGTTTAATATGTGTATGCTTGGGTATTTTCTTCAATTTCAACTCTGTATATATACATACATACGCACATACATACATACATATATATAAATGCCTGAGATGAATCTGTTTTCTTCCTCCTCTCTGTAATTTTTTTTAGACAAGCTTGAAGCTAGCAAACTAATTTAAATTTCTTTTCATCTGATTTTTTTTTAGATTTTGAGTTTAACATAAAACAGGTTTGTTTCCATCTATATGAAGATTTAAAAATAGTTTTAAGTGAAATAAACAATATATAGGTTGTACAAACTTGTTTTTACAGAGAAAGTCCAAATGCTGATTAAATTCGAGTATAACGATTTACAAATTCAATTATATAACTTGAATACTTACTTAAAAATAGGATTTTAAGGCCAATATGATAATTTTTAGTGTTGTATTCCCAGAGCAGTTTCGAAATGTAATGGGAATGGGTTTTAGGCAAGTTCAGGCGGTCGGAGGCACTAGCGAGGCCGGGATTTGGGATTAGGATAGGTGAGTGATCGACGATGTTTGGAAAAATAGTCGTAGAGACTCTCGAATATTGGGGTGATGGCGGTGAGAGGATTTCGTTTTCAAACCTAATTTTAGGGTGCTCGGGAAATTTGATCACTGTGGCCCAAATCGTGCATCGAGCTGCACATGCTTTTGGGAAATGATAGTAGGGAGGTTAATGCGTTTGTGGCCGAAGGCTGGTGTTTTCTGGTGGTCGGAATTTCTCAGGCGAGGCAAGATTGTTCGGAGGTCTGAATTCGAGTTTAATCGAGTTATAGTCGATTTCGAAGGTGGACTTGTGTGGGGTTTTGGTCGATCTGGGCTCGTTGTCAAAGAGTTCGTCGATAGTTAGGGAGCGTCGAAGATGGTCGGAAGCCTCTGACGTGATTGTGCACGTGCGCGACATTGTTCGAGTGTCAGTTTTGTGTTCGTGGTGGTGGCTCGGAGGCGTTCTCGAGCTAATGAGGATTTAACTCGAGGGTAAGCTCATGTTCGTGGAGAGGTATGCAAGTGTAACAGTTTAAACTTAACTAAAAGAAAAAAATAAAAGAAAAAGGTGAATAAGAAATAGGTACAGGAGAAACTTGGGAAAAAGATGCGAAGAACTCGGGGTCCAACTCGAGTAACCTGGGATTCTTGTTCGGGTATAGTTTTATGTTTAACTTGAAAAATTTTAAAGTTATAAACAGATTTTATTTTAATTCAAGAGGAATGGTTTTGACTTAAATTTATAGCAAGGGAATTAAAATAAGGTGTTTAATGGTTATGCATACAAGTTGATAATTTATGTAACGATCCGAAATTTTCGATCCTAATTGTTTTGAAATCCATGAATGGAATAATTAACTAATTATTTTTAACATGGCTGATTAATTAATTAAATGATTTGAAATCGATTAATGTTAATTAACCATGACTGATGACTCATCTGATTTAAATAAATCAGATAATTAATTGCGCTTATTTATGGACGACTATATTCTATTGAATGCTGTGTATTGGATTGATAACTCTATTATGTGATTGTGATGCTTTGTAATATGAATTGCTTTGTGCTAAGCTGTTATATCTGTGATGGATATATTGTTGTATGAATATGAAAATCCCTTTTTGCCCGTAAACGGGATTTAAATTTCGATGCGACAGGGAGTCGGATTCCAGTTGGTTATCCGAAACCCATGTCGAATTGTAATGATGAATCTTTGTAATTGATAAATTTATTTTATCTGTGAAACTGTGAATGAAGATAAGCGTTATGGATTATACCGCATATCGATATTGGTATATCTGTGAGGATTGATGTTGTGCACTATTGTGTAAAATCCCTGGACCACACTTATACACATACAAATATGGATTGCACGTGGAAATCGGTTAAGTCACAGATTTTTAAAATAGCTTTGAGTTTGAATTTTAAATTCAAATGGGTTGGAAATGGGTCAGGTTTAAAGTGAAAAGCTTTTGAAAAGGTGTTTTAAAAATGTAAGTTATTTTGAATAACTTAATAAAGATTTGAAATTTGAATAATTTGATTTAAATTGGAATTCAATATCTGAAATTGAATATTATATTGGTATTTATGATTTAAAAAGAATTATACAAGTTTATACGGGTTTTAAACCATTTTTAAAAGTGTTGTATTTAGGAATTTGAATTAACCCAAATATTTTAACTTGTATAAATGAGATCGGATTTTTCCGAAACGAAAACTGTTAGTTTTCAAACGATAAAAGCTTTCATATAAGAAACAAATTTCCAATTTGTATAAAAGGGGATTTCAAGTTAAATTGAAATGAAATTGTTTTGAAAGGCTATGAATGAATCTTCGAAAATGAGTTTTGAAAGCTATAAGTTTAATCTTTGATTTAAAGATTTAACGAGTAAATCCCAATTGAAATGGAAATTGTTTTGAAATCCGTAAATGGATCTTTGTGAAACTATGTGAACTTTGTGAAGTGAATCTTTTTGTTTAAAAGATTGGAAATGGTAATTTGTTTTAACCATTTGAATAAAAGGTTTGGGCTTTAAGATGTGATTTAGTTGAAATCCCAATATCCATATGTTTTAAATGTTGCGCTCATTATTCGGTTTAGCCGGGAAAGGACCTTTGTGTCATGTAACCCATTCCGAATAGTGATACGATGATATGGATAGTATTTGAAGACCGGTGGTGAAGACCGGGTATTTGCGAGAGCGATAGGATGACCTATCGATTGTCTCTGCACTGAGTAACTATGGTATAGAGATTCCCTAAGTGATGGGAAGTCCGATCGGGATTGTGTATATCTGGATTGCAAGGGCTTCTTCAGAAATGCCTTCGGTTCTGTTCAAACCCAGAACAGACTTATATGGATGTATGTCCGACATTACAAATTGAGATGTAGAGCTGGTTTCTATCAAATACATTTCTGCTAGTGGCGGAGAATTTATTCTCTTAGCTTAACACCCTTCTCTGAGACGTACGAGCTCAGAGGTTATGTAGTTGATGGTTACTAGTGATACATTCCCAATTTGGTAATGTGGCATGCTAAGTGCTGCCGTGTGTTGGTGATCATTGTTTGATCATTTGTGATCGAAGCATGGATTTGTGAAAAAGCATAGCTTTGTGGACGAGACTTCGTCGAGCCTCACTACCCGGTAATGGTCGAAACAGGAATGTTGCGACAAGGTTTTTTTAGGGGTAGCGCCCCTAGGGTATGTCCATTTCCTTCTGGATAGAAGGTGATATCATGGTATAGAGCCCAGGTATCGAACCTATGTGGTTACTGCAAATTTATTACTTTGTGGTTGTTGGTGTCGAGCACTCGGATAAAGGTCGGTAACGACCAGGGATGGCATAGCTCGTGTGTTAGTTACCTAGTTACAGCTTGGTTAAAGTGTGAGGTAGCGTCGGCCTTGTTTGGCAGAGATCCGGTTAGGTTCTCGGGGGCGTCCTTCCAGAGGCGTTCCATTTTGATGTGGGAGTTCCTTTGCCTGACCATTTGTCAGAAATCCAAAGAAACAATATGTACATTATACGGTTTTAGTTGTATAATCTGCCATGGAATATGGCAGTAACCTGCTATTGAACATGGTAGCTATAGTTGGCATAAGTGCGAAATTCCCATGCCGGCTAAGATTAATATTATATTTTTTGAAATGTTTTCTGCACTATATACTAATAATAATACCAAATGGCTTTCGCGTATCAAGCATTTTTCAACTTTCATAAGGAGAAATCTCCTCCAAGTGTGCACTTGCATTGAGTGTGTAGTGGGAGGCTGTATGGCAGTTTCATTTTCCAAAAAGGCATTGCGTTTTTCAAAAGTAAATTTTTGTGGTTGTTTTTAAAGATAAACTGTTTTGTTTACTCATACCAGTTCCATGACTGACCCGGAGTTTATTGTTCCCTTCCTAAACTCTGGGTGCCCATATTTTTCCATATGGGCAGCCTAGAAGCAGGTTAACCGTATTTTGGAAGCCGTTAGATTTTGGAAAGCTTTTGGATTTGGAAATCTTTCGAAGTGCTTGGAGTTTTGGAGTTTTTGAAGGCCTTATCAAGTTGAAGTATGTGCAACGTTTTGGAGTCTGTTGTTCCACTGTGGAGTTTTCACTTTATTGTTGTATCTTTTGTTGTGTATCACTCTGATATTAGAGATCGATGTTGTAATGGATATTATATCAAAGTTGTATCTGTGTTATGATCAATGATACTCATGTTGTTTCCGCTGTTTATTTACATCTAATGTTGTTATAAGCTCCGGCGATACGAATTTGATGTTGTTTGTCGAACATCGAGTTCGGGTCGTCACAATTATAGATTTGAGTGGAGTAGAGAACTTGGGTGGGAACAGAACCAAGCTTTTATCTTGCACACAACCCATAAAACAAGACAAGTATAAATATGATTTCAAACCAAATATACATATTGAAACAATTTGAAACTGAAAGCAACTATGAAAGGAATGACTTGACCATTGCATCCATCAATCAAGTGCTCGGCCTAGGGTTAGGTGTGCATGGCCAAAGTGGTGCAGAGGTCTAAGGTATGGGTTCATGAAGGCAAGGCTATAAGGAGATGAAGGGTGGAGGTTACATCACAAGAATACAAAGTGTTTAAGGCAAATGAATAGGTTTTTGGTGCATCTATGGGTTCGGCCAAAAGACACCTAAGCTCGGCCTTGGCATGTGATGGTCAAGTGTTGGCTGGAGTGTCGGTCAGAGGTGGTGGAGGGACTGGTGGCGGCGGCTATGGAGGTGGCAAGGTGGAAGAATTAAGGGTATGGCATTAAGGAGTTCGGCTATGCAATATTCAAGGTAATTTTGCAAATTTGGGTGTTAATAACTTCAACGGGCCCCACGGCCTGGTAAAGTCAGAGGAAAAGGATGGTGTGGCAGTGAATTTGGGTTTGGTAGTGGCTGGTGGTGCAAAGATGGCCAAGTGGTTGTATGAAGTGGTGATGGCTATAGGAGGTCGGCAATGCGTGTTTAAGTGGTGCTTTGCAAATTTTTTGTGGATCTTCACAACAAAGATGGCCACGACCATGTAGGTCAGAGGAGATGGAGGAGATGACAACTGAGTATGATGGTGGTGGAGGTGGTGGTGATGGTGGAGGCTATAGGCTGAGCAACCTAAGTGAAGGCAATGCAAAATAATACATAAACAAGGTAAAATTTGAAAAGAAAGTGAAAGAAACATTACCAATTTTTGTTTCAGAGGTGACGGCCGAGAATGTTGATTCTGGAGTGCAAGGTAATTTTGCACATTATTTTTATTTTTATTTTCATTTATTGTTGCACCTAACTAAGCCTAGTTCACATTTCCATTATATAGGAACTAGTTGATGTAGTTATGGGGCTTCTTATTTTATTATCCGTAGAATTATTGGTTTTGCATACATAATTTTATATATATGAAATGTGACTAGAATACTGTTGTTGACATGTTAAAAATAGTCATTTATTTAGCATAGAATTTACTAGATATTTACCTTAATAAAACTGCTGCATTTTATCAATGTAAACTTAAGATGATTTATCAACCAAGTAAAGAGCTGATATCTAATCATGGTTAAAACGAATTTTGTAACATCCCGGAATTTTTAACAATATCAATTTAATAATCTATATTAACATTAAATTGATATTGATATTTTTGTTAATAATAATTCAAATTGGTTTAATAATTTTCTTCAATAAAATATTTAAATTGGTTATTTTATCTTTTAAAAATAATAAATTGGTTTCTATTTATAATATAATATATATTTCATATTTTAAATAGATTAGCTTTGTTTAATTTTAATAAATAAAACATATTTTTCTAATTCTAATATTTTTATTAATTTGGAAAATTAGTTTTTATTTAATATTGGCTTTTCAAATTTATTAAATAAATGATCTTGGTTTAAACTTAATAAATGAATCATGATTTAAAATTCTAATATATACATTAATAAATTTGGAAATTTTGATTTTAATTAAATATTAAGTTTTTCAAAACATTTAATAAATATATGATTTTTAAATTATTGAGAAAAATGTTTAAATGATTAAAATAATTTTGGCTTGAGTTTTAAATTTAAATGAATTAACAAAGAGTTTTTGAGCTTAATTAAATAAGTAATTTATTAATAAAAGAATATTTTCTTTTACAATTATTTTAATTTAATAATAAGATATTTGTAAAAACAATATTAATAGTGTAATGTCTTTATAAATAGATTTTGTATAAAATTTGCAATTGTTATTTCAAATTAAATTTATATATATAACTTGATTTGTAGATATTAGATTTTTAATTTAATTAAATTTAAATTCCAATGTATGAATTTTTATTGTTTTAATTTTTATATGCATAAGCTTTAATTTTTATATGCATAAGCTTTAGTTTTATATAAATAGTTTGTTTTTTTTTATAATTCATATACATATTTAATTCTAATTATTAAAGTAATTAGGGATATATATTAACTTACGATTTGAATAAAAATTACATTTAAAAAAGGGCAAGTGTTGATTTCCTAAGCAACATATAAACAAAAGTTATAAGAAAAAACATTTCGCTTAACAAGTGTTAAAAATTTGTACAAGTGGCCTCTTTTAAAAAATTAATTTTCTTTTATTTAATAAAATCTGAAAATACACCTATATAAACATGCATTCTCACTATTGTTTCTTTTCTCATTTTTTTTCTAACCAAAGAAAATCAGTAAAACAATCTTCTAGCTCAAAACAAAATCCTGTATGCATTTTTATGTTCTCATTCCAGAAAGTCACTACCCTGTAACCATTCTCAACTCCCTGTAATTCACTTCTCAAACTAGAAGAATCATTTTCCCTGTATTCACCTTCCAGAATCAAAACAAAACCCTGTAATTTGCTTCCCAAAATCAAAGGCAAAACTCTGCAAAACACTCTTCAATACAAAACCAAACCCATAAATCATGTTCAACACCACAATAAAACTCCTCATATCAAAAGCAAGTTTGCATCATTATTTTTCTTTCTGTAATCTGGAAATTTTTTTCTGCAAACAAACCTTCATTTAATTTTTCAACTTGAGTATCAAAAAGGAAATCTGCAACCCAAGTTTTAAAATTCAAATACAAGTTGAATCTGGAAAAAATCAAGTCTTCCTGCAATATCTTCTTCAGCAAAGTTTCAAATGCAGTTTTTTTAAATAAAAAAGGCAGAGACATTTTTGTTTTCAGCAATTAAATTTCAAAGGCTTCTTCACAAATCTGGGAAGATTTCTCATCTTCAAATAGGTTAGTAACTTTTTAAATTTAAAGTTAAAAATAGGTTGCGTGCTAGAATGTTTGATATAAATAAGTATTGTTTGTGTATTGATGAAAGTGTAATGTGTGCATGCTGTTGTTTTTATTACCTATTCTGTTTTTCTTTGATTTTCCAGGCAATTTTTTTATTAAATCCTTATCTATTAATTGGTTTTCTGATATGATAAAATTTATTAAGTAAAGTTGTTTGACTATCCGAAGTTAGTAATTAAAACTTTAAGTAAGTTAAAATATGAGTTATTGTCCCTGGAAACACTAAGAAACATCTGTGCATGATAATTTTAACCAAAATTAAAACATGTTAATTTTGTATTTCAGTATCATAAATCAATAGCCTTAATTGGAATATGGTTTTCAAATCAAAAATTAGGATTTTTAGGTATTAGTTGAAGGTGCAGTTTTGTGTTGAACCTATTTTGAACTTTTTGCAAATTCTGGTGATTTTTGAATTGAGGAGTCTTGAGTTTCTTCTGGGTGATGGTGAAGGAATAGGAGAAGCTTGAAAAAATCATTCATGGTGATGAAATTCATTGTGGATGTTGCAGTTTGTTTTTTTTTTTAAAACCTAGTTTTATTGTGCGTTAAGAGTTGATCACTACAGCTAATGTAGTTGATCGAGTGATTGGATATTTTGGGAATCGATAGATTGGTTGTGGTTGAAGTTGAGGCCGGAGGGGTTGACCTTCTGATGGTCGGAGTGGCAAGCAAGAAGCGTTGATAGGTTTGGGTCATGGAGGGCTCTGATGGTTGTTTCCAGGTTTGGGCATTTTGGATTCGAATTTGATTTCAAGAATGGTAGCATGAATCTATGATTTTGGTGGATTGCTGGATCATTTTCGGGTTTGTTGAGATCACCACTGATGATCAACGGTGGCCATAGTCACCGTGCATATGCACGGTGACGAGATGTACCTTGTGATATTGGGTTTGCTAGTTGGAACATGTGGAGTTGTTTGGTTTGCTCGAAGTTGCTTATTGATTTGCTCGGGTAATCTTTGTTTTGACTCGAAGTAATTAGCATAAGTCTCGGGTTAGAGAGTTGTTTCAGGTTTTTAACAAAACCTGCACGCTGTCTGTTTTTAAATTTTAAATCTAAAGTTTTTAAATGTAAAGAAAGATTTAAACCTACTTTAAATTCAAGTTTAAATTGAATCCAAGTCTAAATTTTAAATCTCAGTTTTTTTAAAAAAAATAAAGTTTAAATTTGAATGCTAAACTACTTTATAATGGTGGGTAGCTTTCAAATTTTAAATCTGAAGTTTTTTAAATATGAGTAAGTTTTAAATAAGATTTAATCTGGAAATCAAAAGTTAATAAGAACTTCAGTTTTTGAAATAAAAAGAATTTTAAGATTTGAAGGTTTAAACAAATTTGTATGTGAAGTTTAAATTTAAATTATTAAATTTAAAAATGAATTTAGTTTCAAACCTTATGAATTCTTATATTTGACAAGCACTTGTTTGTCTAGAAATTTTAAAAGTTTTAAATTGCTTAAACTTTGTTTAAGTTTAAATTTATTCATTTTAAATCATGTATTTAAAATGAAATTTCAAAGTAATTTCAAAAGTAATTTGTTTACAAATAAATTTGTTATTAAACATAATTTGGAAATGTTTTATCTTAAAATTAATTAAGATTAATGTTTTGAAATTAATTTATTAATGGAGTAATTAAGGAATGGTTAATTAATTTAATTAATTAATGATTTGGAATTAATAAATATTGATTAAGAATTGATCAATTTGTAATTAAGATCATTAATTAGATTTTTAAATTAATGATTAAAAAATTATTAATTAAGTAATTAAGTTTTAATCAAGTGTAATAAATTAAATAATTAAGGATTAATTAAGTTACGGTTGATACTTAATTAATTAAATAATTAGGGATTAATTAATGAATAATTAAAGATAATTTAAATTATAATTAACAGTGGTTAATCTAAGTTAATTACTTAATGAAAATAATTAGAGAATGGTTAATGAAGGTCATTAACCAGGATTATTTAATACTTAATTAATATGGTTAATTTTTAATAATTAATTAGATTAATTAATTTAATAATAATCATTTGTGAATTGTTGAGTATAAATACTTAATGAAGTAATTAAGAAATCAATTACTTATGGTAATTAATCGTGTTAAATGTGATTGTTTAAATTGATTAATTAAGTTTAATTAGTTTTAAACACTTGATGTTTTAATGATAATCATTTATGGATTGGAAATCACCTAGTGAAGTAATTGATTGATAATTACAGGATGTAATTTATTAAAGATGTATAATAATGTAAGTAACTTGGATTAAATTACTTAGTAATTAATCAAGGGATTAATTAAGAAATTAATTACGGGATAATTAATTTGTTTTAATAAAGTAATTAGGGGTGATAATTACTGAATATGGTTAATCAGAGGGGATTAATAATTATGGATTAATTACTTAAGGTAATTAATTTAAGAGGGTAATTAATTAAGTATAATTAAGAATCATTAATTAATACAATTAATGATGTAATTAAAGTTGATTAATTATGATTAATTAATCAATGACAAGTGATTAAAGGTAATTAATTAATGTAATTAATTTATGAATAATGTAATTAATTATAGTTAATTAATTAATTGAAGTAATTAAAGGTTAATTACTGTTTTTTGTTTGAGAATAATTAATTTGTGAAATTAATTAAGGATAATTACTTGAATGTAATTAAGGATAATTAATAAAGGGTGATTAATTTAGGTGATTAATTTGAATGATTAATTAATTGATTGTAAATCAATTAAATGGTTAAGTAAGAAAGATTTGTATTGGTGAAGTAATTAATTTAATTTATTTTAAATTAATTAAAGATGAAGTAATTAATTTAATTCACTTTAAATTAATTAGAGATGAAGGTAATTAATTTAATTCATTTTAAATTAATTATATTGTGATGAGTAAATCTTTGCTTAAATATGAATGGATGATATTGATTGCCTTGAATGGATGCTTTGTGATCTCGGATATGAGATAAGTGATGTTGTGTGGTATGAATGCTTTGATGCATTGTGATGATAATATAGATTATCTATTGTGATGATGATATGGATTACCTATTATGATATGGATCATCTGTTTATTTTGATAATGTTGATTATCAATTGTGATTTGTGAGTTATCTATCTGTGTGTATATAGATAATTGAATTGTTTTAAACTTTAAAACAACTTGGACCTAAAAGACACGTTTTGGATTTCGATGAGATCGGGATCGGGTTTCCATATTTGAATATCCGAATACCACATCGATCCAAATTAATTGTAGGTCGTGAATCTCAAGTGAAGACGAAGATTCAGAGTGCAAGGGTTATCTTCGTTAACTCTAAGGGTGATTCCAAAATGAGTGTAACGAGATAATGCATTCGTTTCATTCGAACCCGGAACGAACTTGTATGGATTGAATGCTTTCAGAATATCGTCGGGTGGACGATAAGCATTCTAAGTGATGTGTTCACTAAAGGTAATCATAGCCTCAAGCCTCATCAACCGGGAATGGCTAAAGCAGGGGAGGTGCAGCAAGGCTAAGTGGGTCATGCCCAAGTAGGTTGATATTTTCCCCTGTCTAGAAGTCACTTTTATTTCAGCTGTGTGGACGGTTGTTGGGCTCCAACTATCGGGGTTGTCTTGTTCGAGACTGTCCAGTAAGGGATGGTTCCGGCCTTGTGTTGTAGGGGAGCGGGCGTACTCCTCGGTATGGTGATCTAGGCCACGTACTGTGACGGGCGGTACCCCAGTAGCTCTGCCATTGTATGGAGTCCAAAATCCAATAAGTGCCAACGGTTTTGATTGTATTACCCACTTTTGTGGCTAGTAGCTGGAATTTAATAGATGTAACAATTTTGGCTAGTTCATATTTACTTGAAAACCCTAGACCTATTATAATATCACTGAATTTCCTATCAAATGTTTTGGTTAGCGTAAGGTAAAAACTTTTCCATGTTTATGTGTGGGAAGACTTACGTGATACCTTTCTTTTCAAAAGTTTTTGAGAGTTAAGCAACCTTAACCTGTTACTCACACCAGACCCATGTCTGACCCAGAGTTTATTCTGTTTTTCTTAAACTCTGGGGTACTCAAATTTTTACGAGTAGCCATGGGATTCAGGTTGGCTTTGACGAATTATGGAGGAGCTATGGAGCAGGAGGCTTCTGCGTGTAGATATATAGTATTCCGTTGTGTTGGTTTCTCTGAGTATTTCTCTTGTATTGTTTTGAGTTGTATAACTAGACAGGTGTTCATAATTGTCTAGTATGTGTTGTATTATCTGTGTAACTCTGATAGTGGTTGTAAACTATGTAATATTTATGTTATCAATATAATTTATTCATTCCGCTATTTAGATTCTGATGTTGTTTCTTCTTTCTCTTCTTTCTTTTCTCTTTTCTATCCCTTTCTTTCTTATTAATGATGCATCATTCTGTGGGGACGGATGGCAAGTCATTACAGTGGTATCAGAGCGTTAGGTTGAGTGAATACCAAGGCTCGGTAGTGGTGTCTATCTTGAGAGAGCTTATTTATAATTTTTATATATAACTAAATATATTTATTCTACCTATCTGTTGGGTTACCTGTTCGGGTTTTATAATATAAGTTATAAAGGTAGATGGGGTAGTAGTGTGTGTAACACGACTACCATTGGTTGGAGTTTGAATGTTTGAGGTTGGAAGTGTATTTGTCGAGACAGTAGACCTTATGCCTTCTCGAGTGAATTTTATAGTGATGAAGGATTTTAACAATCTCTGAAGGAAACCTGTTAAGGTTCGGAGTCTATTTTTGGAGTTTGGATGAGTAAAGTTTGGATCTGTTGGATGAGCAGAAGTGAGTGATGGTATTTTAGATACCTCAGGAAGTAGTAGCTGCGTGATGAGATGCAATGACAATGGATGTTTTCGAAGAAGTTTTCTTTGGAACAAGTTTAAGGAAGTGAGTTTGCTTCGGTGTTGTGGCTGTGTTCAGCTGGTGTTTCTGTTGGGTTTGAGGTTCGAGTTTCTCGAAGAGCTTTAGATTAGGAGATCTTCGGCATCTGTGTCAGCAATGCAGCTTGGAGTGTTGTATGTCGGCAGGAAGTTTTCTGGCTTAGCAGATTTTCTGAAGTGGAGTTCAGAAGCAGCAGAATAGACCCGTTTCTTCGATGGATTGGCTAGTTAAGTGTAAGCTGTTCTGTTTGATAAAGGAAGAACAGTTTTCCTTGGATTTGGTCTAGATTGATCGCAAAAGTGACTTGTGATAATTGAGTGTTCTCTTGAGTTATCGGAGTTTTTCCTGATGTCTTCAGGGAAGACAGAGGTTTGTTCGCATCTAGAGATTGAGTTTTCTTATCGACTAAGATTCCAGGAGTAAGTGTAAAGGCCAGCAAATCCATACCCCTTTGAACCAACACAATTCCACACAGTTCAGACCAAAGTGGTACAAATGTACGAGTCTTCGGGTAAGAAGAAAGCGGTAGAAGAAGAAGAACACGAACAACATCAGAGTCTCACATCACAGCGGAATAAAATATAATATATAGAATACAGTTTTAAATACAAGAAATCTGTACTAAATACATATACACACATACCATCATCAGAGTACATCAATCAATCATACATGTCCATATACAGCGGATATAATAGACAAATACGTAAATACGCTCTGTCACCAGCTCGTCTCCTGAGCTCCAGCATATAACTTGAATCATGTTTAACTCGGTCTGACCCGAGCATTATATAAAACAACACCCGAGTCAGTCTAGAATAGCAGCGTAAGAAAATCACACTCAATTGGATTATTAAAGTTTCAAAAATCCTTTGAAAACAAAAGCATCTCGTAAGACCACGCCACAAATAAACATGTCGGGTTTTTACCTTACGATAGCTAAAACATTTTTATAGAAATCCTCTAATATTATCATAGGGTCTATATATAAATACTTATAAAATAGCCAAAATTGTTACATTCATTAAATTCCAGCTACTAGCCACAGAGTGGGTAATACAAACAAAACTCGTACAAGGCTCGTAGGGAGAATGGATTTCCATCAATGTCTGGGCTACTGGGGTACCACCCGTCACAGTACCTAGCTTAGATCAGAGTACCGAGGAGTACGCCCGCTCCCCTGCAACACAAGGCCGGAACCATTCCTTACTGAATAGTCCCGAACAAGATAACCCCGTGGTTGGCGCGACCAACCACCCACTAAACCGAATAAAAAGGGCATCTAGACCGGGGAAAATCTTGTCCTGCTTGCGCATGACCCACCTAACCTTGCTGCACCTCCCCTGTTTTAGCCATTCCCGGTTGATGAGGCTTGAGGTTAAGCGTAACCTTTCAAGAAGGCGTCACTTAGAATGCTCATCGTCCACCTGACGATGTTCCGAAAGCATTCAATCCATACAAGTTACCCTGGATCTGGGCAAACCGAATCACCATCTTCAACTCTTCACGGTCTTCATTCGTAATCGTTCAAACCGGATCGAAGTGGTTTTCGGATAATTAAATCTGATCCCGGACCCTTCGAAACGATCAGCACATTGTCCAATATTGATAGTCGGTTATTTATCTATCAATTAATCATTCACAAGCAACAATCAAATAATTTCCACAAATTATTTATCTCAAATATCTACTTAAGATATTATTCCCATTTTAACCATTTGAATCAAATTTCACAGTTCTTTTATTTCCATGAAATCAATTAACTCAATCTGATTTAACCCTTGAAAATATTTCTTATTTTCTCATTCCCTTCTCAAAATCAATTTATATTTTGTTTATAAATTTCAAACTCAATTCCTTCACTTAATAATATTTCTCCTAAATCTTATCTCATTTAATAACTCACTTATCATCACAAGAGGATTATTAATTGGATTTTTAAAAGCATTTGAAATCATTTAGATTTATAAAATAATAAGTATAGTTTTATACAATTCACGGTTTAAAAGAAATATTCACCATAAAAATTAGAGTTCATATCCAGTTAATGATAAATTGTAAAACTGGTTTTAGAAAATCAAATTTTATTATAAATATTTGCCTATCCTTCAAAAATATCTAATTCGAAACATTAAATTCAAGTAATAGTTTACAAAAATTTAGTGTAGTAATTTAAAAAAAAATTCCTTTGTGAAATAAAATTTAACTTTTGAAAATCCAATATCATCTATAAATGCCTCTTGTTCACACTCTCCTTCAGAAATATTTTACTATTTCCATTCAAAAATTTCATATCTCAATTAAGTTCACTTTGACTTATCTTTCCAATATACCCTGATATTTTCCCATCTCATTTATAAACTTCGTTTATAAATTTATAACTCCCCTGAGTTTTCCCTTTATTTATTAGAAACAATTTTTTTTTCAAAGATCTTATCTTTAAAAGTTTATTCTCCAATAAAATCCCATATTTGTTCTTTAACAAAATTTCATCTCTAAATAAGGTTCCTTTTATTTCATTTCTTAATAAAGTTTCTTTTACTTTATTTCTTAATAAAGTTCCTTTTAATTTATTTATTTTCATCGATTACAATATTTCTTAGAGTCTTTGTATATAATTTAATTTTTCTCAAACTCAACTTTAACTAATTTTAAGTATAACCAAAGTAATAAATATTATATTTATTTTAATTTAGTCCCAATAGAAGTAAATCCAAATCCTAAAGAAATATTCTTTTAATTTAAGTTTCATTTAACTTCCTTCAATTAAATTATTTATGGCATTTAAAAATTAGTAAATTCCAATTTCCATGTTATTTAACACTATATAATTCAATTCGCATGCAATTTCATAACAATTCATTCATCCTGTCATATGACAACATATATAATAAATAAATATCTTTGAGGAATCCTGTTGGATCCCTCCAATCTGTTTTCCCTGCATCCACAAATGTTAGCACAATAACATATCAATTCCACTTTCAAAGTGGGATATCATGGTATATGAGTTTAAAACATCATTCAGTGGATAAACTATCATAAACACATCCAATGATTCAAATTTCATATTTAAATTTTTTTATGGCATCCAAATGAGTGAGAAAATCTCACCTTTTCTTATAAGTTGCAATCCTTCCCAATCCCGACTCGTTTCCATATTTTTGACCTTAAATAACAATTATATGATTTTATTAATATTCGAACAATCGAATAATAAATTTATCGTTTAACATTTTAATTGACTTACAATTTATTTAAGCTATTTATTTTCCCACTTTAAACCTTATATAACAATTATATGAATTTTATAAATATTCAAAATAATGGATCGATAAATTTCCATTTTATAAGTTAATGAACTGATACTTAAAAAATTGAATTTTATAAATATTTGGAACAATTTAAACATTATTATATGTTAATAAATTTAATTTACTAATTACTTAGTTTTTAAACAGAAAACATTTTCTTCTAAATTTTTTTTTTATAAGCTGAAGTAACTAAAATAAGCTAACTAAACAATTTTTCTTTAAAAAAAAAACAAAACCTTGGTACTGTCAAATTTTAAATTTTCAAAAAGTTAAAAACCTACTTACTGTCACAATTTAAATTTCAAAGAAAATACTCAAATTATACCTTACAGCCAACAAATCTTGAGGCTCCACAAACGAGCGACTCAAATCACAAGCGTCGTCACCGCGACCTCAATCGAACTCCCCAACATCGCGCGAGCCTCATCCACCAATCGTGTACCCCCAAGCGCGACCACTCGCGTCCACGCCCAATCACCGAATCTGCCTCCACCTTTACCGTCCTCGCGCGAGCGCGCGCCTACATACGCGACTCAAATTCACGTACCACTTGCCTTGAACCGCCGACCCCGAGACCACCACACGCCGCCATCGTCGACCGACCTCCCGTCTCTGCTCACGACCCTGTTTCGAAAATCACGGCACGCGTGATTCGATTTGCTTGTGCGCGAAACAAGTCACGTGTTTTCCCCTCCCTCTTTCGTGCAGTTCGAATAGGATTTAGGTTTTTTTTTTATAATGCCGTGAATCGGCTTACAGGAGAAAAGGAGAAAACGAAAACAAGGGGTGGAATTAAAATGTGAGAAGAGCTATCGCGATTTTTAAGAGGAAAGAAATTTGATCGGCCATGAATATATGCTCTGGCTTTGAGGGAGAAGGAGAAAATGAGGGGGTTTTTGAGAGAAAGAAGGAAGAGACACGATTTCTCACATAAAGGCTTCAGTCATTATCTTTTGTTCTGTGATCGAAGAGTGAAACAGGCAGCATCGCGATAATAACGAAGATGGGAGGCGTATTGAAGAAGCCGAAGGAAATAATACTGCTGAAGTGAAAAGAGTTGACAGATGAATAGACGAAAGATATTTTAAATATTAAAACGATTAACTATTTTCGAAGCGCTTACCTCTCGTACGATCACACGATCACTCCAACAATTACGAAATTTGAAATCCGACAATAATTCAATATTACGGATCCAACGGAACTGGTTTCGCTGAATTCCGAGACTATGTCTCGGAAGGCTATTTTAAACGTCAATTTAAACGATGCAAATTTAAAATTAAACGAACAACAGTTAAATTCAATTTTAATCCATTTATTATTTCCAGTATTATCAATATAAATTTTATAAGCCGTTAAAATATTTTAGCAAGCTTACAACTCCAAATTCTTTATATTTTACCCAATATCTAAGTATCCCTTTAATAATTAATTAATTTGTTCAATTAATGATTATATTTAAATTCTAAACCACTTTTATATTAAATAAAACCAAACTTTTCATATTCAAATCAATTTATAGTTCAAATCAATATTTAAACCCATTTAAATATCTCAAATTAACCGTCCAAAAATCCGGGTCGTTACATTCCTCCCCCCTTAAAAGAATTTCGTCCCCGAAATTACTAATTAGGAAGAATGGTCCAATATCCGATACTATTACCTTATAATCAACAATTCAACATCCTACCAAATTACCTTTTAAATAAAAGATGCATTACCCTTTTTATTAACTTTCTAAATTTTCCTTAGTTTCAAACTATACTATATGCTTAACTATTCAAGTTTCAATTTAAACTCAAATTTTGACTTATCAAAATTTTCTCAAAATTTTTCTAACACCCTAAATTCCCGAATTTTTTTGCCAGCGTCTCCTTTGCGCGGCTAGCTCGGTACTACTACAAAATGGCTCTACGGCCTCCCAAATCGCAAAAGAAAACAAAAAGCCAAGTGGCTCGATCAAAAACCCAATCGATCTCCATATAGAAATTTAAACACATACCTTTTTGTTGAGCATTTCTTATTTATCTTCTGAAATCAAAATCAATGTTCTTTACCTTTATATTACCTGCATATCTTACACAGCAATATATCTAATCACAATATTCAAAAGCATTTTATCGACTTCCCTACAAATGTCAATATCTATTCATTCAAATATTACCTTAGATTATATTTGAAATATCAATTCCCAATTGAGCATGCATCATTCCTTACTTAAGTTAGTATAAGCATTTTATATGTTTCTTATATTTATTTTCATCTTACCACTTTAGTTTGTATTCATTCTTATTCAATTGATTCTACCATTTCTATATGAATTCAATTTATCTTTAACAATTCTTTTTTTTTTTAATTTATAACAAATTCATGTCATTATTTCAAATTAGTTTCATTCACTAATTTATTTCAATTTCCAATTTGAAAACATTTGTCGTTAACAAAATTTTCAAAATTTTCCAAAAATTTTCTAACTCCCAAAATTTCTGAAAATTTTTGGCAGAGTCCCCTTTGTACGGAGGAGCTTTTGCAATTTGACAAAAGGTATAAATATATATACATCGACCCACACGGTCGGAAAAACCAAAAACAGTTCATATTTCCTAGTATGTATTGCGTAGGCGTACCTTATTTATCATTTTAAGCAAGCGGCTTATTTAATTTAGCATATGTGCGTCCAAAATCTCGCTATACAGTCTTCTGGTACCTGTACTTACTCAATTTAAACTCATAAGTAACATATGTATGAAATTTATAACATTGCATTCATTTAAACAGCTACAACAATCAAAATCATAAGCAATGCAATATAAATAACTTCATAACAAATTTACATAGTTTCCAAACTAGTTCCATTTGTTTATAACTGACACAAATACCGTTTGCATTCAACTTTAAGTGAGCTACAACACATCTACTTAACTCCAATTCATAATTATGCCCAAACAAACCCATTTTCCATTTAATTGATTTCAAAAATCAATTCCTGCTTCTTAACAATTCAAATCCATATTTTATAAACAATGTATACTAGGAGTTTGTATAAACAATTGATAAGGTCCTAATTTAAAGCCAATTGCTTTTACTCAATTTATATCATCATATCTGATTCAGAATGATTTTCACATCATTCTTTTATTCAATTCATTCTTAATCCGAACTATTTTGTATTCATGGCAACTTATTCATAATCAAGTTTATTTACTTCTATTATTCCATAGAACTTTATTTAATCACGTTTACGACAACAACAATTATTTCATGCAAATTTGACAATATTCATTCCAACAAACAATTTCTTTAATTTTATATCTGTTTTAAAATTGATGCCAACTCAAGTTATATGAAATTTCATTCCATTCTAATTTGTTTATAAACCACATCTTTGCATTGATTTTATTCAACACCATTTTTTTTATTAAGCTCGACAACTTCAATGCTTAAAATTTAACAATCATGTCCCAAGTTTATATAAGTCGTGCTTCATTGAAATTTAGACTTAAGTTAATTTACTTCAAATTATTTAACTTTCATAACTTAAGTTTATTTCATTTGCCCAAAAATTCTTTTCCCAATTTTATTTTATTTTATTTAAATCAAATCTCTTTCATTTACTTCTTAACTCAATTAATTATTTCATTTAAAAATTTCACTTCCCATGTTCGATTCATTCTCGAACTTATTTAACTTATTACAAGACCACTGTCACTTTATTTATACACAATAGAATTTTTGTTTGCACTTCTAACCATTTATATTTAATCCAGTTTCATTTTATTTACCAACCAATCCAAGTTGAATTTTATATTTATAATTCAAGGGCTTTTCCCCCATTCACTTTAATTCACTCTCCCCTTCTATTAATTTACCATTCAACCTTTATTTTACCAATTCAAAGTTTATTCACATATTCAGGTTACTAATTTATCCCAAATTAGTTTACTCCCAATTTATAATTCAATATTTGACTTTTAGCTTCAAAAATCTCTTCATTTATTATTTCTTTGGTTCAATTCTATTTTGAAATTTAGGTTTGGATTTCTATTCATTTTCCAAATTCAAACAATTCTATTTGACTTATTTATTCCATCTTAATTTTATAAGTCCACTTCTTATTTATCTTCTCACTTCCATTCATTTACAGTTATCCACATTCTCATTTTATTTTAATTCAGGTTTATACATTTTTACTTAGCCAAGTATATATTTTATTTCAACGCTTCTCAATTCTTTTATAAGCTATCAAAGTCTTATTTATTCAAATTTCACTTAGCTTACATTAAATTCAACCTCATTTCATTATTATGAATTTTACCCAAGTGAGAGTTTTATTACAATACCATCTATATCTCAATTTAAATCATCTTCATTCAAATTCAAACATTAACTTAGCTTAAGTTAATTCCAGTTCAAACCATGTTCTCAATCCAATTATATTTGCTATTTACTATCCAATCACATCCAAAGTTTAAGGTACTTTACCAATCTATTTTATTCAATGAACTTTTACTTTCTTTAAAATCACCTTTCCATAAATTTTTAAATCTTAAGTTATTTATTTATTACAACTTCGTACTTAAATTCATTTCCAATTTATTTGATACTCATCTAGATCAAATCCCATGTGATTTAATTAGCCATTCTAAATTTGTTAAGATAACATCCAAGGCCAATTTATTCCAGCCATACTTGATTTGGATTTTATTTGTAAATTCAAACTATCTTTACTTTAATCCAATTCATAATAATTTTGATTCATATTTAATTTTACTTATCATTTCAATGGAATTTCTATTTATAACTCGGGTTTCATCACCTAATTCCATTTTTAATTCAAATTTCAATTTAATTCAAATACAACTGAATTTATTTTCAGTTTAATTCTTCCATTCACATAACTTGAATAAATTTCAATCCACTTTAAGTTTTATTTCCCATTTCAACTTCATTTAAAAGCTACTAATTTAGCCTTTCCAAATCATTAATTAAATTTCAAGTTTTAAATTTTATCCAAGTTGAATTTCCATCTTTAACTTTTTGCTTTAGATTTTAAATCCAAAATTCAACATTTAATGTTTTCCTTGATTAGATAACTATTTTAAATTTAATCATCTCATTTGTAAAAATAATATTATCATCCAAACATCCAAGTTATAATAATTTCAGAAAATATTCCTTTTATATCAAAATATATTTTGGATGAAATTATTTTCATTCATCCACTTTTGAAAATCAATATTGTGTCGAATTGCTCTATTTAAGTGTTTAGAAACCCCTTCGATACAGTTTTCGAGGCTGTGCCGACGAAGGTTCATATACCACTCAATAAATCAATCAACGCAATATAAAACCATTTTATATTCACTAACAAATACGTGCTCATATCTATAAATACGCTCAAACTCATTCTAGAATACCATTGACTCTATTTTCTAATGAGTAATTCCCCACCAGATCCAAGGTTCTCGCTTAACCTTTCATCTCTGATACCAAGTGTAAAGGCCCGCAAATCCGTACTCCTTTGAACTAACACAATTCCACACAGTTCATACCAAAGTGGTACAAATGTACGATGGTACAAATGTACGAGTCTTCGGGTAAGAAGAAAGAGGTAGAAGAAGAAGAACACGAACAACATCAGAGTCTCACATCGCAGCGGAATAAAATATTATATATAGAATACAGTTTTAAATACAAGAAATCTGTACTGAATACATATACACACATACCATCATCAGAGTACATCAATCAATCATACATGTCCATATACAGCGGAGATAATAGACAAATACGTAAATACGCTCTGTCACCAGCTCATCTCCTGAGCTCCAGCATATAACCTGAATCCTATTTAACTCGGTCTGACCCGAGCATCATATAAAACAACACCCGAGTCAGTCTGGAATACCAGCGTGAGAAAATCACACTCAATTAGATTATTAAAGTTTCAAAAATCCTTTGAAAACAAAAGCATCTCGTAAGACCACGCCACAAATAAACAAGTCAGGTTTTTACCTTACGATAGCTAAAACATTTTTATAGAAATCCTCTGATATTATCATAGGGTCTATATACAAATACTTATAAAATAGCCGAAATTGTTACATTCATTAAATTCCTGCTACTAGCCACAGAGTGGGCAATACAAACAAAACTCGTACAAGGCTCGTAGGGAGAATGGATTTCCATCAATGGCTGGGCTACTGGGGTACCACCCGTCACAGTGTCTGGCTTAGATCAGAGTACCGAGGAGTACGCACGCTCCCCTGCAACACAAGGCTGGAACCATTCCTTACTGAACAGTCCCGAACAAGATAACCCCGTGGTTAGCGTGACCAACCACCCACTAAACCGAATTAAAAGGGACATCTAGACTGGGGAAAATCTTGTCCTGCTTGGGCATGACCCACCTAACCTTGCTACACCTCCCCTATTTTAGCCATTCCAGGTTGATGAGGCTTGAGGTTAAGCGTTACCTTTCATGAACGCGTCACTTAGAATGCTCATCGTCCACCTGACGATGTTCTGAAAGCATTCAATCCATACAAGTTACCCTGGGTCTGGGCAAACCGAATCACCGTCTTCAACTCTTCACGGTCTTCATTCGTAATCGTTCAAACTGGATCGAAGTGGTTTTCGGATAATTAAATTCGATCCTGGATCCTTCGAAACGATCAACGCATTGTCCAATATTGATAGTCGGTTATTTATCTATCAATTAATCATTCACAAGCAACAATCAAATAATTTCCACAAATTATTTATCTCAAATATCTACTTAAGATATTAATCCCATTTTAACCATTTGAATCAAATTTCACAGTTCTTTTATTTCCATGAAATCAATTAACTCAATCTGATTTAACCCTTGAAAATATTTCTTATTTTCTCATTCCCTTCTCAAAATCAATTTATAATTTGTTTATAAATTTCAAACTCAATTCCTTCACTTAATAATATTTCTCCTAAATCTTATCTCATTTAATAACTCACTTATCATCACAAGAGGATTATTAATTGGATTTTTAAAAGCATTTGAAATCATTTAGATTTATAAAATAATAAGTATAGTTTTATACAATTCACGGTTTAAAAGAAATATTCACCATAAAAATTAGAGTTCATATCCAGTTAATGATAAATTGTAAAACTGGTTTTAGAAAATCAAATTTTATTATAAATATTTGCCTATCCTTCAAAAATATCTAATTCGAAACATTAAATTCAAGTAATAGTTTACAAAAATTTAGTGTAGTAATTTAAAAAAAAATTCCTTTGTGAAATAAAATTTAACTTTTGAAAATCCAATATCATCTATAAATGCCTCTTGTTCACACTCTCCTTCAGAAATATTTTACTATTTCCATTCAACAAATTTCATATCTCAATTAAGTTCACTTTGACTTATCTTTCCAATATACCCTGATATTTTCCCATCTCATTTATAAACTTCGTTTATAAATTTATAACTCCCCTGAGTTTTCCCTTTATTTATTAGAAACAATTTTTTTTTTCAAAGATCTTATCTTTAAAAGTTTATTCTCCAATAAAATCCCATATTTGTTCTTTAACAAAATTTCATCTCTAAATAAGGTTCCTTTTATTTCATTTCTTAATAAAGTTTCTTTTACTTTATTTCTTAATAAAGTTCCTTTTAATTTATTTATTTTCATCGATTACAATATTTCTTAGAGTCTTTGTATATAATTTAATTTTTCTCAAACTCAACTTTAACTAATTTTAAGTATAACCAAAGTAATAAATATTATATTTATTTTAATTTAGTCTCAATAGAAGTAAATCCAAATCCTAAAGAAATATTCTTTTAATTTAAGTTTCATTTAACTTCCTTCAATTAAATTATTTATGGCATTTAAAAATTAGTAAATTCCAATTTCCATGTTATTTAACACTATATAATTCAATTCGCATGCAATTTCATAACAATTCATTCATCCTGTCATATGACAACATATATAATAAATAAATATCTTTGAGGAATCCTGTTGGATCCCTCCAATCTGTTTTCCCTGCATCCACAAATGTTAGCACAATAACATATCAATTCCACTTTCAAAGTGGGATATCATGGTATATGAGTTTAAAACATCATTCAGTGGATAAACTATCATAAACACATCCAATGATTCAAATTTCATATTTAAATTTTTTTATGGCATCCAAATGAGTGAGAAAATCTCACCTTTTCTTATAAGTTGCAATCCTTCCCAATCCCGACTCGTTTCCATATTTTTGACCTTAAATAACAATTATATGATTTTATTAATATTCGAACAATCGAATAATAAATTTATCGTTTAACATTTTAATTGACTTACAATTTATTTAAGCTATTTATTTTCCCACTTTAAACCTTATATAACAATTATATGAATTTTATAAATATTCAAAATAATGGATCGATAAATTTCCATTTTATAAGTTAATGAACTGATACTTCAAAAATTGAATTTTATAAATATTTGGAACAATTTAAACATTATTATATGTTAATAAATTTAATTTACTAATTACTTAGTTTTTAAACAGAAAACATTTTCTTCTAATTTTTTTTTATAAGCTGAAGTAACTAAAATAAGCTAACTAAACAATTTTTCTTTAAAAAAAAAACAAAACCTTGGTACTGTCAAATTTTAAATTTTCAAAAAGTTAAAAACCTACTTACTGTCACAATTTAAATTTCAAAGAAAATACTCAAATTATACCTTACAGCCAACAAATCTCGAGGCTCCACAAACGAGCGACTCAAATCACAAGCGTCGTCACCGCGACCTCAATCGAACTCCCCAACATCGCGCGAGCCTCATCCACCAATCGTGTACCCCCAAGCGCGACCACTCGCGTCCACGCCCAATCACCGAATCTGCCTCCACCTTTACCATCCTCGCGCGAGCGCGCGCCTACATACGCGACTCAAATTCACGTGCCACTTGCCTTGAACCGCCGACCCCGAGACCACCACACGCCGCCATCGTCGACCGACCTCCCGTCTCTGCTCACGACCCTGTTTCGAAAATCACGGCACGCGTGATTCGATTTGCTTGTGCGCGAAACAAGTCACGTGTTTTCCCCTCCCTCTTTCGTGCAGCTCGAATAGGATTTAGGTTTTTTTTTTTATAATGCCGTGAATCGGCTTACAGGAGAAAAGGAGAAAACGAAAACAAGGGGTGGAATTAAAATGTGAGAAGAGCTATCGCGATTTTTAAGAGGAAAGAAATTTGATCGGCCATGAATATATGCTCTGGCTTTGAGGGAGAAGGAGAAAATGAGGGGGTTTTTGAGAGAAAGAAGGAAGAGACACGATTTCTCACATAAAGGCTTCAGTCATTATCTTTTGTTCTGTGATCGAAGAGTGAAACAGGCAGCATCGCGATAATAACGAAGATGGGAGGCGTATTGAAGAAGCCGAAGGAAATAATACTGCTGAAGTGAAAAGAGTTGACAGATGAATAGACGAAAGATATTTTAAATATTAAAACGATTAACTATTTTCGAAGCGCTTACCTCTCGTACGATCACACGATCACTCCAACAATTACGAAATTTGAAATCCGACAATAATTCAATATTACGGATCCAACGGAACTGGTTTCGCTGAATTCCGAGACTATGTCTCGGAAGGCTATTTTAAACGTCAATTTAAACGATGCAAATTTAAAATTAAACGAACAACAGTTAAATTCAATTTTAATCCATTTATTATTTCCAGTATTATCAATATAAATTTTATAAGCCGTTAAAATATTTTAGCAAGCTTACAACTCCAAATTCTTTATATTTTACCCAATATCTAAGTATCCCTTTAATAATTAATTAATTTGTTCAATTAATGATTATATTTAAATTCTAAACCACTTTTATATTAAATAAAACCAAACTTTTCATATTCAAATCAATTTATAGTTCAAATCAATATTTAAACCCATTTAAATATCTCAAATTAACCGTCCAAAAATCCGGGTCGTTACATTCCTCCCCCCTTAAAAGAATTTCGTCCCCGAAATTACTAATTAGGAAGAATGGTCCAATATCCGATACTATTACCTTACAATCAACAATTCAACATCCTACCAAATTACCTTTTAAATAAAAGATGCATTACCCTTTTTATTAACTTTCTAAACTTTCCTTAGTTTCAAACTATACTATATGCTTAACTATTCAAGTTTCAATTTAAACTCAAATTTTGACTTATCAAAATTTTCTCAAAATTTTTCTAACACCCTAAATTCCCGAATTTTTTTGCCAGCGTCTCCTTTGCGCGGCTAGCTCGGTACTACTACAAAATGGCTCTACGGCCTCCCAAATCGCAAAAGAAAACAAAAAGCCAAGTGGCTCGATCAAAAACCCAATCGATCTCCATATAGAAATTTAAACACATACCTTTTTGTTGAGCATTTCTTATTTATCTTCTGAAATCAAAATCAATGTTCTTTACCTTTATATTACCTGCATATCTTACACAGCAATATATCTAATCACAATATTCAAAAGCATTTTATCGACTTCCCTACAAATGTCAATATCTATTCATTCAAATATTACCTTAGATTATATTTGAAATATCAATTCCCAATTGAGCATGCATCATTCCTTACTTAAGTTAGTATAAGCATTTTATATGTTTCTTATATTTATTTTCATCTTACCACTTTAGTTTGTATTCATTCTTATTCAATTGATTCTACCATTTCTATATGAATTCAATTTATCTTTAACAATTCTTTTTTTTTTAATTTATAACAAATTCATGTCATCATTTCAAATTAGTTTCATTCACTAATTTATTTCAATTTCCAATTTGAAAACATTTGTCGTTAACAAAATTTTCAAAATTTTCCAAAAATTTTCTAACTCCCAAAATTTCTGAAAATTTTTGGCAGAGTCCCCTTTGTACGGAGGAGCTTTTGCAATTTGACAAAAGGTATAAATATATATACATCGACTCACACGGTCGGAAAAACCAAAAACAGTTCATATTTCCTAGTATGTATTGCGTAGGCGTACCTTATTTATCATTTTAAGCAAGCGGCTTATTTAATTTAGCATATGTGCGTCCAAAATCTCGCTATACAGTCTTCTGGTACCTGTACTTACTCAATTTAAACTCATAAGTAACATATGTATGAAATTTATAACATTGCATTCATTTAAACAGCTACAACAATCAAAATCATAAGCAATGCAATATAAATAACTTCATAACAAATTTACATAGTTTCCAAACTAGTTCCATTTGTTTATAACTGACACAAATACCGTTTGCATTCAACTTTAAGTGAGCTACAACACATCTACTTAACTCCAATTCATAATTATGCCCAAACAAACCCATTTTCCATTTAATTGATTTCAAAAATCAATTCCTGCTTCTTAACAATTCAAATCCATATTTTATAAACAATGTATACTAGGAGTTTGTATAAACAATTGATAAGGTCCTAATTTAAAGCCAATTGCTTTTACTCAATTTATATCATCATATCTGATTCAGAATGATTTTCACATCATTCTTTTATTCAATTCATTCTTAATCCGAACTATTTTGTATTCATGGCAACTTATTCATAATCAAGTTTATTTACTTCTATTATTCCATAGAACTTTATTTAATCACGTTTACGACAACAACAATTATTTCATGCAAATTTGACAATATTCATTCCAACAAACAATTTCTTTAATTTTATATCTGTTTTAAAATTGATGCCAACTCAAGTTATATGAAATTTCATTCCATTCTAATTTGTTTATAAACCACATCTTTGCATTGATTTTATTCAACACCATTTTTTTTATTAAGCTCGACAACTTCAATGCTTAAAATTTAACAATCATGTCCCAAGTTTATATAAGTCGTGCTTCATTGAAATTTAGACTTAAGTTAATTTACTTCAAATTATTTAACTTTCATAACTTAAGTTTATTTCATTTGCCCAAAAATTCTTTTCCCAATTTTATTTTATTTTATTTAAATCAAATCTCTTTCATTTACTTCTTAACTCAATTAATTATTTCATTTAAAAATTTCACTTCCCATGTTCGATTCATTCTCGAACTTATTTAACTTATTACAAGACCACTGTCACTTTATTTATACACAATAGAATTTTTGTTTGCACTTCTAACCATTTATATTTAATCCAGTTTCATTTTATTTACCAACCAATCCAAGTTGAATTTTATATTTATAATTCAAGGGCTTTTCCCCCATTCACTTTAATTCACTCTCCCCTTCTATTAATTTACCATTCAACCTTTATTTTACCAATTCAAAGTTTATTCACATATTCAGGTTACTAATTTATCCCAAATTAGTTTACTCCCAATTTATAATTCAATATTTGACTTTTAGCTTCAAAAATCTCTTCATTTATTATTTCTTTGGTTCAATTCTATTTTGAAATTTAGGTTTGGATTTCTATTCATTTTCCAAATTCAAACAATTCTATTTGACTTATTTATTCCATCTTAATTTTATAAGTCCACTTCTTATTTATCTTCTCACTTCCATTCATTTACAGTTATCCACATTCCCATTTTATTTTAATTCAGGTTTATACATTTTTACTTAGCCAAGTATATATTTTATTTCAACGCTTCTCAATTCTTTTATAAGCTATCAAAGTCTTATTTATTCAAATTTCACTTAGCTTACATTAAATTCAACCTCATTTCATTATTATGAATTTTACCCAAGTGAGAGTTTTATTACAATACCATCTAGATCTCAATTTAAATCATCTTCATTCAAATTCAAACATTAACTTAGCTTAAGTTAATTCCAGTTCAAACCATGTTCTCAATCCAATTATATTTGCTATTTACTATCCAATCACATCCAAAGTTTAAGGTACTTTACCTATCTATTTTATTCAATGAACTTTTACTTTCTTTAAAATCACCTTTCCATAAATTTTTAAATCTTAAGTTATTTATTTATTACAACTTCGTACTTAAATTCATTTCCAATTTATTTGATACTCATCTAGATCAAATCCCATGTGATTTAATTAGCCATTCTAAATTTGTTAAGATAACATCCAAGGCCAATTTATTCCTGCCATACTTGATTTGGATTTTATTTGTAAATTCAAACTATCTTTACTTTAATCCAATTCATAATAATTTTGATTCATATTTAATTTTACTTATCATTTCAATGGAATTTCTATTTATAACTCGGGTTTCATCACCTAATTCCATTTTTAATTCAAATTTCAATTTAATTCAAATACAACTGAATTTATTTTCAGTTTAATTCTTCCATTCACATAACTTGAATAAATTTCAATCCACTTTAAGTTTTATTTCCCATTTCAACTTCATTTAAAAGCTACTAATTTAGCCTTTCCAAATCATTAATTAAATTTCAAGTTTTAAATTTTATCCAAGTTGAATTTCCATCTTTAACTTTTTGCTTTAGATTTTAAATCCAAAATTCAACATTTAATGTTTTCCTTGATTAGATAACTATTTTAAATTTAATCATCTCATTTGTAAAAATAATATTATCATCCAAACATCCAAGTTATAATAATTTCAGAAAATATTCCTTTTATATCAAAATATATTTTGGATGAAATTATTTTCATTCATCCACTTTTGAAAATCAATATTGTGTCGAATTGCTCTATTTAAGTGTTTAGAAACCCCTTCGATACAGTTTTCGAGGCTGTGCCGACGAAGGTTCATATACCACTCAATAAATCAATCAACGCAATATAAAACCATTTTATATTCACTAACAAATACGTGCTCATATCTATAAATACGCTCAAACTCATTCTAGAATACCATTGACTCTATTTTCTAATGAGTAATTCCCCACCAGATCCAAGGTTCTCGCTTAACCTTTCATCTCTGATACCAAGTGTAAAGGCCCGCAAATCCGTACTCCTTTGAACTAACACAAATCCACACAGTTCATACCAAAGTGGTACAAATGTACGATGGTACAAATGTACGAGTCTTCGGGTAAGAAGAAAGAGGTAGAAGAAGAAGAACACGAACAACATCAGAGTCTCACATCGCAGCGGAATAAAATATTATATATAGAATACAGTTTTAAATACAAGAAATCTGTACTGAATACATATACACACATACCATCATCAGAGTACATCAATCAATCATACATGTCCATATACAGCGGAGATAATAGACAAATACGTAAATACGCTCTGTCACCAGCTCATCTCCTGAGCTCCAGCATATAACCTGAATCCTATTTAACTCGGTCTGACCCGAGCATCATATAAAACAACACCCGAGTCAGTCTGGAATACCAGCGTGAGAAAATCACACTCAATTAGATTATTAAAGTTTCAAAAATCCTTTGAAAACAAAAGCATCTCGTAAGACCACGCCACAAATAAACAAGTCAGGTTTTTACCTTACGATAGCTAAAACATTTTTATAGAAATCCTCTGATATTATCATAGGGTCTATATACAAATACATATAAAATAGCCGAAATTGTTACATTCATTAAATTCCTGCTACTAGCCACAGAGTGGGCAATACAAACAAAACTCGTACAAGGCTCGTAGGTAGAATGGATTTCCATCAATGGCTGGGCTACTGGGGTACCACCCGTCACAGTGTCTGGCTTAGATCAGAGTACCGAGGAGTACGCACGCTCCCCTGCAACACAAGGCTGGAACCATTCCTTACTGAACAGTCCCGAACAAGATAACCCCGTGGTTAGCGTGACCAACCACCCACTAAACCGAATTAAAAGGGACATCTAGACTGGGGAAAATCTTGTCCTGCTTGGGCATGACCCACCTAACCTTGCTACACCTCCCCTATTTTAGCCATTCCAGGTTGATGAGGCTTGAGGTTAAGCGTTACCTTTCATGAACGCGTCACTTAGAATGCTCATCGTCCACCTGACGATGTTCTGAAAGCATTCAATCCATACAAGTTACCCTGGGTCTGGGCAAACCGAATCACCGTCTTCAACTCTTCACGGTCTTCATTCGTAATCGTTCAAACTGGATCGAAGTGGTTTTCGGATAATTAAATTCGATCCTGGACTCTTCGAAACGATCAACGCATTGTCCAATATTGATAGTCGGTTATTTAACTATCAATTAATCATTCACAAGCAACAATCAAATAATTTCCACAAATTATTTATCTCAAATATCTACTTAAGATATTATTCCCATTTTAACCCATTTGAATCAAATTTCACAGTTCTTTTATTTCCATGAAATCACTTAACTCAATCTGATTTAACCCTCGAAAATATTTCTTATTTTCTCATTCCCTTCTCAAAATCAATTTATATTTTGTTTATAAATTTCAAACTCAATTCCTTCACTTAATAAGATTTCTCCTAAATCTTATCTCATTTAATAACTCACTTATCATCACAAGAGGATTATTAATTGGATTTTTAAACGCATTTGAAATCATTTAGATTTATAAAATAGTAAGCATAGTTTTATACAATTCACGGTTTAAAAGAAATATTTACCATAAAAATTAGAGTTCATATCCAGTTAATGATAAATTGTAAAATTGGTTTTAGAAAATCAAAGTTTATTATAAATATTTGCCTATCCTTCAAAAATATCTAATTCGAAACGTTAAATACAAGTAATAGTTTACAAAAATTTATAGTGTAGTAATTTTAAAAAAAAATCTTCCTTTGTAAAATAAAATTTAACTTTAGAAAATCCAATATCATCTATAAATGCCTCTTGTTCACACTCTCCTTCAGAAATATTTTACTATTTCCATTCAACAAATTTCATATCTCAATATAAGTTCACTTTGACTTATCTTTCCAATATACCCTGATATTTTCCCATCTCATTTATAAACTTCGTTTATAAATTTATAACTCCCCTGAGTTATCCCTTTATTTATTAAAAACAATTTTTTTTTTCAAAGATCTTATCTTTAAAAGTTTATTCTCCAATAAAATCCCATATTTGTTCTTTAACAAAATTTCATCTCTAAATAAGTTTCCTTTTATTTCATTTCTTAATAAAGTTTCTTTTACTTTATTTCTTAATAAAGTTCCTTTTAATTTATTTCTATTCATTGATTACAATATTTCTTAGAGTCTTTGTATATAATTTAATTTTTCTCAAACTCAACTTTAACTTATTTTAAGTATGACCAAAGTAATAAATATTATATTAATTTTACTTTAGTCTCAATAGAAGTAAATCCAAATCCTAAAGAAATATTCTTTTAATTTAAGTTTCATTTAACTTCCTTCATTTAAATTATTTATGGCATTTAAAAATTTGTAAATTCCAATTTCCATGTTATTTAACACTATATAATTCAATTCGCATGCAATTTCATATCAATTCATTCATCCTGTCATATGACAACATATATAATAAATAAATATCTTTGAGGAATCCTGTTGGATCCCTCCAATCTGTTTTCTCTACATCCACAAATGTTAGCACAATAACATATCAATTCCACTTTCAAAGTGGGATATCACGGTATATGAGTTTATAACATCATTCAGTGGATAAACTATCATAAATCATCCAAACACATCCAATGATTTAAATTTAATATTTAAATTTTTTTAGGGCATCCAAATGAGTGAGAAAATCTCACATTTGCTTATAAGTTGCAATCCTTCCCAATACCGACTCGTTTCCATATTTTTGACCTTAAATAGCAATTATATGATTTTATTAATATTCGAACAATCGAATAATAAATTTATCGTTTAACATTTTAATTGACTTACAATTTATTTAAGCTATTTATTTTCCCACTTTAAACCTTATATAACAATTATATGAATTTTATAAATATTCAAAATAATCGATTGATAAATTTCCATTTTATAAGTTAATGGACTGATGCTTCAAAAATTGAATTTTATAAATATTTGGAACAATTTAAACATTATTATCTGTTAATAAATTTAATTTACTAATTACTTAGTTTTTAAACAGAAAACATTTTCTTCTAAATAAAATCTTTTTATAAGCTGAAATAATTAAAATAAGCTAACTAAACAATTTTTCTTTAAAAAAAAAAACCTTGGTACTGTCAGATTTTGAATTTTCAAAAAGTTAAAAACCTACTTACTATGACAATTTAAATTTCAAAGAAAATACTCAAATTATACCTTACAGCCAACAAATCTCGAGGCTCCACAAACGAGCGACTCAAATCACAAGCGTCGTCACCGCGACCTCACTCGAACTCCCCAGCATCGCGCGAGCCTCATCCACCGATCGTGTACCCCCAAGCACGACCACTCGCGTCCACGCCCAGTCACCGAATCTGCCTCCACCTTCACCGTCCTCGCGCGAGCGCGCGCCTACATACGCGACTCAAATTCGCGTGCCACTTGCCATGAACCGCCGACCCCGAGACCACCACACGCCGCCATCGTCGACCGACCTCCCCTCCCTGCTCACGACCCTGTTTCGAAAATCACGGCATGCGTGATTCGATTTGCTCGTGCGCAAAACAAGTCGCGTGTTTCCCCCTCCCTCTTTCGTGCAGCTCGAATAGGATTTAGGTTTTTTTTATAATGCCGTGAATCGGCTTACAGGAGAAAAGGAGAAAACGAAAACAAGGGGTGGAATTAAAATGTGAGAAGAGCTATCGCGATTTTTAAGAGGAAAGAAATTTGATCGGCAATGAATATATGCTCTGGCTTTGAGGGAGAAGGAGAAAATGAGGGGGTTTTTGAGAGAAAGAAGGAAGAAACACGATTTCTCACATAAAGGCTTCGGCCATTATCTTTTGTTCTGTGATCGAAGAGTGAAACAGGCAGCATCGCGATAATAAAGAAGATGGGAGGCGTATTGAAGAAGCCGAAGGAAATAATACAGATGAATAGACGAAAGATATTTTAAATATTAAAACGATTAACTATTTTCGAAGCGTTTACCTCTCGTACGATCACACGATCACTCCAACATTTACGAAATTTGAAATCCGACAATATTTCAATATTACGGATCCAATGGAACTGGTTTAGTTGAATTCCGAGACTATGTCTCGGAAGGCTATTTTAAATGTCAATTTAAACGATGCAAATTTAAAATTAAACGAACAACGGTTAAATTCAATTTTAATCCAATTATTATTTCCAGTATTATCAATATAAATTTTATAAGCCGTTAAAATATTTTAACAAGCTTACAACTCCAAATTCTTTATATTTTACCCAATATCTAAGTATCCCTTTAATAATTAATTAATTTGTTCAATTACTGATTATATTTAAATTCTGAATCAATTTTATATTAAATTTAACCAAACTTTTCATATTCAAATCAATTTATAGTTCAAATCAATATTTAAACCCATTTAAATATCTCAAATTAACCGTCCAAATATCCGGGTCGTTACATGCTGTTGGTGGTTCAGCTTACTAAAGAATGGTTCCAAGGAGATTGAGTAG
This sequence comes from Allium cepa, assembly GCA_030765085.1. Lineage (NCBI taxonomy): Eukaryota > Viridiplantae > Streptophyta > Magnoliopsida > Asparagales > Amaryllidaceae > Allium > Allium cepa. The sequence continues at coordinate 232,638,815 of CM060938.1, forward strand.
GTGAAGCAGCTCGGGTTTTGGAGAAGCTTCTGAGTTTTCTTTATGGATCTGGTGAACCATATTTCTGGGAGGTGTTGTCCAGTTTATGCTCATGTTCTTCTCCAGCATTCTCTTCTACTGCGAATCAGAGTTGTGCAGCGGAAGCAGTTTGGAAGTGCATCTGCTTCTTTTTTCTGGATAGGAGAAGTGAGTTTAGTCTTCTGATGTTTGAGGAGTAGGGTTTGATCTTGATTGATCTTGAGGAGATCATTTTGTTGATATGATTGGTTTTGTTTGTTTCTAGAAGCATCAGCGAAGGATGAGCTGATCAGTAAGGTTGTAGGCAGCCCAGGATCGTCTGGAGATTTTTGTGGATAAGAAACGAAGAAATTTGGATTCCGGAGTCGGATATTTGATCTTGGATAAGTTTTCTCCGATCGTAAAGGAGCTATAAGATTGAGTAAGGCTGGAAAGCTAGCTCTGAAGAGTTTTGGATCTTTTCTGTGATCTTGGAGGTTAAGTGTTTGATCTACAGGATTGAATTGCCAGTTTGGATAATTGGGATTCGATGAGTATCACGTATCTCTGAGGGAGCACGAGTATGATCTATCTCTTTTTATGGAATCGGCAGTTCTAGAGTTTTGGTTGTTGAGTCAGACTCGTCTGTAGTCTGATATCCTGTCTAATGTTGTAGATATAGATGAATAGGAGCTTTGTAGCTTCATAGTATTGATTACTTGGATTCTATAGAGCGAGTATCCCGGTATATATATACACACCCGGGAAAACTCGAAGAAATTTTATCCAGAATTTTGACCGGATAATTAGATTTGTTTGATTGGTTGAATTGGTTGTTTTGGTTGTTAGCATATGTTTGATATATGCTTGTGTTTTAAAATTTAAAATCTTTAATGAGATTATTAAATTACCTTTGTTTTAAATTTCGAGGACGAAATTCTTTTAAGGGGGAAGGATTGTAACATCCCGGAATTTTTAACAATATCAATTTAATAATCTGTATTAAAATTAAATTGATATTGATATCTTTGTTAATAATAATTCTAATTGATTTCATAATTTTCTTCAATAAAATATTTAAATTGGTTATTTTATCTTTTGAAAATAATAAATTGGTTTCTATTTATAATATAAATATATATTTCATATTTTAAATAGATTAGCTTTGTTTTAATTTTAATAAATAAAACATATTTTTCTAATTCTAATATTTTTATTAATTTGGAAAATTAGCTTTTATTTAATATTAGCTTTTCAAAGTTATTAAGTAAATGATCTTGGTTTAAACTTAGTAAATGAATCATGATTTAAAATTCTAATATATACATTAATAAGTTTGTAAATTTTGATTTTAATTAAATATTAAGGTTTTCAAAACTATTTAATAAATATATGATTTTTAAATTATTAAGAAAAATGTTTAAATGATTTAAATAATTTTGGCTTGAGTTTTAAATTTAAATGAATTAACAAAGAGTTTTATAGCTTAATTAAATAAGTAATTTATTAATAAAAGAATAATTTCTTTTACAATTATTTTAATTTAATTATAAGATATTTATAAAAACAATATTAATAATGTATTGTCTTTATAAATAGATTTTGAATAAAATTTGCAATTGTTATTTCAAATTAAATATATATATATATATATATATATATATATATATATATAACTTGATTTGTAGATATTAGATTTTTAATTTAATTTGAATTTAAATTCCAAAGTATAAATTTTTATTGTTTTAATTTTTACATGCATAAGCTTTATTTTAAGTATAATTTGTTTTTATTTCTTTTATAATTCATATGCATATTTAATTCTAATTAACAAAGTAATTAGGCATATATATTAACTTATGATTTAAATAAAAATTACATTTAAAAAAGGACAAGTGTTGATTTCGTAAGCAACATATAAACAAATGTTATAAGATAAAACATTTCACTTGACAAGTGTTAAAAATTTATACAAGTGGCCTCTTTTAAAAAAATAATTTTCACTTATTTAATAAAATCTTAAAATACACCTATATAAACATGCATTCTCACTCTTGTTTCTTTTCTCATTTTTTTCTTCTAATCAAAGAAAATCAGTAAAACATTATTCTAGCTCAAAAAAAAATCCTGTAGCCATTTTTATATTCTCAAACCAGAAAGTCACTACCCTATAACCATTCTCAACTCCCTGTAATTCACTTCTCAAACTAGAAGAATCATTTTCCCTGTATTCACCTTCCAGAATCAAAACAAAACCCTGTAATTTGCTTCCCAAAATCAAAGGCAAAGCCCTGTAAAACACTCTTCAATACAAAACCAAACCCAGAAATCATCTTCAATACCACATTAAAACTCCTAATATCAAAAGCAAGTTTGCATCATTATTTTTCTTTCTGTAATCTGGAAAGTTTTTTCTGCAAACAAACCTTCATTTCATTTTTCAACTTGAGTATCAAAAAGGAAATCTGCAACCTAAGTTTTAAAATTCAAATACAAGTTGAATCTGGAAAAATCAAGTCTTCCTGCAACATCTTCTTCAGCAAAGTTTCAAAAGCAGTTTTTTAAATCAAAGAGGTAGAGACATTTTGTTTTCAGCAATTAAATCTCAAAGGCTTCTTCACAAATCTGGGAAGATTTGTCATCTTCAAATAGGTGAGTAACTTTTTAAATTTAAAGTTAAAAATAGGTTGCATGCTAGAATGTTTGATATAAATAAGTATTGTTTGTGTATTGATGAAAGTGTAATGTGTGCATGCTGTTGTTTTTATTACCTGTTCTGTTTTTCTTTGATTTTCGAGGCAATTTTTTTTTATCAAATCCTTATCTTTTAATTGGTTTTCTGATATGATAAAATTTATTAAGTAAAGTTGTTTGACTATCTGAAGTTAATAATTAAAACTTTAAGTAAGTTAAAATATGTGTTATTGTCCCTGGAAACACTAAGAAACATCTGTGCGTGATAATTTTAACCAAAATTAAAACATGTTAATTTTGTATTTCAGTATCATAAATCAATAGCATTAACTGGTTTATGGTTTTCAAATCAAAAATTAGGATTTTTAGGTATTAGTTGAAGGTGCAGTTTTGTGTTGACCCTAATTTGAACTTTTTGCAAATTCTGGTGATTTTTGAATTGAGGAGTCTTGAGTTTCTTCTGGGTGATGGTGAAGGAATAGGAGAAGCTAGGAAAAATCATTTATGGTGATGAAATTCATTGTGGATGTTGCAGTTGTGTTTTTTTTAAAAACCCTAGTTTTACTGTGCGTTAAGAATTGATCACTGCAGCTAATGTAGTTGATCGGGTGATTGGATATTTTGGGAATCGATAGATTGGTTGTGGTTGAAGTTGAGGCCGGAGGGGTTGACCTTCTGATGGCCGGAGTGGCGAGCAAGAAGCGTTGACAGGTTTGGGTCGTGGAGGGCTCTGATGGTTGTTTCCAGGTTTGGGCATTTTGGATTTGAATTTGATTTCGAGAATGGTAGCATGAATCTATAATTTTGGTGGATTGCTGGATCATTTTGTGGTTTGTTGAGATCACCACTGATGATCAACGGTGGCTATAGTCACCGTGCATATGCACGGTGACGAGATGTACCTTGTGATATTGGGTTTGCTAGTTGGAACATGTGGAGTTGTTTGGTTTGCTCGAAGTTGTTTATTGATTTGCTCGGGTAATCTTTGTTTTGACTCGAAGTAATTAGCATAAGTCTCGGGTTAGAGAGTTGTTTCTGGTTTTTAACAAAACCTGCACACTATCTGTTTTTAAATTTTAAAGCTGAAGTTTTTAAATGTAGAGAAAGATTTAAACCTAGTTTAAATTCAAGTTTAAATTGAATCCAAGTCTAAATTTTAAATCTTAGTTTTTTATAAAAAAATAAAATTCAAATTTGAATGTTAAACTACTTTATAATGGTGGGTAGCTTTCAAATTTTAAATCTGAAGTTTTTTAAATATGAGTAAGTTTTAAAGTAAGATTTAATCTGGAAATCAAAAGATAATAAGAACTTCAGTTTTTGAAATAAAAAGAATTTTAAGATTTGAAGGTTTAAACAAATTTGTATGTAAAGTTTAAATGTAAATTATTAAATTTAAAAATGAATTTAGTTTCAAACCTTATGAATTTCTTATATTTGACAAGCACTTGTTTGTCTAGAAATTTTAAAAGTTTTAAATTGTTTAAACTTTGTTTAAGTTTAAATTTATTCATTTTAAATCATGTATTTAAAACGAAATTTGAAAGTAATTTCAAAAGTAATTTTTTCAAATAAATTTGTTTTTAAACATAAGTTAGAAATGTTTTATCTTAAAATTAATTAAGATTAATGTTTTGAAATTAATTTATTAATGGAGTAATTAAGGAATGGTTAATTAATTTAATTAATTAATGATATGGAATTAATAAATATTGATTAAGAATTAATCAATTTGTAATTAAGATCATTAATTAGATTTTTAAATTAATGATTAAAAAATTATTAATTAAGTAATTAAGTTTTAATCAAGGTTAATAAGTTAAATAATTGAGGATTAATTAAGTTACAGTTGATACTAAATTAATTAAATAATTAGGGATTAATTAATGAATAATTTAAATAATTTAAATTGTAATTTCCGACGGCTTTCGACGTGCCGTTGGCGGCCGTTGGAAGCCGTCGGAAATTCGCGATTATACCTATAACCAAGAGCTCTTCTTCCTCCTCCTTTCATACGAAAATTATAACCAAAAACCCCCAATTCCCTTCTCGAAGCTTCCAATCCCTAATTTCTAGCTTCCGGATCCTCCTTGGCTGCCTAATCAAACTCCATTCCTCTTAATCTCAGGTATAATCTCTTATTTTTGTGAAAAATTCAGTTTTACCCTAATTGTAGATTTGCATAAATTGATAAATTAGGGCGAATTAGTGATTGCAATTGTTTCCAATAGCGTAATAACGGTTTATAGCATCACATGATATACCTTTTTCATCTTTTATCGCGAAATTGTGAAAAACATGTATAATTTGTGATTGTACATGTATATGTAAATTGTTGTGTATGCCTTGATTCGACGATTGTATACGTTATTTGGAATAAGATAAAATGATTGAATGAACTAGGAGTATTATATTGTGCATGTATTTACTTATGAAACAGAAAAAAATGCATTACTCTAAATTATAATTGTGTGTATTGAAAAATGACAAAAATGTTAAACCAACCTTAAGTTGATTTAACACGTCGAATAAATGTGTTAAATTAATATATATTTTTGTAAATGTGAACAGTGAGTAAAACTGTATTTTTTCGTAAAATGCGCGCATGTAATTGAATAATGTCCCTTAGAGAGTTTTTGGTCCCGTCTGACGAGTGCTGTACATGATCGTTGTATAAATAGTTGTTTTTTTTCGAATAACAACCATTTGTATTCATCTGGTACAATGTTTGTCGGATTTGTCCCTGTATTGGATAAGTTATGAACACAGTAAGCATTTACATTTTGTATACTACTTTGTCTCAAACGGTTCATAAAATTTCGGCCTAACTTTTCTTTTTTGTTTCCTGCGTACACGCATTTGTGTACAATGCAGGGAACAAAAGGGAAATGCTGCCGAAATTTTGTTGAATCGTTTGGGACAAAGTAATGTACGAAACGTAAATGCTTACTGTGTTTGTAATGGGAAGTAGGATGTCCGACCAATGAAAAAAAATTATATATATATATTAAATCGATACGTTAAAAAATAAAATGTGCCCTATTTGAAAATATTCTTAAATTTGTGAAGTTGTTCTTTAAATTCAAAATATTATACGACCATGAAAATAATCTTTTTTGAGTTTGTATTCTTCAAAATAAATATTAAATTTTGAACTTCTCATTTTGTCAAATAGGAAAAATGATTGATTATTTTGTTGATCGGAGGAGATGGATGTACCAAAGAAAAGGACTGAGGGGCTCAATAAAAGAAGTTTTTTATAATGGTGTAAACGTGTTTGTTGAATTCTCTTTAAGTAATAACGGAAACGATCCAGAAATTCGTTGTCCGTGTAGTAGGTGTAGACATTTGAAGTATTTGTTACCAGATATTGTGAAAGTTCATATGTGCCAACACGGTTTCTCACCCATGTATTATGTTTGGGATCGGCATGGAGAAGTTGTAACAAATACTTCTGTAGAGTCTGAAAGTGTTGTTAACGAAATAGTGTCAACGACCCGTATAGAAAATATGGTCGAAGATGCAGCACGATTAATGTTTCCTATGGCTGAAGTTGACAATGATGATGGAATTGTTGAAGAACCAAATATCGAAGAAAAAAAATTTATGATTTACTAGATGCTGCTAAGAAACCTATTTGGGATGGTTGTAAAAGCGGGACTCAGCTGTCAGTAATCGTAGAATACATTGCGATGAAGTCAAAATACAACATCACTGAAGCTGGGTTTACGACTGTTGTACAAGCTGCAAAAAGACATATGCCGCCCGATAATCTAATGTGTGAAAATCACTACGAAGTTAAAAAACTTATGTCGGCTTTTGGTTTACCGTATCAGAAAATAGATACATGTTTAAAAGGCTGCATGTTGTTTTGGAAAGAAGACGCAAACCTTAGAAATTGTAAAGTTTGTAACCAGGAGAGATACAAACCAAGAAAAAAGAAGGGGAAGGAAGTTCCGTACAAGCGTATGCACTACTTACCCATAACTCCAAGACTTCAAAGATTATATGCATCTCCTGTAACTGCATCTAATATGAGATGACATAGCGTGAGAACGGAGGAAGAGGGTATGTTGACACATCCGACCGATGGAGAAACATGGAAGCATTTCGATAAAACGTATCCAAATTTTGCAGCGGAGAGTCGAAATGTTAGATTAGGATTATGTTCGGACGGTTTTTCTCCATTTTCTCAATTTGGTTCTAAATATTCATCCTGGCCCATTATCGTCACACCGTATAATTTACCTCCATGGATGTGTATGAAAATGCAATATATATTTCTTACTGTTGTCGTTCCTGGCCCCGACGATCCGACACAAGGAATCGATGTATATTTACAACCGTTGATTGAGGAGTTAAAAATACTGTGGAACGAAGGAGTAGAAACATACGATGTGTCCAAGAAGAAAAATTTTCATATGTTTGCTTCTTTGTTGTGGACTATAAGTGATTTTCCTGTCTATGCAATGCTTTCGGGATGGAGTACTGCCGGTCGTCTAGCATGTCCATATTGCATGGATGAAACATGAGCGTTTTCTTTACTTCATGGTAAGAAAATTTCATGGTTTGACTGTCATCGATATTTTCTCCATGTAAATCATCCCTTCAGAGGAGACAAGAAAAACTTTTTAGCTAATAGAGTAGAAACCAGACAACCACCGATGATATGGTCAAGCAAAGACATATATGAACTTGTTAAGGACTATCCAAAGATATATGAAACTGGCGAGAAAACAGAAATTGAAGGCAAATCAGTTGTTCATAACTGGTGCAAACAAACTATTTTTGGGAGTTGCCGTATTGGAAACATCTTCTACTTCGCCATAACATAGATGTGATGCACAATGAGAAAAATGTATTTGATAATGATTTTAACACAATTTTGAATGTGAAAGGGAAGACGAAGGATGATTTGAAATCAAGACATGATATAGAAGAATTATGTGAACGTCCTGAGCTTCATATGAAACCAAATGACAGTAAAAAACCCCAAACATGTTATGAATTAGATAATAATCAAGTTAAAGTTGTGTTAAAATGGGTGGAAGGGTTAAGATTTCCTGATGGAATATCATCAAATCTTCGTAGATGTGTTGACTTTAAAAATGGTAGATTGAGCGGAATGAAAAGTCACGACTGTCACGTAATGATGGAAAATTTATTTCCTGTAATGTTCAAAGAACTACTGCCATTAAAAGTTTGGAAGGTTGTAACGGAGCTTAGTATGTTCTACAAAGAGCTTTGTTCGACTACTTTAAAAGTGCAACGTTTACGTAAACTTGAAGTGGACATTCCTATATTGCTTTTCAAATTAGAGAAAATATTTCCGCCAGGTTTTTTTAATGTAATGGAACATTTACCTATTCATCTCCTATCTGAAGCACGACTTCGAGGTCCTGTCCAATATGGATGGATGTATCCATTTGAGAGGTATGTAATATGTTATAACGTAATTTAATTGCATTTGAAAGATGAAGTTAATATAAATTAATTTTGCATGGATATTTGAATCATCTGAAGAAAAAAGTGAGGCAAAAAGCACGAGTTGAAGGTTCGATATGCAAATCTTACATCGAAGAAGAAGCTTCGTTCTTTTTCTCTCACTATTTCAGTAACCATATGAATATTTCATTTCAAAGTGTTCTTCGTAATGACGAAGGCGACGAACAAGAGTCCTCTAAAGCAATGTTATCTATTTTTAGACAATATGGTCGGCCTTTTGGAAAATGTGTAGAAATATGGCTAGACGATAGAGATCTTCATGTAGCACACACTTATATTCTTCTAAATTGTGCCGAGGTTGCACCGTTTGTTAGGTAATCTGAAATAATAATTTGTGTTTTATTCTTTTCTATAATGCATGCACGTGTATAACCTAATGTAATAATTTGTTTATATAAACAGTGTTTATGAACGTGAACCGAACGGAGATCTCAGTAAAGAATTTTCCGGTTGGTTTTCAAATTACATTTATGAGCCGAGAAATTGTGTTGTTGATGAAGGGTTGAAACATCTTGCGATGGGGCCAAAAAGAGTGGTCAAGACATATCCAATATATTTCGTCAATGGATATAAATTTAACACCAAAGAATACGGTGCAGAAAAATTAACAAATAATACTGGTGTATTTGTTAAAGGTAGTGACGATCCAGAAAATCATTTAAATGATTTTTATGGCCTCCTAACACAAATTTTGCAACTGACATATTTCTCACGACCCGCGGAGGAGGTGTTTCTATTTAGATGCAATTGGTTTAGCAATGTTCCAGGTTCTGGAATTAATGTGCACAAGGATTATAATCTTATCGAAATAAAGCATACATCGCACTATCACAAGTATGATCCTTTTGTACTAGCCAAACAAGCATTGCAAGTTTATTACGCTCCTTATCCGTCTCTAAAAAGAGATAAAGCATATTGATCTGCAGTTTTTAAAACAAAGTCCAAATTCACATTCGATGGGAAGAATATTTCATACTAACAAGCTTAGCAAGCAGATCTTAAGCAAAATAACAAAATAATAATTACAGACGATCATACAGATTTTGGTCCTTTGATCGATGAATCAAATGTTTTGGTAGAAGCGTTTGACAGTGCAGAGGAAAATATCGTCGAAAACGAGACCGAATCTGAATCAGAAGACGATGATGACTGATATAAATCTGAATCTGTTTTTTTGCAATTGACGTAACTATATTGAATTCTTGATGATTATGAAATTGATGTAACTATGAAACCAAATCCGTTTACTATTTTTTGCATGTTTTATGTTATTTCCATTTGTCATTTATTTAGCAATTTTTATTAAAAATGCAATGAACTCTGCTTATCGTTGGAAGAGTACTTCCATTGTGAATCAGGTATAACACACTTCCATTTCTATTTCCATTTAAGTCATTAATTAAGCAATTTATACCATTGATGTCATTTTCATATGAAATATATTTCACTATCATGTTATTATTCTCTTATATAATGATGTGTATATGTCACAGGGTTTATCATTATGTCATATAGAGGTAGGAGCTCTTCCCGATCGTCAGGAGGTGATGGCAGTGGCCCATCGCAAGAGCCACAGCGTACAATTGTATCGTTAGTCCCTACAGCAGATGGGTATATTCAGCATCTTATTTTTTTTATGATATACGTACGTACTTATCTATATCGTACTTAAAAACAGGAGGTTCGACCTACTTCCCTCTAAGATTGTGTTGGACGTCTCTAGAGCTTCTTATCGCAGTAGGATGAGTGCTTGCTGGCCGAAGTGGGATAACATCCCTCCTCACATCATAGAGTGCATATGGCAGGATGTCCTAGTATGTATATTTTTCTGTTTTCCATTTTTAATTCATTTTTGTCGTTTGTCTACTGTTTATCGTTTAAAGTGTAATCTTTTTTTTAACACAGGCTGAGATAGACATCCAGACTGACGATCTGATGCTGGCACGAGTATACAGGATGAAGAAGATGCGCAAGAACTACAGGGACACGATATCTGAGATTAAGAAATCTGGTAAGAAACCACGGTGGATGGGAGAGAGCGTGTGGCAAAGTTGGTTGAGATACTGGGAGACGGACGAGGCGAAGGCAAGTATACTAATTTTATTGAATTATTAATTTGACGTAATCGAAAAATAATGTATCAAATTTTGAATGTACAGGCAGAGTTGGATAGAAACTCTGCAAATAGAAATAAGAATCCTGTCACTCATCATGGAGGATCGAAGTCGTTTCAGCATTATCGGCAGGAGTTGGTAAATTTACTAAATAATAAATGTAAATAGTTTATGCTATATGATTTTAAATGTATAATAATTGTATGTAACAATCAACTTCAGGAAGCCGAGGCACATGGTCCTGTCAGCTATATGGACGTGTTCACCCGTACGCATGCTGTCGAGCAAGTTAATCCAGACGAGACTGTTTCGTATACATGGCAGGACGATAAATCCAGCAAAAGCCATGTAAGCATATTTCATTTTATTCAGTATTAGTAATTGTTTTAATTGTTAAACTGTAACAACCTAGAATTTTTGTCAATTAAAATTTGTATATTTAGTTGATTTTAAATATTAATAAGTGAAATTTATAAGTCGAATAATTTATTTTTCGAGCATCTGGATTTAATTGGATAATTAAATCGATAATTTAATATGTGAACATACAGAAATAATTGAAAATTGGGTTAAATATGATTATAATTGATTTGTAAAATTTAATTTAATCATGTTGGAGTTAGGAAGATGTTTGTGAACTTTTAAAATTGAATTTAAAGTTAATTTGTGAAAATAGAATATTTTAATATTTAAATTGACGAGTTAAAATAGCCATTTTTCAAACAGTCTCGGATTTCGACGAAACTGGTTTCATCGGATCCGTAATGTGATATTATTGTATGGTTTCAAATTTCGTATCAATCGGATTTACCGTTTGTCCGGGGCAAGCTAAAACGCCTAGGAAATCGTTTAATCGGTTTAATTTAAATTGGATCGTTTATTGCCGTAACTCGCACAGATGATCGAATTAGCCTCTGAAACATGTTTCATTGTGTTCGGAACGTAGGGTAAACCTAAGAAACGCCAACTGGCATGCTTCGTTTGGAGTTCAGAAATTTTTCGATGAATAGTGATTTGGAGAATTTTCTATAAAGGCACCTCACTTCTTCATTTTGCAAACAAAATTATTAGGGTTTCAGCTCAAACCCTGGCCGCCACTCTTTTTTTCAATGGCTAGAAAACATTCTCGTTCTTCCTCAAATATCTCCAAATCCACACGTTTTCAAGCTTCGGGTTCAACTGCAAAGATGAAGAGGATGATGAGAACTTCGATGTGAACGGTGGAGATCGTCTAATTCGCAATGAGGTAGGGGCTACGGGCTCACGTTCTACATGGCTATGGGCACAAATTTCGATGGTAGGAGGCAGCCGAGCTCCACTATACTACAGCCGATGGTGGCTCCCGTCGAGGGCAATTGAACGGCATCACCCGATCGTCGCCAAAGTGCTTGAATTTGTCGCGAGATTGAGTCACGGCCCTGATTTCATTTTCAAAACGAATGGTGATAATTGGTTAGGGTTGAAAATTATAAAAGATATTGAAATTAAATTGTATATTTAAATTCGTATAACCTTAAAACTATATAACTTTTTCGTACGATGTCGAAAAATTACGAAACAAGTTGCGTTGGCTTCGTATGGACGAACACTACGCCATGGAACTGGATTGGAGTCATTTGGAGCTAGTTTGAATTTTGGGTAAAATTAAACGTGTGTTTAATTTTATTCGAAATAAAACGTGAAAAACTAAATTGAAAGCAAGGTGAGAACTTCTCACTCAATCGAACAGTTTCGATTTAGATTTTAAATAGTTAGATTTAAAATTGCTTGATTATATGTTTGAATGATGATTGTTATCTACTGATTGTTAAAATAGACATTATGCGCCGTTAGTAAGCGGAGGTTATTTATTAAAAACATATACCGCGAATATTTCACTGCAAAGTGAAATTGGTATTATATATATACTTGGAGTTGATTTTCCCGCATTATATAGCGGATGAGACCCTATTGCGCCGCCTATTAAGCGGATAATATTTTTATAAATCCTATATACCGCGATAATTCCGTACTGGAACGGAATTGGTATTGTGCTAACATCTTTGGATGCAGGGAAATAGGTTGGAGGGATCCAACTGGATTCCTCAACTATATTGATTTATTTACAGATATTGTGATGTTTGTTGATTATCATATCGATATATGATATTTGGATGTCGTGATTGACTATTTGGTGCTGTTGCATCATCGGATCCATTTTTGAAGTTTTAAAATAATGATTTTGGTTTTTAAAAGAATTTTTAAAGTGATTTTTGAAAGTAAACGTTTTATCAAATTTTGAATTGTTAAAATAAATAAACATTATAATTTTATTGTTATAAAAGTTATATGTTTGGAAAATAGTACTTAAGTATGATTTTGGAGTTATATAAGTTTTAAATAACGTTTGTAAATTACTAAAAGGATTGGTTTATTTAAATTGGGATTTTTGAATTATTATGAACAATTTATATAAAAAATATACAAAATTGATATTTATAAATTAAAATTATAGGAATTATAAAACGATTTTTTTTGTAAGTGTTAAAATGAAGAATGATGGGATTTCTTAAGTGAATGAAATTTATCGATTTATAAATCGTGAAGTTATAAAACAAATAGATTTTTGTAAAGGAAAAGATTTATAAGTAAATAACTTATAAATTGGATTTTGGCATTTTAATTGAGATTTTCGAATAAGTATAAATGGTTTGTAGATGAGATTTATAAAATATATATTTTATAAATCGAAATAATGGAATTATGAAAGAAGTTCTCTAATGCTGAAAATGAGGTTATAAATGGAATCTTATAAGTAGTAAGATTTTTAAATCTTATAAATTGAAGTTCTTATAAAAATATAAATGGGGATTTATAAACATTGTTTTATAAATCTGAAACCGACTTATTTCGATAAGTCAATTATTTTAGATTTTTAAAGGAGATATATTCACGATTTTGGACGGTGGATAATCCTTTAAACAAAACGAGTAGAAAAATGTTGAATTTGGTTAACAAGGAATATTCACGATTTCAGTACAGTGAATAATATATTAGTGTTTTGGGGAAGTGATATTTTAAATAGAATTAAAACGATTTGAAGTTGTTTTAAAATGCATTAAGTGTCGAAACTATAGATTTCAACATTCATTGTTGAAATAGACGTTTTCGAGAAATAGAAGGAAATGGTGGACTATAACACTGTTGTTATAGTAAATGATTTCCGGAAGGAAATGTTTTATATAGTATTGTGATTTATATATCTATTTTAAGTTCGAATCCCCATACTAGTGATTTTGGGTTGTCGTAACGATGTTTTACGCAACATTCGTTTTTGGCCCAAATAAATGTGTTTAAGAGAATGATTTCCTAAAGAATGAAATATATACTTAATTTCGATTTAAGTATATTGAATATTTTCCAAGTGTTGAAAATAAATGGATTTGTGAATTACTTATCATTAAATAAGTATGGAATTTTTTTCCAATATGAAGTGAATATTTTGAGATTTTATCTTTTAAAGATAAATTGAAAATGAATATTAGAAATCGATTTGGAAATCGTATGTTCATAGATATTTTGGGATTGTAAATTCACTATGGAATTTACAAAAGAAAGGGAAATTTGTTTAAAAATAAACGTTGATTTATTTTTGAAGTGTGAGAATAAATTTACGGATTTGGAACGTAAATATAAAGTAAATCGGTAAGGATTTATTTAATTGGTTTAAATGAACCATGTTGAAATGAAAGTATTTCCGCATAAGGAAAATGATTGAAATTTGTTTTCAAAAGTGGCAAAGGTGAAAAGTGATTTGAAAATTTGTTTTCAAATGGTTGAAGTGTGGAAATTATACATCTAAAAGATATTTTGGAAAATAAATAATTTGGGAAATTATTTGGAATCTGGTGATGTTGAGCATACCTATTGATAGTAAAATAACCGACTATCAATATTTACCTTTGAATAGGTATTTGTTGTGATTGCTTGAATTTGAATGCCACACTTATTTTTGAATAAGCGCTCACTATTCGGGTTAGCCGGGAAAGGACCTTGGGGTCGTATAACCCATTCGGAATATGTGATATGTCGTTATGGATTGCATTTGATGACCGGTGTTGAAGACCGGATATTTGTGAAAACGGAAGGATTACCGTCGAATGTTTCTGCATCGGCTGATCTCCGATATTGAAATTTATTACCCTTTGTGATGGGAAGTATGGTCGTGATTAGTGAATATCCGGATTGCAAGGACTTCTTTGTAAGTGCCTTCGGTTCCGTTTGATCCCGGAACGGACTTGTATGATGTGTGTTTGACATTACAATTTGAGATGTAAAGACGGTTTCTATCAAATATATTACCGTTGGTGGCGGAGAATTTATTCTTTTAGCTTAACACCCTAGAGGTTATGTAGTTGATGGTTACTAGTGATACATTCCCAAAGTGGTAATGTGGCATACGAAGTGCTGTTGAGCATTTGTTGAACAAAGCACAACTTTTGTATAAAGCGTGGCTTTATGGACGAGACTTCGTCGGACCTCACACCCCGGAAATGGTCAAAACAGGAAGGATGCGGCAAGGTTATTAGGGGGTAGCGCCCCTTTAGTGTATGTCATTCCTTCTGGATAGAGGTGGTATCATGGTATGGAGCCCAGATACTTAACCTATGTTGTTGCTACAAATTTATTGCTTTGTGGTTGTTGGAAATTGAGGATCCTCGAATATAGATCGGTTACGATCGGGGAATGACATATTCGTGTCCGTAGTTACCCAGTTAGGGGTAACCCCGCCTTGTGTTGGCAGAGATCCGGTTAGGTTCTCAGGTCGTCTTTCCAGAGGCGTACCCATGTGGCAATGGGAAGTTCCTTGGCCTGACCATTTGTTGGAAATCCAAACTTCAATACGCACCTTGTACGGTTTTAGTTGTAGAACCTACCATTTACTTAAGGTGGTCACCACAGTTTAGATGGTAGCTATAGTAGGCATACGATAATGGTCGTATGTTGGCTAAGATTTATATCTTTAATTTCGAAATGATTTTTCCTACACTATGCACTAGTAATAATATCAAATGTTTCTTTTTAATGCGTATCAAGCATCTTTGACTATCACAAGGAGAAATCTCATCTGATTCTGCGTTTGCATTGTGTGTGCGGGAGGCCTTATGGTGGTATCATTTTCTAAAAAAAACATTGCGAATCTATTTTAAAATTATCCCGTTCTTTGTTTTAAAAATGAATTGTTTTAGTTCTCACACCAGTCACATGACTGACTCAGAGTTTATTGTTTTCCTTCCTAAACTCTGGGTGCCCACCAATTTCCACACGGGCAGTCAAGAGTCAGGTTTATCAGGATATACTGGAATTCAGGAGTTGCTGGAGGCAAGCTGGATGGCATGGCGTATTCACTAGTATATAGTATTTCTTTTCCGCTGTTTGTTGTTGTACAATCTGATGATGTAATGAAATGTAATATGATGTAATGTAATAACTGATATAGTTCTTTGTTTTAAAGATTATTCATTTATCTATCATATGTTGTTCCCCTGCGATTGTGAGATTCTGATATTGTTCTGTTGTTTCTTTCTGTTTCTTCTTCTTCTTTTCTCTCTTCTTGTGACGTTTCGGATTTTGCCCGCTCGAAAATCGACATCCATACTTCAAATCGTATTCGAATGCCGTAGATTCGACCGTTTAAAACCGATTCGTCGGAGCTTATAACAACATTAAGTAAATAACACAGCGGAATAAAAGAATAATACATTGATATACAACACTGATACAACAGAGTGATACAATGAATATCAATATACATCGGAGATACAATAAAATAGCAGCGGAAAAAAAACAGATAACATCAGCAGCGGAACAATATAACTCTAAGATAGTCTTCAACGAAGAACTCCAAATCTGAACTCCATCTCCAAGAACCAATCCAACAATAACTCGGACTCCCCATAACAATGCACAAAGATAAGCAAGACTGGTGCGAACCAAGGACTGAACTAACTCCAGATAATCCACTATATCTAACTATCTGAAAAACCAAACTCTAGACTGCTCGTGTGGAAATTAGTGAGCACCCAGAGTTTAGGAAAGGAACAATAAACTCCAGATCAGTCATGGGACTGGTGTGAGCAACAAAAACAATTTATCTTTTAATTCACTCAATAAAAGAATTTTAAAGTAAATTCGCAATGCTTTTTGAAAATGAAACTACCATAAGACCACCCGCCACACACACAATGCAAACGCAGACTTGGAGGAGATTTCTTCTTATGATAGTCAAAGATGCTTACTATGCAAAATCAAATCATTTTTGATATTGTTATTAGTGCATAGTGAAGAAAACATTTCGAAAGTAGAATATAAATCTTAGCCAGCATAGGTACCATTATATTATGCCCGCTATAGCTACCTCCTGAGGAGGCATATTCTACAACTAAAACCGTATAAGGCTCGTATTGTTTCTTTGGATTTCCAACAAATGGTCAGGCCAAGGAACTTCCCATTGCCACATTAGAACGCCTGTGGAAGGACGTCCCTGAGAACCTAACCGGATCTCTGCCAACACAAGGCCGGGTTACCCCTAACTGGGTAACTACTGACACGAGTATGCCATCCCCCGGTCCTTTAGGACCTTTAACCGAGCGCTCGATAACCAACATCTCACTATAGTAAATAGAGTGTTTTCCACATGAGTAAGTATCTGGGCTCCATACCATGATACCACCCCTTTCCAGAAGGAAATGAACATACCCTAAAGGGGCGCTACCTCCTAATAACCTTGCCGCATCTTTCCTGTTTCGACCATTTCGGGGTGTGAGGTTCGACGAAGTCACGTCCACAAAGCCACGCTTTGGTACAAAGCCATGCTTTGGGTCAACAAATGATCAAAGTAATGATCACAAAGATAAATGATCAAACAAATGATCCTATCACAAATGATCAAACAATGATCATTTCACAGCAACACTCAGCATGTCACATTACCAAATTGGGAATATATTGCTGATAACCTTCAACTACATAACCTCTGAGCTCGTACGTCTCAGAGAAGGGTGTTAAGCTAAAAGAATAAGTTCTCCGCCACCAACAGAAATGTATTTGAAAGAAATCCGCTTTATATCTCAAAATGTAATGTCAGACACACAATCCATACAAGTCTGTTCTGCGTTCGAACAGAACCGAAGGCACTTCTTACGAAGCCCTTGCAATCCGGGTATTTACAATCCCGATCGGACTTCCCATCACTTAGGAAATGTCTATACCGGAGCAACTCAGTGCAGAGACAATCGACAGGTCATCCTATCGTTCTCGCAAATACCCCGTCTTCACCACCGGTCTTCAAATGCTATCCATAACGACGTATCACATATTCGGAATGGGTTATACGACCCAAAGGTCCTTTCCCGGCTAACCCGAATAGTGAGCGCAACATTTAAAACATATGGATATGGGATTTCAATTAAGTCACAACTTAATAATTCAAAACTTGCTTTCAAATGGTTTAAACCAATTACCATTTCAAATCTTTTAAACAAAAGATTTATTTCATAAGTTTAACCTACTTTCTCAAAGATTCATTCATGGATTTCAAAACAATTCCAATTCAATTGGATTTAATTCATTAAATCTTTAAATTAAAGATTTAACTTATATCTTTCAAAGTTCATTCCCAAATATTTTCTTTAAAAATTCATTTCCAGATATTCATCTATAACTTGGAAGATTATTTCAGTTTAAACTTGAAATCCCTTTTAATACAATTCGAAATTCATTTCTCCTATGAAAGCTTTTTATCATTTAGAAACAATAGTGTTATTTCGGAAAAACCTTATTTCATTTATACAAGTTATAATCTTTGGGTTAATTCAAATTCTCAAGACAATACTTTAAAAAAATGGTTTGACTCATATATAACTAGTATAATATCGTTAATCCCTAGTTTCAAATCATAGAATTCAATTTCAAGTATCGAATTCAAATTTAAATCAAAATATTTAAATTCCAAATCTTAATCAAGTTATTCAAAATAATTTCATCTTTGAAATTCCATTTCAATTGCTTTTCACTTTAAACCCACTCCATTTCCAAAACATTTGAATTCAAATGTTTTGATTTTTAAATTTTTCAAAATCTGTGACTTAATCGATTTCCTCGTGAAATCCATAATTTTGTGTGTGTATGGTGTGGTCCAAGGGTTTAACACAATAGTTCAACATTATTCAATCATCACAGATTAAAACACAAAAATATAGTTGATAAGCGATATAACTTTAACGCTTGTCGTCCATTCACAGGTTCACAGATAATATAAATGAATAAATTATACACAATCCAATTCACAGAACAAAATATCACAGAACAGATAGGACAATTAATTCAAGGCATCACATATAATACGATCATTCCTTAGTAAGGTCAAGCATTCAATAATCATTTATAAGCAGGATTTATTAATTGTTTAATCCTAATTAATTCAATTTATTTCCAATTAAATAAATTGCTTCTGAATTAATTATCCAATCTTGATTTATTAATTACAAATCACTTGATATCAGTTTATTAATCAATCACCTTATTTAATTAAATTATTCTTGATTAATTCATTACCAACCATTTATTCAAATTTCAAATCCTTATTTAAATAAACGATCTTCATTTACTAATTAACTTATCCTAGATGAATTAGCTAAAACCTTGATTAGTTTATTTGAACTCTTTAATTAATCAATCTCTATTTATTTAAAGATAAAATCTTTTCTTATTAATGAATTAAGTTATCATTAACAAGTCACTTAAACAATTAAATTCCAAATTTTACCTTTAAAATCTCAATTTAAATTTAAGATTAAAAATGAAGACAGTCTAACTTGAACCAGGTTTTAAACAATTTCAAATCCTTTTTATTTTACAAGAAATTTTCTTTCTTTATACTAGAAGTTAAAAGGATTTAAGCCTAATTTCATTTAAATTCAAATCCATTTGATTGATTTACTTTATCGTTAAAACTATTTAAACAATTTAAAAAAAAACTTTATTTATTTTGAAAACTGAGATTCCAAATCTACTTGAACCAGATTAAACTTGGATTTATACTTGTTTTAAATCCTTGCTTTTCATTAGACTTAGCTTTTAATTTTATAAAAAAAAAACTGGTAACAGGTTCTCTGTCAAATGTGAAGCCAACCAAAACCACCCGAGACAACATCAACAGCTTCGAGAAAAAAAACCTAACCCACTTCGAGTAAATATTTCATTTGCACGCAATATACTCCGAGTTTCTTCCTTCTTCTCCAAAATCGTAACCCACAGCCAAAACCCAAACGTGCACGCGATTCGCTGTGCACTTGCACATGCCGCCGACAGACCACTGACGCCTGAGGCGATTGCCCACAAATCGATCATCACTCCCACACTTGATTCCAGCACTCCAAACCCTTGATGGGACTCGCGTACGAAAAATGACCGTTCGAGCTCCAGGTAAAAACAACACCCCGACCAACTCTCCCCTCATTCAGGCGATGCGATTCCCCAGAAACTTCGAAACTCCGGCTACACCACCCTTAGCCCCCACACTACCTTCCCCTCCAGCCACGCGACGCTCGACGCACCAAGGAAGGCACAGCGATCGAAGTTTTCCAACTCGTTCAAAATTCGAACAAAACCCTAGTTTGGTCTCGCACAATCATTTTGTGCAATAGAAAAATTATCTAACATTTTTCCTATTATAATCGATCTCTAAACTCGCTTCATACAAATTTTCAACATCAAAAATTCGTGCGATCTCTGGGAATTGATTTTTAAGCAATTTTAGTTCAACAAGAATCTGCTCTCGACATACTTGAGGAAAAATCAAAATATTTGTTTTAAAAATCATAATTTTCAGTATGGATTCAAATTATGAACTTGAATTATTTTTTTTCAACAATCAAATTTTATCAAAAAAACAAGTTGAATACCTGTAACCAGGTTACAGTGGTGATAATTCACTACCAAATCCCATCCGACATATCAATGCCAATACGAGATTTAAACTTTGTAAAACAAGTTGTTTACTCACCTGGAGTTGAGGCAGAGAAGAACATAATCTGGAAATAGTTTTTCTTTTGCCCTGATTTGTTACATAAATTTGAAAAAAAAATTGATCTGTACTTGCTTATTCTATTAGCTCTAGAATTTGATGCTTTGAACTGTTTGTAAAATTAAATCAGGTAGTTATAACCAAGTTTCATTTAGAGTTCAACTGTTAAAATTGTTTGTAAGTGATGATTTGAAATTTTAAATCAGGTTTTAAGAAAAACTGTAAGGTATAAACAGAGGTGATTTTATTCCTATACATATAAACATTCACACAAATATCTTCAACATGCAGTCATATCCACACAACCATTCTAGCCAATCCACATCATAGCTCCAAATATAAATTCAAACATCAAGATAACAGCAAGGTCAAAGAGTTTGCTCACTATGATTTTCAGAAGAATGGACAGAGCATTCCATTTGTAACAGGTTTGCAACTGAAATCTTGCTTCTTTGTTTTGAATTTTGTTTAAAGCTTCAACTGTTTTATTTTCCAAGCTAAAAGCTTGAACTTGCATTTGATCCTAGTAGCTTCAGAAGGAAGAACAGAGAACTACATTGAACCAGGCATTGAAAACTGCAAGCTAATATCCTCTTTTTGGTCTCTGGTTTTTAATTGATTGAGTTGCTGTTTCAAATTGAATTTTGTTTTAAAGTTAAAGATGAAGCCTACTTTAGTTTCTTGACATTTGCTTAAACGAAACTGAAATGGAAAGGCTTGATATATAAGAGAAAGGTTTTCAAGTTGATATACTTTCTTTATACAGAGTGATGTTATTTTTGTTTGTACAATGGTCAGAGATTTTTTTTCTTTTTTCAATCTTTTGAACCTGGAACTAAAGCCAGAGACCAGGCTGCTATCTTGGTGGCTAAAGATCATGTTTTTGGGGGCTGATATTTTCATTGTGGCTGAGGTTGATTTTTTTTTTTAAGCAATTCGAATTGACCTGTTGCAGGTAGCATTTAATGCAAGAGTACACATTGTTTTGCTTTGTTTAATAGATTTTCTTGCATGCATACATATTCTACTTGATGGCTAAAGATAATGTTGTGGCTGCAGATCTTTCTTTGTATATTTGCATTAATTGCTTTGTACATGTTTATGCATGTTTATCTTTTAATTTGTTTGTTCTTTATTTTATTACTTTGCCTTTGTTTGTTTCTATTATCCTTTTGTTTTGCCTGCATATTATTTTTTAGTTCTGTTTTTATTATCTTCTTTGGCAAGCTTTTTGTACTTTTGCTTTCTAGTCTACTTATTAAATTTTACTCGGCTGCACACCTATTCATTTGAATACTTGATTATACTTACTTTTATTTTGTTTTGTTTCCTTCTTTTGTTATGTTTATTTACTTGCTCTTCATATTTGTTTTATGCTTTGTATTTGTTTTGTTGTTTCTTTCTTTTGTATGCTTATGTAAATGACATTTGTCTTGTTTTCCTTTATAAGTTTTCATACCTATATTTGAATATATTTTAAAATTTACTTTGTTTGTAGATATTTTGTTTACTTATTTTATTATTTCCTTTGCAACTGCTTTGTAATAGAAATGACATTCCTATTTTATATGTTGTTATAATTTAGCTATGTGTTCATTTTTACATTCTATAATTTATCATATATATATTCTTATTCCCACTTCTAATTTTAAATATTTAATTTAACTTTAATAGTTAATTTAACTTACATAAAAAAAATTTCAACTTGAATTATCAAATATTTAATTACTTAATTTATAGTATAGCTTGGTTGTATTTTATTTTTATTTAAAAGTTTAACTACCCATCATTTAATTTCTTATTTACTATTTACTATAAATCCCAATTCAAATACAATTTAAATATTCAAATTTTAAATTTATCCCAAAATTTATTCAGAATTTACATTAACTATCAATTTAAAATTAATTAAAATTCGAGATCGTTACACTTCTTCTACCTTTTCTTCTTTTTAACTCTAACGGTACGGTTTTCCGGCCTTCGATTGCTCGGCAGTTGATACAATGGACGTATTGATGTCGGTTTTCGAGCGTCGAAAAGTCACGTTCGTTACATAAACTATGATGAAATAAGATATGATATTATTAATTTGTTAATGCAGGAGATGTTTACGGAGTAGTGGCAGAAACTCTCTTCTGATATGGGTCGAGATCATCTGACGACCGATGAGGAGGACGTTATTTTTGAGTCCGTTATGCATCCAGCAGAGCATGGTCGACGATAAGGATTTGGCAATCTGGCGGTAAATAATTTACTTTTTTTCGAAATACTTCAAATATGATATTTTGACCTTTTCAAAACAATAAACTTGGATTTTATTCATTTTTCAATTATTGCAGGCCAATAGTCAAAGTATGGGACGGCGGAGTAGACCTCAGAGCGATCTAGCAGATATAGAAGAATTGCGGACTAGAGTGTCCCAATTGGGGGAGCAGAACCGCCAACAGGCCATGCAGACCACACAGTTGTTAGTGTAAATGCAGCAGTTTGGTGGCCGCTTCTCTTCCTCGGCTGGCTCTGGATCTGGAGGAGATTGATTCATTGCTTGCTTGTTCGTTCGTTCAGGTATGTTGTTTTAGTTCAGAATGATTTGGTAGACGGCGTAGGTAATTGTTGATTTATGTATAATTATGTTTGATACACTTGATTCTGTAGTTGTATGTGGATGTGTATGAGAATATTGATGAATTTGTGTATTAACAACATGGTAGAACAGTTATTGTTAGGATTATTGTTAATGTTCGAATGGCTATGTATATTTTGTGTTTTATTTTGATGTAATTTTATTTATTTGTGTGTTTATTGAATATTTTGTAGTTTGGGTTTGGATATTTGGTTGGATTATTGTATGTTAGATTGTGCAGTATTGATATCATCGTGTTTGGAAGAGAAATGTGGTTGGAAGGCTATATTTGCAGCGAATTTTAAAAAAAACAGTAGATTTCCGACGGTTCCCGACGGCTTATAGGTCAAAATTTCCGACGGCTTCCGACGACTCTCGGCGGCCTGTAGCACACTATTTCCGATGGTTTCCGACGGTTACCGACATTTGTCGGAATCCGTCGGACACCGTCAGACACCGTCGAAAACCGTTGGAATCCGTCGGAATCGTGTGCAAAAGCTTCCGTCGGAAGCCGTCGGAAATACTGCTCCTCGACGCAGTCATTTCCGACGGATTTTTCCGACGGCGGGCGACGGCTTCCAACGGCCGCCGACAGTTTTAGGCCGTCGGAAAACGTGATTTCCCTTGTAGTGTTAGGGAATAGAAGAAGCTAGGAAAAATCATTTATGGTGATGAAATTCATTGTGGATGTTGCAGTTGTGTTTTTTTTAAAACCCTATTTTTACTATGCATTAAGAATTGATCGCTACAGCTAATGTAGTTGATCGAGCGATTGGATATTTTGGGAATCGATAGATTGGTTGTGGTTGAAGTTGAGGACGGAGGGGTTGACCTTTTGATGGTCTGAGTGGCGAGGAAGAAGCGTTGACAGGTTTGGGTCGTGGAGGGCTCCGATAGTTGTTTCCAGGTTTAGGCAATTTGGATTTGAATTTGATTTCGAGAATGGTAGCATGAATCTATGATTTTGTTGGATTGCTGGATCATTTTCTGGTTTGTTGAGATCATCACTAATGATCAACGGTGGCCGTAGTCACCGTGCATATGCACGGTGATGAGATGTACCTTGTGATATTGGGTTTGCTAGTTGGAATAGGAGGAGTTGTTTGGTTTGCTCGAAGTTGCTTATTGATTTTCTCAGGAAATCTTTGTTTTGACTCGAAGTAATTAGCATAAGTCTCGGGTTAGAGAGTTGTTTCAGGTTTTTAACAAAACCTGCACACTGTCTGTTTTTAAATTTTAAATTTAAAGTTTTTAAATGTAGACAAAGATTTAAACCTAGTTTAAATTCAAGTTTAAATTGAATCCAAGTTTAAATTTTAAATCTCAGTTTAAAAATAATAATAAATAACAAAGTTTAAATTTGAATGTTAAACTACTTTATAATGGTGGGTAGCTTTCAAATTTTAAATCTGAAGTTTTTTAAATATGAGTAAATTTTAAAGTAAGATTTAATCTGGAAATCAAAAGTTAATAAGAACTTCAGTTTTTGAAATAAAAAGAATTTTAAGATTTGAAGGTTTAAACAAATTTGTATGTAAAGTTGAAATTTAAATTAATAAATTTAAAAATGAATTTAGTTTCAAACCTTATGAATTTCTTATATTTGACAAGCACTTGTTTGTCCAGAAATTTTAAAAGTTTTAAATTGTTTAAACTTTGTTTAAATTTAAATTTATTCATTTTAAATCATTTATTTAAAATGAAATTTAAAATTAATTTCAAAAGTAATTTATTTTCAAATAAATTTGTTTTTAAACATAATTTAGAAATGTTTTATCTTAAAATTAATTAAGATTAATGTTTTGAAATTAATTTATTAATGGAGTAATTAAGGAATGGTTAATTTAATTTAATTAATTAATGATTTGGAATTAATAAATATTGATTAAGAATTTATCAATTTGTAATTAAGATCATTAATTAAAATTTTAAATTAATGATTAAAAAATTATTAATTAAGTAATTAAGTTTTAGTCAAGGTTACTAAATTAAATAATTAAGGATTAATTAAGTTATAGTTGATACTTAATTAATTAAATAATTAGGGATTTATTAATGAATAATTAAAGATAATTTAATTGTAATTAACAATGGTTAATCTAAGTCAATTACTTAATGAAAATAATTTGAGAATGGTTAATGAAAGTCATTAACCAGGATTATTTACTAATTAATTAATATGGTTAATTTATAATAATTAATTATATTTATTAATTTAATAATAATCATTTGTGAATTGTTGAGTATAAATACTTAGTGAAGTAACTAAGAAATTAATTACTTAAGGTAATTAATTGTGTTAAATGTGATTGTTTAAATTGATTAATTAAGTTTAATTAATTTTAAATACTTGACGTTTTAATGATAATTATTTATGGATTGGAAATTACCTAGTGAAGTAATTGATTGATAATTACATGATGTAATTTATTAAAGATGTTTAATAATGTAAGTAATTTGGTTTAAATTACTTAGTAATTAATCAAGGGATTAATTAAGAAATTAATTAAGGGATAATTTATTTGTTTTAATAAAGTAATTAGGGGTGTTAATTACTGAATATGGTTAACCAGAGGGGATTAATAATTATGGATTAATTACTTAATGTAATTAATTTAAGAGGATAATTAATTAAGTATAATAAGAATCATTAATTAATACAATTAATTATGTAATTAAAGTTGATTAATTATGATTAATTAATCAATGACAAGTGATTAAAGGTAATTAATTAATGTAATTAATTAAGGAATAATGTAATTAACTATAGTTAATTAATTAATTGAAGTAATTAAAGGTTAATTACTGTTTTTTGTTTGAGAATAATTAATTTGTGAAATTAATTAAGGATAATTACTTGAATGTAATTAAGGATAATTAATCAAGGGTGGTTAATTTGAATGATTAATCAATTGATTGTAAATTAATTAAATGGTTAAGTAAGTAAGATTTATATTGGTGAAGTAATTAATTTAATTTATTTTAAATTAATTAAAGATGAAGTAATTAATTTAATTCACTTTAAATTAATTAGAGATGGAGGTAATTAATTTAATTCATTTTAAATTTATTATATTGTAATGAGTAAATCTTTGTATAAATATGAATGGATGATATTGATTGCCTTGAATGGATGCTTTGTGATCTCAGATATGAGATAAGTGAAGTTGTGTGGTATGAATGCTTTGATGCATTGTGATGATAATATAGATTATCTACTGTGATGATGATATGGATTACCTATTATGATATGGATCATCCGTTTATTTTGATAATGTTGATTATCAATTGTTATTTGTGAGTTATCTATCTGTGTGTACATAGATAATTGAATTGTTTTAAACTTTAAAACAACTTGGACCTAAAAGACACGTTTTGGATTTCGATGAGACCGGGATCGGGTTTCCATATTTGGATATCCGAAAACCACATCGATCCAAATTAACGGTAGTTCGTGAATCTCAAGTAAAGATGAAGATTCAGAGTGCAAGGGTTATCGTCGTTAACTCTGAGGGTGATTCCAAAATGAGTGTAACGAGATAGTGCCTTCGGTTTCGTTCGAACCCGGAACGAACTTGTATGGATTGAATGCGTTCAGAACATCATCAGGTGAAAGATGAGCATTCTAAGTGATGTGTTCACTAAAGGTAATCGTAGCCTCAAGCCTCATCAACCGGGAATGGCTAAAACAGGGGAGGTGCAGCAAGGCTAAGTGGGTCATGTCCAAGTAGGATGAGATTTTCCCCTGTCTAGAGGTCCCTTTTATTTCGGCTGTGTGGACGGTTGTTGAGCTCCAACTATCGGGGTTGTCTTGTTCGGGACTGTCCGGTAAGGGATGGTTCCGACCTCGTGTTGCAGGGGAGCGGGCGTACTCCTCGGTATGGTGATCTATGCCACGTACTGTGACGGGCGGTACCCCAGTAGCCCTGGCATTGTATGGAATCAAAAATCCAATAAGTGCCAACGGTTTTGATTGTATTACCCACTTTTGTGGCTAGTAGCTGGAATTTAATAGATGTAACAATTTCGGCTATTTCATATTTACTTGAAAACCCTAGACCTATTATAATATCATTGAATTTCCTATCAAATGTTTTAGTTAGCGTAAGGTAAAAACTTTTCCATGTTTATGTGTGGGAAGTCTTACGTGATACCTTTATTTTCAAAAGTTTTTGAAAGTTAAGCAACCTTAACCTGTTAATCACACTAGACCCATGTATGACCCAGAGTTTATTCTGTTTTTCTTAAACTCTTGGGTACTCAAATTTTTACGAGTAGCCAAGGGATTCAGGTTGGCTTTGATGAATTATGGAGGAGCAATGGAGCAGGAGGCTTCTACGTGTAGATATATAGTATTCCGCTGTGTTGGTTTCTCTAAGTAGTTCTCTTGTATTGTTTTGAGTTGTATAACTAGACAGATGTTTATAACTGTCTAGTATGTGTTGTATTATCTGTGTAACTCTGATAGTGGTTGTAAACTATGTAATATTTATGTTATCAATATAATTTATTTGTTCCGCTGTTTAGATTCTGATGTTGTTTCTTCTTTCTCTTCTTTCTTTTCTCTTTTCTATCCCTTTCTTTCTTATTAATGATGCGTCATTTTGAGGGGACGGATGGCGGGTCATTATAGTGGTATTAGAGCGTTAGGTTGAGTGAATACCTAGGCTCTGTAGTGGGGTCTATCTTGAGAGAGAGTATTAGTAATTTTTATATATAACTAAATATATTTATTCTACCTATCCGTTGGGTTACCTGTTCGGGTTTTCCAATATAAGTTATAAAGGTAGATGGGTTAGTAGTGTGTGTAACACGACTACCATTGGTTGGAGTTTGAATGTTTGAGGTTGGAAGTGTATTTGTCGAGACGGTAGACCTAATACCATCTCGAGTGAATTTTGTAGTGATGAAGGATTTCATCGATCTCTGAAGAAAACCTGTTAAGGTTCGGAGTCTATTTTTGGAGTTTGGATGAGTAAAGTTTGGATCTGTTGGATGAGCAGAAGTGAGTGATGGTATTTTAGATACCTCAGGAAGTAGTAGCTGCGTGATGAGATGCAATGACAATGGATGTTTCCAAAGAAGTTTTCTTTGGAACAAGTTTAGGGAAGTGAGTTTGCTTTGGTGTTGTGGCTGTGTTCAGCTAGTGTTTCTGTTGGTTTTGAGGTCCGAGTTTCTCGAAGAGGTTTGGATTAAGAGATCTTTGGCATCTGTGTCAGCAATGCAGCTCGGAGTGTTGTGTGTCGGCAGGATGTTTTCCGACTTAGCAGATTTTCTGAAGTGGAGTTCAGAAGCAGCAGAATAGACCAGTTTCTTCGATGGATTGGCTAGTTAAGTGTAAGCTGTTCTGTTTAGTAAAGGGAGAACAGTTTTCCTTGGATTTGGTCTGGATTGATCGCAAGAGTGACTTGCGATAATTGAGTGTTCTCTTGAGTTATCAGAGTTTTTCCGGATGTCTTCAGGGAAGACAGAGTTTTGTTCGCATCTGGAGATTGAGTTTTCTTATCGACTAAGATTCCAGGAGTTCTACCGGTGGTTCAGCTTAGTAAAGAATAGTTCCAAGGAAATTGAGTTGGTGGAGCAGCTCAGGTTTTGGAGAAGCTTCTGAGTTTTCTTTGTGGATCCGATGAACCATATTTCTTGGAGGTGTTGTCCAGTTTGTGCTCGTGTTCTTCTCTAGCATTCTCTTCTACTGCGAATCAGAGTTGTGCAGCGGAAGCAGTTTGGAAGTGCATCTGCTTTTCTTTTCTGGACAGGAGAAGTGAGTTTAGTCTTCTGATGTTTGAGGAGTAGGGTTTGATCTTGATTGATCTTGAGGAGATCATTTTGTTGAGATGATTGGTTTTGTTTGTTTCTAGAAGCATCAGCGAAGGATGAGCTGATCAGTAAGGTTGTAGGCAGCCCAGGATCGTCTGGAGATTTTTGTGGATAAAAAAACAAAGAAATTTGGATTCCGGAGTCGGAGATTTGATCTTGGATAAGTTTTCTCCAATCGTAAAGGAGCTATAAGATTGAGTAAGGCTGGAAAGCTAGCTCTGAAGAGTTTTGGATCTTTTCTGTGATCTTGGAGGTTAAGTGTTTGAGCTACAGGATTGAATTACCAGTTTGGATAACTGGGATTCAATGAGTATCACGTATCTCTGAGGGAGTACGTGTATGATCTATCTCTGGTTGTGGAACCTGCAGTTTTGGAGTTTTGGTTGTTGAGTCAGACTTGTTTGTAGTCTGATATCCTGTCTAGTGTTGTAAATATAGATGAATAGGAGCTTTGTAGCTTCATAGTATTGATTATTTGGATTCTATAGAGCGAGTATCCCGGTATATATATACACCTGGGGAAACTCGAAGAAATTTTGTCCATAATTTTGTCCGGATAATTAGATTTGTTTGATTGGTTGAATTGGTTGTTTTGGTTGTTAGCATATGTTTGATATATGCTTGTGTTTTAAAATTTAAAATCTTAAATGAGATTATTAAATTACCTTTGTTTTAAATTTCGAGGACGAAATTCTTTTAAGGGGGAAGGATTGTAACATCCCGGAATTTTTAACAATATCAATTTAATAATCTGTATTAAAATTAATTGATATTGATATTTTTGTTAATAATAATTCAAATTGATTTAATAATTTTCTTCAATAAAATATTTAAATTGGTTAATTTATCTTTTAAAAATAATAAATTGGTTTCTATTTATAATATAAATATATATTTCATATTTTAAATAGATTAGCTTTGTTTTAATTTTAATAAATAAAACATATTTTTCTAATTCTAATATTTTTATTAATTTGGAAAATTAGTTTTTATTTAATATTAGCTTTTCGAAGTTATTAAATAAATGATCTTGGTTTAAACTTAGTAAATGAATCATGATTTAAAATTCTAATATACACATTAACAAATTTGGAAATTTTGATTTTAATTAAATATTAAGTTTTTCAAAACTATTAATAAATATAAGATTATTAAATTATTAAGAAAAATGTTTAAATGATTAAAATAATTTTGGCTTGAGTTTTAAATTTAAATGAATTAACAAAGAGTTTTATAGCTTAATTAAATAAGTAATTTATTAATAAAAGAATAATTTCTTTTATAATTATTTTAATTTAATAATAAGATATTTATAAAACAATATTAATAGTGTATTGTCTTTACAAATAGATTTTGAATAAAATTTGCAATTGTTGTTTCAAATTAAATTTATATATATAACTTGATTTGTAGATATTAGATTTTTAATTTAATTTGAATTTAAATTCCAAAGTATAAATTTTTATTATTTTAATTTTTATATGCATAAGCTTTATTTTAAGTATAATTTGTTTTTATTTCTTTTATAATTCGTATACATATTTAGTTCAAATTAAAAAAGTAACTAGGCATATATATTAACTTATGATTTAAATAAAAATTACATTTAAAAAAGGACAAGTGTTGATTTCCTAAGCAACATATAAACAAATGTTATAGGATAAAACATTTCACTTGACAAGTGTTAAAAATTTGTACAAGTCGCCTCTTTTAAAAAATTAATTTACTTTTATTTAATAAAACCTGAAAATACACCATACAAACATGCATTCTCACTCTTGTTTCTTTTCTCATTTTTTTTCTAATCAAAGAAAATCAGTAAAACATTCTTCTAGGTCAATACAAAATCCTGTAGCCATTTTTATATTCTCAAACCAGAAAGTCACTACCCTGTAACCATTCTCAACTCCCTGTAATTCACTTCTCAAACTAAAAGAATCATTTTCCCTGTATTCACCTTCCAGAATCAAAACAAAAACCTGTAATTTGCTTCCTAAAATTAAAGGCTAAACCTTGTAAAACACTCTTCAATACAAAACCAAACCCAGAAATCATGTTCAATACCACATTAAAACTCCTCATATCAAGAGCAAGTTTGCATCATTATTTTTCTTTCTGTAATCTGGAAAGTTTTTTCTGCAAACAAACCTTCATTTCATTTTTCAACTTGAGTATCAAAAAGGAAATCTGCAACCCAAGATTTAAAATTCAAATACAAGTTGAATCTAGAAAAAATCAAGTCTTCCTGCAATATCTTCTTCAGCAAAGTTTCAAAAGCAGTTTTTTTAAATCAAAGAGGCAGAGACAATTTTTTTCCAGCAATTAAATTTCAAAGGCTTCTTCACAAATCTGGGAAGATTTGTCATCTTCAAATAGGTGAGTAACTTTTTAAATTTAAAGTAAAAAGTAGGTTGCATGCTAGAATGTTTGATATAAATAAGTATTGTTTGTGTATTGATGAAAGTGCAATATGCGCATGCTTTTGTTTTTATTACCTGTTCCGTTTTCTTTGATTTTCCAGGCAATTTTTTTATTAAATCCTTATATTTTAATTGGTTTTCTGATATGATAAAATTTATTAAGTAAAGTAGTTTGACTATCTGAAGTTAATAATTAAAACTTTAAGTAAGTTAAAATATGAGTTATTGTCCCTAGAAACACTAAGAAACATCTGTGCATGATAATTTTAACCAAAATTAAAACATGTTAATTTTGTATTTCAGTATCATAAATCAATAGCATTAACTGGAATATGGTTTTTATATCAAAAACTAGGATTTTTAAGTATTAGTTGACGGTGCAGTTTTGTGTTGAACCTAATTTGAACTTTTTGCAAATTCTGGTTATTTTTGAATTGAGGAGTCTTGAGTTTCTTCTGGGTGATGGTGAAGGAATAAGAGAAGCTAGGAAAAATCATTTATGGTGATGAAATTCATTGTGGATGTTGCAATTGTGTTTTTTATTATAAAAAACCCTAGTTTTACTATGCGTTAAGAATTGATCACTACTGCTAATGTAGTTGATCGAGTGATTGGATATTTTGGGAATCGATAGATTGGTTGTGGTTGAAGTTGAGGCCGGAGGGGTTGACCTTCTGATGGTCGGAGTGGCGAGCAAGAAGCGTTGACGAGTTTGGGACGTGGAGGGCTCTGGTGGTTGTTTCCAGGTTTGGGCATTTTGGATTCGAATTTGATTCCAAGAATGGTAGCATGAATGTATGATTTTGGTGCATTGCTGGATCATTTTCTGATTTGTTGAGATCATCACTGATGATCAACGGTGGCCGTAGTCACCGTGCATATGCACAGTGACGAGATGAACCTGGTGATATTGGGTTTGCTAGTTGGAACATGGGGAGTTGTTTGGTTTGCTCGAAGTTTCTTATTGATTTTCTCGGGTAATCTTTGTTTTGACTCGAAGTAATTAGCATAAGTCTCGGGTTAGAGAGTTGTTCAGGTTTTTAACAAAACCTGCACACTGTCTGTTTTTAAATTTTAAATCTGAAGTTTTTAAATGTAGAGAAAGATTTAAACCTAGTTTACATTCAAGTTTAAATTGAATCAAAGTTTAAGTTTGAAATCTCAGTTTTTTTAAAAAAAAAATATTAAAGTTTAAATTTGAATGTTAAACTACTTATAATGGTGGGTAGTTTTCCAATTTTAAATCTGAAGTTTTTTAAATATGAGTAAGTTTTAAAGTAAGATTTAATCTGGAAATCAAAACTTAATAAGAACTTCAGTTTTTGAAATAAAAGGAATTTTAAGATTTGAAGGTTTAAAAAAATTTGTATGTAAAGTTTAAATTTAAGTAATTAAATTTAAATAATTAAATTTAAAATTAATTTTAGTTTCAAACCTTATGAATTTCTTATATTTGACAAGCATTGTTTGTCTAGAAATTTTAAAAGTTTTAAATTGTTTACACTTTGTTTAAGTTTAAATTTATTCATTTTAAATCATGTATTCGAAATGAAATTTAAAAGTAATTTCAAAAGTTATTTGTTTTCAAATAAATTTGTTTTTAAACATAATTTAGAAATGTTTTATCTTAAAATTAATTAAGATTAATGTTTTGAAACTAATTTATTAATGGAGTAATTAAGGAATGGTTAATTAATTTAATTAATTAATGATTTGGAATTAATAAATATTGATTAAGAGTTAATCAATTTGTAATTAATATCATTAATTAGATTTTTAAATTAATGATTAAAAAATTATTAATCAAGTAATTAAGTTTTAATCAAGGTTAATAAATTAAATAATTAAGGATTAATTAAGTTATAGTTGATACTTAATTAATTAAATAATTAGGGATTAATTAATGAATAATTAAAGATAATTTAAATTGTAATTAACAATGGTTAATCTAAGTTAATTACTTAATGAAAATAATTAGAGAATGGTTAATGAAGGTCATTAACAAGGATTATTTAATAATTAATTAATATGGTTAATTTTTAATAATTAATTAGATTAATTAATTTAATAATATCATTTATGAATTGTTGAGTATAAATACTTAATGAAGTAGTTAAGAAATTAATTACTTAAGGTAATTAATTGTCTTAAATATGATTGTTTAAATTGATTAATTAAGTTTAATTAATTTTAAACACTTGATGTTTTAATGATAATTATTTATGGATTGGAAATTACCTAGTGAAGTAATTGATTGATAATTACAGGATGTAATTTATAAAAGATGTTTAATAATGTAAGTAATTTGAATTAAATTACTTAGTAATTTATCAAGGGATTAATTACGAAATTAAGTAAGGGATAATTTATTTGTTTTAATAAAGTAATTAGAGGTGTTAATTACTGAATATGGTTAATCAGATGGGATTAATAATTATGGATTAATTACTTAAGGTAATTAATTTAAGAGGATAATTAATTAAGTATAATAATGAGTCATTAATTAATACAATTAATTATGTAATTAAAGTTGATTAATTATGATTAATTAATCAATGACTGGTGATTAAACATAATTAATTAACGTAATTAATTAAGGAATAATGTACTTAATTATAGTTAATTAATTAATTGAAGCAATTAAAGGTTAATTACTGTTTTTTGTTTGAGAATAATTAATTTGTGAAATTAATTAAGGATAATTACTTGAATGTAATTAAGGATAATTAATCAAGGGTGGTTAATTTGAATGATTAATCAATTGATTGTAAATCAATTAAATGGTTAAGTAAGCAAGATTTATATTGGTGAAGTAATTAATTTAATTTATTTTAAATTAATTAAAGATGAAGTAATTAATTTAATTCACTTTAAATTAATTAGAGATGGAGGTAATTAATTTAATTCATTTTAAATTTATTATATTGTAATGAGTAAATCTTTGCTTAAATATGAATGGATGATATTGATTGCCTTGAATGGATGCTTTGTGATCTCAGATATGAGATAAGTGAAGTTGTGTGGTATGAATGCTTTGATGCATTGTGATGATAATATAGATTATCTATTGTGATGATGATATGGATTACCTATTATGATATGGATCATCCATTTATTTTGATAATGTTGATTATCAATTGTTATTTGTGAGTTATCTATCTGTGTGTACATAGATAATTGAATTGTTTTAAACTTTAAAACAACTTGGACCTAAAAGACACGTTTTGGATATCGATGAGACCGGGATCGGGTTTCCATATTTGGATATCCGAAAACCACATCGATCCAAATTAACGGTAGGTCGTGAATCTCAAGTAAAGATGAAGATTCAGAGTGCAAGGGTTATCGTCGTTAACTTTGAGGGTGATTCCAAAATGAGTGTAACGAGATAATGCCTTCGGTTTCGTTCGAACCCGGAACGAACTTGTATGGATTGAATGCTTTCAGAACATCGTCAGGTGGAAGATGAGCATTCTAAGTGATGTGTTCACTAAAGGGAATAGTAGCCTCAATCCCCATCAACCGGGAATGGCTAAGACAGGGGAGGTGCAGCAAGGCTAAGTGGGTCATGCCCAAGTAGCATGAGATTTTCCCCTGTCTAGAGGTCCCTTTTACTTCGGCTGTGTGGACGGTTGTTGAGCTCCAACTGTCGGGGTTGTCTTGTTCGGGACTGTCCAGTAAAGGATGGTTCCGGCCTTGTGTTGCAGGGGAGCGGGCGTACTCCTCGGTACGGTGATCCAGGCCACGTACTGTGACGGGCGGTACCCCAGTAGCCCTGGCATTGTATGGAATCCAAAATCCAATAAGTGCCAACGGTTTTGATTGTATTACCCACTTTTGTGGCTAGTAGCTGGAATTTAATAGATGTAACAATTTCGGCTATTTCATATTTACTTGAAAACCCTAGACCTATTTAATATCACTGAATTCCCTATCAAATTTTTTAGTTAGCGTAAGGTAAAAACTTTTCCATGTTTATGTGTGGGAAGTCTTACGTGATACCTTTCTTTTCAAAAGTTTTTGAAAGTTAAGCAACCTTAACCTGTTACTTTGGTCAGACCATGTCTGACCCAGAGTTTATTCTGTTTTTCTTAAACTCTTGGGTACTCAAATTTTTATGAGTAGCCAAGGGATTCAGGTTGGCTTTGACGAATTATGGAGGAGCAATGGAGCAGGAGGCTTCTGCGTGTAGATATATAGTATTTTGCTATGTTGGTTTCTCTGAGTAGTTCTCTTGTATTGTTTTGAGTTGTATAACTAGACAAGTGTTTATAACTGTCTAGTATGTGTTGTATTATCTGTGCAACTCTGATAGTGGTTGTAAACTATGTAATATTTATGTTATCAATTTAATTTATTCGTTCCGCTGTTTAGATTCTGATGTTGTTTCTTCTTTCTCTACTTTCTTTTCTCTTTTATATCCCTTTCTTTCTTATTAATGACGCGTCATTCCGTGGGGACGGATGGCGGGTCATTACAAACTTTTTATTGTTACTTTATAAAATATTGTAAAAAAAATTGTTATTATTTTAAGTTGTATTCTCATTGTTTGTATCTCAGTTCTTGTAGAAACTTGTTTTAAAGTGTAAATTCTTTCTATGATCATTCGAAATTAATATTGTTACAGATCCAACATACCACATAAGTTTCCTACAAAAGTGTTATTGACATTGGTTTATGTGTATTATTACAATAATTGTTCACATAGTCTTTAGTAGTACATTCGATTGGTCAGTTAGTTCATATCATGATTACATCGAATACCAATGCTTACATAAAAAGAAAAACTTAAGGGAAGAAGTACTTTCCTTTAAAATGCTTCGGTTTTCCTATTTGGAAAAAAAATCAAGGAAATTTCATTTATTTGAGTGACATTCAATACATTAGTGTCTTATAGAGGATTTCCTACATTGGCTCACAATTCATGGAGTAGAGTATTCGTTTGGGGCAGCTGATTTTCCATCATGTGGTGTATTTGTAGTAGAACCCAAAAAATGTCCAAACTACAAATTCAGGAAATCAATTATGGTTGGAACAACTTCCTATGATCCACTCCATTTACGCTTATTCATGGTGTTCTTTCTTCCAACTACGGTGGTGATTGTTAGTCCGTGAGATGATGGTTTTGATGACAACAACCGTAGAACAGATTATAAAATATAAACACTAACATTATTAGTTTAGATATATATGTATATGCAGGAATTAACCATGCAGGTACCAAGAATGAAGACTGTACAGTATAGAGATTAAAGATATCAAGATAGAAGACTCATGAGTATCAAGATTATCAAGAGTTCAAGATTTCAAGGTTAAGCATTTTTTTTATTATTAGGAATTTTGATAAAACTCATAGAAAAGCACTGGCATCTTAAAAACCAATTTATTCAGGGAATAGAATCCACTTCAAGCCTCTTAAAAGGGACAGAACCCTAAGTAGGATGGAACCTACGAAAAATCTAGTGGAACATTGTTTTGTATCCGCTAACTTTTTATTCAAAAAGATTTTTCAAAATTATATCCTATTTTCAAAATGTTTTCAAAACTTTCCTTATAAAAGATTCAAAACCCTCTATCCTGATTTTAAATAATTTTAGCCTTAAAATTATCTTTAATTTCAAAGTCAAATTACTCCTGATTTTAAACTATCTTTTTAAATTATATTTTTAATTTTTAAATATTTATACTTAGATTTCAATATAAAATTATAGTTAAAATCTATATATATTATTCTCTATATTTACTTATGAATTTTACCTATAGTCAAGCACGTTTATAAAGTTTAAATTAGTTCTAATA
Organism: Allium cepa; assembly: GCA_030765085.1. Lineage (NCBI taxonomy): Eukaryota > Viridiplantae > Streptophyta > Magnoliopsida > Asparagales > Amaryllidaceae > Allium > Allium cepa. The sequence continues at coordinate 232,675,850 of CM060938.1, forward strand.
TAAAATAAAAGTTATTTTCAAAGAAAACCAAAACACCAAAAAATCCTTTGGGATGTCGACATGCCTATGTACCCCATGTCGATATGGTGTCAGTTAAGTTCAAAATTTAAATTTCAGAAGAAGTGTCTATTCTCCATAACTCTTCATGAATGGACATGGCTGTTGTTCCTCTAAAATTGAGGTTAGTTTCAACGAATTTTATATCAGATTTTCTGGTTTTTCACTCCACTTCTTCCACATTTCTTAATACATATTCTTACCATTACTCTGTCGAAATCAACATTGAATTATAACCATTTTCCCTCAGAGCCTTTTACGAGTTTCGTTTGTATTACCCACTCTATGGCTAGTAGCTGGAATTTAATCATGTAACAATTTCGGCTATTTTATAAGTATTTGTATATAGACCCTATTATGATATTAGAGGATTTTATAATAAAAAGTGTTTTAGCTATCATAAGGTAAAAACCTGTAACAACCCGCATATTTGTTGATGTTATATTTAAATATTTTTCTTTGATACTCGGAATTTAGTCCGAAAACTACTTTTTGCATACGGTGAAATTAGGACTCGGGACCACTCCCATTGAGTTTAAAATGTCGTTTGCGACCTTTTTGAGTATAAGCTTCGATATGTTTGGAGAAAGTTGATTTTTTCTACTTTTTCACTTAGGGTTTTAATTTGGGCTGAGCCCACTTATGTATTCAGTCCCAACCCCTCGCCTCCTCATTTACTTCATTTCCAATTCCTAATACTCAAGCTTTAGCAACAATGGTGGGAGAGATGAGAAATTAAAACTCAAGCCCTAGTTTTCTTTTGCAAATCAAGTTCTAGCTCCAAACTAATAGAAGAACTCATTGGTAAGCTTCTCTTCTTCTTCTCCAACTCAATCTCTTATCAATTTCAGAAATTCCTAAGCCTAACTTTGGGAATGTTCTTCTTCTAAAGCTTAGAATCAAGCTTCTTGAGTTGCATTTGAAGAGTGTTTGATTCTCCTTTGCTTTCAAGCATCTTCTTCAATCGTTTGGGTTCAAGGGTGAGATTTTTTATCTCACATCTATGTCTATGATTATCTTCGATTATTAGGAATAAATTCCTAACACATATTCATGTATTTGATTTTGATTTGGATAGGTTTTGTGAACATTCCAAATTTTAGTGTTTTGAGTTCAAATCTTCAAAAATCATAGCTTTGTTGTTTGAACTTGTTTTTGGTGATGCATCGAAGAGCTTATAGGGCCGGGTAGTCGATTTGCATAAACCCCTAGTGACCGTGCTCGCTCGATTGCATTTTGATGAAGATTTCATCTTCATTTTATAGGCTGGAAAGCAGCCTTTATGCCAGTCAGTCGACTAGACCTTTGAGTCAGTCGACTAGCTATAGCACATAGGCATTCCGAAGGCAACTAACAGAGGCTCGGGTCCTCTGTTTTCCCTACATTCAGTCGACTGAATTTTTAGGTCAACCGACTGACTGCAGGAAATTATTTTTCATGCCTCTGGTCCAGTCGACTGGACCTTTTAGTCAGTCGACTGACCTGCACCTATTTGCCTAATTGTGCCTTATTGTGCATATTTTTGCTTGGTTTCCAAATTCCATCGATTCGTGTTATTTCCCACTTGTTGTTGCTACGACTTTAATGACTTCTATTCTTGGAATTTTTGGGAATACCCATTTTGATGGATTCGGATCGATTTCTTTGGATTTTTATTCACGTCTTTGAATGTGAATTTGGTGGTTGATTGTTCTACAATCATTTTCGTGTTTTGTCACTTTAAAAATATAAAGGTTTCAATACTAGTAGTAAATATCAAAACTCTTTCCTCAAACGATTTCAATTCTACTTTAATAACAAATTCGTTTATAAAACCGTTTTCCAATCTATTAGTATATACAAACCTTTACCTCACTCGTATGAGAAATCTAATTAAACGGCTTAGTAAAACAAGTGGTATGAAACGCTTGCGTTTACTTCGCCGGTTAACTCTTGGACTTGTTCGATTGAATCTCTTGTGACAATTTTCTAGTGGAGATCTACAATTTGTTCGTAAATATTTAAGTTAAGCTAGTGGTTATGGGACATGAAGCTAAGCTCTTATATTTACTAGTTTACTGTAATTGACACTTCTTGATGATCATGACGATCATTTTTGTGATTTAGACTAGCAGTGTGCGATGTCTCTTTGTCTACGAGGGAGACTAAACCCCGTTTGTGTGAGTTTTAACTCACATATGTGGGGTAGAGCCCCATGGTCTTCGGGCCGTTCGTGTTTCAAAAATTAATGGCTAGCTACCATGAGATAGCGTCTCGTTCGTGTGATACATCTGTTGGTGAGTTTTCATGCTCCCGTTCGTGTGATAGGCCTTTCCCCCCTATTTTGTGTGATCTCTGGATTTCGTGTGTCGAATTCTGGAATTCTCTTCTTCACCTATTTTCGTGATTTCTATTGATATGATTTATCAATTTTTGTGCATAGGTGAATTCGTGTGTCATTGGTTGGATTTCTTGAGATGATTTCTAGAATTATGCTTCACCAATTTTCGTGATTTCCATTGATAAGTTTTATCAATATTTGTGCGTTGGTGAATTTGTGTGTCATTGATTTTTGTGATTGACAGTGATATAATCGTCAATAGTTGTGGTTTGATGAACGAAATAAGGAGTATGACATTTCTTTGATTCTTGTGTAGATTTTGTGACATTGATTAATCCCTTGATGATTTTCAACTACTTATATATATCACAGCTTGGCATTGTGATTATTATGTGTTTAGTCATATCTCTTAATCTATATCGTTTCATCTGATATTTATAGTTAGACTGATCCATTTATTATTTTCTTATTAAATAATACTCGGGTCAGACCGAGATGTTACAGGTGCTTCTGCTTGACTTTTCCCCAGGGATTCATTACTCTGACTTTTGGCAATCTACTTAGATTAGTAGTTTATTTCGTTGTATACACTTGAGATATAGACTCATAGTTGTATTCTTTTGTATAGCACGTGTTGCTATTTTTTGTATTATTGTGGATCTTTTTGACCAATACTCTGTATGCATTTCCATGTGTTTATTATATATTCATATCTTCTTCCGCCTTTGAGATATGAATTATCTGTGACTGATTTATGTTATGTTATTTCTGTATTTGTTTTCCGAAGTAATTATAGCCACTGTGTAGTAGCTTTGAGTTTGTGCCGGTATGTCGGATTTCCTCTTGATACAGTATTGCATGTTATACTATCTGACATATCGATGCTCGCACAAAGCAATTACACGGATGGTCGCTCCTCAACAGCCTTATTCTCCGTGCTAGTTGACAGCATTCACCGTAATGTTCTTGGCTAGTGTGGGTATAGAGGTGGGGCGTCACAAAACCCGACATGTTTATTTGTGGCGTGGTCTTACGAGATGCTTTTGTTTTCAAAAGGATTTTTGAAACTTTAATAATCAATTTGAGTGTGATTTCTCACGCTGGTATTCCAGACTGACTCGGGTGTTATTTAACTGTAATGCTCGGGTCAGACCGAGAATTATATGATACAGGATATGATGTTGTGGAGCTCAGGAGACGAGCTGGATGACGATACGTACTTTCGTACTTGTTTATATATATATTCCTCTGTGTTGAGTAGCTATGTATCCAGTTGTATGTTATTGACGTTGAATTGTGATTGATGTAATCTGATGATGTAATATATAAACAGATATATTTGATTTTTGAGTAAAGATTATTGATTATTGATTATAGTTTATTCCATTGTGATGGTTAGATTCTGATGTTGTTTTCTATTTTCTTCTTCTACCACTTCTTCTTTAACCCAAATGGTTCGTATTTCTGTTCAACTTGAGTTGATTGATGAGAATAGTGTTGACTCAAGGGGTACGGATTTGCGGGCTGTTACAAGGATGGAACCTACGAAAAATCTAGTGGAACATTGTTTTGTATCCGCTAACTTTTTGTTCAAAATGATTTTTCAAAATTATATCCTATTTTCAAAATGTTTTCAAAACATTCCTTTTAAAAGATTCAAAACCCTCTATCCTGATTTTAAATAATTTAAGCCTCAAAATTATCTTTAATTTCAGAGTCAAATTACTCCTGATTTTAAACTATCTTTTAAATTATATATTTAACTTTTAAATATTTATACTTAGATTTAAATATAAAATTATAGTTAAAATCTATATATATTATTCTCTATATTTACTTATGAATTTTAACTATAGTCAAGCATATTTATAAATTTTAAATTAGTTTTAATATAAAATAAAAGTTATTTTCAAAGAAAACCAAAACACCAAAAAATCCTTTGGGATGTCGACATGCCTATGTACCCGATGTCGACATGGTGTCAATTAAGTTCAAAATTTAAATTTCTAAAGAAGTGTCTATTCGCCATAACTCTTCATGAATGGACATGGATGTTGTTCTTCTATAAATAGGGGTTAGTTTCAATGAATTTTATATCAGATTTTCTGGTTTTTCACTCCTCTTCTTCTTCCACATTTCTTAATACATATTCTTACCATTACTCTGCCGAAATCAACATTGATCGAACTCAATCATTCGTTGTTTGATTCTCTATCACTCTCTCTACAAGATTCTCAGTGCTATTCAGAGTTATAGACTTCTTTGTAATCTATTAAGCAAGAAAAGGTGTGATTGTGGCCTTGAAAATCAATCAAGAGAGAAAAGGTGTGATTGTAGCCTTGGTAAATCAATTGGGTAAACTTGTGGCCTGGAAATCAAGTATCCCTGACCAGAGGATCAAAATTCTGTAGGATGTACCTCGTAGCCTTGAAACCGAGGGTGTAATTGTACAATTGCTTTTGAAAGGAAATCCGTACTTGTGTTGCGGGACTGGATGTAGGGTAACTCCGAACAAGTATAAAATCTAGTGTGTTCTCTCCTTTACTGCTTTTATTTTATTTCTGCACCTGTGTTTGTTTCTGTAATCATATCTGTGTCTGTATATTGCATACATTGGTGTCTAAATTAACATAAACTCAAAAAGATTTAGTAATTCTTTATTAACACTATTCACCCCCCCCTCTAGTGTTAATCCTAACCTTAAGATCTGTAATCCGCATTTTCTCACAATTGGTATCAGAGCAAGGTTTTCAAAGTTTCATAATCTGATTTTTGAAAAGTTTTCAAAATGGCTACCAACACTGGTACTGTTACTAACACTAGTATTCCTGTCACTAGTTCATTTATAGAAGGTCAGTCTACTGTTAGACCACCACTTTTTAATGGCTGTAACTATGCAAATTGGGCATGTAGGATGAAAATATATTTACAATCTATAGGATTAGAACTTGGAATATCACACAAACTGAATATTCTGAACCCACAACTAATTTTGCACAGTGGACTACTGAGCAAAAGACTATTGCACAAAATAATTCTAAGGCAATGAATATTCTGTTTTGTTCACTAGGTAGAAATGAATTCAATAGACTGTCAGTTTGTAAGTCTGCATATGAAATCTGGAAAACTTTGCAAGTTACTCACGAAGGAACAAGCAAAGTTAAACAGACCAAAATTTCCATGCTCACGAATCAGTTTCAATTATTTAAAATGAATCCTAATGAGTCTATTTCAGATATGTTTAGTAGATTTCAGGATATTGTGCATTCTCTAATATCGTTGGGAAAGGAATTTTCTAAAGAAGATCAAGTCAGAAAAATTTTAAATTCTCTAACTCCAGAATGGTATCAAAAGACACTTGCGATCGATGAGGCAAATGACATCAGTACTTTAAAGATAGAAAAATTAATTGTAAATCTAATGTCGTAAGAAGTTCAAATGATCGGGAGAAAAGAAAGTAAAGCATCTGAAAAGAAATCAATGGCATTCAATGCATTGACCGATGGATCAGACTCAAACAGCGATGATGATGAAGAGATAGCCTTTATGACCAGAAATTTTAGGAAATTCCTGAAATACAGAAAGATTAATAATCTCAAGAGAAACAATATAAGAATTCTGAAAATCAGAATGTAGTACCAAATAATGACAAACGTTACAACTGTGATAAACCAGGCCATTTCAAAAGAGACTATTCATATCCAGATAGGCAAAATTCTCCTATGAACAATGATCCAGCAATGAAACGGAAGCGTGCATTTACTGCTACTCTAGATGACTCAGACTCGTCCTCAAGTGATGATGATCAGAAAATAAATAATTCGAATTTTTGTTGCATAGCTGTTCATGACTCAGACGAATTCAAAGAAATGGACTCAGAAAAAGGTACACGTTTACAATACAATTGGTTGAAATTGCTTGCTTAGAATTAGTTGCTTGATTGTTTGATTGATTTTGAATTGGTGTGTTGTTTGAATTTTAAAATTTATTTTCTATTTTTTATTATTATTTCATTATTTTATTATTATTTTTATATTTTTTAATAATATAATAATATTTTCTGAAATATACTTGAAATTTAATAGTATTTCAGATATATATAGGCATTAAAAATAATAATAATATTTATATATATTAGAGAACTTAGGAAAAATCAATTCATGAAAATTCAAAGGCACATGTCGACATGGTCCCTACCATGTGTCGACATGGGTACCTGAATTTGAATTTCAAAATTTGAATTCAAATGTTTGAATTTCCCTCCACATTTTCACTTCATTCAATTCTCTGCAAAGCTACTTTTTGACCAGAGAAAATGTTCTTTGAGAATCTATTTATTCACTATCTTTTATCATATCTTTTCACTCTCATTTTCAAATTCAAACTCTCTCTTCATAACTTCAATCTCTCTACTCTCAACTTTAATGGCTTCTTCAAGCAACCCCTCCACCATGAGAATTTCCAGAAAAATCAAAGAGCAATTATTCAATGATCCGGATGTAATAAAAGCATACATCAATTATGCTAACTATGCCAAAGTCCATCCCGGAAAATGAACTTGATTCTCCTTTTGCAAACAATGGAGTTCTTAGTCTTATTGATGCTTCTCAAAATGATTTTGTTTGCTATCCAAATCTTGTCAAAATTTTCTATGCTAATTTAAACCGTGGATTTTATCATGGAAATGAGGATGAAATTTGGAGTAGTGTCAAAGGCACTAGAATTGTTTTTAATTGTGATCTTTTGTGCACCATTCTCAAGTGCAAGTGTACGGGAATGGATCTTTCTAATTTTAAAATCGATGAAAATGATCGTGAGACATTTCATCACATTTTCAAGGGGATTGATAATTTTGAATTCAAAAATCGAAATTTTCGACCAAAGGCAAGAATTGTCAATCTTCTTTTGCAACAACTTTGACCCCAAGAACGGGGAATTAACAATCCTACTTCAAAAGTTTGCAAAGCACTTTTTAATATTTTCAGAAATTATGACATAAATTGGGCGTAAGTTATTTTGGATGAACTTCGTCCTAAAAATCTTGAAATGGGTGAGAATACTTTATACCATGGAATTTATCTCACTCGGATTTTTAACTATTTTGGAGTGGATTTCAAAGGAGAAGAATTTGTTTCTAGAAAAGTTTTCAATCATTTCAACATTTCGCATATGAAAATTCCTTTTGTTTTTCAACCTTATGAGACCCTTGCCGAAAAGGAAGAGCGTTTGGCTCATGAGGAAATGGAAGAAGAGGAGGAAGAAGAAGAAGAAGAAGGGGATGAAATGGAAATTGAAGAAGAAGAAGGTGAAACCTCTTTGGAAAGCATTGACTATCCTCCTAATCCATCCACCAAAACCCTTCTCAAAAACTAATAGACGATTGTTGAGCATCAACGGGTTCTTAAAAGATCCGTTAGTAAGAAGTTGGACAAAATTACATCCAAGATCAACAAGTTCATTTCCAAAGTCAGCAAGAAACTTGGACTACTTCATCATCATCATCCTCTAACTAGTCTTATCTTTTCGTATCTTGTTGTATTTGTTTTAGTTTGCTTTATTTCGAATGTTCATGTAGTTTGTTGTGTGCTTAATCGTTGTATTATTGTAGTATGCAATGAAATGAAATTTCCTTTCTGTTATCTACCTTATCTTATCTCTAGAACAAATGTTAGTATAGTATATAAATATATATACACACACACACAAACATAATTATTCACAAAATCAAATTAGTCATAATTTTTCACTAACCCATGTCGACATCCCCTATATGACCATGTCGACATCCCTTATATGACCATGTCGACATGTACAAGTCAGAAATGACAATTGATTTTGAATTTTAAATTTGAATAACTACCAAATGTCTATTCATTTAAAACGAATTTCTACACCTACAAATACATGTTTCTTCTAGAATTCTTTACTGAAATTCATTTCTTATCATCTATATCCTTTATTTCTTTCACAAATTCAACTATGGCTAATCCTATTCATAATCTATCCAAAAATCTTGAAGAAACTCTTAATTCGTTCAAGAATATTCTCTCGTTTATTCTACGAAGCCAGTGTCACATAGAATTGAGTCAAATGCAGATGATCAAGGACCAAGAAAGGCACTTCGATGCGATACGATGGATGATCTCCTCTCTGCACAAGGATGATAACGAAGCACATCCTCCTATCTCTCTCACCAATGACAAGATAATTGGGATGCTTTTAAGGCAGAACCAATCTTTGGAGAAGAAGGATGGGTGGAAGTTCCACGTAACGTTTGATTTTTATTGTTTGCTTTATTTGAATTGATTTGATTTGGATTGATACTCTAAGTGGATTGATTTCTTGATATTAGTTTGAAATTGGTTGTATAATATATATATATATATACACACACACACATTGAAATCTATATAGACTTCGATTAGTTATCATGTTCATAAGTATAATTATTTCTTAATCTATATATTCTGTTGTATAGTTTATCAATGAAGGTACTAAAGCCCAAGAATGAGGGGGAGTGAGTTTTTTTATTGATGACAAAGGGGGAGAAATATAAAATAGGGTAGTTTGGCATAGATTAAGGCGGAGTTATTAGTTTTAGGGGGGTTATTAGGATAGAAGTAATATTTTATAAACAAAGGTTGTCATCATCAAAAAGGGGGAGATTGTTAGTCCGTGAGATGATGGTTTTGATGACAACAACCTTAGAATAGATTATAAAATATATAAATACTAACATTATAAGTTTAGATATATATGTATATGCAGGATTTAACCATGCAAGTACTAAGAATGAAGACTGTACAGTATAAAGATTCAAGATATCAAGATAGAAAACTCATGAGTATCAAGATTATCAAGAGTTCAAGATTTCATGGTTAAGTATTTTTTTATTATTAGGAATTTTGTTAAAACTCATTGAAAAGAACTGGCATCTTAAAATCCAATTTATTCGTGGAATGGAATCTACTTCGTGCCTGTTAAAAGGGATGGAACCCTAAGTAGGATTGTGACGACCTGAAATTTTTGAGCATTTGAAATTGTAATATTTAATTTATTTTAAATAAATAAAAGATAATTTTTAACCTGAATTCAAATATCACTATTTATTTGATAATTGGATTATTGAATTTAATAATTTGAAGTTGGGTAAAATGTTGAATATGGAGTTTTAAGCCTATTAAAAATAATTTAAAGCCTTGCAAAATTTATATTGATAACACTGAAGATAATAAAAGTGTTAAAATTGAATTCGGAAGTATTTTGTTAAGTTTTGAAATTATATCATTTAAATCGATGTTTAAAAATAGCCTTCCGAGGCACAGTCTCGGAATTTAACGAAACTAGTTCCATTGGATCCGTAATATTGTATTATTATCGAATTTCAAACTTCGTAGTGATCGGAGTTATTGTGTGACCATATGGTAAGTAAACGCCTTGAAATTTTGATCGAAATATTTTGGAAACTTTTAATTTAAAATAGGCTAGTCAACTACTATTCCTACCTATGCATGCCACCTTCCTGTCATTTAATCACATACTTTCCCAAATTCAAGCCGTTCAATTAACAACCTCTTCCTTGAACATAAAAAAAATTGGCGAACGAAAAGGGGGGTCGCTCGCGCGCGTCGTTGACGACGAAATCGAAAGCGATGTCGATTGCGATGCGGGGGAGACTCCCAATGCCGGTCAAAGCTAGGGCTGTGTCGATTTATTGCCGCATCGTTTAGGTGGAGGTCGCGCGAGTGGGTTTGCGTTAGTGCACGGCGCTGAGGGTTTTGAGTCGCGATTCAATCGAATAGGGTTTCACGAGGGCTAAGGGGCGTTGATTTCGGGGACACGTGCGAAGAAGGGGTGAAGCGGATCGAGCGATCATCAATGAGGTTCGTTTCCTTCTTTATTCCGATGTAATAACATTTTATTTGTAGATGAATGATAATTTAAACAATATGGGTTGAAACAGAAATTGATAAGAGTAAAGATGAATATGGTTTTAATTGTCTTCCTGTATATATATACATAAAATACACGTATACATTTTATTCTTGCTGTTTAATTTTAAAAGAAGTATTAAAGTGATTTATCTATTATAATATCATATTAAAACGAATATTTACAAATTAATAAATTGTGATGAAGTGGTAAATTTAGTTTGAGCATTTTTAAATTGATATTACTCAAGTTTAAACCCGAGTTTAATTTGTTGATTTTTTTTAATAATTGATTGATTGATTTGGTTTGGTGTGTCATATTATATACAGTTGTTTGTAGTATATCTTGGAATGTTTGATTTCTCGCATTAAATAGCGGATGATTTTATATTTTAAAACCCATATACCGTGATATTCCACCTCGAAGTGGAATTGGTATTTTATGTTGTGCTAACGTCTGTGGATGCAGGAAAAACATGTTGGAGGGATCCAACTGGAATCCTCAACATATATCTAAATTGTTTATTATTCTATGTTATGATTATTTGGATATTCTGTGATGAATTATATTGAAATATTGAATGCTATAGTTGCTTGAATATATTTCGGTACTCTAAGTCATCAAATTACATAGAATTGGATTTTTGAAAAGAGAATAAAGAGTGCATTTTAAAGTAATATAATTATAGAAAATTTGAATAAATTTAAGAATGAATTGGAAAAGAAATAAAGTGATTTTAAAATTTTAGTAAATAAATTTCGAGTATGGAAAGAAAATTTTGAATAAACAGGAAGATAATGAATTTTAAACTTCAATGTTATTATTTAAAAGAACAAACATTTATTTTAAGTTTACAATTTAAATTTTGAGAAGAATAAAGAAGAAATTGGGAAAAACTGAAAATTGTATATCCCAATTAAAAGATTGAAAATCAAACAGAAAATAATAATAATTATTATTAAGTCCATAATTAACGAATTTTGAAATGAATTGAGAAAGTAAAGAAATTTATTTCAAATTGAGTAAATTGGAAATCAATTTGGAAAATTGATTTAAGTGATTGAAATTGGAAATTCTCCCTGGATAACAAAGTACGTTTTCAAAGTAAATTTTAAAATATAAGTTAAAAGTTTTAAAGTTGTTTTAAAAAGAAAGTTTTGGAAAATTTATTATCTCTAAATATTTAAATTCTAAAGTAAGTATTTTTATTTTAATCTATTATAGCATTAATTATTTAAAAGCGACTTAGTATTTGTTTTAAAGAGAAAATCTATTTTTATATCTTATAAAAGTAACCTCATTTATAAATATTCCTAAAGCATATATTTTTAATAAAATATTGAAGTAATTTTTAATTTAAATATTTTAAAGTATATTTTGTAATAAAACGTTTTTATAACTGTTCTAAAATCTAAGTGTTTGTCCTTGGTTATTTCAGTGGAGATAGAAAATATTTGGAAAGTTTATTCTGAAAAAGAAAGATGGTTTTAAACTGTTTTCAAAGGGTTAAAAATGGAAATATATCTTGCGAAGATATTTTGAGATAAATAAATAATTTGGGAAAATTATTTATTGTTTGATGGTTGTTTGTGAATGTTAGTTGATAGTTAAATAACCGACTATCAATATTGGCCAAATGCGCTGATCGTTTCTAAGAGACCGGGATCGGGATTAATTTCTCAAAAACCACTTCGATATGGTTTGTACATTTTCTTGGAAAACAAGTTTGGATTCGAAAATGTAAAAGTGAAGTGCAAGGGCTATGTCGCTACTAATCCTGAGGATATTTCCAAAAAGGATGTAGTAGGAATAGTGCATTCGGTTCTGTTCGAACCCGGGACGGACTTGTATGGATGAATGCTTTCGGAACATCGTCAGGTGGACGATGGGCATTCTAAGGGATATGTTCCAAAAGGTAACGCTTAGCCTCATGCCTTAAGCCTCAAGCCTCATCAACCGGGAATGACAGAAAATCAGGGGTTATGCAGCAAGGCTAGGTGGGTAGCACCCATTCAGGGTGAGGTTATCCCTGTCTAGATCTCCCTTTTTATTCGGCTCAGTGGTGCGGTTGCTGATCTCAACCGTGGGGTGATCTCACTCGGGATTATCTAGTAAGGGGTATTTCCAGTCTTGTATTGCAGGGGGTCGGGAATGATCCTCGGTACTGTGATCTAGGCCACGTACCGTGACAGGTGGTACCCCAATGCCTAGTCATTAGTTGGAAATCCATTCTCCCTACGAGCCTTTTACGAGTTTTGTTTGTATTACGCACTCTGCGGCTAATAGCTGGAATTTAATCATGTAACAATTTTGACTATTTTTTAAGTATTTGTATATAGACCCTATTATAATATCATAGGATTTTATAATAAAAAGTGTTTTAGCTATCGTAAGGTAAAAACCCGACATGTTTATTTGCAGCGTGGTCTTACGAGATGCTTTTGTTTTCAAAAGGATTTTTGAAACTTTAATAATCAATTTAAGTGTGATTTCTCACGCTGGTATTCTAGACTAACTCGGGTGTTATTTAACTGTAATGCTCGGGTGAGACCGAGTATTATATGATACATGATATGATGCTGTGGAGCTCAGGAGACGAGCTGGATGACTATACGTACTTTCGTACTTGTTTATATATATTCCGCTGTGTTGAGTAGCTATGTATCCAGTTATATGTTACTGATATTGAACTATGATTGATGTACTCTGATGATGTAATATATAAAAAGATATATTTGATTTTTGAGTAAAGATCATTGATTATCTATTATATTTTATTCCGCTGCGATGGTTAGATTCTGATGTTGTTTTCAATTTTCTTCTTCTACCTCTTCTTCTTTAACCCAAATGGTTCGTATTTCTGTTAAACTTGAGATGATTGATGTAGAATAGTGTTGACTCAATGGGTACGGATTTGCCGCCTGTTACACTTGGTATCAGAGCTTAGGTTGGTGATAACCTTGGCTCTGGCGCGAATTGCTCATTTAAATTAGAGTCCGTAGTGCTCTAGAATGAGTTTGAGCGTATTAATAGATATGAGCGCATATTTTTTAGTGAATATAAATTGTTTTAATATTGTGTTGATTGATTTATTGAGTTGCATATGAACCTTCGTCGGCATAGTCTGGACAACTGTATCGAAGGGGTTTCTAAACACTTGAATAGAACAGTTTGACACAGTATTGTTTTAAATATGGGTGAATGAAATAATTTTTATATTTTGATATAAAGAAAAGTTCTTGTAAACTATTTTAGCTAATATATGGTTGCTTGGATGTTAGAAATGATAATATTAAATTATTATCATTGTTGTGTAACAATTTAACTAAAAATTTAAATATGACCAAAGGTTAAGGAAATAAATTCATTATAAAATGAAATTTATAAATATGAATTGTAAATGTAATTTATAAATTGAAATATAATCAAATGAGAATTTGTATGAGTATAAACTATGCAAATGAATTATAGTTAAAATTGATTTAAGCAGGATTTGGAAATTAAAAAACCCCGGAGATTTTGGAAGTGTTTGTCGAAGTGTTTTGAAGATAATAATAACATTATTGTTTTAAAGGTATTTCTAAAAGGAAGTTTGTTTTAAATGGATTTCGAAAGTGATATAGCATTGAATTCACTTCAGTCGCAGAAAAATAACTTCGGTGATGACTGTAGCATCATCGATGTTTATTTTCGAGTTTCTAAGTGACAAATTGCTGCCAAATTGATTTGTTCAGGAAAACCTGTTTGTTTTTGAAATTTCAAAGGAAATTTGTCGGAAATAAAAACCAGGATTGGTTTAAATTTTTGAGAAGTGTGATTTGAGATGTTAGAGATTTCAAAATGATTTGAAACCCAAGCCGGGTGTTTAAAAATCCTGATGAGATAGGTTGTAAGCTTATAAATTGAGATGATTTTTAAATCAGGAAGGAAATATGAGCTTTGAATGTTGGAATTTAAATTTAAAGTGAGAAGTTAAAAATAAGATTAACTTGGATTGATGAAGAAATTTTAATCGAATTGAATCATATAAGTCTGGGTTGAAATAGAATTGGATTGGAATAAAAATTCGGTTGAGTTATTGAATGGAATTAGATTCTTACCTGAATAAAATGGAAATAAGTTGGAATAAATAAATTAGAATAACTTATAAAAAAAATTAAAATCCATAGAATGAAATCTGCTTGGGCTATAAATAAGCGTAAGGCTTGAGTTAAAAATAAAGATGAATATATTCAAGCCTAGAATGAATGGAAATGTGTAAAATAATAAGCTGTGACTTATAAAATTGAAAAGTGGGATAGAAAACCAAAAATTAATATTTTTTGATGAATTGGAAAATAAAACGAAAAAAAGAAAAAAACCCAAACCTTGAAATATAAAATAAATGGAATTTAATAAAATTAAATGAAGTGATATTTGGAACTAAAATCAAGTATTAAATTTTAACCAGGGGAAGAACTAATCAGATAATAAATTAGTTAATGAAATGTATAAATGAAACCTAATGTAGTCAAAGAGAAGTTGGATTTGTGAGTTAATAATGTAGTTCGGAAATAAAACTCAAGTTATAAATTAAATTCGACTTGAATTGTTAGTGAAGTAAATATGCTTGGAAATAGATTAAAGTAGGGATTGTTTTGGTTGCGAATAAAACCTAGATGAGTGGGAATAAAATTGAAAATGGCCTTGTAAGCAATTGAATGAACTGCACCTGAAAATTTAAATTTTATAACAATTAATCAAATTAAATTGAATTGTGAGTTAATAAAATTGGATGGTAAATTAAAAGTGAATGGTAGAATCAGAACTTGAGTTATTAATTAAAATTCGACTTGAAGTATTAACAAATTAAATATAATTGAAACTGTTGCCAAATAAAAAGAAATTGGATAAAAGCGGTAATGGTTTGTGTTACAAATAAAATCCAAATAAGTAGAAATAAATTGAAATGGCCTTGTAATTTATTTAAATGAACTGAGAATGAATTGAATTTGGAAATTTAAAATTTATAATAACTAATCAAATAAATTTGTAGTTTGAAATGAGATTGGATTGAAATACAGTTTAGTTGAATAGAAAGAAAATTTTACTTGTAAAATGAAAATGAGCTTAAGTATTAAATATAAATAAATTGAAGTAAATTAACTTAAGCTAAATTGATGGAGGAGAGTTGAATTGAGTTCAACTTAAACTAAGTTTAATGATATTGGGTTGGATTTAAATCAAGTGAAAATAAATTTTAACCGAATTCGGTGAGTTATAGATAATATTTAATGGAATGAAATTGTTAATTAAATAATTGTAAACCATTTAAATTGTTAAGGAATTGAAATAACTGGAGAAAATAAGAAAATAGAATGTTTTCAAGTTTAATAGAATGGTTTTAAATGAATGCGGATAAGAAATGAAACACAAATGAATCGATCGTGAATAAAACTGAAATGGAATGTGTCGAGCTAAATAAAATGGTCGTGAATGAATTAAAATAGTAGGAAATTAAATAATAGATTGAGTTGGAATTAAATTAAAATGATTATAAGTTTAAGAAATCGTTATTACATGAATAATATCAAAATTGCATACAAAATTTACTATTCTATTGTAAACAAAAGAAATGTATTTACAGAGGTGATTATAATTGATTTTTTAAAATCAATTGGAATAATATGGGTTAGTTTAAAATTTATAAATGAATGGAATGTAAGCTAGTGGGTTGTAAACCATGCAAATTTAATGAAAATTGTATATAAGTTAACTGAAAACGGTCGAATTAGTATTAAAACTATATAAAGTGCTTACGGAAAGTGTTTAGTGTGCATTGCTGTTGGAATTTATGTGTTTAACTATTGCAAGTAGGTGAAATGTTGTTAAACTTCATATATATGGCACTTACATGTTTAAATTGAGTAAGTACAGGTACTTGGAAGCCGTGTGGCTGGATTTGGTTGCGCTAATTGCTAAAATTATAAGCCGCTTGCTTATAAATGCTAAATAAGGTATGCCTACGCAATAAAAATAGGAAATATGAACTGTTTTTGATTTTTCCGACCGGGTGGGTCGATGTATATGTATTTATATCTCTTGTCAAATTGCGAAAGCTCCTTCGTACAAAGGAGACTCTGCCAAAATTTTCCGAAAATTTTGGGAGTTAGAAAATTTTTGGAAAATTTTGGTAACGACAAAACGATTTCAAACTAGAAATTGAAATAAATTAGTAAATAAAACTAATTTAAAATAATGATATGAATCGGTTACAAATGGAAAATAAAATTTAATATTCAGAGTTGAAGATAAATTGAATTCATATGGAAATGGGAAGAACTAATTTGAATAGAAATAGATATAAACTAAAGTGGTAAAGTGAAAATAAATAAAGAAGCATATAAAATTCTTATACTAAACTTAGGAAAGGAATAATGAATTCTTAATTGGAAATTGATATTACAAATATTATCTAAGTTAATATTTGAATGAATAAATATTGACATTTTGTAAGGAAGTCGAAAAAATGTTTTTGGAATGTTGTGATTTGATATTAGTGCTAAGCAGGATATGCAGGTAATATAAAAGGAAAAGAAAAAAATTGGCTTTGATTTCAGAAGATAAATTTGAATTTCTCGACAAAAAGGTATGTGTTTAAATTTCTATATGAAATTTGATTGGGTTTTTGGATCTAGCCACTAGGCCTTTTGTTTTCTTTTGGAATTTGGGAGCCATAGAGGCCTTTTGTAGTTGTACCGAGCTAGCTGCGTAAAGGAGACGCTGGCGAAATTTTTGGAAATTTAGGGAATTAGAAATTTTTTTGATAATTTTTGATAATTCAAAATTTGGTTTCGAATTGAAATTTGAATGACTGAGCAAGTAATAATATATGAAAACTATGGGAGAGTTGAGAAGTTAATAAGAATGATAATGGGTCTTTTATTAAAAGATGGTTAGATGTTGAATTGTTTGGTTTTGGGAAAAAGTAAACGGGTATTGGACCATTCTTCCTAATTCGTAATTTCGAGGACGAAATTATTTTAAGGGGGGAGGAATGTGACGACCCGGAATTCTTGAGCATTTGAAATTGGAATATTTAATTGATTTTAGATATTTAAAAGATAATTTTTAACCTGAATTCAAATATCACTATTTATTTGATAATTGGAATATTGAATTTAATAATTTGAAGTTGGCTAAAATGTTGAATCTGGAGTTTTAAGCCTATTAAAAATAATTTAAAGGCTTGCAAAATTTATATTGATAACACTGAAGATAATAAAAGTGTAAAAATTGAATTCGGAAGTATTTTGTTAGGTTTTGAAATTATATCGTTTAAATCGATATTTAAAAATAGCCTTTCGAGGCATTGTCTCGTAATTTGATGAAACCAGTTCCATTGGATCCGTAATATCGTATTATTATCGGATTTCAAATTTCGTAGTGATCGAAGTTGTTGTGTGACCATACGGTAAGTAAACGTCCTGAAATTTACATCGAAATATTTTGGAAATTTTTAATTTAAAATAGGCTAGTCAACTACTAATCCTTTCTATGCACGCCACCTTCCTGTCATTTAATCACATACTTTCCCAAATTCAAGCCGTTCAATTAACAACCTCTTCCTTCAACATAAAAAAATGGCGAACGAAAAGGAGGGTCGCTCGTGTGCGTCGTTGACAACGAAATCGAAAACGATGTCGACTACGATGTGGGGGAGACTTGCAATGCCGGACAATGTTAAGGCTGTGTCGATTTATTGCCGCGTCGTTCAGGTGGAGGTCATGCGAGTGGGTTCGTGTTAGGGCACGGCGCTGAGGTTTCGAGTCGCGATTCAGTCGAACAGGGTTTCACGATGGCTAAGGGGCGTTGATTTCGGGGTCGCGTGGGAAGAAGGGGTGAGGCAGCTCGAGCGATCATCAATGAGGTTCGTTTCCTTCTTTATTCCGATGTAATAACATTTTATTTGTAGATGAATGAAAATTTAAACAATATGGGTTGAAACAGAAAATGATAAGAGTAAAGATGAATATGGTTTTAAATGTCTTCCTGTATATATATACATAAAATACACGTATACATTTTATTCTTGCTGTTTAATTTTAAAAGAAGTATTAAAGTTATTTATCTATTATAATATCATATTAAAACGAATATTTACAAATTAATAAATTGTGATGAAGTGGTAAATTTAGTTTGAGCATTTTTAAATTGATATTACTCAAGTTTAAACCTGAGTTTAATTTGTTGATTTTTTTTGTAACCCATTAATCAGAAATTATTTTTATAGATAAGATTTTGAAAAGAAGGTTATATACTTATGTGCACACTTAACTTACTTAATTATTGTAAGTAATTTATGAGAGGAAAATTAGTTTAAAATTTACTACTTTGGTTAAATTAAATCAAAGGTTAAAATTTAATCATTAGTTAAATAAATAAATAAATGGTGAACAATTGTTTGATTGTTTCAAATAATAATAAACCGTGAATTGTTATACAAGGTTTAAAAATTAAGGAAACAAGCCAGTTTGGAGTGGATTGCAAACAACAAAGCCAAGTTAAGTTAATCTCACTCAGCTGAATTTTAATTTAAAATGTAAATAGTCAAATTTAAACAATTGATTGGTTGATTTGATTTGATGTGTTATATTATATATAGTAGTTTATAGTATATCTTGGAATGTCTGATTTCCCGCATTAAATAGCGGATGATTTTATATTTTAAAACACATATATCGTGATATTCCACCTCGAAGTGGAATTGGTAGTTTATGTTGTGCTAACGTCTGTGGATGCAGGAAAAAAAGATTAGAGGGATCCAGCTGGATTCCTCAACATATATCTAAATTGTTTATTATTCTCTATTATGATTATTTGGATATTTTGTGATAAATTATATTGAAATATTGAATGCTTTAGTTGCTTGAATATATTTCGTTACTCTGAGTCATCAAATTATATAGAATTGGACTTTTGAAAAAAGAATAAAGAGTGCATTTTTAAGTAATATAATTATAGAAAATTTGAATAAATTTAAGAATGAGTTGGAAAAGAAATAAAGTGATTTTAAAATTTTAGTAAATAAATTTCGAATATGGAAAGGAAATTTTGAATAAACAGGAAGATAATGAATTTCAAACTTCAATGTTATTATTTAAAAGAACAAACATTTATTTTATGTTTACAATTTAAATTTTGAAAAGAATAAAGAAGAAATTGGGAAAATCTGAAATTTGTATATCTCAGTTAAAAGATTCAAAATCAAACGGAAAATAATAATAATAATTAAGTCCATAATTAACGAATTTTGAAATGAATTGAGAAAGTAAAGAAATTTATTTCAAATGGAGTAAATTGGAAATCAATTTGGAAAATTGATTTAAGTGATTGAAATTTGAAATTCTCCCTGGATAACCAAGTACGTTTTCAAAGTAAATTTTTAAATATAAGTTCAAAGTTTTAAAGTTGTTTTAAAAAGCAAGTTTTGAAAAATTTATTATTTCTAAATATTTAAATTCTAAAATAAGTATTTTCTTTTAATCCATTATAGCAGTAATTATTTAAAAGTGACTTAGTATTTGTTTTAAAGAGAAAATCTAGTTTTATATTTTATAAAAGTAACCTCATTTTAAATATTCCTAAAGTATATATTTTTAATAAAATATTGAAGTAATTTTTAATTTAAATATTTTAAAGTATATTTTCTAATAAAGCATTTTAAAACTGTTCTAAAATCTAAGTGTTTGTCCTTGGTGATTTCAGTGGAGATAGAAAATATTTGGAAAGTTTATTCTAAAAAAGGAAGACGGTTTTAAACTGTTTTCAAAGGGTTAAAAATGAAAATATATCTTGCGAAGATATTTTGAAATAAATAAATAATTTGGGAAAATTATTTATTGTTTGATGGTTGTTTGTGAATGTTAATTGATAGCTAAATAACCGACTATCAATATTGGCCAAACGCTATGATCGTTTCGAAGAGACCCGGGATCGGGATTAATTTCTCGAAAACCACTTCGATCCAGTTTGTACGTTTTCATGGAAAACGAGTTTGGATTCGAAAATGGAGTAGTGAATTGCAAGGGCTAGTCGCTACTAATCCTGAGGATATTTCCAAAAAGGATGTAGTAGGAATCCCTTCAAACCCGAGACGGACTTGTATGGATAAATGCTTTCGGAACATCGTTAGGTGGACGATGGGCATTCTAAGGGATATATTCTTAAAGGTACGCTTAGACTCAAGCCTCATCAACCGGGAATGACTGACAATCAGGAGTTATGCAGCAAGGCTAGGTAGGTAGCACCTATTCAGGGTGAGGTCATCCCTGTCTAGATGTCCCTTTTTATTCGGCTTAGTGGTGCGGTTGCTGATCCCAACCTTGGGGTGATCTCACTCGGGATTATCTAGAAAGGGGTAGTTCCGGTTTTGTGTTGCTGGGGTTCAGGAGTGATCCTCAGTACGGTGATCTAGGCCATGTACCGTGACAGGTGGTACCCCAGCGCCTAGTCATTAGTTGGAAATCCATTTTCCCTACGAGCCTTTTACGAGTTTCGTTTGTATTACCCACTCTGTGGCTAGTAGCTGGAATTTAATCATGTAACAATTTCGGCTATTTTATAAGTATTTGTATATAGACCCTATTATAATATTAGAGGATGTTATAATAAAAAGTGTTTTAGCTATCGTAAGGTAAAAACCCGACCTGTTTATTTGTGGCGTGGTCTTACGAGATGCTTTTGTTTTCAAAAGGATTTTTGAAACTTTAATAATCAATTTGAGTGTGGTTTCTCACGCTGGTATTGCAGACTGACTCGGGTGTCATTTAACTGTAATGCTCGGATCAGACCGAGAATTATAGGATACAAGATATGATGCTGTGGAGCTCAGGAGACGAGCTGGATGACGATACGTACATTCGTACTTGTTTATATATATTCTGCTGTGTTGAGTAGCTTTGTGTCCAGTTGTATGTTATTGACGTTGAATTGTGATTGATGTAATCTGATGATGTAATATATAAACAGATATATTTGATTTTTGAGTAAAGATTATTGATTATTGATTATATTTTATTCCGTTGCGATGGTTAGATTCTGATGTGGTTTTCTACTTTCTTCTTCTACCTCTTCTTCTTTAACCCAAATGGTTCGTATTTCTGTTCAACTTGAGTTGATTGATGTAGAATAGTGCTGACTCAAGGGGCACGGATTTGGGGGCTGTTACAAGGATGGAACCTACGAAAAATCTAGTGGAACATTGTTTTGTATCCGCTAACTTTCTATTCAAAATGATTTTTCAAAATTATATCCATTTTCAAAATGTTTTCAAAACATTCCTTTTAAAAGATTCAAAACCCCTCTATCCTGATTTTAAATAATTTAAGCCTTAAAATTATCTTTAATTTCAAAGTCAAATTACTCCTGATTTTAAACTATCTTTTAAATTATATATTTAACTTTCAAATATTTATACTTAGATTTAAATATAAAATTATAATTAAAATCTACATATATTATTCTCTATATTTACTTATGAATTTTAACTATAGTCAAGCATATTTATAAAGTTCAAATTAGTTTTAATATAAAATAAAAGTTATTTTCAAAGAAAACCAAAACACCAAAAAATCCTTTGGGATGTCGACATGCCTATGTACCCCATGTCGACATGGTGTCAGTTAAATTCAGAATTTAAATTTCAAAAGAAGTCTATTCGCCATAACTCTTCATGAATGGACATGGATGTTGTTCTTCTATAAATGGGGGTTAGTTTCAATGAATTGTATATCAGATTTTCTGGTTTTTCACTCCTCTTCTTCTTCCACATTTCTTAATACATATTCTTACCATTACTCTGCCGAAATCAACATTGAATCGAACTCAATCATTCGTTGTTTGATTCTCTATCACTCTCTCTACAAGATTCTCAGTGCTATACAGAGTTATAGACTTCTTTGTAATCTATTAAGCAAGAAAAGGTGTGATTGTGGCCTTGAAAATCAATCAAAAGAGAAAAGGTGTGATTGTAGCCTTGGTAAATCAATTGGGTAAACCTGTGGCCCCGAAATCAAGTATCCCTACCCAGAGGATCGAAATTCTGTAGGGTGTACCTCGTAGCCTTGAAACCGAGGGTGTAATTGTACAATTTCTTTTAAAAGGAAATTCAAACTTGCGTTGCGGGACTGGATGTAGGGTAACTCCGAACCAGTATAAAATCCGGTGTGTTCTCTCCTTTACTGCTTTTATTTTACTTCTGCATCTGCGTTTGTTTCTGTGATCATATCTATGTCTGTATATTGCATACATTGGTGTCTAAATTAACATAAACTCAAAAAGAGTTAGTAATTCTTTATTAACACTATTCACCCCCCTCTAGTGTTAATCCTAGCCTTAAGATCCGTAATTCGCATTTTCTGGCGGTGATTCCTACAATCTATTTACAAAGAACTGTAACCATTTTAGCAAGGATGTTTGCTTCAAATTAACTGGAAAATCAATTCCAAAATGGATCAATCGACTTGCTAAACTTGGTTCACGTTGTTGTTGCGTTTAAATGGCAGACAACCAGATAAGATGTTGGATTTCTATTTTATATAAATATACATTTTTAGCCATGGAATATTTGATATTTGTGTGTACAACCATTTATGTAAATTTGTTATGGAACATTGATGTTATAGCTCTTTATTTGAGTTATCTTATTTGAGATGTGCATGGTGCTTTGGAGTTGCGATACTTAATTTGCGTTGTTTATTAATATATCAAATCTATTGTATGTTTTAGAAGAATATTTTTCATTTTCTAATTGAATTCTATAATCCTTCTTCCCAAATCATGCGAAAGCTCCATATTGTTAGGGAATTGTCATAACTATTTGTAATAGTCACTAAGTATTTCAGATGTATAGAACCTCTAAAATATATGAGAATGAACTAAGTCTTTTGAAAAATTATCTATAGTAGTCCAGTGCCACTATCTCATATTTGGCTGACCTAAGAATTTCCTACAAATTTTAAATTTGTATTCGAAAATACCGTTGTAATAAATCTATTTACATGATCTTCCAAAGGTTATAATTCTTCTTTCCACAACTGTTATTAACCAAAAATTTCAAAACATTATTATTAAAACCAATATTTCACTAATAATAACTTTTTTCATTCATAATACCTGAAACAACATGAATTATTCATGTTCAAAAAAGCCAAAACAAGTTCAACATTACACCATTTGTGAATTCATAACTCTATTAAAAACATAACCAAATCCATAACATATGTTAATAGGAGGACCGATACATATTGATCAAAAGAGATAAAGTCCTTGTGTCAAGCAAAAATCATCCCAGCTGCCTGTCCAAAACTATAGATGTCTACGATAAGCCTATATAGAACGGCTTTAGGATCCACCACCGAATCGACCCAAACCTTTCAAGCATCTGCTCGTAATGGTACATGGGTGCACTAAATTAGTTACTTAACAATACAAATATATTTTATTAACAATATAAATATAATTGGTTATATTTACAAATTCATACACAAATTTAAAAAAGAAAAAAGGAAAAAAAGGTTGATAGAATCATACGTAATGCATTTTGCTTTAGTAAAAATATGCCATTAAGTTTGATTAAGTTGACATAAGTAGTTTTGAGTAATTATTCGACATATATTGAAAGACTTCCATTTAATTCTCGTTAAACCATAATAATTAAATAGAAGTAGCAAGTTCTCTGACGACTCTGCAAAGTGATAAAATTATGCTTTATGATTGATATAAACTATAACTAGTAGTCTAGCAATCAATTTTCAAACATAGAGTCAATGCCTCCATCAAGCAATCTATCATGAATAGAAGCCAAATCAAAGATAACATATTATTTAACGATTGATTTACATTTACAATAAACATGTTATTTAGCGAGTGATGTACATTTGAACAAAATGGAAGATTGTTCTTGGTTTCCAAACTATTGATGCGTGAATTACATATCTAAACACTATGTAGTGTAGTTAGCTGAATTATGAACCTCTGAAATAAATAAGAATAAAAAGTTCATCCAATTGTTGTCTGATTTAATTTTCCAACTTGTTGAAATGTAGATTCAAATTTCATATAACTTTCAAGCATCGTGTAAATGAATTATTTTGATTGTGACTAAAATAGGTGAAGATATTTGGTTTTAAATGGGATTAAAATATCATAATTTTAGAATATTGATAACAATGTTCTAAGCGATAATGGCGATGAAAAGAGGCACCATTTGCTTTTTTACATGTGATTATTCGGTTCAGGTGCGATAGGTGTGAAAATTATTAATTTCGACGTTCCCAAGTCATCTTTGATAGAAAAAATATCTACATTTAACTTATTGTTGTGCTATGTTTGTTTAATAGAAACCATCAATAAATTGTGTGTCGTTTTATAAGATACCAAGCATTTTAGCTAGCTTAATCTGTCTCATATGCCTATATTATAAAACAAACTATATAAACTGTATCCAGTATAATGAAGGGATTCCAAAAATTAGTGTATTATAAATTCAAATTTAAATAAACCTTGCATTTAAGAAAGGGTCAATCATTGCACTACACAATCTATAGACATAGTTCAAAGGCGTCCAATATATGGACAGAGAATATTACATGTAATTTTAACAACCATTTCAAGTTATAAAATCAACCATATAACTCTAATGAAACCGTTTTAATTCGCTACATTGCAAGACGACCAAACCCATTTATTCATAGCCCAATAATGTTATGTGTAATAGCTGACCTGTCATCAAGCTTAATTGCTTAACCCATACAATTCAAAAATTATAATATCTACGAAAGAAAAATATCTACAGATCACACGATATTGAGGTTCCCATTGAAAGCTGCAACGCTTTATGATTAAAACATAAAAAATTCACTTAAAATTAGCCAAAAAAGAGACATTGATGGAGGCAACGAAATGTATAAAAAAGAATATTGATCAGTGTGAATCAGAATTTTAGTTAGTAGATAATTCTAAAGTTAGAAAAATACATATTTATAGGCTACAGAAAATAGTCCCAAATATTATGGCCTAAAATAATTCTAATTAGCAAACAATAAAGCTAATTAAGTAAAATACATTTATACATTATTGTAAATTGCTAAATTTTTATTAATTGTTAACCAAGAGCGAAAATTCATTACCTAGGCCACAGGACAACCTAATACTATTTTAAACAAGCCTTTTGTCTTGTATGCTTTGGGCAATGTAATCGAAATTAGTTGCAAAACTATAGAAGGAAAATAATTTGTTTTTGCAAAATCAATTTGAGGCACTAATGCTAAAATGTTGTATGCTATTTTGTACTCCTTTACACGTTAGAAGCTAGAAAGAACTACTAATATGCTCACAACAATGAAATGAGAACACCAATATGATATTTTACGTTACTAAATTTTCTCATGAATAAACTCTGTATGGTTTTAATTGTACGTTATTTTAAACTAATCCAGGTGCTAATACAGAATAGCATGGTCACCTAATAATTGCACATGATGGATAAGCGCATAAAGGAATTGTGCATGGTCACCTAATAGCTGCTTCTGGAGCTAGCGGCATTAAGATCTTTGCTTGATCGATGGACAAAATGAGGAGATCGACGTGGAGAATTGGGTGGCGAGGGCATGGAAGAGCCTTTCCTTATGCTTTCCAGGCAGAGATCGACTTCGCTTCAAGCTTTCTAATTTGGCGCAATAATCGGTCGTAGTGGGTAAAGGCAAGTTGGCCCAGTCATATGTGAGGTAGTTGATGGCGATGGTGGCAAGCCAGTTAGAGAACAAATGATAAGGAATAAAAAGAAAGAGGGATTGAAGAAAATAGTAGTGATCGATGAGAACGAGAGAGCCACGGATTTGAGAAAGGGAAATGAAAAGTAAGTCGGAGCCAAACTTAGTTTTGGAAATTGGGTCCAATATTTGGATGCACGAAAAAAAATTCCACTAATTACAAAAGTGAACATCCAAATGCATATGAAAATAATTACTAACATAATATTTGTATTATTCGAATCTATAATTTTTTTAACTTTTTTGAATTTTATAAAATTTTGAATATTTTCGTATCGTATTTAAATTTTATGGACTTTAAACTTAATAAATAATTTTTTGTTTATTTTAAATAAATTCAAAATTTTAAATATTTCAATTAAGTTTTATGAAAATTTCAAAAATGGTATTTTTAAATTTTACGAAAGTTTTCTAAGTTTTAGGAATTTTTTAAATTTATTTTAGACAAAATTTCAAAATATTACTTATTAAATATTAAATATTAGTCTTAATTATTAATTATTAGACATGAATAATAATTATTAATTATTACTTCTTAATTATAACTGAATATTAATAATGTTAATTATTATCTATATTTTATTATACAACAATTACAATTATTAATTACCAACTTTTGTATATTCAATAGTAATTAATAATTACCGCCAGCAATTATTATAAAACCCATAATTATAACTGAATATAAATTATTAAATGTTAGTTAATATGTATATATTACTAATTAATAATTATTATTATTAATTTTTATATTTAATCTTAATTAGTAAAAGTTATTTATTAATTATCTATTATTTATTTAATAGGGTAAATATTTTGTACAAAAATATTATTTATTTTAATTTTTATAAGTAAAATGGGAAAAATTATCATACATGCAACAAATGGTTGGATCGCTCAAATGCTCTGCTCGCTTGTTGAAGATAGAAACATAAGTGACAATTTATATTTAAATATTATACGAATTTCTAAATTCATTAAGAAAGTATATTTCACTTAGGTAGATTACTGAATATTAATAGTAATTATTTCATATTTCAAAATAATCTATAATTATTATTATCTAATTAAAATTGTTAATTATTATTATTATTTGATATTAACTTTTAGCTTTTAATTACTACTGTTTAACTTTTATTTAACTAAGTATTATAATTTTTATATTACTAATTACTTTTTTACTTTTTTTTTGGAATAGACAGCGAGGTTGACTGGGCCCCTACCAGATTTATTGAGACGGAATAAAAGAGAAAACACTGGGAACAACAGCAACAAAACGACCAAAACTAAAAAAACACTACAAGAACAAAACACAATCACACAAACAACTACAGACACAACTCCACAAACACAATACAGAGATAGAACGAAGAACACCTAAGTAGAGGAAAAAAGGGGGCAGAGTACAAAACCCACCACCATAAGCATGCAATGGCCATGCACAATGCAACCCCAGGAAAAACAGAGAACTAACACCACATATCAAACTGATGTGGGGAGAAGCTATGTCCAGAAACACATATACCGTACTTAATCTCTCTCATCAACTTCTGCCATAATTTTATAGTAGGAAGAAACTCAGAGTGAAAGCATCGCTTATTCCTCTCCATCCAAACATTCCTTATGTAGATTTTCACAAGATAGAATACAATATCCCATCTACTAGATCTCCAACGCGTTGCCTTGCGAAGAACAGCCAAGTCAGAAGTCATGACACCAAGAATGCCGTCAACCCCGACCTTTTACATGATTGTTAGCCACAAATTGGTAAGGTAACTGCACTCAAAGAGTAAGTGATCAACCGATTCAGGTGTGATATTGCAAAAAACACAGATATTGACCACATCCATACCAACTGCCTCAAGCCTATCCCTAGTCAACAAAGCTTTGTTTACAGCCTTCCAAAATAATAGATTATCAGAGCTAGATGAATATGTAGTCCAAGCAACTTTTTCCCACGAGAATACAAGCATATCCCCAACCCTGGCAAGAAGATCATAGACTTCACAGACGCTATGAGAAACACCTCTCCAGGAAAGAGCATCCTCTAGCGTAGTAATAGCAGTATGATGAGCCAAGCTTCTCCAGAGAGTATTAACAGTTTGATTACTTGTATGAGGAACGTTCATCTTCCCATGAGCAATATAATTGACAGCCCTCGCATTGAAACCAATTCCAGATTGAGCCTGATCATGAGTAGACAAGAAGGAAGATAAGATACAACCATAGTTGACCCAAGGGTCCTTCCAAAAACTCACAGAGCTGGTAAGGGACAGACTGTACTTTATAAGGGGGAGCAGCAATGTCCGTATACCCATAATCTTCCGCCATATCCAACTACTACCCTGAGTGACCTGCATAGACCAAAAATCTTTATCCTTTATATGATATCTCCAAGTCCATTTCACCCACAGGCTATCTTTCTTAACCAAGATGGCATTGATATGTGAACTAACCGCAGCAATATTCCATAGTTTGATGTTTTTGATTCCAAGGCCACCATTTCTTTTGGCCTCTCAAGGGTAGAGTAGTGAGCAGGGATAATCTTCCTATTATGTATAGTTCCAGTCCATAAGAATCTCATCATGGCAGCTCTTATCATGTGGAGAAGCTTGGAAGGTAGAATGAAGCATCTCGCCCAATAAACAGTCATCGAAAAGCACACAGCTTTGATAAGAATAAGTCTTCCCGCCATTGATAGAAATTTAGTTGACCATGATTTTAACCTGTTGGTGATTCTGTTGTAAAGAGGAACGCAAGAAGATTTAGTGACTCTCGAGGTGCATAAAGGAAGACCTAAGTATGTCATATTATTGTTCATAGTTTGGAGACCAGACATACTTTCAATTCTCAACCTATCAATATTGTCAATGCCAGCAATGAGGATCTGGGATTTAGAAGCATTTAATTTGAGGCCTGTGGCTAGGAAAAAGGTATTCAACGTATCAAGAATATGTAGAATGGATTGGTCGGTCGGCTTGGTGAAAATCATGATATCATCTGCGAAGAAGAGGGATGTTATATGAAGGGGTTGGCATTTAGGATGATACAAAACACTTTTGTCATCAAACATGATGGATAACATGTTGGAGAGAGCCTCCATGACTATTATGAATAAGTATGAAGATATTGGGTCCTCTTGCCTCACTCCTTGCTTCCCTTTGAAATACCCAGTAGTTTTCCCATTATAACAAAGAGTACAGATGGGACTGGAAATGCACACATACACCCAGGCGACAAAAACTTTGGGAAATCCCATTGTAGACATAATTCGTACAATTGTCGACCATTGTATGCTATCATAGGCTTTGCTTATATCAAGTTTCATCATTGCACGTGGGGAGATCTAACGCCTACCATAACCCTTAATTAATTCATGGGCCAGCATGACATTGTCAAGAATGTTTCTTCCAGGAATGAATGCAGATTGATTTGTCGAAATAACTGAAGACAAAACAAGCATAAGCCTAGAAGCGAGGATTTTTGATATACATTTATAAACCACATTACAGCACGATATAGGTCTAAAGGATGTTGCATTAATAACGGGTCTAATCTTCGGGATGAGAACTAGATTTATTTCATTAACTTCACTCAACAACTTAAATTTGTCGAAGAAGTTATGTACAGCAGCATAAAAGTCAGATTTAATTACATTCCAACTACCTTTATAGAACATCATGCTAAAACCGTCTGGCCCACCACAGGAGCTGGAATTCATGGAAAATAAAGCTTTTTTGATTTCATGGTTAGTCACTTTAGCAACTCTTTCATTTCAGCTTGCAACTTGGGGAGGGGGATATTATTAAGCTTTTCAAGATCAGGTATAAAGTTAGAGCTGTTACCAAGATGATCAGAGAAGGATTGGAGAAGATAATTGTCAATCTCCTCAGTTGTATTAAGTAAATTCCCATTTTCATCCCACAACGTGGCTATACGATCTCTAGCATGTTTGACATTGATAGAAGCATGAAAAAATTCAGTATTTCTATCACCCTCAGTAACCCACTTCTGATGATACTGCTGCTTCCTCATACTAGCTTCAGCATTAAGAGCATCATTGAGTTGTAGAAAAAGGTTGGATTCGTTCTGATAGCATATCCTGAGCGTGTTTCAGCTGGGCCTTGATATTCTTGATATGTTGTGTTCCATCACCAAATTTGACATGAGCCCATTCCCGTAATGCATTCCTAGTTGCCTTTAATTTCCTGCAATGAACAAACATAGGATTGCCATGTATATTAATAGACCAAGCAATAGAAATAATATTATCATACTCTGGCTCTAATACCCAAGCATTATAAAACTTAAAAGCCCTCTTTCCACTTCTAGCCAAACAAGAAAGGGAAAGAATTTGGGGGGAATGATCAGATAAGATTGGGTGAGGCATGAAAGTGTAAAGAGAAGGCCAGAGAGTGAAGGCGGCAGCATTGCAATAGGTGTGATCAATATTTGAGAAGGTTCCTAAGCCAGAACGACTTCTGTTATTCCAAGAATAAGGAACACCAGAACGAACAACAGTGAGAACATCAGAATCAGAAATGGAGATGTTTAATGGAGCAATATCCCTTGGCATCAGCGGCAGACCACCAAGCTTATCGGTGAGATTAATGCAGCAGTTGAAATCCCCCAAAACTAACCATGGATGGGAATTTTGATGTAAATATGGGAGAGTATTGAGAAGCGGTTGCCTCGAGGCAACAACATTATGCGCATAAATGAAGGAAAGGAAATTTGAGAAGGCTGAAAAAGAGCATGGAAGTGAATCATTTGCGAGGAAGAAAGAATATAATTGAGAGAGAAAACTGTGGGATCATGTACTACGAGGATACGACCATAAGGGGCTTCATTCAAGTTGTGATTGTAATCCAAAGATGGATTAATATAGTTTGCAGCTCTGATAGTTAAAGGAAGGGAGAGCTTGGTTTCCAAAATGGAAAACATTTTGATGTTGTTGTCATGTATGATGGACTTAACATGATCAAGTTTCTCATTATTATGGGCACCCCTTATGTTCGAAGAAGCAATCTTATTCATCATTAAAAATCTACAGGGAGAGATGAGACACTCCTGCCCTACTCCTTGTTCAAGGAGGATCAACTCTAACTGTCTTAAGTTTTGCTGAAAGTGAGGGAGACTTGGCTGATTTGTGATTAACTGTCGGTGGATCAACTAGTGGAGAGACCCAACCAGGAATGGTGCCCTTGAAGATATATGGGGAGGAGCTGGGGATGGATTGAGATGTCAGAGGGGTGGTTTCCTGATGGGGAGTCAGATTTGGTGGTGATGGTCTAAGGAGAGATAGGACAGTTTTTTCAATTTTTTGCATGAAGTCTTGCTCAATGGACAGCAGTAAGTTTGTTGTAGTTATCACCTTTGCATGGGATTCGTGTGTTTTTTATAGAGGTTGATCAGATGAAAATCCAAATTCAGTATCTGCTCTTTCAGAGACCAAAGTGCTTTTACTATAATTTTCTTGACTTGATGCTTTTTCAAAAGTTGTGTGTAACTGGGTTGATATTACTTTGTCTGCCGTAAAGTTTGTAGTTTCATGATCAACTTCTGCTAATTTGGAGTTTATTTCCATGTTTGGTTCTTCACCAGTTCCAGAGCTTTGTAAACTATTAAATGGATTAGGGTTAATAACTGCTTCGGGCAAAACATCAGAATACTCGGGTCCAACACGAAGTAATTTGGGATCTGCTTCGGGCACAACAACAATACTGCCAAATGAAGCTTCAGGTTTGTCCACCACTGCAATATCCCCTACCACTGATGGCACTTTTCCTTTAATCAAACTATTTTCTTGATCAACCACTTTCCTTTTATCATAATTGCTTGACTTTCCCTTCCTATATGGTACCCTTCTCCACCCACTGTTTCTTCATGTATCAACTTTATTATCTACATTAGTAACCTCATACTTATACGTGTTATCACACTTTTTATCACCAGAGTTATCATTTTTGTGGGCTTCATCTTTCCTACCACTCAAACTTTTAAGGACCAAACATTCCTGTTTGTCATGCCCAAATTCCTTGCAACTCACACAGATCTTTGGTTTCCACATGTATTCAACCTTCACCACTTGCATCGAGCCATCTAACAATTTCACCGAGAATGACTCAGGTAATTCAAACTTTGCAGTAACCTCAACCATGCACTTTGCATACCCAATCCTGTCTAGCTTTTCAGTTGCTTCATCCATGCATAGAAATCTACCAAGTCTTGTTGCTAGCCAGTTAACGCCTAAATGTGACCAACAGAATAGGGGAATATTGGACAACTTTATCCATACTGGAACAGATTTAATGGTGCTGACACTATTGCCAATGGTGGGATCCCATTCCTTCATGATGAACAACTTGTTCCTCATTATTATAGGGTCTGCCTTGATTATCTTCCTTCTATCCTCATCAGCGGACAGATTGAAGAGGAACAAGTTCCCATCAGACTTTACTTGAATGGAGCCTTTGAGCTTCCAATATCTCTTCAGGTGGTTCATGACAACAAGATACGGTAGAGGATTGTCAAGGAAGAAGCCAACTAGGTTCTGGCCCCATACATCATTTCCAGCCTGAATAACTTCAGTAGGAGGAACAATTGCTTCCCCGTCATAGACAAGTGGAAAGTTCACCGGGATGAATTTCCCAGCATTTCGTGGTCTGGTCTTGAAAAGTGTGGACCATGGTAAGGCTTGGGAAGGTGTTGTTAGCATGGGTGGAGAGGGGGAAGAAGAGGAAGGACGAGATATTGGGGCGGGAGTTGGTGCAGGAAGGAGAGGAGGACAGTTGACATGACGGGGTAGGGAATTGACACAACGTGGAGGAAAAGGTGGAGGATCTGGTGGTTGAGGTACGATGGAAGAGATGGAAGCATTGCACGTACTGTACATAGGGATGGTGGGGGAAGGCAGATGCGGGAAAGAAGAAGAAAAAGGACGGGGAGAGGGGGAGGCCATTAGTGGAAAAAGGACATGAAATATTTTTATTTATTACTAATTATCAACTAATTATTAATTACTACTATTTAATAGTAATTATTAATTATAATTAAATATTTATTATTTATTATTTGTTGACTGACTGTTGATCGTTAATTAATTTGTTATTGATTAATTATTAAATATTAATTAATAATTAATTATTAATATGGTTATTTCATATTTCAAGTTAATAATTAATTATTAGTATTTAATAGAAGTTTTAAATTATTATACATTAATAATTAATTATTATTATTATTTAGCATGCTCCATTAATTTTAACAAGGTACATTTCTAGGACTGAACCCGTGACCTGTAATCTCATAGTATGAAGTACCAACCAACTGAAACCAAACATGTTTTCCATTAATATTTAATTTTTATTATTATTTAAGTATCATTTATTTAATTATTATTTGTTATTAAATTTTTATTAAATGTTAATTATTTTAATTTAACTGTAATTATTAATTATTACTTATTACATATTAATTATTTATTACAATAGGCGACCAAAAGGAGCTAATAGGTATCTATTATAATTAGCATAACAAAAGAGTTGATGAAAATTAGCATCTATTACAATTGGAAAAAGAAAAATAGTTGTAATATCCATATGCAACAACTAACAAAAAAAAGTTGTTGAAAGTAAGTTTATTACAACTTTCTGAAACAAAACATTGTAAAAACCTTAATTACACAGCTAGTAGATTATGACGATTGCAAAAAATATAGCTATATTAGGGCAGTTTTGTTGTGGTGATAATTTCTAAACTCCAATCTTTCTTTCACTTTTAACATGCACTCAATTATTCAAGAAAAATTAAACCAAACAAATATGTGAAATTTTTGGCATTTATCATTTGTTGAAATTATTTAATAAAATGAAATATAAAAGAAGAAGAGGGGGAGAGGAAAAAAATTAACAATTATTAAAAGTCAATACTTTTACTAATGGCTTGATTGATATACAAAAATACAAGATTTATGTTTATATCTTAGTTACTTGAAGCCTAAGTAATAATATAATAGGAAATATTCTAACTAGGAAAAGTGCAAATAATATAGGTAAATATCATATAGTGAGATCTTCTGCAATATGCCTTAACATCATCATCATTAATATATATATATATATATATATGTATGTATGTATGTATGTATTTGTAGTAAAAAAAAGGCAATAAATTAGATGAAGAATCAAAGCTTCCTTATAAACTGGTCAAACAATGAATAAAAAGGATCGAAAACGATATACAAATATATAGTTCCATATAACTATAAAATTTTAAAATTAATCCTACGCTTTCTCTATATATTTCTATGTAAGCAGCTTTAAACTTCAAGTTGTTATCAAGTCAGAAAGATTGAAACTAGGTAGGAAAAAAGAAAAAACGTAACAACCTAATTTTGTAGTTGTGCGAAGAATTATATTTCCCAATTTCAAAGTACCGTGCAACCAATTTCAAAATAAAAACCATTTGAAATCTATTATTTTGAACAAGATATTTTTTAATTATAAATGGAAATTATTTATTGTTCACCA
Organism: Allium cepa; assembly: GCA_030765085.1. Lineage (NCBI taxonomy): Eukaryota > Viridiplantae > Streptophyta > Magnoliopsida > Asparagales > Amaryllidaceae > Allium > Allium cepa. The sequence continues at coordinate 232,710,502 of CM060938.1, forward strand.
ATCAATGGAATTTGAAATTAACCGAAATTAGGAATATAATCTTGTAACCAATTCAATAATATGCAAGCTCCAAAAATCTTTTGACAATGAGCAATCTAGCAAGGTTGACGCTGTTGCATAGTAGCAACGATACAATCATTTGGTAAACTTTTCGGATATTTATATAGTTTAGTTAGATTTTAATTTTCATTGCACTATAATCTATATTCAAGTCTAGAATTAGATACTATTTGTTACAAAATGTCTAGGAGAGTATGCACAACTTTCATCTCGTATATTAAGATTTGATGGAAATTTAACCTTAATTCCCCGTTGTTCTATTGAGACTTGGGTTTTCTTTCCATTTTTTAGGTTTTAAGAGTAGCGAAAGATATAAAATTAATTTGCGGGATATTGAAATAAGACCTTATATGTAAAATAACTTCATAGAAAGTGAAAACAAAGTAATAACATGTTGGAATGATTAATAAGATAGTATCGATACCAACCGCCTGTCCAAAACTATAGATGTCTTTGTGTTAAGAAAAATCATACCAACCGCCTGTCCAAAACTATAGATGTCTACAGTAAGCCTATATAGAATGGCTTCAGGATCCACCATCGAATTGACCCAAACCTCTTAAGCATCTGCTCCTAATGGTACATGGTGTAGGATGTAGATTAACCCTAGGAGGGGGTGAATAGGGTTATAGCAAATTTTCTCGAATTAAACACACAAAAAAACTGCAGAAATAAATATGCTGAAAAGTAAATCACACACAAAATTTACCTAGCTTCGGCAACCCCTGCCTACTGCTGCATTCCCAGATTTCTATTAGAATTAAACAGTCTCCCGCTTACAAACACTCTAACAGACTCGCACACCCTGCTACCTCCTATAGAGTTTTGCAAACTCGCACACCCTGCTCACTGAACTAATTCTAACTAGACAATCTGACACACCCTAAAACCTAGGTGGTGATTTACCAAGACTTGATTCGAAAAGAACAGATAAATCAAAACAAAATTAAGTAAAAAACTTGAGCACACATTTTTGCCCTTAAGCAAAACAATTTAAAATAACCCTAATAAAAGACTTTATATAAAAAAGGAGAAATCTCTTTTTAAAAAATAGGCCGGCCCTATTTCCTCTTTTCTTTTCTTTGGCCCGTTCCTTTTGATAATGGCGGCTCTGTTCGATCTGAATTAGGGCTTTTGTTCCCTTGCGAAAATTAGGGTTTCTTCAAATTTGATTCTCTGGTTTGTGTTGCTCTTGCTCGCTGCTTCTCTGATGATCGATTCTCTGGTTTCTTTACTTGTGCTCGTTCGCAGCTGCTCCACTGTTGATCGTTTTGTGAAATTAGGGCTTGGTTGCTTTGAAATGATCAAATCTGATTTGCAAATTATGGTATGTTATTTGTTGGTTTCTGGATTGATTTCTTGAATTCGACTTTGTTCGCTCATGCCGATGATGATAATTGGGTGCGAATTTATATGGATTCCATACTTTCCTATTTCATGATTTGACGACTTGATGCACACGGTTTCTATTCTGTAGCGTTCGATTTTCCCTTGGTTCATACGGCAAAGAACTATCCTCTTTTATTTGTTTTGACTTTGGAAAAAATTGCACACACTTGATTTTTGACTTGGTTAACATCTTCTTTGACCCGGCTTCGGCCATCTTTATGTTCATCCCTGTCTTCGGCTTCACTATTTTCACTGTTCTCACATGTACATGCTTCATGTCATACTTCCATGGTATGGTTCTCGGCCTATAGTGTTCATGTAGTCTTCAGTTGCTTGTATATATGTACTTGCTTGGTCTGTAGCTCAAAGTTGCTTATGTATACTTGTGTGCTAGTTGAAATTCTGATGCCTTTGCGTCTCGGCCTCAAGCTCTGTCTTTACTTCTGATCTGATGTGTTTGTATGCTTGCCACTGACTTGTGTTCCCTATTGCACATTCACTTGTTTACTCATGACTATATATGTGCATACATACATATGTATGTGTATATGCATATATTCTTGGATTTGTATTCTGATTCATCCCTTCTATTTGCTTTGGGCTTCATTGACCTCAGCCATGTGTTCATGCTTCATTTTAATTTCGAACTGAACTTGGTTTTGCTTTATGATTTACTTGATTCTGCTGCTTTGGATAAGTTCTTGGTCATTGCTTTTGGTCTGCACTTGCATACTCTCCATTCTGCATACTGGGTTGTATATTGTTTTGACCTGAACTTCAATTGATGTTTTCATTGTATAATCTGTAGCATGGCACTGCTTGCTTCCTGTCTCATTTCCATACCGAGGTTCACGGTTTTGTTGCATACACATATATGTTTTCATTGCAGTCATATTTTGGTTTTGTGGTTGAAGTTGTAGCTACTGCACTTGTTATTGATACTGTTGACTTTGATCATCATGTAGCCTGGTCTGGTGCACCTTGTTTGCTGTGACATTGTGACACTATTGCATTGTTGTTGTTTCCATATCTTGTGCTCGAGCTTGCATATTTCACTGTCACCGCTGGAGTTGTTGTACACTTGTGGTCTTCATTTGGGTTTGTTGTTGCATTCATGTCTGCTTTGTATCACTGCAAAACTGCATGATATATTTCTATAGTTGTATTCATGTACACTACATTGTGTTCATTAAAGCTGGGCATTGTTTTGTCTCTGATCTTTCTGAAGCTCGAGTCGCACACTGCTGTTTTTCTGTTGCAAGTGTATGTTTGCATCTACTTCTTATTCACTGTACTTTTAGTCATGTTGAACGGTTGCACTGAGTCTCTGGTTAGTGCATTTTGTTGGTCTGAATTGAACTTGATTGTTACAGTATTTATGTTGTTGTGCATTGATTCTGGTTTGAGCTGCGCACACGAGTTGGCGAGGCAGTGCACATGTGTATAAATGTACATGTGTGTATTGCAGCCACTCATGATTACCTGTCCCTGTAGCATTATCAAGTGTATATCGATGTGCACGGCCTTGTGGCATGTACAGTGGTACACTGTGCATGTCACATTGTTCGTGTATGATGAGTTCAAACGTGAATGATGACGAACAACCCAAATAACTGAGGCGAGTCATATTTTCGAAAATCCCTATTTTATTTTATGTTGCAAAAATATTTCTTTTTCAATTTTACTGCGTTAGTGAATGTTTTTGCAGATTTCTCAGATGCTGGATTATAACTGGAATGAAATTGAAGATAAACTATGAGTGTGAGTGACATGTAGTGAGGCATTTATGTAAATATGAAATTGTGATGTAACTACAATCAAAATTGTATATGTATAGTGAGAGCTTGAATTTGTACTATTCAAAATTGTAATAAATATTTGTTTGAATAAAATTTCTGTTTGAATTCAAATTATGTGTAATTTATTTTATTCAACAAATATTTATTTAATCTATGAAAAATAAAATAGTACATTAACAAATACATTTAAATGAATTTATATATATTTATTATCATCAAACAAAATCATATAAGCACAAAGCGCATATTCAACAATCTCCCCCTTTGATGATAACAAATATATATTTAAGATTTTGACTGTGTTAAATGTATTTAATCAATGAAATACTCTAATTGCTCCCCTTATTTAAATGCTTCCTCTCTACATGATGCTCCCCCTACATATATGCATACAAATAGAAATATACAAATGACCCTAGATGCAAATGGAAAATTATTTTACCTTCACTTGATTTTATTTGACAAAGTCTTAACTTTTCTCTCCCCCTTTTGTTATCAGCAAAGAATAATAGTGTTAGAGAAAATAGAGATAAAGTGATCGATATTAATCCAACATTGAAACTCAATTTGAATATAAATATTAAACTTCAATTAAAAATCAAACAAAAATCATAACTACCCTTGTTAGACGCATATTCCACTTTTAGAACGATGGGATGTATTTCATCAAATAAAACCATATAGTTTTGTCTAATTGTGGTATATTTATTTCAAGAAATTTGAATATCTACTAACCATGCATAACCGTTAGGACTTTTAAATGAGATTAGTAGTATTCTATATTTTTTTATTTAAAAATGAAATCAAGTATCTTCTAACCACGCATAATCGTGAGGACTTTTAAATGGGATTAGAATCAACTTGTCTATTTAATCAAACAATTTTGCTATGCCTTCCATACATGCATAACCGTGAGGACTTTTAAATGAGCATGGAAGCACATAAAAAAAATCCAAGTAATTCACCCATGCATAACCGTGAGGACTTTTAAACGAGAGTGAATATTTTGGATATTTATTTTTTTATTGCTAAAAATAAAAAAATTGAAGCACAAATGATTTCCTGTTTAAAATACCACATATTGACCTACTATATTGGATTTTCACGAATGATGGTCGATAGAAATATGATAGATATAGAAATGATCATGGAATCTTTACCCAACAACAAGTTTTATACTCTTGTTTGAATTCCTAAAAAGTTTTCCAAATATACTGCCTTGAGTAATGTATGTTAAATATCAACACTTATCACCTTCTCAATCACTATTTATCTTGTTGATAATTAGTAGGGAGTCGAATTAGTCAAAAATCGTTATTTAAAATCAAATAAAAATGACTAATCTGAAAATATGGTCAAAAAATGATTTTCTTGAAGGGGTTATATGAGAAGAAAAATTTCTACTTTTTGAAAATTATTTCTAATGAAAAATATGCAGATATTTTCTTTGAAAAACGATGCAGTTACTAAATGTCTCACCATAAATCACGTTCAACTAGTAAGTTTTCTGTTAACTAGATTACCAGTATGATCTGCATCTGAATTTCTCTTTCACTCTAAAATATCACTAATTAAATTTGATAGACCAGATCATGAAGTGTGCATAAAAACTCAAACTCAATTTTTAACAGCATTTTAAATTTGAATTGAAGTCGTGTAAATAATCAGAAACGGTGAATATAGAGTTAGCCGAATTATAACCTATTGCATTATCATCCAACAAAACACTATGTTTAATCCAAAGGTATATGTATGAAGTAATTCAAAGAATAGTGTTTTTGGCATAAATATAATTGGCCAACTATGTCGAACAAGTCAGAATCAAAAAACATCATCTTTACAACATCTCAATATTGGCTGATTTCATTCAGAACGTGGTGCAGATTATCACATTTAATTTATCTATCAAATAAATATACCTTCACCTGTTTTACCTTTACAAAAATTTTTCGTGGTTGCCCATTGTGATTCTGTCACCCTTGTACTAGGCTTAGGAACTTTGCTTTGTTGCCCGTTGTGTTTCTGGAACAGCCAAAATCCTGTTGTTGCTCCTTAGCCTGCCACCATACCTACACGGTGAAAGATTTTTTTGACCTATTTGTTTTTATAGGTCCATGATTGTTAGTGGCAGAAGCATTGTGAATAAACAATCCCTTTGGAACCCAAACTTGTTTGGTCCTTTTATTCTTGTTCCAATAGACATGAAATTTGTTTGTAGAATTCTTAGGAGCCCAAACTTGTATAAATTTTGTGTTCTTATTCCTATGACTACAATTTTCAACACGATGTCCAATTATTTCACATCTATCAAAGACACTCTTACCTTTTGCATTATCCTCAACTTGTGTTTTCCCAAAGCCTAGTCCTCTTCTGTTGTTAGCAAAAATTTGGTTTCCCAATAGCATGTTGAAAGATTTTTCGCCTCTTGAAAAGTTATTCAGAGATTTCTCAAGATTTTGGACTTAGGTTTTTAATATTGTGTTTTCAGTTACAAGTGAGGTGCATCTATTTATAAAATCCTTTTTCCTAGTGTCAATGATTTTCTTAAGACTCAAATTTTCTCTTTCAAGATTCTCAGAGCTATTCTTAAGTCTTGATAATTCTGATTCTAAAATTTTACATTTTTTACATTCTAGGTTTTGAATATATTCAAGTTCAGTTTCTAACCTAAAATTTTCACGAGCAAGTTCTCTCCTATCAGATTTCAGTTTTTCAATTTTAGATTCAAGAGTATCAACTACTTTAGTAAGATCAAGACACATAAAAACAAGTTCTTTATAAGAATAGTCATCTACCTCACTAGATTCCTCTGAGCTTGCTTCTGAACCTGGTTTTGCCATAATACACAAGTTAGCCTCCTCTGAGCAACTATTCGAAACTTCCTCTCCTTCTTCATCATCTCAAGTCGCTGCAAATACCTTCTTCATCTTTTTCTTTCCTTTGTTGTTTTTGAGAAGTGGGCATTCTTGTTTGAAGTGGCCAGGCTTGTTGCAGTTAAAGCACGTCAGTTCATTATTGGAATTATCAGAATCTTTTGTCCTATTACAATTGTTTTCTTCTTGCGTGGCTTGAATCTTGACCATTTTCTAAGATTATTGACAGCCATTGCAAGCTCTTTAATTAGATCTTCTTCTTCTTCATCGCTCTCTTCTTTGCTCTTTAATGCAATCATCTTCTTCTTTGATTCGGAGTTGTTGCGTTCCTCCTTTGCTTTTAGCTCAAGCTCATATGTCATCAAGTTGCCGATCAACTCCTCCATGCTTAGTTTACTTAGATCTTTCGATTCTTGTATTGCCGTGACTTTTGCCTCAAAGTTCATTGGTAAAACTCGTAGCACCTTCCTCACAAGCTCTACCTCAGTGAATACCTTCCCAAGCGCTCTAGCGTTGTACACCAAAGTTGAAAAGCGTCCAAACATGTCCTTTATGCTCTCGCCTTTATCCATCACAAAGTTCTCGTATTCATTGCTGAATAAGGCTAGACGAGACTCCTTGACTTGAGAAGTTCCTTCATGTGTCACCTCCAAGGTATGCCAAATTTCCTGTGCAGTTTTACAATGAGAAATTCTATTAAATTCAGTTTTATCAAGAGCACAGATCAAAGCATTCATGGCTTTAGCATTTGTAGTTTTTAATTTCTTATCGTTAGCATCCCACCTATCCTTAGGTTTAGGAATCTCAGTATCACCAACAGTTATAGTGGGAGATTTATAGCCAGTTTCAATAATGTCCCAAACATCATAATCAACAGAACTAAGATAAATACCCATCCTAACTTTCCAATAAGCATAATCATTCCCATTAAACATGGGTGGCCTAACAGTAGATTTCCCCTCAGAAAAAGCATTATTTGATGGATTCAAGACTCTAGAGTTAAAGAAAAATACCATGCTCTGATACCACTTGTAGGATCTAGATTAACCCTAGAGGGGTGTGAATAGGGTTATAGCAAATTTTCTCGAATTAAACACAAAAACAAACTGCAGAAATAAATATGCTGAAAAGTAAATCACACACAAAATTTACCCAGCTTCGGTAACCCCTGCCTACTGCTGCATTCCCAGATTTCTATTAGAATTAAACAGTCTCCCACTTACAAACACTCTAACAGACTCGCACACCCTGCTACCGCCTATAGAGTTTTGCAAACTCGCACACCCTGCTCACTGAACTAATTCTAACTAGACAATCTGACACAAGCTAAAACCTAGGTGGTGATTTACCAAGACTTGATTCGAAAAGAACGGATAAATCAAAACAAAATTAAGTAAAAAACTTGAGCACACTTTTTTCCCTTAAGCAAAACAATTTAAAATAACCCTAATAAAAGACTTTATATAAAAAAGGAGAAATCACTTTTTAAAAAATAGGCCGGCCCTATTTCCTCTTTTCTTTTCTTTGGCCCGTTCATTTTGATAATCGCGGCTCTGTTCGATCTGAATTAGGGCTTTTGTTCCCTTGCGAAAATTAGGGCTTTCTTCAAATTTGACTCTCTGGTTTGTGTTGCTCTTGCTCGTTGCTTCTCTAATGATCGATTCTCTGGTTGCTTTACTTGCGCTCGTTCGCAGCTGCTCCTCTGTTGATCATTTTGTGAAATTAGGGCTTGGTTGCTTCGAAACGATCGAATCTGATTTGCAAATTCTGATATGTTATTTGTTGCTTTCTGGATTGATTGCTTGAATTCGAATTTGTTCGCTCATGCCGATGATGATAATTGGGTGTGAATTTATATGGACTCCATACTTTCCTATTTCATGATTTGATGACTTGATGCACACGGTTTCTATTCCGTAGCGTCCGGTTTTCCCTTGGTTCATACGGCAAAGAACTATCCTCTTTTATTTGTTTTGACTTCGTCAAAAATTGCACACACTTGATTTTTGACTTGGTTAACATCTGCTTTGACCCGGCTTCGGCCATCTTTATGTTCATCCCTGTCTTTGGCTTCACTGTTTTCACTGTTCTCACATGTACATGCTTCATGTCATACTTCCATGATATGGTTCTCGGCCTATAGTGTTCATGTAGTCTTCAGTTGCTTGTATATATGTACTTGCTTGGTCTGTAGCTCAAAGTTGCTTATGTATACTTGTGTGCTAGTTGAAATTCTGATGCCTTTGCGTCTCGGCCTCAAGCTCTGTCTTTACTTCTAATTTGATGCGTATGTATGCTTGCCACTGACTTGTGTTCCCTATTGCACATTCACCTGTTTACTCAAGACTATATATGTGCATACATACATATGTATGTGTGTATGCATATATTCTTGGATTTGTATTCTGATTCATCCCTTCTGTTTTCTTTGGGCTTCATTCACCTCGGCTATGTGTTCATGCTTCATTTTAATATCGAACTGAACTTGGTTTTGCTTCATGATGTACTTGATTCTGCTGCATTGTATTAGTTCTTGGTCATTGCTTTTGGTTTGCACTTGCATACTCTCCATTTTGCATACTAGGTTGTATATTGTTTTGACCTGAACTTCAATTGATGTTTTCATTGTATAATCTGTAGCATGGCACTGCTTGCTTCCTGTCTCATCTCCATACCGAGGTTCACTGTTTGGTTGCATACACATATATGTTTTCATTGCACTCATATTTTGGTTTTGTGGTTGAAGTTGTAGCTACTGCACTTGTTATTGATACTGTTGACTTTGATCATCATGTAGCCTGGTCTGGTGCACCTTGTTTGCTGTGACATTGTGACACTATTGCATTGTTGTTGTTTCCATATCTTGTGCTCGAGCTTGCATATTTCACTGTCACTGCTGGAGTTGTTGTATACTTGTGGTCTTCATTTGTGTTTGTTGTTGCATTCATGTCTTCTTTGTATTACTGCAAAACTGCATGATATATTACTGTAGTTGTATTCATGTACACTGCATTGTGTTCATTTGAGTTGGGCATTGTTTTGTTTCTGATCTTTCTGAAGCTCGAGTTGCACACTGCTGTTTTTCTGATGCATGTGTATGTTTGCATCGACTTCTTATTCACTGTACTTTTAGTCATGTTGAACTGTTGCACTGAGTCTCTGGTTGGTGCATTTTGTTGGTCTGACTTGAACTTGATTGTTACAGTATTTATGTTGTTGTGCATTGATTCTGGTTTGAGCTGCGCACACGAGTTGGCGAGGCAGTGCACACGTGTATAAATGTACACGTGTGTATTGCAGCCACTCATGATTACCTGTCCCCGTAGCATTATCAAGTGTATATCGGTGTACATGGCCTTGTGGTATGTACAGTGATACACTGTGCATGTCACATTGTTCGTGTATGATGAATTCAAATGTGAATGATGACGAACAACCCAAATAACTGAGGCAAATCGTATTTTCAAAAATCCCTATTTTATTTTATATTGCAAAAATATTTCTTTTTCAATTTTACTACATTAGTGAATATTTTTGCAGATTTCTCAGATGCTGGATTATAAGTGGAATGAAATTGAAGATAAACTACGAGTGTGAGTGATATGTAGTGAGGCATTTATGTAAATATGAAATTGTGATGTAACTACAAGAAAAATTATATATGTATATTGAGAGCTTGAATTTGTACTATTCAAAATTGTAATAAATATTTGTTTGAATAAAATTTCTATTTGAATTCAAATTCTGTGTAATTTGTTTTATTCAACAAATATTTATTTAATCTATGAAAAATAAAATAGTACATTAACAAATACATTTAAATGAATATATATATGTTTATTATCATCAAACAAAATCATATAACGCAAAGCGCATATTCAACACATGGTGCACTAAAATAGTTACTTAACAATAGAAATATATTTTATTAACAATATAAACATAATTGGTTATATTTTTAAATTCATGCACAAATTTAAAAAAGAAAAAAGGAAAAAGTAAAAAAAAGGGTGATAGAATCATACGTAATGCATTTTTCTTTAGTAAAGATATGTCATTAAGTTTTATTAAGTCAACATAAGTAGTTTTGAGAAATTATATACATATATTGAAAGACTTCCATTTAATTCTCTTTAAACCATAATAATTAAATAAATGTAGCAAGTTCTCTGAAAATCCTACAAAGTGATAAAATTATGCTTTAAGATTGATATAAACTATAACTGGTAGCCTAGCAATCAATTTTCAAAAATAGAGTCAATGCCTCCATCAAGCAATCTATCATGAATAGAGGCCAAATCAAAGCTAACATATTATTTAACTATTGATTTGCATTTACAGTAAACATGTTATTTAACGAGTGATGTATATTTGAACAAAATGGAAGATTATTCTTGGTTTCCAAACTATTGATGTGTGAATTACATATCTAAACACTATGCTGTGTAGTTAGCTGAAGTATGAACCTCTGAAATAAATAAGAATAGAAAGTTTATCCAATTGTTGTCTGATTTAATTTTCCAACTTGTTGAAATGTAGATTCAAATTTCATATAACTTTCAAGCATCGTGTAAATGAATTATTTTGATTGTGACTAAATTAGGTGAAGATATTTGGTTTTAAATGGGATTAAAATAGCATAATTTTAAAATATAGATAACAATGTTCTAAGCGATAATGGCGACGAAAACAGGCACCATTTTTTTTACATGTGACTATTCGGTTTAGGTGCGATAGTTGTTAAAATTATTAACTTCGCCATCCCCAAGTCATCTTTGATAGAAAAGAATCTACATCTAACTTATTGTTGGGTTATGTTTGTTTAATAGAAATCATCAATAAATTGTGTGCCGTTTTATAAGATACCAAGCATATTAACTTGCTTAAGCTGCCTCATATGTCTACATTATAAAACAAACTATATAAACTGTATCTAGTAAAATGAAGGGATTCCAAAAATTAGTGTATTCTAAATTCAAAGTTAAATAAACCTTGCATTTAAGAAAGGAACAATCATTGCACTACACAATATACAGTCATTGTTCAAAGACGTCCAATATATGGACAGTGAATATTACATGTAATTTTAACAACCACTTCAAGTTATAAAATCAACCATATAGCTCTAATGAAACCGTTTTTAATTCACTACATTGCAAGACGACCAAACCCATTTATTCATAGCCCAACAATGTTATGTGTAATAGCTGACCTGTCATCAAGCTTAATTGCTTAACCAATAAAATTCCAAAATTATAATATCTACAAAAGAAAAATATCTACAGATCACACGATATTGAGGTTCCCATTGAAAGCAGCAACGCTTTATGATTAAAACATAAAAAATTCACTTAAAATTGGCCAACAAAAGAGACATTGATGGAGGCAACGAAATCTATAAAAAAGAATATTGATCAGTGTGAATCAGAATTTTATTTAGTAGATAATTCAAAAGTTAGAAAAATACATATTTATAGGCTACGGAAAATAGTCCCAAATATTATGGCCTAAAATGATTCTGATTAGCAAACAATAAAGCTAATTAAGTAAAATACATTTATACATTATTGTAAATTGCTAAATTTTTATTAGTTGTTAACCAAGAGCGAAAAATCATTACCTAGGCCACAGGACAACCTAATACTGTTTTAAACAAGCCTTTTGTCTGGCATGCTTTGGCCAATGTAATCGAAATTAGTTGCAAAACTATAGAAGGAAAATAATTTGTTTTTGCAAAATCAATTTGAGGCACTAATGCTAAAATGTTGTATGCTACTTTGTACTCCTTTACACGTTAGAAGCTAGAAAGAACTACTAATATGCTCACAACAATGAAACGAGAACTCAAATATGATATATTATATTACTAAACTTTCTCATGAATAAAGTCTGTATGGTTTTAATTGTATGTTAATTTAAACTAATGCAGGTGCTAATACTTAAAATAGAATGGTCACCTAATAAATGCACATGATGTATAAACACATAAAGGAAATGTGCATGGTTACCTAATAGCTGCTTCTGGAGCTAGCGACATTTAGATCTTTGCTCGATCGACGGATGAAATAAGGAGATCGACGTGGAGAATCGGGTGGCGAGGGCATGGAAGAGTCTATGCCTATGCTTTCTAGGCAGAGATCGACTTCGCTTCAAGCTTTCTAATTTGGCGCAATAATGGGCTGTAGTGGGTAAAGGCAAGTTGGCCTGGCCTTATGCGAGGTAGTTGATGGCGATGGTGGCAAGCCAGTTAGAGAACAAATGATAAGGAATAAAAAGCAAGAGGGATTGAATAAAATAGTAGTGATCAATGAGAACGAGAGAGCCACGGATTTGAGAAAGGGGAACGAAAAGTAAGTCAGAGCCAAACTTAGTTTTGGAATTTGGATCCAGTATTTGGATCCACGAAAAAAAAATTCACTAATTACAAAAGTGAATATCCACATGCATATTAAAATAATAATTACTAACATAATATTTGTATTATTCGAATTTCTAATTTTTTTTAACTTTTTTGAATTTTATAAAATTTTGAATATTTTCATATTGTATTTAAATTTTATGTACTTTAAACTTAATAAATACTTTTCTTTATTTTAAATAAATTTTAAATTTCAAATATTTTAATTAAATTTTATGAAAATTTGAAAATGGTATTTTTCAAATTTTACGAAAGTTTTCTAAGTTGTATTAATATTTTTAAATTTATTTAGATTAAATTTCAAAATATTACCTATTAAATATTAAATATTAGTCTTAATTATTAATTATTAGATAATGAATAGTAATTATTAAATATTACTTCTTAATTATCAGTTATTACATCTTAATTATTAATTATTACTTCTTAATTATAACTGAATATTAATAATGTTAATTATTATCTATATTTTATTGTACAACAATTACGATTATTAATTTCCAACTTTTGTATATTCAATAGTAATTAATAATAACCGCTAGCAATTATTATATAAAACCCATAATTATAATCGAATATATATTATTAAATGTTAGTTAATACATATATATTACTAATTAATAATAATGATTATTAATTTCAATATATTTAATCTTAATTAGTAAAAGTTATTTATCAATTATCTATTATTTAATAGGGCAAATATTTTATACAAAAATATTATTTATTTTAATTTTTATAAGTAAAATAGGAAAAATTACCATACATGCAACATGTGGTTGGACCGGTCAAATGCTATGCTCGTTTGTAGAAGATAGAACCATAAGTGACAATTTATATTTTAATATTATACGAATTTCTAAATTCATTAAGAAAGTATATTTCACTTAGGTGGATTACTGAATATTAATAGTAATTATTTCATGTTTCAAAATAATCTATAATTATTATTATCTAATTAAAATTGTTTATTATTATTATTTGATATTAAATGTTAGCTTTTAATTATTACTGTGTAACTTTTTGTAACAACCCGCATATTTATCGATTTTTATATTTAAATATTTTATTTAAATATTTTATCGTTAATCGGATTTTGGTCCGAAGCTACTTTTTGCAAACGGTCAAATTAGGACTCGAGACCACTTCCATTGAGTTCGAAACGTCGTTTGCAATCTTCTAAGTATAAACATTGATATGTTTGAGGTTAGTGGAATTTCACCACTTTTTCACTCGAGCCTTTGGTTTGGACTTTTAGCCCATTAGGCCCAAGTTCCACCCCCATTCTTCTTCATTGCTTCATTTCATTTCCTAACACTAAGGCTTCAACAAAAATGGTGAATGGAATGAGAAATTAAAACTCCAAAGTCGTTGTTTTATTGCAACTCCAACATTCAACTCCAAATTCAAGAAGAAGACATCGGATTCAAGCTTGTGGTTGCTTCTCCATTTGCCTTCAAGCTTTGTTCTTCATTTTCATTGGGTTTTGGAGCAAAGGTGAGATTTTATCTCACAAATCTAGTCTATAACTATATTGGATTATTGGGAATGATTCCCTATCACTTTATGTAACGACCCAGAATTTTCAGAAATTAAAATTTGAATATTTAATTAATTTTAAATATTAATAAGTGAATTTTTAAGTCAAATAAATTTTTATTTGAATTTTTAGATTTAATTGGATAATTAAATCGATAATTTAATATGTTAAATTATGGAAATAATTGAAAATAGAGTTAAATATGATAGAGAATAATTTGGAAAATTTTATTTAATCATACTGGAGTTATAGAAATATTTTAGAACTTTTAAAATCGAATTAAAAGTTAATTTGTGAAAATTGAATATTTTAATATTAAATAATCGACTGTAAAATAGCCAATTTTTGAACAGTCTCAGAATTGAACAAAACTAGTTCCATTGGATCCGTAATAGTTAGTTATTACCGGATTTCAATTTTCGTGTCAATCGGAGCTATCGTTTGATCGTGGCAGCTCGAAACGCATCTAATTATTTTTAATTTAAAATTTGACGAGTGAAAATAGCCATTTTTCAAAAAGTCTCGGATTTCGACGAAACCAGTTTCATCGGATCCGTAATGTGATATTATTGTAAGGTTTCAAATTTCAAGTCAATTGGATTTACCGTTTGTCCGGTACAAATTAAAACGCCTAGAAATCGGTTTAAATCGGTTTAATTTAAATTGAACGTTTTCAGCCATAACTCGCACATACTTCCGAATTAGCTTCCGAAACCTGTTCCATTGTGTCCGGAACGCAGGATAAACCCTAGGTACGCTGGTTACGGCGTCTAAATCGGAGTTCGGAATTCCCGGGATGAATAGTGTTTACGCTAGCTTTTTCTATAAAAGGAGACACACACCCTTCATTAAAAAAAAAAAAAAAAATATAACAACTCAAAACCCTAGCCTCCACCCATCAGTTCAATGGCCAGAAAACACCCAACTCTCCTCCTCGATATCTTCCAATCCGTCGACAATTAGCAAGAATGTTCAACACGAAAGATGTAGAGGACGTCAAGCTCTACAAGATCAACGGTGGAGATGTGATTTGGAGCTGTATTTTGGGATATAGGGGCTGCGTTCTCTTGGAGGTTGCGCACGAAATTCTAGGCCAATCTTAGGGCCGAGCTCAGCATGGTGGGGGCCGAGTGTAGTGGAGGAGGAGGGCTTCGCAATGGAGTATCCTGATCGCGTTCAAGCTCGACGTGGTGATGGCAAAGATGAACCCTAGTTTGAGATGGAATGGGTTGTGTGCGTGTTTGGTAATCTGTAGCCGTGCGCGTGAAGAAGAGAGGAGATGGGGGAGTTGCGTTCAAGGGCCAGGATGCAAGGATGAAGGATCGTGTGGCTAGGAATTGATGTGGGTTAAAATAGTTAAGTATATGTTGTATTTAAGCTATTAAAATCGTGTACGATCTTATAAAATGCATAACTTTTTCATACGAGGTCGAAAAAATGCAAACCCAGTTGCGTTGGAATCGTATGGACGAGCACTACGCGATGGAGTTGGTTTGGAGTCGTTTGGAGTTAGTGAGAATTTCGGGTAAAATTAAACGCGCGTTTAATTTTATTCGAAATAAAAGCTAAAACGGGATTTAAAATCAAGGTGAGAATTTCTCACTCAATCGAATAGATTTCGATTTTATTTTAAATAGTTAGATTTAAAATATTTGAATGCATGTATGAATGATGAATTGTATATATTGATTGTTAAAATAGACATTATGCGCCGTTAGTAAGCGGATGTTATTTAATAAAAACATATACCGCGAATATTTCATAAACAGTGAAATTGGTATTATATATATAATATCAATATATATATATTGGCATATGTATATATTGCAGTTGTTGATTTCCCGCATTTTTTGTTTAGCGGATGAGACCCTATTACGCCGTTATTAAGCGGATAATATTTAATAAGAACATATACCGCGATAATTTCGTACTGGAGCGAAATTGGTATTGTGCTAATGTTTTTGGATGCAGGAAACAGGTTGGAGGGATCCAACTGGATTCCTCAACAGTATTTATTTTATTTCAGATATTTTGATATTTGATTGATTATCATATCGATATATGATATCGTTGTTAGTCGTGATTGACTATTTGGTGTGTAGCATCATTGGACCCAGATTTTGGGATTTTAAAATGGTTTTAAAGTGATTTTTGAAGATATGCTATATTTTTGGAATTGATCCATTATAAATAAATAAACGTTATAATTTTTAAAGTTATAAAAATTATGGTTTTTGTGAAATATAGTTAAAAAGCTGATTTTTAGAAATACGATTAAAAGTCGATTTTTGAGAAATATGAACTAATGATTTTATAAAATAATTTAAATTGGATTTTTGAATATATGATAAAAGTTTAAATATAGGATTTATAAAATTTGATTATTTTATAAATTGAAATGATGAAATTATAAAGGAATTTAAAGACGTTTTAGAATAATAATATAAACTGATTTATATTTAGAGATTTATAAATGGATATGTATAAATTGAAATATAGACAATATAAAACGAGTTTTTATAAGTGTTTGAATGTAGTGAAAGTGAATTTCATAAATGAATGAAATTTATAGAATTATAAACTGTGAAGTTATAAACGAAATTTATAAATAGTAAGATTTATAAATTTGGTGAAATTATTTGAAGAATAGATTTATTAAATAAATAAATTTTATAAGTTATAAGGTTTATAAATTGAAAAGTCTTTAAAAAGAACGATTTTGTAAAATAATCGTTTTATAAGCAATTGACTTATAATATGAACTTTTAGTTTATAATTGAGATATGAAATCAAAAATGTTAATAAAGGAATTTATAAAAAAGGAAGTTTTTATAAATAAATAGAAAAGGAATTTATAAACGTTGTTTTATAAATTCGCAAACGACTTATTTTAATAGGTCAATTATTATAACTTATAAATGGAGCTATATTCACGTTTTGACTGTGAATAATCCTTTAAGTTAAAAAGAGTAGAAACGATGAAAGTTGTTAACGTAGTTTATTCACGTTTTTGAATAGTGAATAACACGTTAAAGAAATTGTTTAGGATGTGAATGTTTTAAATAGAATTAAAACGATCCAACGATGTTTTTAAAATGTGTTGAGATTCGAAACCATAGATTTCAACATTTATTGTTGAAATAGATGTTTCGAGAAATAAAAGGAAATAGTGGACTATAACACTGTTGTTATAGTAAATGATTTCCGAATGGAAATGTTTTGGTTTAGTATTGGGATTTATATATATCTATTTTAATTTCGAATCCCTATACTAGTGATTTTGGGTTGTCGTAACGATGTTTTACGTAACATTCGTTTTGGCCCAAATAAATATGTTAAGTGAATGATTTCCTTAAAGAATAAAATATATACTTAATTCGGTTTAAGTATATTGAATATTTTCTAAGTGTTGAAAATAAAAGATTGTGAATTACTTATTTAGTAAGTATGGAATTGTTTTCCAGTATAAAGTGAATATTTAGAATTTATCTTTTTGAAGATAAATTGAAATGAATGATTGAAATCATATATGCATGGATATTTTGAAATATAAATTCATTATGGAATTTATGAATGAAAAGTGGAATTTGTATGAAAATAAATATTGATTTATTTTTGAAGTGTTGAAACTATATATCTAGTAAAGATATTTTGGAAAATAAATAATTTGGAAAATTATTTGGAATCTGGTGATGTATTCATATCAATTGATAGTCCAATAGCCGACTATCAATATTTCCCTTTGATTGGGTATTTGATGTGAATATGATTGAATTTGAATGCACACTTATTTTTGAATAAGCGCTCACTATTCGGGTTAACCGGGAAAGGACCATGGGGTCGTATAACCCACTCCGAATATGTGATACGTCGTTGTGAATTGCATTTGAAGATCGGTGTTGAAGACCGGTATTTGCAAGAGTGATAGGATGACCTATCGATTGTCTCTGCACTGGGTCGCACCTGGTATAGAGATTCCATAAGTGATGGGAAATCCGATCAGGATTGTGAATATCCGGATTGCAAGGGCTTCGTAAGAAGTGCCTTCGGTTTTGTTCGAGCCCGGAACAAACTTGTATGGATTGTATGCCTGACATTACAATTTGAGATATAAAGCCGATTTCTTTCAAATATATTTCTGTTGGTGGCGGAGAATTTATTCTTTGCTTAACACCCTTCTTTGAGACGTACGAGCTCAAAGGTTATATAGTTGAAGTTATCAGCGATATATTCCCAGTTTGGTAATGTGACATGCTGAGTGATGCTGAAATGATCATCGTGTTGATTATTTGTGATAGGATCATTTATTTGATCGTCTATCTTAGTGATCATTGTGTTGATCATTTGTTGACCCAAAGCATGGCTTTTGTATAAAGTGTGTTTTTGTGGACGTGAATTCATCGAGCCTCACATCCCGTTAATGGACAAAACAGGAATGATGCGGCAAGGTTATGAGGGGTAGCTCCCTTTAGGGTATGTGCATTTCCTTCTGGAAAGGGTGGTATCATGGTATGGAGCCCAGATACTTACTCATGTTGATACACTATATCTATTTCTGTGTGGTGTTGTTGGTGACGAGCGCTCGGTTAAAGGTCCGATGGGACCGGGGGATGCCATATTCGTGTAGTAGTTACCTAGTGATAAAGGTAACCCGGCCTTGTGTTGGCAGAGAGCTGGTTAAGTTCTCGGGACGTCCAGCCAGAGGCGATCCCATGTGACAGTAGGAAGTTCCTTAGCCTGACCATTCGTTGGAAATCCAATTCCCAATACGAAACTTGTACGGTATTAGTTGTAGAACCTGCTATTCACTTATGGTGGTCACCACTGTTTGGATAGTAGCTATAGTAGGCATACGATAATGGTCGTATGTTGGCTAAGATTTATATTCTACTTTCGAAATGAATTTTTCCTACACTATGCACTAATAATAATATCAAATGTTATTTTAAATGCGTATCAAGCATCTTTGACTATCATAAGGAGAAATCTCCTCCGATTCTGCGTTTGCATGTGTGTGTGTGCGGGAGGCCTTATGGTAGTCTCATTTTTAAAAGCATTGCGAATTGAAAAAAAAATATTCCTCTCTTTTGATTTTAAAGTTAAATAAACTGTTTTGAGTTCTCACACCAGTCACATGACTGACTCGGAGTTTATTGTTTTCCTTCCTAAACTCTGGGTGCCCACCAATTTCCACACGGGCAGTTAAGAGTTAGGTTTATCAGGATATTCTGGATATTCTGGAGTTGCTGGAGGCAAGCTGGATGACATGGCGTATTACTTATATAGTATTTCTTTTTCCGCTGTACTGTTTGATGTTGTATGATGTTGTACACTCTGATATGTTGTGATGTAATGAAATGTAATGTAATAACTGATAAGGGTTCTTAATTTAAAGATTATTCATTTATTATTATATGTTGTTCCGCTGCGAATTGTGAGATTCTGTTGTTGTTCTGTTGTTTTCTTTTGTCCGTTCTATTTTAAAATTCTTCTATCTTCTATTTTTCAAAATTCTCTGTTTTCTAAAAATTGTCTATCTTCTTTTCCCTCTACTTTTCTTTTTCTTTCTTCTTTTTCTCTCTTCTTTCTTTTCTTTTCCTAAATTCTTTTCTTAAAACCCCTAAGGGTTCGTATTTTCGTTCATCTTGAATTAAACAAAGGAGATTAGTGTCTATTCAAGGAGTACGGACTTACGGGTCTTTACACTTTAGCATTCATATTTGCTTTTGGTTTGGATTGGATTGGCGAAAAACTCCGATTTCTGGTGTTTTGGTGAAATTTCTGCATTTAGGTTGTTCTGGCCATTTTCGTGTTTTCGGAGTTAGGTCGCTCAGGACCTTAGGTCGCAGGTCGCTCAGGACCTTAGGTCGTAGGTCGTATGGTCGTTAGGTCGCTCTGCTTTGACTCTGGCCATTTTTGCTCACTCGCAGTTAGGTCGCTCACGACCTAGGACTTAGGTCGCTCGCGAGTTAGTGGCTTAGGTCGTTGGGTCATATAACCCATTAAGTCGCGCTCCTTTAGGTCGCGCCTCTTTTAGGTCGCGCCTCTTTTAAATCGCCCTGCTTGTTTGAGTTAGGTCGCGCCTCTTTTAGGTCGCGCCTCTTTTAAGTCGCCCTTCTCTGGACCTTGTTAGGTCGCTCAACATTGACCTCGTTAGGTCGCTCAACACACCGTGTCGCTAGGTCGCTCGACTCTGGACTTCATTAGCTCGCTCAACCGTCTACCTTTATAAGTCGTAGGTCGTCTCCGACCTTAAACCACTTGGCCGCATTAGGTCGCGTACCTTTTAGGTCGCGTGTTGCACTAGGTCGTATGACCTTAGGTCGTTAGGTCGTTTGGCTTTTAGGCCGCTTCCACGCTAGGTCGTTCGACTCTTAGGCCGTAACATTTAGGTCGCGTTTTTTTATTAGGTCGCGTGTCTTTGTTAGGTCGCTGACCTTCTTAACTCGCATGACCTAACCCCTAGGTCGTTGGGCCTCGTTTCTACTTAGGTCGTTGCTTCTTATAGGTCGCTCGGCTCCTTAATTTCTTTAGGTCGTTTGAGTGTTAGGTCGCGAACCCATTTTAGGTCGCATGACCTTTACCCTTTAGGTCGCTGGACCACTAGGTCGTGCCCCTTAGACCCCTAGGTCGCAACCATTAGGTCGCTCGACCCTATTCCTCTTAGGTCGTTAGACCTCATTTTGTCTTCACTAAGTCGTACCGTTTTGGACGGGGCCCTGCCCCGCACCCCGTCGGGGGCTCTGCCCCCTGGACCCCTGCGACCTTACCGGGCAGGTCGAACCCCGTAAGCGGTGGCGTTGCCCCCGCACCCCCACCTAGGGGGGTTGCCACCCCCCCTGGACCCCCCCTCCGTAGGGGATCTTATCTGAAAAACATTGAGCTGATTTCCTTGGATTTTATTCACATCTCTGTATGCGATTTTTGTGACTGATTGTTTCTACAATTGCTTCTGTGTTTTGTCACTTTATAATATAAAGGTTTCAATACTAGTAGTAAATATCAAAACTCTTTCAACAAAATGATTTCAACTCTATTTTCAATAACAAAGCTCTTTTCTTAAACCGTTTTCCAATCTACTAGTATATACAAACTTTTACCTCACTCGGATGAGAAATCGAATTAAACGGCTTAGTAAAACAAGTGGTATGAAACGCTTGCGTTCACTTCGTCGGTTAATTCTTGGACTTGTTCGATTGAACCTCTTAAGTTAAGCAAGTGGTTATGGGACATGAAGCTAAACTTCCATATTTACTAGCTTAGTGCAATTGACACTTCTCGTTGATCTTGATGATCGCTTTATGAATTAGACTAGCAATTGCGCGATGTCTCTTTCATTGCAAGGTTAGACTAGACACCACTTGTGTGATTCCATTCACACATACCTTTCTGCTTTTTGGTTAGTCTTGACCTCAATCTGTGTGATTCCATTCATACATGTGGGGTAGCTCCCCTTGGTCTTCGGACTGTCATGTGATAGGCCTCTTTCCCTTTTTATGATTTCTGGATTTCTCGTGTTGATTTCTGGAATTTATGTCATTGACTTGTTATGAGTACAAGTTTAGGGTATGATGCCCTCTTTGGATCTTTGAGAAGATTCTTGTGATATTGATTTACCTCTTATCGATTGATCTTCTGTTGATCATCATTTGCATACTTATAGTAGTATGTCAGTATGGATATTTTATGTTTATGCCATATCCTTTAATTTATATCATTTCATCTGATATTTATAGCTAGACTGATCCATTTATTATTTTCTTAAATAATACTCAGGTCAGACCGAGATGTTACAGGTGCTTCTGCTTGACTTCTTTCCAGGGATTCATCACTCTGACTTTTGGCTAACTGTTTAGATTAGCAGTTTTTGTTGTATACACTTGAGATATAGACTCATAGTTGTATTCTTTTGTATAGCACGTGTTGCTATTCTTTTGTATTATTGTGGATCTTTTTGACCACTACTCTGATGTACACTTTCATGTGTTAGTTTTATATTCATATCTTCTTCCGCCTTTGTGATATGGATGTCTATTACTGATTTATGTTATGCTTATTTCTATGTTTGTTTCCGAAGCTTATTTATAGCCACCGTGTGATAAGAAATTACATGGATGGTCGCTCCTCAACAGCCTTATTCTCCGTGCTAGTTGACAACACTACACCGTAGTGTTCTTGGCTAGCGTGGGTATAGAGGTGGGGCGTCACACTTTTGTTTAACTAGTTATTATAATTTTTATATTACTAATTATTAATTATTATTATTTAATAGTAATTATTAATTTTAATTAAATATTTATTATTTATCATTTGTTGACTGACTGTTGATTGTTAATTAATTTATTATTGATTAATTATTAAATATTAACTAATAATTAATTATTAATATGGTTATTTCATAATTCAAGTTAATAATTAATTATTAGTATTTAATAGAAGTTTTTAATTATGGTACACTAATAATTAATTATTATGATAATCTAGCATGCTCCATTAATTTCAACAAGGTACGTCTCTAGGATCGAACCCGTGACCTGTAATCCTATAGTCTGAAATACCAACCAACTGAAACCAAACATGTTTGCCGTTAATATCTAATTTTTATTATTATTTAAGTATCATTTATTTAATTATTATTTGTTATTAAATTTTTATTAATTGTTAATTATTTTAGTTTAATTGTAATTATTAATTATTACTTATTATATATTAATTATTTAAAAAAGCTAATAGGTATCTATTATAACTAGCATAACAAAAGAGTTGATGAAAATTAACATCTATTACAATTGGCAAACGAAAAATAGTTGTAATATCCATATGCAACAATTAACAAAAAAAGGTTATTGAAGGTAAGTTTATTACAACTTTCTATAACAGAACGTTGGAAAAACTTTTATTACAACTAGTAGATTATGACCATTGCAAAAAATATAGCTATATTAGGGCAGTTTTGTTGTAATGATAATTTCTAAACTCCAATATTTCTTTCACTTTTAACATGCACTCAATTATTCAAGATAAATTAAACCAAACAAATATGTGAAATTTTTGAAATTTATCATTTGTTGAAATTATTTAATAAAATAAAATATAAAAGAAGAAGAGCGGGGGAGGAAAAAAATTAACAATCATTAAAAGTCAATTCTTTTATTAATGGCTTAATTGATATACAAAAATACATGATTTATATTTATATCTTAGTTACTTGAAGCCTAAGTAATAATATAATAGGAAATATTATAACTAGGAAAAGCACAAAAAATATAGGTAAATATCAAATAGTGAGATCTTCTGCAATATGCCATAACATTATCATTACTATATATATATATATATATGTATATGTATATGTATGTATGTATGTATGTATTTGTAGTAAAAACAGGCAATAAATTAGATGTTGCTTCGAAGCTTACTTACAAACCGGTCAAACAATGAATAAAAAGGACTGAAAACAATATACGAATATATAGCTCCATACAACTATAAAATTTTGAAAATAATCATATGCTTTTTCTACATATTTCTATGTAAGAAGCTTTAAAGTTCAAGCTGTTATCAAGTCATAAAGATTGAACTGGGTAGGAAAAAAGAAAAAAAGGTAACAACCTAATTTTTTAGTAGTGCGAAGAATTATATTTCCCAATTTCAGAGTTCCGTGCAACCAATTTCATAACAAAAACCATTTGAAATCTATTATTTTGAACAAGATATTTTTTATTTATAAATGGAAAGCATTTATTTTTGACCAATCAATGAAATTTAAAATTAACCAAAATTTGGAATATAATCTTGTACCCAATTCAATATATACAAACTCCAAAATCTTTTGACAATGGGCAATCTAGAGTGGCTGGCATTATTGCGTGGTAGCAACGATACAATCATTTGGTAAACTTTTCGGTCATTCATATAGTTTAGTAAGATTTTAATTTTTATTGCATTATAATTTGTATTCAAGACTAGAATTAGATACTATTTGTTACAAAATGTCTAGGAGAGTATGTAGAACTTTCATCTCCTATATTAAGATTTGATGGAAATTTTAATTTAATTCCCCGTTGTACTATTGATACTTGGGTTTTCTTTCCATTTTTTAGGTTCTCAGAGTAGCGAAAGATATAAAATTAATTGTGGGATTTTGAAATAAGACCTTATATGTAAAATACGCTATGGAAAGTGAAAACAAAGTAATAACATGTTGGAATGACTAATAGGATAATATCGATTAAATAAGTGATTAGGACTATATACATATTATGCTTAATATACACGCATAAGCATTCATAATTTTAAAAAATTGATTACATGGTAAAAGTCATTTAATTGCATAATTAATAAACAGGTTTAAAAATGATACTAATCAATTGATTTATTAGCATATTGCATAGTCAATTAAGGAATTTTCTAATAATTTTCACACGAAATTTATATTTAATTTTAGTGAGAGTATAATTTTGAAAATGAATTGATTTTCATTAATTTCAATAAAATAATTAATTAAAGGAAATTAATTGCCTCATTTAGTTAGAGGAAACTAATTGGTTGATTTACTAATTTTGAAGTTACTCGGTAAAATAAAAAATTTATTAATCGGTAGATAAATTTATATATAGCATACGTAATCAATTAGGAAAAATTTGATAATTTGCAATCAATTTCTATAATTAACTTCCACAACTACACAGACAAAAAAAGCATTTCATTTGAATTTAAAATAGTTTAAAGAGTCAATAAATTCTTTTAATGCCAAATAAAAACGAGATGAACGTAATAATAATTAAAAGAGATGTCTAGAGAGAATTTGTCATTCTCTATATAAACCCATTTCCTTTCTTCACTCTATACCTCTCTAAGTGAAATCTATAATATTTATCATAAAATTTCATTTTCAGGGCTGTAGTATTTTTGTAACGACCCGAAATTTTCGATCTCGAAAATTCCAGGTAGTTATGAAAAAGAAGAAAGAGATAGAAGAAGAAGAACAGAAACAACAACAACTCACATTCGCAGCGGATAAAATATAATAATAAATAACAACAATTTACAAAAGAATACTATAACTGTCGATTATATTTTAATACATCAGAGCTTCACATATACACAGTCACTGAATATACACAATTATCATCTCACAGATTTACAATAATATAACACGACGGAAATACTCTATACGATAATGCCCTCCAGCTCTCCTTCTGAGCTCTCGAACGTCCTAAATTGGAAATCTGTAGTACTCGGTCTGACCCGAGCATTACACCAAAGTAACACCCGGGTCAGGCTGGAAAACCAGCGTGAGTAAACCAAACTAACATGGAATACCAAAACAATCAACTTATATAAACCCGGGGTAACTTATATCAATTTAACCAATTTACAATTTACTATAGACAACATTATTTCACATATAAATCTCTAAGTACAAAACTGAGATGAAATAATCCAATTCACTTAAATCATTTCATTCAAGCCTATTGATTTCACAAATAAATTTATAAAAATTCAAAGTGGTTTCGGGTATTTCCCAATACCCGAATCCGGTCTCTTTGAAACTCAGGTCATCCTAACCCATATTATTCAAATGAAATACACAACATTTCATATCAGAGATATCAACACATTCAAATCGTTCAATACCATTCAATCATCCATAAGCAAAACTTAATCACATACTAATCAATTTAATTGATTCTAATTGAACTTTAAACCTCAATCACTT
Organism: Allium cepa; assembly: GCA_030765085.1. Lineage (NCBI taxonomy): Eukaryota > Viridiplantae > Streptophyta > Magnoliopsida > Asparagales > Amaryllidaceae > Allium > Allium cepa. The sequence continues at coordinate 232,736,303 of CM060938.1, forward strand.
AGATTTCTTTATTAATTAAATCCAAATCAAGTAATCGATCAACCATTCCCTATCCATTCATCTTAATTAATCACCCTGGATTAATTATGTTGCAATTACATTCAAGTAATTATCATTAACAATTTCACGATATTAATTTACTCTTAACCTTAAATCAATAAGAAATCTTAATTAATTCACAAATTAATTAACTCTATTAATTACATTAATCTTTTATTACTCATACTAATTAATCTCTTATAAGTCACTTATTATGGATTAATTCATCTTTAATACATCCTTAAGTATATAAATTATGAATTCCAACTACATTTCCATTTATCCTAATCCAAATTACTTCCATTAATTAAACCACGATATTAATCATTCTCGAACAGTCTCGACCTGTATTTAACTATCTTTTATTTACTTCATTAAATAAATTACTTACTCCTGAATAAATTGTCTTATTTAATCCCTTGATTCCTTCCGTAAAGCAATTATATTTCATTAATTCCATTAAGCAATTTCTTGTCACCATACAATTATTATTTTGAATTTCTTACACTTAATTATTTAATTTAAATTTAATTAATTAATTCAAACTGTCTACGACTAAATTATTTAACCCAAATCGTCAATTAATTGAATTAATAAATTATCCATTTTAATTACCCTACTAATTTAATGTATCATAAATCATTAAATCCTTATTAACATTAAAATGGAAACAATTCTTATTTATGGTTTATGTGACGCCCCACTCCGAGAGCCTCGTTAACAAAGAGTATTACATAGATAATACTGTCGGCTAACGCGGACAATAGAGTATAATGGAAGCGACCATGTGTAATCTTACCTTAACTATTCACTAAATACGTCGAAATGTATAATCACATTAAAATTCGACCTATTCAATGAATATTTAAAGCAAAACTACAATGGCTATAGGATCTATCAGAAGAAAATATAACAACTCAAATGTAATTCACATCACAGAACAGTCGATCATAATATACACATGAACAGATACACAACAGAGTATACAAAATAATACATGTCAAGTGGTATAGGAGACCACAATATACAGACGAGACGAAAAAAAGTATAAATATCAGAGCTACAACAGATAAGGACCACAAAAGACGCTATAACAAAATGAAGCTAGCGAATAGTCAATGCGGAAGCAAAATAGGCTAAGTCCCAAAAGCACCTAACCAGAAACATCTCGGTCTGACCCGAGTATAAAATACACGGATCAGTCTAGATAACAAATCAGTTAGATAAACTGAACAATAATAAACCTGCAAGGTCATACAGTATAACAAATATCTCTAGAGGAGATAACACAATCATCAACAAGAGATGAATCATATAGAACAAGCCTCATATCATCGGCAACATATAGAAACAAAGGATACAAATATCCCAAAACAAGCCAAAAGGCAAATAACAGATACCAATAAGGTATACAAGTTCCACAAGGTAAACGCTACGCATCATGCGGCTCAAAAAGATCAACACCGAAGGGCGATACCAAGGGAATATACATATGAATGAAACATCAGAAAATTGCTCGAGCTCAGTACTGTAAAAACAAGGATCCATGAGCCCGAAGACTCCAAACCCAAGTATCACCCATGCGGCACATAAGGCCAACATCAGAGCGAAACTATATAGGGCAACAAACCCGAAGGCACACACCCGAAGGCAACATACCCGAAGGCAACAAACCTAGGGAGAAAGTCCAAAGACACCATCCCAGAGGCAACAAACCGTAGTGGTGAAGGTCGTAGTCCCAGTACTGGATACCACTAACTGGCGGAATGTGTCACAACTCTCGAAAAGGAATCCGAAAAGTGTTAACGTATGTCCCATAACCACTCGTTTGCACTAAATAGTTTACTATCCGTCAGCCACTTTCACAATCAAAGCAGTACAAAGTTTACCTCATATCATCGATAAACCAAACCCGAAGGTCAAAACGATCAATTGAATAGGTCGGGGATCAATCGGAAAGACAAACGAACAGATTCATGGTCCGTGTTTTGCCCAACCATTTAATCACCCTTCCACTTCGCTCGAAGTGAGAAATTGTGTGTTTTAAATAGAATTTATAAATTGGAGAAACGAGCTTTTAAATATGATTCGAGAGATTATTTTATAAAAACCCTTATAAAAACCCGTGGGTGAATTCAAGAATAAGTTATCAAAGTCAAAGATGCAATAACAACTACTAAAAGAACCAACTTGAATCGATAAAATCCGGAAAATCAATAAAATATGCAAAATAGACAAAACAGGCAGAACAGAGCAGGTCGGTCGACCGGACTACAAGGCTCGGTCGGCCGGCCAGATGCAGGAAACAACATATGGCTCGGGGCAGCAGGTCGGTCGACCGGCTACAGGGCTCGGTCGGCCGAACCTGATGATTTTGCACTTCCTGCCCTATTTCAATGAAATGCAAATTCTTCCAAAACGCGATCGTTCGAGCAATGGACCTAAGGAGCTTTAGCCAATAGATACCCCAGCTCCATTAGCTCTCCGATTCGCAACCAAAAACATATTCAAACATCAAAGTTAGGATCTTTAAAGAATTGAACCCAAACACTAAAAATTTGGATATTCACCAATTCAGTCCAAACCAAAAGCAAGAGCATATGAACAAGGTGTTAGGAATTCATACCCAACATCAATGAAATCATAAGAAATAGATGTGAGTTCAAAACTCACCTTTTTACACAAAACAAAGAAGATGAAGAAGCACAAATGCAAGGAATCAACCAACTACACTCCACTTCAACACTACAAGCTTCAATCTAGAATCAAAACAAGTATTTCCTAAGTTAGGGTTAGGAAATTACTGAAATTGAAGAGGAGAAGAGATGGAGAAGATGGAGATGAACTTACCAATGGATTCCCTTTGATTTTGGAGCAAGGACCAAGTTTACAGGAAGAACTAGGGCTTGCTAATTTCTATTTCCACTTCCTTTCCCCCATTTCAGTTTTTAGCTTATGAAATGAAATGAAATGAAGAGAGATGAAGAGAAGGGTTGAGTTAGAGGTTTAGTTAAGCTAGTGGGATGAACCCAAACCCAAAACCCAATAGAAAAAGTAGCCAAAATTTCACAAACTCCAAACATATCAAAGATTATACTCAAAAAGATCGCAAACGCCATTTTGGAACCAATGGAGGTAGTTTCGAGTTCCAATTCGGCCATTTGCAGAAAGTAACATTTCGGACCAAAATCCGACTAACGACGCTATATCTAAATTAAACATTTAAATATAAAATCGTTAAATATGCGGGTTGTTACAGATCTCCCCTCCTAACAAAAATTGCGTCCCAGCAATTCCTAGAGACGATATTTGTAACAACTACATACCATCAATCAATCAAAAGAAAAGAAAATAAGCTTGAGATGAAAAGACATACTCACCGTTTCAAAGCAAGGAAAGAAAACCCGGATAAGATCGCTCAATAAATTCTCTGGTTTTCCAAGTACAGTCATTGGGATTAGCGGACCATTGAACTTTAACGAGCGACACGTCCTTGTTCCGAAGGTGTCGCACCCCCGTGTCAAGCACTCGAATAGGTTGCTGTACAATAGATAAGTCCGGTGAGATCTCAAGCTCTTACAAATCAGGAGAAGTAATAACGGAATCCGACTCCTGAAGACACTTCCGAAGTTGCGAGACGTGAAACACGTCATGAATGCCAGATAAATGAGCTGGAAGTGAAACTCTATAAGCCACAGGGCCAATACGTTCAGTAATAGAAAACGGTCCTATATAACGAGGAGCCAATTTCCCAGTCGCATTGAAACGCATAACCCCCTTCAAAGAAGAAACACGAATAAAAACAAGATCACCAATCGAGAACTCGAGAGGCTTCCTACGGTTGTCCGCGTAGGATTTCTGGCGACTCTGTGCCTCTTTCATTCTCAACCGGATAAGATCAATCTTCTCGGAAGAATCACGAATAGAATCGGGACCAAGAATAAGCTTCTCCCCAGATTCCAACTAACAAGAAGGTGATCGGCATAGCCTTCCGTATAAGGCTTCGAAAGGAGCCATACCAATACTAGACTGAAAACTATTGTGGTAGGAGAATTCTACAAGAGGTAGGTGATCCTCCCAACTACCACCGAAATCAAAGATACAAATACGGAGAAGATCTTCCAAAATACGATTCACCCGTTTAGTCTGTCGATCAGACTGCGGATGATAAGCTGTAGAAAAATTAAGCTTTGTTCCCAAAGCTTGCTGAAGACTCTTCCAAAAATGACTTGTGAATAAAGGATAACGGTCACTCACAATAGAACTAGGAACACCGTGAAGTCTCACGATTTCTTTGACATATGGCTTAGCCAAAAGCGAAGCAGTCCTATTAGACTTAATGGGGACAAAATGAGCAGACTTGGTGAGGCGATCAACAATAACCCAAATGCTAGAATGGCCCGATCTCGAACGAGGTAGGCCATCAATAAAATCCATAGAAATCTGATCCCATTTCCATAATGGAATCTCAAGAGGCTGAAGAAGACCCGAAGGACGCTGATGCTCGGCTTTAAAACGCTGACAAGTTATGCAATTGCTCACATAACTCGCCACATCGCGCTTCATGCCTTCCCAATAATAAAGACGACGCATATCGGCATACATCTTGCTACTACCGGGATGAATAGTATACTTAGAACGGTGACAATCATCAAGACTATCATGCCTAAGTGCAAAGTCAGAAGGCACAAAAAGATGGTTCTTCTTACGAAGACACCCATGAGAATCAATGCTAAGATCTTGCAACGCCTCATCACAAGATCCAGACTCACAAAGCTGAATAAAATGTAACAAATCACGATCACGCCGCTGGGCATCGGCAATACGATCCAATAAAATAGGTCGAGCTCCCAAACTAAATAATAGAATAGGAGAATCAAAAGATGAACTTCGATCACGAATTTCACAAAAAGATAGAGTCTCAAGAACATTCCATTCGGCAAGCATCATAGAAATAACAGTCGAATGTTTGCGACTAAGCGCATCTGCAACACGATTACCCTTACCAGGGGTATACTGGATATCAAAGTCATAAGAAGCAAGAAACTCGAGCCAACGTTGTTGTCTCATATTGAGTTCCTTCTGAGTGAACAAATACTTCAAAGATTTATGATCGATATAGAGAATGAAGCGCTCACCTAACAAATAGTGTCGCCAAATCTTCAAGGCAAAGACAATGGCGGCTAACTCAAGATCATGAGTGGCACAGTGAACTTCATTCGGACGCAGTTGCCTAGAAGCATAAGCAACTACCCGTTCCTTCTGCATAAGGACAGCACCGAGACCACTACCACAAGCATCGGTGTAGACAACAAGATCATGATTCCCTTCGGGAACCACAAGGATAGGAGAATTAGTGAGAAGTTCCTTCAATGTCAGAAAGGAAGCTTCACACTTGTCGGACCAATCAAAACGAATGCCTTTCCGAGTAAGGCAAGTGAGAGGAAGCACAACACGGGAAAAATCCTTAATGAACCGACGGTAATAACCCGCCAATCCAAGGAAACTACGAATCTCATGAAAATTCTCGGGCCTCTTCCAATTCTGGATGGCTTCGACCTTTGAGGGATCGACAGAAATGCCGTCGGAAGATACAACATGGCCTAAGAACTTAACCTTATTCTCCCAAAAGTGGCACTTGGAGAATTTGGCTTTAAGCTGATGATGACGGAGGGTACTCAAGACAATTCTCAAGTGATTAGCATGCTCAGCTTCAGACTTAGAATAAATAAGGATATCATCAATGAACACAAGGACGAACTTATCGAGATATTCCCGGAATACCCGATTCATGAGATCGACAAAGAAAGCAGGAGCGTTCGTCAAACCGAACGGCATAATGAGCCACTCGAAAGAACCATATCGAGTGCGGAAAGCTGTAAGAGGTATGCTATCCTCCGCGGCTCGTAATTGATGAAAACCTGTGGCAAGGTCAAGCTGAGAAAAGACCTTAGCACCACTCAATAGATCGAACATATCATCGATCCTAGGCAATGGATACCTATTTCTAATGGTCAACTCGTTAAGCTTGCAATAGTCAATGCAAAGCCTAAGAGTTCCATCAGACTTCTTCACAAAGACAACCGCGGATCCCCACGGAGAAAAACTGGACTGAATCAACTGCTTGGACTCAAGCTCTAAAAGCTGCTTCTTGAGTTCCTCATTTTCCTTTGTAGACATCCTCGTGGGAGGACGACTAACTGGCTGCGCGCCTGGAATGAGATCAATGCAGAACTCAATTGCCCGTTTGGGTGGCAAACCTGATACAGGCTCAAAAACATCAGAAAAGTCACAAGCAACCGGAATACGAGATATCTCATCATCATCTCGCGAGTCAAGAAAATACAAAGCCATTTCGGAATTATCCACATCCCGAAGAACAAGAGATAACTGAGTAGGCGAATCCGAATGTCGAAGATACAAAATTCTCTCCGAACAAATAATCCTGGCATCATATCTCACTAGCCAGTCCATACCCAAAATCATATCAAATCCCAGACAAGAAATAACGTGCAGATTCGCACGAAAAGAAAAACCACATAAAACAATCTCAACGTCATCACAAAGCAAACTAAGGGTCGCGGATCCCCCAATAGGATTCGCAATCCTTAAAGAAGTAACCATACAAGAAACATCCAAAGATAAATCATCAACGAGCTGTTTCGATACGAAAGAATGTGAAGCACCCGTATCGAAAAGAACTCGTATACTATGATCATGAAATAGAATTGAACCCTCCAAAATAGATGGAGAGATACCTTTGGATTGAGATGAACCTCCAGAAGCATTAGCCACATTGAGCTTGCCAGATTTTGCATTAGCAGGAGCAGGAGCAGTAGGACAAGCTGAAACATGATGACCTTCCTTCTTGCAATAACGGCAGAAGAGAGGCTTAGGACAAGCTCGAATAATATGATCCGGAGAACCACAATTGAAACACTTTCGAACGAGAGGTGTTCCGGAAGACTGAGGCTGAGAGCTAGGACCACCGATCTTCTTCTTCTTAGAAGGAAAAGGCTTCTTCTGAAATGGAAACTGATTCTTGTTGGGGTTCTTGGAAACCTCAACATCCTCACCACTATCACACTCCTTCTCGACAGCTTCGAGATGAAGTGCCGAATCAACCAATTCCTCGAAAGAAAGCTTAAGCTGGAGCAACAAGGACTTCTTAAGATATTTCTTAAGACCAGAGACAAACTTCAAATTCTTCTTATAAGAAGTACTAACTAATTCAAGACCATACTTAGATAAGGCCTCAAAAGATGCAACATACTCAGAAATAGAAGATTTCCCTTGCTTCAACTCAAGGAAGCGACGGGTCAATAAAACTTTTTTAGATTCAGGAATGTAACGACCCAGGATTTTTAGCAATTAAAATTTGAATATTTAATTAATTTTAAATATTAATAAGTGAATTTATAAGTCAAATAAATTTTAATTTGAATAATTGGATTTAATTGGATAATTAAATCAATAATTTAATATGTGAAATTATGGAAATAATTGAAAATCGAGTTAAATATGATTGAAAATGATTGGTAAAATTTTATTTTATCATATGGGAGTTAGAATGATATTTTAGAACTTTTAAAATCGAATTAAAAGTTAATTTGTGAAAATTGAATATTTTAATATTTAAATCGACTAGTGAAAATAGTCAATTTTTGAACAGTCTCAGATTTGAACGAAACCAGTTCCATTGGATCTGTAATAGTTAGTTATTACCGGATTTCAATTTTCGTGTCAATCGGAGCTATCGTTTGATCGTGGCAGCTCGAAACGCATCGAATTATTTTTAATTTTTAATTTGGCGAGTTAAAATAGCCATTTTTCAAAAAGTCTCGGATTTCGACGAAACCAGTTTCATCGGATCCGTAATGTGATATTATTGTAAGGTTTCAAATTTCGTGTCAATTGGATTTACCGTTTGTCCGAAACAAATTAAAACGCCTAGAAATCGATTTAAATCGGTTTAATTCAAATTGAACGTTTATAGCCATAACTCGCACAGATGACCGAATTAGCTTCCGAAACCTGTTCCATTGTGTCCGGAACGTGGGATAAACCCTAGGAACGTCAGTTTCGGCGCGTAAATCGGAGTTCGGAATTCCCGGATGAATAGTGTTCGTTCGTTCCCTATAAATAGACCCCCACCCTTCACAATTCTAAAAAAAAATAAAAATAAACTCTAAACCCTAACCCTAGCTGCCATCTCTTCAATCTATGGCCAGAAAACTCCTATTTTCTTTCCTCAATTACTTCCAATCCGTGAAATTTTAGCCAAAGTTGTTAACTACAACATTATAGAGCACGACGAGATCTTTAAATCCATACGGATATGATGGAGTTTAGCATTGCATAGTGGGAGAAAAAGGGGGCCGACAGTTGATGGTTGCGCACGCATTTCGAGGGTGATGGTGAGGCCGAGTTGCAGGGGTTTTAGGCCGAACATAGAGGGGGTTTGGAGCTTCGATTTGGCGCATCCTGATCGTCGTAGAGTTGAACGTGGAGGCTCGAAGATGGAACCCTAGTTTCATGCATTGGGTTCATGTTGCGGCCTGTAGAATGATGCGTACGTGAGTGAGAAGATGAAGTTGAGGGCTGTGATGTGGAGTGACAACAGTGAACGGCCATGATCTATGCTAGGTTGAAATTATAAAAGTTATGTTGTAATTGTTTATATAAAAATTCGTAGAAACTTGTAAAATTGATAACTTTTTCATACGAGGTCGAAAACGCGCGAAACCAGTTGCGTTGGAATCGTATGGACGAGCACTACGCGATGGAATTGGATTGGAGTCGTTTGGAGTTAGTGAGAATTTCGGGTAAAATTAAACGCGCGTTTAATTTTATTCGAAATAAATCGCTGAAACGGAAATAAAACCAAGGTGAGAACTTCTCACTCAATCGAATCTGTTTCGTTTTTATTTTAAATAGTTAGATTTAAAATATTTGAATGCATGTTTGAATGATGATTGTTATCTATTGATTGTTAAAATAGACATTATGCACCGTTAGTAAGCGGATGTTATTTATTAAAAACATATACCGCGAATATTTCATAAACAGTGAAATTGGTATTATATATAATAGCAATATATATATATATATTGGCATATGTACATATTGGAGTTATTGATTTCCCGCATTTGTATAGCGGATGAGACCCTATTGCGCCGTCTATTAAGCGGATAATATTTTAAATCCCATATACCGGGATAATTCCGTACTGGAGCGGAATTGGTATTGTGCTAATGTTTGTGGATGCAGGAAAACAGGTTGGAGGGATCCAACTGGATTCCTCAACAGTATTTATTTGATTTCAGATATTTTGATATTTGATGGATTATCATATCGATATATGATATCGTTGTTGTCGTGATTGACTATTTGGTATGTAGCATCATTGGACCAAATTTTGGAACTTTAAAATGATTTTTAAAGTGATTTTTTTTAAAGAAAACGTTTATAAAATATGTTTGGAATTGATTCATTTTAAATAAATAAACGTTATATTTTTAATGTTATAAAAATTATGGTTTTTGAGAAATGTAGTTAAAGGTTGATTTTTGAAAATATGGGATTAATGATTTTATAAAATAGTTAAATTGGGATTTTAGAATCTATTGTGAAAAGTTTAAATATAGGATTTATAAAATTTAATTATTTTATGAATCAAAATGGTGAAATAATAAAGGAGATTAAAGACGTTTTAAAGAATAATATAAATTGATTTATATTAAGAGATTTATAAATGGATATTTATAAATTGAAATATTGACATTATAAAACGAGTTTTTATAAGTGTTTGAATGAAGTGAAAATGAATTTTGTAAATGAATGGAATTTATAAAATTATAAATGGTGAAGTTATAAATGAAATTTATAAATAGTAAGATTTATAAATTTTGTGAAATTTTTAAAGAATATATTTGGATGAATAATTGAATCTTATAAGTTATAAGATTTATAATTATGAAGTTCAAAGAAACGATTTTGTAAAATAATCGTTTTATAAGCATTTAACTTATAATATGAACCTTTAGTTTATAATTGAGTTATAAATCGAATAGATTAATAAAGGAATTTATAAAAGGAAGTTGTTATAAAATAAATAGAAATGGAGTTTATAAACGTTGTTTTATAAATTCGAAAACGACTTATTTTAAGAAGTAAATTGTTGAAACCTATTAATGGAGTATATTCACATTTTTGACTGTGAATAATCCTTTGAAATAAAATGAATAGAAATGATGAAATTGGTTAACGTAGTATATTCACATTTTTTGAATAGTGAATAATATGTTAAAGAAAATGTTTAGATTTGATGTTTTAAATAGAATTAAAACGATCTAATGATGTTTTTAAACATGTTAAGATTCGAAACCCTAGATTTCAACATTTATTGTTGAAATAGACGTTTTCGAGAAATAGAAGGAAATGGTGGACTATAGCACTGTTGTTATAGTAAATGATTTCCGAAAGGAAATGTTTTGTATAGTATTGGGATTTATATATCTATTTTAATTTCGAATCCCTATACTAGTGATTTTGGGTTGTCGTAACGATGTTTTACGTAACATTCGTTTTGGCCCAAATAAATATGTTTAAGAGAATGATTTCCTTAAAGAATGAAATATATACTTAATCTCGATTTAAGTATATTGAATATTTTCTAAGTGTTGAAAATAAATAAAATTTGTGAATTACTTATTAAATAAGTATGGAAATGTTTTCCAATATAAAGTGAATACTTTGAGAATTTATCTTTTTGAAGATAAATTGAAATGAATAATTGAAATCGTATATGCATGGATATTTTGGAATATAAATTCACTATGGAATTTATGAATAAAAAGGGGAACTTGTTTAAAAATAAATATTGATTTATTTTTGAGATATTGAATTATATATCTTGTAAAGATATTTTGGAAAATAAATAATTTGGAAAATTATTTGGAATCTGGTGATGTTGTGCATATCCATTGATAGTTCAATAACCGACTATCAATATTTCACTTTGAATGGGTAATTGATGTGATTTGTTTGAATTTGAATGCCACACTTATTTTTGAATAAGCGCTCACTATTCGGGTTAACCGGGAAAGGACCATGGGTTCGTATAACCCATTCCGAATATGTGATACGTCGTTATGAATTGCATTTGAAGATCGGTGTTGAAGACCCGGTATTTGCGAGAGCGATAGGATGACCTGTCGATTGTCTCCGCACTGAGTTGCAACGGTATAGAGACTCCCTAAGTGATGGGAAATCCGATCAGGATTGAGGATATCCGGATTGCAAGGACTTCTTTGTAAGTGCCTTCGGTTTTGTTCGATCCCGGAACAGACTTCTATGGATTGTATGTCTGACATTACAAATTGAGATATAAAGCAGATTTCTTTCAAATATATTTCTGTTGGTGGCGGAGAATTTATTCTTTTAGCTTAACACCCTTCTCTGAGACGTACGAGCTCAGAGGTTATGTAGTTGAAGGTTATCAGCGATATATTCCCAATTTGGTAATGTGACATGCTGAGTGTTGCTGTTAAATGATCATTGTGTTGATTATTTGTGATAGGATCATTTGTTTGATCGTCTATCTTGGTGATCATTTCTATGATCATTTGTTGACCCAAAGCATGGCTTTTGTATAAAGTATGTTTTGTGGACGTGACTTCGTCGAGCCTCACACCCCGTGAATGGTCAAAACAGGAAAGATGCAGCAAGGTTATGAGGGGTAGCGCCCTTTAGGATATGTGCATTTCCTTCTGGAAAAGGGTGGTATCATGGTATGGAGCCCAGATACTTACTCATGTTGAAAACACTTTATGATTGTGTGAATTGATTGCGAGCGCTCAGTGAAAGGTCCCAAAGGACCGGGGGATGGCATATTCGGTCAGTTGTTACTCAGTTAGGGGTAACCCGGCCTTGTGTTGGTAGAGATCCGGTTTGGTTCTCGGGGATGTCCATCCAGAGGCATTCTCATGTGGCAATGGGAAGTTCCTTGGCCTGATCATTCGTTGGAAATCCAATTCCCAATACGAAACTTGTACGGTATTAGTTGTAGAACCTGTCATTTACTTATGGTGGTCACCACTGTTTAGATGGTAGCTATAGTAGGCATAGTTCGAAATGTCTATGTTGGCTAAGATTTATATTCTACTTTCGAAATGAATTTTTCCTACACTATGCACTAGTAATAATATCAAATGTTATTTTAAATGCGTATCAAGCATCTTTGACTATCATAAGGAGAAATCTCCTCCGATTCTGCGTTTGCATTGTGTGTGTGTGCGGGAGGCCTTATGGTAGTCTCGTTTTTAAAAGCATTGCGAATTGACTTTAAAAATATTCCTCTATTTTGATTTTAAAGATAAATAAACTGTTTTGAGTTCTCACACCAGTCACATGACTGACTCGGAGTTTATTGTTTCCTTCCTAAACTCTGGGTGCCCACCAATTTCCACACGGGCAGTCAAGAGTTAGGTTTATCAGGATATTCTGGATATTCTGGAATTGCTGGAGGCAAGACGGATGGCATGGCGTATTACTAGTTATATAGTATTTCTTTTTCCGCTGCACTATTTGTTGTTTGATGTTGTACACTCTGATGATGATATGATGTAATGTAATGTAATGTAATGTAATAACTGATATAGTTCTTTGTTTAAAGATTATTCATTTATTATTATATGTTGTTCCGCTGCGAATTGTGAGATTCTGTTATTGTTCTGTTGTGTTCTGTTCCGTTCCATTTTCTATTTTCTCTTCTCCCTATCTTCTTTTCTCTCTATTTTCTATCCTCTTATCTCTTCTTTTACTTTTTCTTTTTCTTAAAACCCTAAGTGTTCGGTTTTCCGTCGTTCGATTGCTCGGCAGTCGATAAAGTGAGTATCGATGTTGAATTTTCGAAAGACGAAGAATCGAGTCCTTACAAGGAACGAACTTGAGTTCAAATCGCTCCCGAAACTGAGTCCAAGAAAGAGTAGACTCATCGATTTCGGCTACAAGAAGCTCATACCAATCAAGAGCACACTCTTGTAATAAACTAGAAGTCACAAGAACTCTATCATGGTCAGAAAGATCCATGCGAGAAAAGATACGTTTGCATGTGCGAAGCCAAGCTTGGACTTCAAGAACGGATTCGGAGCCTTTAAACGGCTTTCCTCCAAGATGAGCAAAATCACTGCACTGACGTACAAAGGCAGACTTGCGAGGTGGAGACACTCGAGGAGGAACGGGAGGCTGAGTGCTCCTAAACAACTCCATAAACTGATCGGCAGGCATATAAATGCCATCCGGATGTGAGCCACTAGATTGCCCAGCATCCGAACGTCGACCTCTACCTCTTCCAGACATAAGCTGAAAGTCAAGATATGGAAAATATTATTCACAAAGTAGATATTTCAATATGGGATACTACGGAATAATCCTAGACGTATTCCCAAATACTATCTAGCCTTGATGGGATAAAGAGACACGATGATTCAAAGATTTGTATCACTTGTACACTTTGATGTACCATAATATGTGCATCTATTCTGTGTTTATCATATTTTGTTCTGAACTCAGCTCTGATACCACGCTGTGACGCCCCACTCCGAGAGCCTCGTTAACAAAGAGTATTACATAGATAATACTGTCGGCTAACGCGGACAATAGAGTATAATGGAAGCGACCATGTGTAATCTTACCTTAACTATTCATTAAATACGTCGAAAAGTAGAATCACATTAAAATTCGACCTATTCAATGAATATTTAAAGCAAAACTACAATGGCTATAGGATCTATCAGAAGAAAATATAACAACTCAAATGTAATTCACATTATAGAACAGTCGATCATAATATACACATAAACAGATACACAACAGAGTATACAAAATAATACATGTCAAGTGGTACAGGAGACCACAATATACAGACGAGACGAAAAAAGGTATAAATATCAGAGCTACAACAGATAAGGACCACAAAAGACGCTATAACAAAATGAAGCTAGCGAATAGTCCATGCGGAAGCAAAATAGGCTAAGTCCCAAAAGCACCTAACCTGAAACATCTCGGTCTGACCCGAGTATAAAATACGCGGGTCAGTCTAGATAACAAATCAGTTAGATAAACTGAACAATAATAAACCTGCAAGGTCATACAGTATAACAAATATCTCTAGAGGAGATAACACAATCATCAACAAGAGATGAATCATATAGAACAAGCCTCATATCATCGGCAACATATAGAAACAAAGGATACAAATATCCCAAAACAAGCCAAAAGGCAAATAACAGATACCAATAAGGTATACAGGTTCCATAAGGTAAACGCTATGCATCATGCGGCTCAAAAAGACCAACACCGAAGGGCGATACCAAGGGAATATACATATGAATGAAACATCAGAAAATTGCTCGAGCTCAGTACTGTACAAACAAGGATCCATGAGCCCGAAGACTCGAAACCCAAGTATCACCCATGCGGCACATAAGGCCAACATCAGAGCGAAACTATATAGGGCAACAAACCCGAAGGCACACACCCGAAGGCAACATACCCGAAGGCAACAAACCTAGGGATAAAGTCCGAAGACACCATCCCAGAGGCAACAAACCATAGTGGTGAAGGTCGTAGACCCAGTACTGGACACCACTAACTGGCGGAATGTGTCACAACTCTCGAAAAGGAATCCGAAAAGTGTAAACGTATGTCCCATAACCACTCGTTCGCACTAAACGGTTTACTATCCGTCAGCCACTATCACACTCAAAGCAGTACAAAGTTTACCTCATATCATCGATAAACCAAACCCGAAGGTCAAAACGATCAATTGAATAGGTTGGGGATCAATCGGAAAGATAAACGCACAGATTCATGGTCCGTGTTTTGCCCAACCATTTAATCACCCTTCCACTTCGCTCGAAGTGAGAATTGTGTGTTTTAAATAGAATTTATAAATTGGAGAAACGAGCTTTTAAATATGATTCGAGAGATTATTTTATAAAAACCCGTGGGTGAAGTCAAGAATAAGTTATCAAAGTCAAAGATGCAATAACAACTACTAAAAGAACCAACTTGAATCGATAAAATCCGAAAAATCAATCAAATAAGCAAAATAGGCAAAACAGGCAGAACAGAGCAGGTCGGTCGAGCGGACTACAGGGCTCGGTCGGCCAGCCAGATGTAGGAAACAAAATATGGCTCAGGGTAGCAGGTCGGTCGACCGGCTATATGGCTCGGTCGGCCGAACCTGATGATTTTGCACTTCCTGCCCTATTTCAATGAAATGCAAATTCTTCCAAAACACGATCGTTCGAGCAATGGACCTAAGGAGCTTTAGCCAATAGATACCCCAGCTCCATTAGCTCTCCGATTCGCAACCAAAAACATATACAAACATCAAAGTTAGGATCCTTAAAGAATTGAACCCAAACAATAAAAATTTGGATATTCACCAATTCAATCCAAACCAAAAGCAAAGCATATGAACAAGGTGTTAGGAATTCATACCCAACATCAATGAAATCATAAGAAATAGATGTGAGTTCAAAACTCACCTTTTTACACAAAACAAAGAAGATGAAGAAGCACAAATGCAAGGAATCAACCAACTACACTCCACTTCAACACTACAAGCTTCAATCTAGAATCAATGCAAGTATTTCCTAAGTTAGGGTTAGGAAATTACTGAAATTGAAGAGGAGAAGAGATGGAGAAGATGGAGATGAACTTACCAATGGATTCCCTTTGATTTTGGAGCAAGAATCAAGTTTACAAGAAGAACTAGGGCTTGCTAATTTCTATTTCCACTTCCTTTCCCCCATTTCAGTTTTTAGCTTATGAAATGAAATGAAATGAAGAGAGATGAATAGAAGGGTTGAGTTAGAGGTTTAGTTAAGCTAGTGGGATGAACCCAAACCCAAAACCCAATAGAAAAAGTAGCCAAAATTTCACAAACTCCAAACATATCAAAGATTATACTCAAAAAGATCGCAAACTCCATTTTGGAACCAATGGAGGCAGTTTCGAGTTCCAATTCGGCCTTTTGCAGAAAGTAACATTTCGGACCAAAATCCGACTAACGACGCTATATCTATATTAAACATTTAAATATAAAATCATTAAATATGCGGGTTGTTACAGTTTAAGTTTTAAACAATCTTAAGACCCTAAATACTTCAAGTCATCCACAATTAACTCGAGAATAATCAAATCCAAAGTCACATTATCATCAGTGCACACCCAATCAATTTAGGCACTTAACCAATTATTTAAATTCAACCATTGAAATTTAAATAAAAATCCATCAAAGTGAGATTTACTCACCTTTTCTTTTTATTTGATATCCACTTCAAAATTGTCTTGACTTCCCCACGATTTTAGACCTTGTACAATATTATAAAATTTCATTAATGTTCGAAAAATAGAATAATCAATTACTGTTAAATAATTTAATTAACTAATATTTTTTTTTACCAATTTCTCCTTTAATAAATTAAATTTTTAATCACCTTTTTAAACATTTGAAAATCCCCATATACTTTCCAAAATCATGTATGCATATATAACCTGATTTCAAAAACTTTCCTCTCAGCAATTTCCCTAACCTATGAATATAAATTTTAAATCCAACAAAAAGAAAACAAGAAGCTACTCACCCCACAAAGCTGTCGACTTTCCACGACACTCCTTAACCCACCCAAAGAACTTGAGCCTAACGCGAACGCTTAACTGCCCCCTTTCAGGTCGACACCACCTTCTCGAGACCTCAACGCAGCCCGCATCTCCACGAGGCTAGAGAAATCCCTATTATCAAATGAACGTGCCTCCTCCACTGCTCGCGCACACCCAACTCCCATCGCTTGAACGCTCAGGCTCCTCACCATCCCTTGCCTCTTCGAACACGACAGCGTTCGCCATCCTCTCTAGTTCTCATGCCCACGAAGACGACGCCAGAAACCCCAAAATCTAACGCGCCTACGGCCTCTCGAGCATCACCTCGCCTGACCTTGGTCGCCACTTAAATTCGAACGCGATTCAATCGCGAGCCAACTCGCGAGTCATGCTCTAATTATTATTATTTTTTTACAGAAGTTGATTTCGATAATGAGGGTTTGGACGCACTGAAGATGGGGAAGGAAAGTGAAAACACGCGGTTAATTATGTAAGTAAATAGATATAGGGGTGAGAGGATTCCTGGCTATGATAAAATGAAAATATCTATGACCTTATTCCTTTAAATTTTATTATATCTTTAAAACGTCGCAATAACTGCCATTAAAATTCAAACCCCTCTTAAGAAATGTCATTAGGTAATTATAAGATTCTACTCGTGTCTCGAACATGATGAAACGTGTTCACACGAGTTACAGAATAAAACGATCAGTTTCAAAATAAATCGATTAGAATATTTCTAAGCGTTTTGAGCTACCAGGGTCAAACGACAACTCCGATTGCTATGGAAATTGAAATCCGATAATAACTAACTATTACGGATCCAATGGAACTGGTTTCGTTGAATTCCGAGACTGTTCCTTGGAAGGCTATTTTTAAATTCAATTCAGCCGATAAAATTTCAAAACTGAACAAATCACCTTTAAATTAAATTTCAACCATCCTATTATCTCAGTATCATCATTATAAATTTTATAAGCCTTCAACTTATTTTAAACAGCCTTGAAACTTCATGTTCAACATTTTACCCAATTTCAGTTGTAAAATTCAATAATTTAATTATCAAGTAAATATTTATATTCAGAATTCAAGTTTAAAATTAACTTTTAAATAATTAAAAATCAATTTATTACTCCAATTTAAGTTGTTTAAAATTTCGGGTCGTCACATTCCTTCCCCCTTAAAAGAATTTCGTCCCCGAAATTACTAATTAGGAAGAATGAACTAATACCCGTTTACCCTTCCCCCAAAACCAAGAGTTTTAATAACATCCTACCAACTATCCAATATTAAAACCCCTTATCACATCAACCAACTTCCCAAAACCTTCTATAGTTTCAATCAATACCCTTTTTCTCAATCGTTCAAAATTCAATTTAAAACTAAATTTAGAATTATCCAAATTTTCTCAAAAATTTTCTAACTCTCTAAATTCCCCAAATTTTTTGCCAGCGTCTCCTTTGCGCAGCTAGCTCGGTACTACTACAAAAGGCCTCTACGGGCTCCCTAATACCAAAAGAAAACAAAAGCCAAGTGGCTACATTCAAAAACCCAATCCAATTTCATACAAAAATTAAAATACATACCTTTTTGTCGGGAAATTCACATTTATCTTTTGGAATCAAATCCAATTTATTTTCCCCCTTTTACAACCTGCATAACCTACTTAGCAATAATATCCAATCATATCCCTTTCAAATCTTTACATACCTTTCCTTTCAGAAGTTTTCATATTTGTATCTACTCAAACTAGTTTTTCCCACTTCATACGATTTCAATTTACTTTAAATTTTGAATATTGAATTTTTATCTTTCATTCATAAATGATTCATAGTAGTTTCATTTGCTAATTTACTTTAGTTTCAAATTTGAAATTGTTTTCTCGTTAACACGATTTTTCCCAAAAATTTTCAAAAATTTTCTATCTCCCAAAATTTTCGAAAAATTTGGGCAGAGTCTCCTTTGGACGGAGGAGCTTTTGCAATTTGACAAGAGATATAAATATATATACATCGACCCACCCGGTCGGAAAAAGCAAAAACATTTCATATTTCCTATTTTTATTGCGTAGGCGTACCTTATATAGCATTTTAAGCAAGCAGCTTATTAATTTAAGCAATTAGCACAATCCAAACCAGCCAAACGGCCTCCAGGTACCTGTACTTACTCAATTTTAATATGTAAGTGCCATATATGGAGAATTATTAACATTCTACTTATTTTCAATAGCTAAACATATATATTACTAAACACCCAGCACCAAACACTTCCCATAAACAATTTACATGCTTTAAAGCTAATTCAATTTCTTTTCAACCAATTCATATATCGATTCATTTAAGTTTTAATGGTTCACAACTCAATTTCTGATATTCCATCGATTATAATCCAAATAAGCCCATATTCGCTTCAAATGATTCAGAACCAATTTTATTTAATCCCTATTAACTCACAGGAATTTAATCACTTTTGTTTATGCCAAACGACAATCATTGTTATGCAATTTCGACGATATTCGGTTAATAAAGTATCTATTTTAGTTTATAACTATCTTAAATTAATTTTCAACTCATTTCATATTTAATTCCATTTCATTTCTAATCTATTCACCCACCATTCATTAGCTCGACACATTTCAACCTTGTATACTACTAGCCATTCCCAAATTAATTCAATCCATTCTTTTATTTAATGGGCTTTCACTCTTATTCGAAGCCAAACTTCCATAAATTTTAAACTTAAGTGAATTTTCTTTAATTTATTCCAACATCAAACTTAAGTTTACTTCTATTTGATTCTCATTTAATCAAATTCCATTAAATTCAATTAACCTTTTCCATCCTTGTTATTTTATTAAGTATGATGTGAATTTAAAACCTTTTCAATTAACCTTGGACTGAATTCACATCATCTTTCCAAATCCAAAAGTTCTCAAAACCTTTTCCAAAATCCTCATAACATCCTTTATATATACAGATATATATAATTTTAAAATTTTGGATCACTTTAAACTCGTATAAAACTCTTTTTATACTTCAAACACTTCCAAAATCCTTTTTCTTCCAACTATAAGTTCAACAATGGGAGAATATATAACAAAGATATAACTTTGTTTACCCACCAAAATCAATTTCCTTTCTATTCACATTCACTTAAATTTTCATTCACTTATTCACATTTGCCTTAATCCCCATTTGGATTATTACCTCAATTCTTATCTCAGTTGGGTATTTAACCAATAACAGTTTAAACTCCGACCAGTTTATTTAGAAAATAGCTTGAAAATTTTAAAAATAGATAAGTAGTTGAAAAATAATTATTAGTGTGCAAAATAACTGTAAAATAGTTGAGAAATAGCTAAATAGTTTCAGAAATTTTAGATAATTGCAAAATAGTTGGAAATTAATAATTTATTTATAAAATAGTTGAAAAATAGTAATTGGTTTAGAAAACAATTGAAAGATGGTTAGATGGCTCCAAAAATAATGGTAAAACAAATATATAATAAGTTAGCTTTAAGAAAGAAAAGTTGTATATATTAAATAGCCTAGAAAAAAAATAAGTTTGTATTAAAACAATTTATTTAGAATAGTCAAGAGTCAAACTGTTCACTACCCCAACAATTCAATGTACACTTTCATTTAAATTTATCCAATTCCAATTTGAATAATTCCAATTTCCATTGAAATTTATTCAATCCCATTCCAAGTTGAATCAACCTTGATTCCTTTCCCAATTTAAATCAAATTCAATTTAATTTTAATCATGTTCAACTTATATTATAATTTCAAATTATTCCAATCCATTTGAATTATTATCAATTGAACTCATTTTAACTTCAAATCATTTCAATAAAACCCAATTCAGTTTCCCTTTTTAAATTTTTAAACTTATACATCTTCGATTACCAATCAATTAATTCAAACCAAATTTAATTTTGAACTAATTCAATTTCAATCTTGAATTCAAACTATCTCAAATTATATAAATTCGAGTTAAATTCTCAAAGGTTGGTTTAACTCTTTAAACTTATTTTAAAAAAAATTGAATCAATTTAATTTCTGAGTCCAATTCTCAAAATTCCATTTTAAATTATCTTTACTTATGTATTTCATGGTTCAATACAATTTTATTTTAAAATTTTAATTTATTATTAAATTTTATCTTTCAGTTTTGAAGCCAGTTCTTAAACAAGTTTATTTTACAATTCCATTGTTTAAATTTATTTTATTTATACAATACTATTCTCAATTTAAAGATTTTTTCATTCAATTTATTTTAAGACGTCCATCCATTTTCAATTTTTAAAACTCAAACCCGTTTTGAGATCACACAAATTCCCAATTCCAATCAACCATTTAACTTTCCAAGTTAAATTCCAATATACTTAATCCAATCAACCTTGCTAAATTTGAATTCCTGCTTCAAACTTCAAAATTCTTACCCTCTTATAAGTTCAAAACCTATATCACTTTGGGTTTTTACATCACTTCAGAGAAAAATCAAAACTCAACCTCTTAGAGTTTATTTCAAATTATCTTTGATATCATGTATATCCATACATACATACATATTTATTCCTTGGCCCTCCCAGCCATATTTTAAAATTTTAAACCACCTTAGGTTTAAATTCAAATCGAATTTCAAACAACCCACTATTTCCAACAAGTCCCAATTATCCAATTTATACTTATTAACTATAAATATGTTTTTTTTTTCTTTGAAACAAAATTTTCAAATTCTGGGTCAAGATTTAGAATTTCATTTTCAATTCATTAAATTTTATTTTAGTTGTATTTCTATTTCTACTTAATTTAATTACAATTCAAGACTTCAGTTTGGTTGAATTATATTACTTCTTAGTTTTTATTTCAGTAAATTTAGCAACCAATCGCTTTAATATTTATTAGAAGGAAATATTGCTTTATATATCAAAATATATTTTATATAAAATCATTTAAAATCTTTTTATAAGAAAATAACAATTACGCGCTCATATATATTTATATACTCAACTCGTTCTAGAGTACTACGGACTCTAATGAATGAGTAACTACCACTAGAGCCAAGGTTCTCGCTTAACCTTTCAGCTCTGATACCAAATGTAACGACCTGAAATTTTCGATCCCGAAAATTCCAGATAGTTATGAAAAAGAAGAAAGAGATAGAAGAAGAATAGAAACAACAACAACTCACATTCGCAGCGGATAAAATATAATAATAAATAATAACAATTTACAAAAGAGTACTATAACTGTCGATTATATTTTAATACATCAGAGCTTCACATATACACAGTCATTGAATATACACAATTATCATCTCACAGATTTACAATAATATAACACGGCGGAAATACTCTATACGATAATGTCCTCCAGCTCTCCTCCTGAGCTCCCGAACGTCCTAACCTGGAAATCCGTAATACTCGGTCTGACCCGAGCATTACACCAAAGTAACACCCGGGTCAGGCTGGAAAACCAGCGTGAGTAAACCAAACTAACATGGAATAATAAAACAAGCAACTTATATAAACCAGGGGTAACTTATATCAATTTAACCAATTTACAATTTACTATAGACAACACTATTTCACATATAAATCTCTAAGTACCAAACTGAGATGAAATAATCCAATTCACTTAAATCATTTCATTCAAGCCTATTGATTTCACAAATAAATTTATAAAAATTCGAAGTGGTTTTGGGTATTTCCCAATACCCGAATCCGGTCTCTTTCAAACTCAAGTCATCCTAACCCATATTATTCAAATGAAATACACAACATTTCATATCAGAGATATCAACTCCTTCAAATCGTTCAATACCATTCAATCATCCATAAGCAAAACGTAATCACATACTAATCAATTTAATTGATTCTAATTGAATTTTAAACCTCAATCACTTAGATTCCTTTATTAATTAAATCCAAACAAAGTAATCGATCAACCATTCCCTATCCATTCATCTTAATTAATCACCCTGGATTAATTATGTTGCACTTACATTCAAGTAATTATCATTAACAATTTCACGATATTAATTTACTCTTAACCTTAAATCAATAATAAATCTTAATTACTTCACAAATTAATTAACTATATTAATTACATTAATCTTTTATTACTCATACTAATTAATCTCTCATAAGCCACTTATTATGGATTAATTCATCTTTATTACATCCTTAAGTACATAAATTATGAATTCCAACTACATTTCCATTTATCCTAATTCAAATTACTTCCATTAATTAATCCACGATATTAATCATTCTCGAACAATCTCGACCTGTATTTAACTATCTTTTATTTACTTCATTACATAAATTACTTACTCCTGAATAAATTGTCTTATTTAATCCCTTGATTCCTTCCGCAAAGCAATTATATTTCATTAATTCCATTAAGCAATTTCTTGTCACCATACAATTATTATTTTGAATTTCTTACACTTAATTAATTAATTTAAACTTAATTAATTAATTCAAACCGTCTATTACCAAATTATTTAACCCAAATCGTCAATTAATTGAATTAATAAATTATCCATTTTAATTACCCTACTAATTTAATGTATCATAAATCATTAAATCCTTATTAACATTAAAATGGACACAATTCTTATTTATGGTTTAAGTTTTAAACAATCTTAAGACCCCAAATACTTCGAGTCATCCACAATTAACTCGAGAATAATCAAATCAAAAGTCACATTATCATCAGTGCACACCCAATCAATTTAGGCAGTTAACCAATTATTTAAATTTAACCATTGAAATTTAAATAAAAATCCATCAAAGTGAGATTTACTCACCTTTTCTTTTTATTTGATATCCACTTCAAAATTGTCTTGACTTCCCCACGATTTTAGACCTTGTACAATATTATAAAATTTCATTAATGTTCAAAAAATAGAATAATCAAGTACTGTTAAATAATTTAATTAACTAATATATTTTTTTACCAATTTCTCCTTTAATAAATTAAATTTTTAATCACCTTTTTAATCATTTGAAAATCCCCATATACTTTCCAAAATCATGTATGCATATATAACCTGATTTCAAAAACTTTCCTCTCAGCAATTTCCCTAACCTATGAATATAAATTTTAAATCCAAGAAAAAGAAAACAAGAAGCTACTCACCCCATAAAGGTGTCGACTTTCCACGACACTCCTTAACCCACCGAACGAACTTGAGCTTAACGCGAATGCTTAACTGCCCCCTTTCAGGTCGACACCACCTTGTCGAGACCTCAACGCAGCCCGCATCTCCACGAGGCTAGAGAAATCCCTATTATCAAATGAACGTGCCTCCTCCACTGCTCGCGCACACCCAACTCCCATCCCTCGAATGCTCAGGCTCCTCACCATCCCTTGCCTCTTCGAACGCGGCAGCGTTCGCCATCCTCCCTAGTTCTCACGCCCACGAAGACGACGCCAGAAACCCCAAAATCGAACGCGCCTACGGCCACTCGAGCATCACCTCGCTTGACCTTGGTCGCCACTTAAATTCGAACGCGATTCAATCGCGAGCCAACTCGCGAGACATGCCCTAATTTTTTTTTTACAGAAGTTGATTTCGATAATGAGGGTTTGGACGCACTGAAGATGGGGAAGGAAAGTGAAAACACGCGGTTACTTATGTAAGAAAATAGATATAGGGGTGAGAGGCTTCTTGGGTACGATAAAATGAAAATATCTATGACCTTATTCCTTTAAATTTTGTTATATCTTCAAAACGTCGCAATAACTGCCATTAAAATTCGAACCCCTCTTAAGAAATGTCATTAGGCAATTATAAGATTCTACTCGTGTCCGTAACATGATGAAACGTGTCCAGAACCTAAGTCGATCGTATACACGAGTTACAGAAGAAAACGATCAGTTTCAAAATAAATCAATTAGAATATTTCTAAGCGTTTTGAGCTGCCAGGGTCAAATGACAACTCAGATTGCTACGGAAATTGAAATCCGATAATAACTAACTATTACGGATCCAATGGAACTGGTTTCGTTGAATTCCGAGACTGTTCCTTGGAAGGCTATTTTTAAATTCAATTTAGCCGATAAAATTTCAAAACTGAACAAATCACCTTTAAATTAAATTTCAACCATCCTATTATCTCAGTATCATCATTATAAATTTTATAAGCCTTCAACTTATTTTAAACAGGCTTGAAACATCAGGTTCAACATTTTACCCAATTTCAGTTGTAAAATTCAATAATTTAATTATCAAGTAAATATTTATATTCGGAATTCAAGTTTAAAATTAACTTTTAAATATTTAAAAATCAATTTATTATTCCAATTTAAGTTGTTAAAAATTCCGGGTCGTCACAATTTTGGTAACCAAAAACATATTATACGTATCATTGTGTCTCTAACACTCAAAAACCTAGATCTGCATCCAATATTTCTTTGCCTAAAACTCACATGCTATTCATACACAACTGCAATCTTCTCTCTCTTCCTTTTCACAAATTTCCTAGCAATTTGCAGCCTCGCCTATGATACCATTATTGGTTGCACCGTTAGAATCACATTCATTGTTGCTTCCTCTTCAACCTTTGAGATCTCACCAGATGTTGAAGGAGAATTTAATCCTTCTACATATAGACCTTTGGTTGATGATATACAGAAGACAGAAAGAGAATATGTAAACAACCCGTTACTTCGCATTAATTGATAACTAGTGTGTGGCCCGTGCTACGCACACGGGCATTTGTATAGTTCATGTTTGCATGTGTCATATTTTTTAATTAGTACTTTGATCACTTTTCCATGTATTTATTACTTTTATGTAGAACAACTGCATAAATGATATGTGTACCATCAGTTCCCTTTGCTAATTCTAAAAGATGGTAAGTAAAAAAGTCACATATAGTTTTGAATTTATCCTTAGTTTTGATGGGTAATGAGTTTTAAAGTACGTAAAAATGAATTTGACTCCATACCCTTGACAAATTAATGAGTAAATTATTTGGACATTTTCTATAAGGTTGCACATTAACATAATCCAACTAACCTTTTTTAATCCATACATAATTAGGGATGAGATGGGTTGGAGTGGATTTTTCATGTCATAGACCCATCCCGGGTTTTCTAAACCTCGATCCAGACACACCCCGTAAATCATTTGCAGGTTTGAATTTTCGTCCTGAAACCTAAAAGGATTAGAGTAGATCCACCCATCACAAGACCCGGTGAGGCTCATATATTCAATCGAAATTGTTCCTAGTGTGCATATATTTATTTATTTTCTTTTTAATATGCATTGTCATTAAATAGTACACTAAATATAAATAGATATGTATTTGCAATGATAAATGAAGATAATAAAAATGAGTGTTCAAAAACAGTAAAAAATGTATACATATGTTATTATATAATTACTAATGATACAACTTAATACCATACAAATCCCATAATGTATTCAAGGATTATAATATTCATGTTAAAATAATTTATGTCTAAAATGATTGACAAATCATCACTATTATATAAAGTGATTTTATGAGGTCTCAATAGTGC
Organism: Allium cepa; assembly: GCA_030765085.1. Taxonomy (NCBI): domain Eukaryota; kingdom Viridiplantae; phylum Streptophyta; class Magnoliopsida; order Asparagales; family Amaryllidaceae; genus Allium; species Allium cepa. Next base: position 232,762,558 of record CM060938.1, read on the forward strand.
GGACCGGGTTGGGGTAGGTCAGACAACCCTACCGTAGATCCTGAGTTCTCAACAATGGACCACGGATCTACCTAACCCGGTGATCCAGTTGGATGGATTTTGACGAATCAAAATAGGGATGGGTTTACCGGGTTTAGACCCTTGACCTGCTCCATTGTCATCTATGTACACAATATATTTATCATCATCGACAGTCGGATATTTGTATACCTTGAATACCTCAAATTTAAATATAACCGTTTAACATATTAACAATAGTACTTAAGCCTATGTGGTCGGTATGCGACTAAAGTCAAATAAAGAATAAGGTATACATCCAAGGTGATCATAATATGAAATAACTTATGAATACATGTTAATGTATTGAAATTTGTGAGTTGGTTTATTATTGCGTGTGTTTGTAAATTGTAATTGTGATGAATTTTTTTAGATTATAGAAATGTAATTTTTAGGTGATTGTATAATATGAGTGTGCGGGTGGAAGGCCTGATCGGCGGTTGGCGGAGGAATGCCGTTAGGTAAAATGTTCATGAATGATGCAGATATATAATCTCAGGAAACAAATAGAATTTTTTTTTATTTATATACCTTTGTAAATTCAAATAATCAAAAATATTTTACTTTCGAACGGAGTGGATTGCATCATAATTATTTGAATTTACAACTCCTGTTTTTGTTTGTTCGAGAATATACACTTTTGGACTAAAGTTTTGTACACTGCATCATTATTCTCATTATGAAATTATTCATACATCATTGTTCTCCAAATCATGCATATATCAATTATTCTCATGCATAGCATGTGCATATTGTAATGACCCACAATATTCACACAACTATAATATTGTGATTCAAACAAGTATAGAGTATTGAAGTATATTTGTGCACACATTTGGACTTGGGGGTAAATTTGTAACTCCCCAATGGTTAAAACCCTAGCCGTGAATGGATTAAAAAAATAAAAATAAAAATAAAAAAAGAGAAGAAAAGAAAGATGTGGCCGGTTGTTTTTCATTTTAACTTTCTCGTTTCAAAACAAAAAAAAAATGGCCGAAGCCCTAGAAATCAGATTGGGGGAAAATTATCTCGCCATATCGAATGGCGTTGGATTCGTGAGAAAAAGGGGGAAAGTTATGGCAATATCTAGGGGATCGACATCTCATATAGCTACGTGAGTGTTCTTAATCATGATTTGGCAATAAGACCTATCTCAGGCAGCCGTGGTTATATTTTCCGTAAATTAATTTGTGTGTATGGATGCTTTGCGTGTATTGATGCTTGTTAATGATTGTTTGATCTTGGTTGCTTGCGTGTTCATATATTGGTGATGATTAAGTCTGATTATGATCATATCTGTACTGAGATGATATTCATTCACTATTAAGTCACGGTACACTGATTTAACACTTGTATTACTGCCAAATGAATTGCTTAAGCACACTCATACCAGACGTATTATGTCTGACCCTGTTGATTGTCTCGATAATCTCCTGGGGTGTCTCATTCAACGAGGCAGTTCGGGATGATGTTTTTACAGGTTGCTATGCACATATTGATGAGATGATGACTTAAGAGATGGAGTTAGAACGATTTATACTGCATATAGATGATATGAAGAAAGTATTTAAGTATTTTCATTGTCACTTCATATGTATTTCTAAACTAAAATATGTATGTAATGCCATGAACAGTGAACCATTATGTGTTAGATTGATTTGTATATAATCTTGAAAACTGTATTGTCTTATGTGTAATTGCAAGTTGAAACTGAAACACTTGGATTATTCAGTTTTTTATATTTTTTCCTGAAATCTGTATTTAGAGAAATACTGGTGTTAAGGCAGTATACACAAAGGTTTACACTTGTGTATATGTGCAGACACATAGATCTGCTGAGTTTTGTGATTTAAAGGATTTTTTTATGGATTTTGTTCAAGTTTCCTTTCAGAAGTTTTGGGAAAAACTTTTATAAACTTATCTTGATGGATTATTTCCATATTTATGCACAAGCATATATGGATCTGGAGTTTGATTCTTGTATGTAATTATCATATCTGAGAATATGTATATTTATATTTATTGTTTTTGGCAAGTTGAATGTCTTGAATGTGAAAAGCAAAGATGAGATGTACATATATATAAATATATTTTTCTCTATGTTATGTTTTTTTTCGAAATCAAGTTACTTATGGGTTTGGGAGAATATATGGATCTGAATCCCCACTTTTGAAATATGATCTTCCATCTGAGCATTTGAGTTTTTAATAGATATGTGTTTTTTTTGATATAAGATGTTTATTCTGGAAAATGAAGTTTTATGTGGAATTTGGATTTGTACAAGAATTTGAAATAATTTCTGAAATGAGTTTGAGAACTTACAGCCTTATGGCTTTATAAATCTGAAATGTATTTAATGGTTTTAACAGTATGACTTACAAGTCTGAACTATATTCATATGTTTTGACATATTTGATGCCGTAGACTTTTGAAGGAAAGATGGATTTTTAATTGCTTTCAAATGCATAATGTTTTGGGAAATGAAATTTTTATGCTAAGTGGCTGTTGCTATTCGAATCTGTATATAGCATATAGCTAATATATGTTCATGTGATAGATTCTTGAATTATACTGAGCACTTGCCATATAAATTAAAATACGTGCATGCCTTCACTTTACATTTCTAAAATGAATAAGCACAGTTTTGGATAAGTTTTGCAAAAGAAAGTAAACTGTTTTATATTCATAAGTATTCTAGAAATGGGTTACAAGTCTATGTATTATCTTGAGATTTTTATAAAAGGAACTTGTTAGTTTCCAATTGTTTGTGTTGAAAATATTTGTATGATGCGGAATAGATTTTGTTCTTGCATCAGTGACATGTTTTGTTTTAAAGAAAGATAGTTGATATAAATTCATTTTTTTTATGTCTGAATATAACTTGCATAAATGAGAAAGAGGAAACTCGATGACCTCATTTTTATATAGTTGGATTGGTAATCTTTTGTTTATACATATAATTATTAATATTTTGTTGGTGCCAAGGCTTCATTGCCTATTCATTACTATTATTGCTTGAGCTCGTGTGTTGGCGAGGCCGTGCACACATGTATTTATATGTGTGTGTACGCGCAGCCACACCTATAATTGTGCTATAGCAAAAGTTGAGTTGAGTAAAGGATCTCTATGATTTTTATGATATAATCAGGAATTCTGATGTTTCTTGTCTGCTTGTGCATCTTTTGTGTCATATTGCAAATAATTTTTCATAAGAAGGAAATGGGTTTATCTTTATATTAAAATGCTATGTGTGAATGCTTTAGCTAATTTTTTTTCTTAAACTCTGATTTAATAACTAAAGAGATTGGTATATCTTCATATATACTAATCTATGTTTTAAGAATATACCAATATTTCTATATTGGTAATGGTGGATCCTGGTTTTGGTTTTGAAGGTAGATGACCCTGTGTTTTCATTCAACATATATTTCTTTATGCAAAAGAAAAAAAAAACAAATTAGTCCATGATTTGGCCACTAGAAAAGTAGGGTCATCTCATTTGGTATCAGAGCTATGTTGGTAGAGAACATAGCAAAAATTTAATTTGTGTGAATTTATTTGTATTGACTGCTTTGGTTGCATTGTTTGAATTGATTGCTTTGGATGATTTATTTGGATTACATCAATGTTAATGATGTTTCTCCTTTCTACTACTTTGTTTTGAAAATTGTTTAATCAGTCAAATAACCTGATTACAGAAATGAGTTTATGACTCAGTTTTTATAAGAAAATAATTTGATTAATTTACTGAGAAGTAGGGTATTAAATAATAATGGATTAGGCAGTATGAACAGAGAGGTTTATGCTCATGTCTAGTTCATTTAAATTTGCTATGAACAAAGAAGTATTATGAAAATTATTTAAATTTCTGAAGTGGTTATTATGGATGAGATGGATGTTTGTTTGTGCATTTCTATTTGGAGTTTTGTATGTCAGATTTCCAAGTTAAAATGGTTTGAGCATTTTTATTATTCTATTCTTATTATTGTCAAGTATGGATTTAAATTATTTAGAACATAGGCAGCAAGATAGAAATCTGGCTCATGCTTATTTTCTAAATAATAAGTTATGAGGTTTTCTGGGTTTTTGGTGAAATTTTCTTAACAAACACCTCTGTCCATATCTTTACAATAATACAGTAGAATCATGAATGCCTAAATTATTTTGGAAAGCCCAAAAACCTATTGTAAATCTCTGTAGTAAGAAATTTAAATTGAGAGAATTTGAATTTATAAATGTTTTCTAATACAAGAAAAGTTGGATTAAGACACCTATGTTTATATCTGATCTAAAAGATGGTTAAAATTACAGTTTTACTTCTTTGTGGACTTCATGGATGTTGCTTTGTTTCAATATAGATGGTGTATTTATTTATTTTGATTTAAATCTGAAATCACCACTGTTACACCATAACTAATAAGTATATGTTTGAGAACTTGATAAACACAATAATGAGCTGATGCAAGTGATGTTGATATTTGGTAAAATTTCAAATAATAAAAAAGATAAATATCAAATGCCAGTATCAATTGCAATAGGTCATTATATGAATAAACATTGAAAAGTGAATTGTCTGATTTGGATGCATAATTGTTAAGTTGCATTTCTTGAATATGTTTGATAACTGCATATAACTTTGTGATGGAAGTTTATAAAACAGGTCCCTTAGAGGAAGATAAAAATTTCTTATGAATATAACCTAAAAAAAAATGGATTATATAATCATTACAGTCAAGTGTGATCTAAGATTGGTTAAGTACAAGGCAGTAAAAGGAGGGAAGTTCTTTTGCTTATGTCTTGTATTTAATAAGGGGATAAGAGTGCAATGGTTTGACCATGTGCTGAGCTCTAGTTGCCTAAGTATTTCCTTAAAAAAAATATATATATATATACACATATAAACATCTCTGGTCACATGTTGATTGTAATATAAAATATGAAAAACATAAGGATTCTCTGATATGCAAAACCCCTGTGCTTTACCTGCAAGTTCATATAGCCCAATGACATAAGTGAAGACAAAAGGAACAATTATAGCTACTTATGATTAGGTGTATGTTAGTTTTATATGAATGAAAATAAGTTTTGTTAACCACATATGTGTTGGATGAGTTTCTTTGTGGTGATATAATCTATGTGAAATGTTTTGATGCCTTGCTGGTTGTTAGATTTGGTTCTTATGACCTCCATGTTCACCATTTTAATGCCAGTAACAATAACCTGAACAGTTTATGTTGCTTTAAATAATATGGATGTGAAACCTTTATGGACAAGATTCACTGAAAAAAAAAAAAAATATAAGTTGACTGCAAGTATCTTGTTACTGGGAACCCCAGTGATATTTTATCTCCTAAAATATTTGATCTATGTTTTAGTCAAAGGCCTGTCTCTGAACAAAAAAAAAAATTGACTTGAAATGATATACAGATGTGATTAATTGATTGTTGAAATGTATGAATGGATGACTGTTTCATGGATGCATGAAAACTGTTTGCATTTACTGGTTATGTACATAAAGATTTTGAGCATGATGCAGTATAGTTGAGACCTGCACACATGAAAGGAGAACTTAGTAATTAAACTAAGGAATTGGGTCACCTCTATCAGGTTGGGTATGAGGGAAGTGGGTATGACATAGTGGTTGGCTTGCATCAAGGATGGGGTGTGAGTTTGCACATGGCATGTTCATGTCCAAATAGCTTGTAGTGTGCTGGAAATCAAACAGATGTTCCAGGCAGTGTGCACCAGTGCAACCATGAATGTGATATTGGACCTAAAAAAAAAAATTGATATGAAGTGAACCCACAAGCAGAAGTGATTAGGCTAGGGGTATGGGGAGTTCTGGTATGCAGACTCAGTTTTGATGCCTTAGCTCAATGATGTGGGTTTTGCTTGTTCATATTTATGAGATGTTTGTGTGATTTGGGTGATGGTTGTTATGAATTCTTGAAATAAGAATTTCTGCTAAGATACTTGTTGGATGATTTCTGATGGCAAGCAATTAGTTGATGTTTTTATAGATGTCTGGGTTTTCTTTTTGGAACCAAAAAATAAAATAAAATATACCAGTATTAAGTGGTTGTTTGTTGTTTGTATTGATTGAGTATTATTTGTATAAACTTAATTCATACATATGTTTATGATATTTTGCTTTGATTGCCAAGAATGGGGTCTGTTTTGGATTAAAAATTCATTTAAATAAAGACAGATTGTATAAGGGTATTGATCTCTATTTTGATTTGCATATAGATGATATGTTTTGCCTGAAGATGGTGTGTATAGCCATGGATGAATGAGCATTACATTTAAAATGACTTCAATATGAATCATGAGTAGGAATGCATTTGTAAGAAATATATAACTTGATGACAAAACCTATAAACTGTTACTGAATTAATAATTGTTTAGTTCTGGTTGAGTAAGCTTGGTGTATAAATATGTTTGAGACATTAGAAATGCTTTGAAAAGCAGAAAGTAAATTCTGTATTGATTCTAAAATGTACTAAACCAATTTGCCAATAGGGTTTAGTTTAAAACTGAATGTGAACACTATTATGATGAATGCAATGGCACTGTTTCCTGCTCTCATTTGTACACTGCCATATGTATGCATATTCACTTCATCCTGTGTGCACCCCTGAGTTACACTGTATGCATAGATTTAGTCCAAACACTGTTGCATCTGAAATCTGCTGTCGCACTTGAGATTTTAGACTTGATTTTGCTGTTTACATGCAGTGGCAGTTCTATATACATATATGTCCATGTACTTGAAATAACTTGATGCTGCACACTTGTGCTTTGTCTTGATCACTTCTGTTGTTGTCATTTTGTGTTGTTGCCTTGCATTTGCCAAGTCTATGTGCAAGTTCCACACATCCATCTGAAGTTGCTGTTTTCAAATGCACTTAGTTGTTGAATATGTTGCTTTCGTATTTATGTGCTGTCTGTATGACAGTTGCAGTTACCCTTGTGCTGGTTCATTTGATGATGAAACATGTTGATTGAAATTTGCTGGTGCACTCGAGTTGGCAACGCAGTGCACACGTGTATATTTATACATGTGTGTATTGCAGCCACTCCGCAAAAATCTAATGAATATTTGGGATGCTAAAACGAGTAAGAGTGAATTGTGAGGACACGATTCCAAAAAGGTGAGGTATTTGTAATGACCCACAATATTCACACAACTATAATATTGTGATTCAAACAAGTATAAAGTATTGAAGTATATTTGTGCACACATTTGGACTTGGGGGTAAATTTGCAATTCCCCAATGGTTAAAACCCTAGCCGTGAATGGATTAACAAAATAAAAATAAAAATAAAAAAAGAGAAGAAAAGAAAGATGTGGCCGGCTGTTTTTCATTTTAACTTTCTCGTTTCAAAACAAAAAAAAAATGGCCGAAGCCCTAGAAATCAGATTGGGGGAAAATTATCTCGCCGTATCGAATGGCGTTGGATTCGTGAGAAAAAGGGGGAAAGTTATGGCGATATCTAGGGGATCGACATCTCATATAGCTACGTGAGTGTTCTTTATCATGATTTGGCAATAAGACCTATCTCAGGCAACCGTGGTTATATTTTCCGTAAATTAATTTGTGTGTATGGATGCTTTGCGTGTATTGATGCTTGTTAATGATTGTTTGATCTTGGTTGCTTGCGTGTTCATATATTGGTGATGATTAAGTCTGATTATGATCATATCTGTACTGAGATGATATTCATTCACTATTAAGTCACGGTACACTGATTTAACACTTGTATTACCGCCAAATGAATTGCTTAAGCACACTCATACCAGACGTATTATGTCTGACCCTGTTGATTGTCTCGACAATCTCCTGGGGTGTCTCATTCAACGAGGCAGTTCGGGATGATGGTTTTACAGGTTGCTATGCACATATTGATGAGATGATGACTTAAGAGATGGAGTTAGAACGATTTATACTGCATATAGATGATATGAAGAAAGTATTTAAGTATTTTCATTGTCACTTCATATGTATTTCTGAACTAAAACATGTATGTAATGCCATGAACAGTGAACCATTATGTGTTAGATTGATTTGTATATAATCTTGAAAACTGTATTGTCTTATGTGTAATTGCAAGTTGAAACTGAAACACTTGGATTATTCAGTTTTTTATATTTTTTCCTGAAATCTGTATTTAGAGAAATACTGGTGTCAAGGCAGTATACACAAAGGTTTACACTTGTGTATATGTGCAGACACATAGATCTGCTGAGTTTTGTGATTTAAAGGATTTTTTTATGGATTTTGTTCAAGTTTCCTTTCAGAAGTTTTGGGAAAAACTTTTATAAACTTATCTTGATGGATTATTTCCATATTTATGCACAAGCATATATGGATCTGGAGTTTGATTCTTGTATGTAATTATCATATCTGAGAATATGTATATTTATATTTATTGTTTTTGGCAAGTTGAATGTCTTGAATGTGAAAAGCAAAGATGAGGTGTACATATATATATATATATATATATATATATATATATATATATATATATATTTTTCTCTATGTTATGTTTTTTTTCGAAATCAAGTTACTTATGGGTTTGGGAGAATATATGGATCTGAATCCCCACTTTTGAAATATGATCTTCCATCTGAGCATCTGAGTTTTTAATAGATATGTGTTTTTTTTGATATAAGATGTTTATTCTGGAAAAATGAAGTTTTATGTGGAATTTGGATTTGTACAAGAATTTGAAATAATTTCTGAAATGAGTTTGAGAACTTACAGCCTCATGGCTTTATAAATCTGAAATGTATTTAATGGTTTTAACAGTATGACTTACAAGTCTGAACTATATTCATATGTTTTGACATATTTGATGCCGTAGACTTTTGAAGGAAAGATGGATTTTTAATGCTTTCAAATGCATAATGTTTTGGGAAATGAAATTTTTATGCTAAGTGGCTGTTGCTATTCGAATCTGTATATAGCATATAGCTAATATATGTTCATGTGATAGATTCTTGAATTATACTGAGCACTTGCCATATAAATTAAAATACGTGCATGCCTTCACTTTACATTTCTAAAATGAATAAGCACAGTTTTGGATAAGTTTTGCAAAAGAAAGTAAACTGTTTTGTATTCATAAGTATTCTAGAAATGGGTTACAAGTCTATGTATTATCTTGAGATTTTTATAAAAGGAACTTGTTAATTTCCAATTGTTTGTGTTGAAAATATTTGTATGATGCGGAATAGATTTTGTTCTTGCATCAGTGACATGTTTTGTTTTAAAGAAAGATAGTTGATATAAATTCATTTTTTTTTATGTCTGAATATAACTTGCATAAATGAGAAAGAGGAAGCTCGATGACCTCATTTTTATATAGTTGGATTGGTAATCTTTTGTTTATACATATAATTATTAATATTTTGTTGGTGCCAAGGCTTCATTGCCTATTCATTACTATTATTGCTTGAGCTCGTGTGTTGGCGAGGCCGTGCACACATGTATTTATATGTGTGTGTACGCGCAGCCACACCTATAATTGTGCTATAGCAAAAGTTGAGTTGAGTAAAGGATCTCTATGATTTTTATGATATAATCAGGAATTCTGATGTTTCTTGTCTGCTTGTGCATCTTTTGTGTCATATTGCAAATAATTTTTCATAAGAAGGAAATGGGTTTATCTTTATATTAAAATGCTATGTGTGAATGCTTTAGCTAATTTTTTTTCTTAAACTCTGATTTAATAACTAAAGAGATTGGTATATCTTCATATATACTAATCTATGTTTTAAGAATATACCAATATTTCTATATTGGTAATGGTGGATCCTGGTTTTGGTTTTGAAGGTAGATGACCCTGTGTTTTCATTCAGCATATATTTCTTTATGCAAAAGAAAAAAAAACAAATTAGTCCATGATTTGGCCACTAGAAAAGTAGGGTCATCTCACATATGCAAGCTTTTCCTGTCATTCCATTGGGAAATGTTGTGTCCCAAGCTTCATTCCCAACAATTCACGCACAGTTTTGTGCATTTCCAGTCAGCCTTACTCATCAAGCTGATGCTCACAACAGTCCGGGACAGGTGCAATTTCCTATACATTTTGATTCAAATGTTGTGTCACCCCCTGATGATGCATCACTTTCTGTTACCACCATTCCCGATCTCCAAGATTCAGGGACACATGCTCTATCCTTACATGATGCTGTCATGACGTCTCGCTCAGAATTCATGCACTTGCAAATGCAAACTAAAGATGATGTGCATGTCAATTTCTATGGTCAAGTGCAACAACTTGCTGACGCTGGTCTTGCTATTACATCTCAGGTTTTCCATGCGGTTACACCAAAAGCTTTTGCTTCTGAAACTGTCCTTCCCGAGGTGTTTTCTCATGTTCATAGTACTCATGCATCAGCATATGCATGTACAAACTCTACAGTTAATATTGCTTAGCATTTGCAAGCTACAATCCTTCATTCTATGCAATCTTAGCCTGCTCCTCATGATCTCCATCCTCTTACAGTTGCTGAAACTTTTGTAATCCCGACCCATCTCCAAGTGATTGACAATAACTCAGATGGTGAGATCGAAGGCTTCACTAAATCCGAGTCAGCAAAAGAGGGATCTGAAGGCAAAATTATGCAAAAGATTCATGATGCATTAGACTTCAGATATGGCTGTGTAATGCTCTACTATAGTAAAGATCGAAAACTGATTATCCAAACTATTATCGATAATATCAATAAGGAAACAGGGTCATTTGAGTTTTTTGTTGCTAACCAGACTCGAAGGGGAAGAAAAGGTGGATGTTTATTTCCATCGAGTTACACCGAATCTGTTATAAATTCAGCTCGTGTAGGGTGTCTCTCTCGTTGTGACCCCTTAGTTAGCAGGTCACACATTTGTTTGTAATTTATTTTCTTTGACCTATCTCTTCTTCTTTTATTTCCTTTGTACAACTTCCCAGGGCAGGAAAGCTCATTTTTGAGTAGTAATGCAATTTTCTTTTTGACAAAAAAAATGAAACTGTTGTCTTCAATTAAGATGCAACCTTATTATTTTTATACTTGAAGTATATGCATATTTTAAAAGAAAATAATACCAAAATGTAAATTGTTTATTATTTTCTTCGGTATAATTTTCAAGATTCTTATAACTGTTTTGAAGGAAACTAACTTACTAATCACTAATCGAGAGGTCCTGAAATGTCACCTTTGCAAAAAATCATTTATGGTATGTATTGCCAACAAAATATTAGTACTTTTTCATTAATTTTTATAATAGATATTTTAGATATATAATATGGGAAAGTCTATTGATACATAATCATAACTGCTACTTGCTAGTATAGACCATGGTTCAAAATTCCGACGGAATTCTGATTATTCCGGTGATTCCGTTCCAGTTCCGCTCATAACCGGAACGGAATCCGATCAAAATTCCGGTTCCGATCCAAATTCCGGATTTGCTTTTTAAATATTGAAAAAAATTATAAAAAAAATACAACAAATATATAGTAATTAGAAAAGAAAACAAATTAAACGAAACAATAAATAAATGCACAAGAAATCATGTAATTTCATAAAAAAAAACTGTTATACTTTTGTTAATTTACATCGAATCATAATAAAAAATTCAAAATTGATTAAAATTTTAAAATCTTAAATGAACAATAAAAAATCTTAAACAATGGTTTTTTAATTAAAGTATGTATTTTATATGTAATGTAAAAAATGTACTATAAATTTATGACAGTATCAGATATTTATTAGCGAATATAGCAAAATCAAGCTAAAAAGATACCGGAATTAGAAAATCAGAATCAAAGCGGAACTTCCAAAATTTCCGAAACGAAACCGAAATATTTTAAATAATTAATGACCAAAATGTAAACGGAATTTGAACCTTGATACAAAGGGCAATCATAAATAATAGAATCGGGAAGGTTATGATCTTTAACTCTAGAAATGAGTTTATCATATAAGCATTTATCAAAAGTCTATTTGGCCTACATGATATTTTCTGACTTTGTCACTTCTCCGTATGTACTTTACGCCTGTATGGAATGCTTCCATCAATCCGCCTGTATTGAATGCTTCCATCAATCCGCCTGTATTGGTGTAGTCATTGAACTCTGGTATTTGCAATACTTTCAGGATAAACCCTCCTTTCTTTTCATTTGCGTTTAGAATTGCATTAAAATCTCCTAATACCATCCATGGTAGTGGAATAATATTAGATAGATTTTTTAGTTTTTCCATGGTTCTTCTCTTATACATGCCTAATCACTTGCATACACAAAGTTACACACAAATCTAAGACCACCTACAGTGTAAGCTTCCACTATTATTTATTGTTCTTCCCATTGGAGAAAATTTATTTGCCAAATTAAACTATCTGACATCAGTAAAATTCTACCTTTATAACCACTATTATTATTATTATAAAGTACATTCCATTGATTGCCTAATATTCAAGAGAAAAATTCAACATTTTCTCTGCTACATTTATTCTCCAATAGTCCTAATAATGAAGGGTTATACTTCACACTTCGATTATAGTGATCACGTTGCGTTATAACATTAGTAAGACACCTAACATGCCAAAATATAATAGACATTTAGTTGCAGAATTTCTACTCCACGTAATAGGAAAAGTACCCCCCTTTTAGTCTCTTTTCCTTTATTTTTTTTACCAAACTTAGTATCATATTTTACATTATTCAAAGTTAATACAGTTTTACCTTTTTTGCTGACATCTTCTTCTATTTCTTCTTCCTTTTTATCAAGATTTCTATTCATATCATGAATCTCTTCTATTGATGCAAGCATTACCTCCTTATCCGAGTCTTCAACTTGATGATCTGCACTATGCAGTGCCTCTAACTCCTCCTATACACAATGCTTTTCCTATGCTATTTTTTCTCCCACTCAATCCTCTAGTTGCTTATCTTCTAATAAACTCTCCCTAATAGGAATATTCGTGTCTTGTACAGTTTCTTTGTTAGAATGATCATTTTTTGGTAACTTTAGTTGATGTAAAAGTATTATGTTTGCATAATATAACTGGTTCTTCTTATCACTTGAATACTCAGGTAACATGGTATTTTTGACGCACAATTGTTATGGTGTTTTGCTTCTCTCTCCACTCATAGTTTCATTACTATTAATGGTTTATTTGTTATTTGCTTGTGAAGTTATCTCTTTCCTTTTCCATATTTTGGTAGTCTCGTTGTTGTAATTAAGTTTTGGTTCTAAACATCCAAATCATTATATGTATTGCATATTAGAGGAACATATTCATAATCTACTTCATGTATGTATCCGTTCCCTTATTATTCTTTTTCTATAGTTGTTTTTCTAATACTTTATTATTTTTGATTTCAGCTAACACCCTCGCACAGATTGGTCTTTTGACTTGCCTAGCATATTCATCCATTATTACCGGTTTTCCAGTAAGGCTAGTAAGCTTGCCTATACCTCTTGCATTTTAAAGTGATAAATGGTGGTTATTGAATCTTACCAAAACAGGATATGTATCAAGCATGTCTCTTTCAAAATTAAAATTTACCTCCCGCTTCCTCATCAAAATAATCTTACTATTAATGAACCATGGACCTCCACTTAGCAACTATTCATAATCTGACTCAAATTCAAATTTTATAAGGAAATATCCATTATCTCTCGAGTAAACTTCCCACTTACCTTAGGTTTTTCACTCTCCTACTTGTAAAACTATCCTCAAATTCTTCTCTTCCAAAAAAATTCTTATTACAGTTTCTTAATCTGAGTGTCATTTGATATTAAGTAAAGAAATAGTATGATATATGTTGATTAACCTAATTCCATGACTAAATAATTCTCCATATATGTTACTATAGACATCAAGAGAATCACAAAGATGGAGAAAAGTAAAATAGAAATAGGGAAAAAATGCAACAATTACCAAAAAAAAAAAAGTGACGACATTTGCAGTAGAATGAGCATGTGAGCTAGGTTTGACTATGCAACATTGATAATAAAAACTCATTAGCCTATTACACCAATTCAAGCCACCTAAACTTCAACACCCTAATCTTCTCATGCACCTTGGACAACAACAGTGAATTGGAAAGAGAACTATATATCGATTGGCACTTTCTTCCACTCTTCTTTCATGTTGATATCTCCTTGCTGGAGAATGACTCGTGTTGAAGTTGTGGCTATAAGGCATTAACCTCCTTAAGGAATTAACCTCTTTGTGGCTATAGGAACTTAAACTACATTTCTATGGGCTATGATTACATCTGTATGATATTCTAATGGTCAACTTCAAAGTTTTAATGAGTATTAGGTTAAGTTTGCAATGTTGGCCAAGAGTATGGCTTACTTTGAAAATGGGTATTAGCTCAGTAAAAGTCTGGTAAAAATTTCAAGTGTGAAATACCACTTATTTCAAGACGTAAATATAATATTTTAGCCTTTTTTTACCGTTCTTTAGCGTTCATTATTTATATACACTACCCTCAATTTACATCATAAAACCGGAGCATCAAAGAATCAATGTTTATCTGTATGTAGGTTTTTATGAGTATTTAGTTTGTTTACTTCATAGTACATGCATTTTAGGAGTTATCTATCCATTAAGGCATAAAGAACAACACGTCAACGAAAAGTTTATATAAAGCCATGCTTGTAGTGGGTCATAACCTGATCATGTTTACTTCATCTTTGAAAAATAAATAAATAGGTTGTCATGTATTTTATAATTAATTAGTATCCAATAAATTACTAAAGACATAGTTGACAGAATTATAAGATTTAGATATAGAATGATGCAAAGCAAAGAATAATTGGAACAGCGCATGCTAATATTGGAAACAACATATCATTATACTACATTACTATATTATTAGAATGATCACATCCAGCCCATTAAAATAAAATAAAAATACATGGAAAATATAATGCATTTTCTGTACTCTGATGCTGAAAAATTGAAATGATAGTATTCTAATATGCACATGTCATATTATAATGTATATATAAGAATAAATTGTACCTTTCTCCAAAAAGCAAACAATTTATTTTATCCCTAATGTAGATTTCCTTCGTATTATTGGATCTCCTTATCTCCACTTGATGTTTCACGAATTTAACTGGTCTAAGAGTGAAATGACACTCAATATTTGGATGGTCTATGCCAATTACATGTCGAATATAAGAAATGCTAGATCTTGGAAGTTTACTCAATATTTGGATGTTTTGCACTAAGTTTTTGCCCACCAATCTGCCTTGCTGCCTGATCAGATTTGTTCAGTCACTTCAATGCAACAGCTTCTACTACAATTCCTCAATGCAACCTACTTCTATTCTTAGTCAACATGTCATTTGTTTATTATGGTTCATGCTACTCTATTGTCAATCAAGTTCTATGTTCCATGCAAGTAGCTCCTATCAACATGTAGCAGCAATCCTCATGTCTTTGCTGTTCTCATGTTTCCATGCCTCAAAATTGCTCAGAGCAAATCAGGTTTTCAACAATTCTATTTAGCAGCAATTCTCCTCACGTCATTATTTCCAGTTCCTAACATCGGTTTCATCATTAATCTAGTTTCCAGTGCATGCCCATAGCTTCAGTGCCTTACTTTAGGAAGGCATTAGTCCGTTATTACAATTTCATTATGGTGCTACTCTTTGATTCCATTCTGCTACACATCAGTATGCCCAACGCTAACACTACATAAAAACGTTATATGTTTCACAAAACATGAATTTTATACATAAAAACGTTATATGTTTCACAAAACATGAATTTTCATGTCATAACTAAAGGCAACAAAAAAATTGGTAGCAGTAATCAACATTGCATGTGTATTAAACATTTTAATACTATTCGAATAGATATGAATGTATGAATGCGTGTATGAAATTGTATTCATACAGCAATAACTTCCTATAAAAAAGGACGATATTTACTCAGCTTTAAAAACTGTATAACCATGTTTTATTAGTTTTAGAGTCAAATCCATACAAAAAATTCCAACAATGATCAAACAAACTGTAACATTATCTTATTTCTTATTCTTTAATACGAAGATGTTATTTTTTGTTGATAACTATATGTGTGTAGAAAATAAATTGAACAGCAAACTTATACAGTGTAAAAAATGAAATCCAACAAACCAAATCCATAGCAATAAGCCCAGTATAAAGGATAGTGTACGGAGCAGGACCATCCATTTTCAACGGTTAGTAATATAGCTTATAACAAATTTATAGTTCATTTTTCTGAATTTTTAATACCAGACAAATGACCAAATTAATACCATAGACAACAATAATGAGTGAGTCTTATCATGAACTGGTTAGGAATATAGATGTTTTTATGCTAACACAATATTAATTTGGAAATTGAAACTGACGACCTACTATTTGCGCATGGAAGTATTTGTTTGGTAACCTAAATCCAGACTAATCATCTATGAGTCATTTAGAGATTAAAACTCATCTGATACTGATGATATCAATGAATCACTGTATAAAAAAAATGCGTCTAATCGTGAATGGAAAAGATCTGCAGCAGTTGAGAAGAGTTGAATGAAAAAGTTAAAAATAGGAAACGAAACCAGTAAAAATGGAAATTACCAGTTTGTTTGTGTCCCAGTGAGTATTGACAACTCATGCGACCATTAATGTTGATTTTTGACCGTCAAAATGGAATTGGGTTATTGGGAAGTGGAAGGATCGAGATGTTGTTGGGAAGAGAGGTTGGAATTAACAGGTGAGTCATAACCATTGCCGCCAAATAAAAATCGAACGGAAAAGAGCATAAAGGACACGTGTAATTCTACCATAAACTTGGATTCTCCTTTCCTATTTAAGTAATAGATTGACATTAAATGATTAATATTGTTGCTAATTGCTAATTGAATTTTTGATTTTTTTAAAAATAAAAAGTTGAGTTGAAATTCTTTTATAAATTGTTAAAAGGAATTTTGGGCTTTGAAATTAAATAGTGACCCATATTCTAAATTGTGTGCCGATGTTTATCAAAAGAAAATAACCGGGCCCCTTTCCTCACTTTCGTTCGAAACCTAAAAACAAAACGAAAGAAAATTAATGGTGGCTCATCCCGTTCTCCGTTCGACCTTCAGTAATTAGGGCTTCGTGAAATCGAAATCGCCAATTGCCGCAGCTCGATCGAATGAAGATTCTGGCATTGCTTGGGCTATCGGTGCTTTCTCTTTCCTTGCCGCTACTTCAATTCGTCGACAAGGTGAGTGAACCCCTTCACTCACATCTAATTCCACTCGTGTTTAGACAGTTTATTTTTGTTTGAATGTCGATAATTTTTTATGGTTTCAATTCACCCACGGCTTCGATTTTTGTGACTTCAGTCACTTGATTTTGGGGACTTTTGTCTGGTGGACCATACTATGCTTCAACTTGATTTTTATTGTAATTGATTTGGTTCGATTTTGGGAACTGACTTGTTTAACGTCGGCCTTGGAATTTTTGTGACATTTGATTTCTGTCTGTTCCAGTTCGTACTTTTCTATGGTTAACTAATTGATGCTCACAGTTTTGACTTCTTTGGTTAAACTGTATTTTGATTTTGTGAATTTCTAGCATCACCGATCCTTAGGGCTTTGATTTTTATGGCCCCTGTGAGCTTCGTCTCTGGCCATCTTTGTAATCATTCCTGAAGCATTGATTTGAATTTTTGTTAACCACGGCTTTTAAAAATGTTTGACAGTGCTTCGTCCCTTACCTGTTGCACATATAACCTGATGTTTGAACTTGACTGGGTTTGTGATAGTGTTTGACTTGGTCACAGTTGTTTTGTTCTCTGTTATGAATTGCTTTGGCTTTATTGCATCTTCATCTACCTGTTGGACATGCAGCGCATTGATTTTCTGCACTTTGTCTAGTATCACTTGTGTGCAACTCAGTTTGCGTTGTGTTCCCTTTGGTGCACTTTGTACCTGGTCATTCTTTTGTCTCTGACCTGATGTGTAGTGTGAGCTACTAGCTTGCATTTACATTGAACATGGGTGGCCTTTGTTGCACTGCCTTATGTCATACTCGTTGATGTCTTTGTAGTTTGCTTCCAGTCAGCAATTACTGCCTTCATGTCTATCATGTTGCATATTTTCTATAGCACAGTTGTGCTTGTTTGTGCAATTTGCCATTGTATCATATATGACATAGTTTGCATTCGAGTTGTTACTGTTGCCATGAACTGTTGCCACAACGTTCATGTGCATTTTTTATTTAAGTAAAATTGATATCGAGTTGTAATATTAAACACTTGAGTTTCACTGTGTCTTCGGCTCTTGATGTAGTTCGAATTGTTTGGTTGACTTATCTGTATATATATGCATACATACATTCGTATGTGTGTATGCATGTATGGTTGACCACTGTTCGAGTTATGTGTTGTCTCATTGGATTTGCATTGTGCTCGACCTGATGCTGCACTGTTGCTTGTTGTCGTGTTCGCTGTGTCACTTACTTGAGTATGTGCATACTGCTTAACCATTTTGCTGTGTTGATCATGTTTCTGGTGCCTGCATCATCCTTTGATGTGTATACTGCTGTTTCACTGTTTTGTTCTGCACTTTGATATTGTGTAGCCTGGTCTGGACATTTTATGGTTCAGGTTGCACATTTGTTCATCTTGGTTTTTGTTGTTGTTGCAAGCACGCTGATTATGGCCACTGGTTCATTGTGAAGCTTTCTTGCTTCCTTGACCTGTGCACGACTTTGATTTTTGTATGTGCATATCATCTTGTAAGCTTGCATGAACTTGCTATACAATTGTTGTCCCTGTTATTTTGTCGCATTTTGATGCTAGTTTGTACATGCTGATTCAGTTTGCAATTTTCATTTTTGATGTTCATTTGCTGTTGGAATTCATGTACCTATGTACTCCACTGTCCATGTTTTAATGATACTGTAATTTGGGTTTGGTTCCATTTTCTTGATGCCTTCATGCTATACATATGTTGTTAAGTTGTGGTCACCCTGCTTTGCCTGGATTGCGTACATCTGTGCACTTGTTTGCTCGATAACATACGATGGCATTTGGTCCAAACTTGAGTTCTCTGTGCACTACTGCACTGCTGTTGCAGTTGTGTTGAGTCACTGACTTGACCTCTGCATTTCGTAAGTGACTTAGCTTTGTAGTTACAACATGTTTCTCTGACATGTTCTTATGTTTGTGCATGTCACTTTTCAATTTTTGTTGCACCTGAGTTTCATATTGATTTTGGAATTTCACCTGTGTTGAATCCGGTATTTCGGGTTTGACATTGTGCCCGTTTGTGTACATCATTACTGTAGTGGCAAGGCAGTGCACGCAAGCGTGAACTGCAGCCACACGGAATTGAGTTTTTGGGTACATCATTACTGTAGTGGCAGGGCAGTGCACGCAAGCGTGAACTGCAGCCACACGGTATGGCTTTTATGATATTCTATCTTGTTTTGATTTATTGCACTTCTGCATATTCCATATGCTGAGTGGAGAGGCAGTGCACGCGGGCGTGTACTGCAGCCCTACTCGAATTAATATTTTAATTGATATTTCACTAGTTTGAACTGTTTTGTTTATTCAATTCAAGATTTTGAATTGCATTCTGATTTGGTTGAATTTGCTGATTTGTTGTTTAACACTGTTATGTGTTATATTTACCGTTATTCGATTTCCTTATTTAAGAATCAGATAGGTAAATTTATTGTGACTGTCGTCTAATTTTTATTTAATTTTTATTGCTTCTGTGCATTAATAACTGAGTTTGAATTAGATTGACCCGGGTATTATTTTCTTTTGAATTTAATACTCGGGTCAGACCCGAGTTATTTCAGGTTGTAGATATCTTACTTTGGGTAGCTGTTTGAGCTATGAAGACTTTTCATATCTTTTGGAGTAGTCGTCGTCATTTATAGTAGTCAGTATAATTGTATTGGAAGATATGTATTCATGTATATTATATACGTTAATGTACTTGTATATGTAACTTCCTGAGTCGATTGTTGTAGTTGTATCATATGTACTGTGTCAAATGTATTGTAACTGACATCAATTATTATATATATATATATATATGAGACTTTCTGTTTCATTTGTGTTCCGCATTATATTACCTGTGTTATTATTTTATATTTTGTCCTAAACTATTATGAACCATCGTAGTTCGTTTTATACTGGAATTGTGGTATATCGATAGGAGAAAATAAATCAGAGATGAAAAATGAAAGAATATATATATTTATATACCACTCCTATCGAGTAACCAATACTAGTGTAAGGCCTAACTACTGATGGCCGCTCCTCAACAGCCTTATTCTCCGCGCTAGTTGACAGCATTAAACCGTAGTGTTCTTAGCTAGCGTGGGTATAAAGGTGGGGCGTCACAGAATATCTTCTTTCCAAGCTTCAGGTATTTCAATATTACGAACCACCTTTTCATTCCATTTAGTGCCATACTCTAGACACGTCTTATACCTCGTATTCTAATACATAAAAAGTTCAATGTATGACCTTTGGTATTCTTTCCACCTATTTGCTCTCATTTCATTTCCTATTCCCACCCTACGGAATAATTTTTCATTTTGCACACAAAGTATATTTATATCTATATCAACAATCTATAAACATTGCAATTTACATTCGCATTCTTTTATTGTATAATAAGCTGGCCCATGGAATAATTTATTTTTTGCTAAAAAATATATCCATTTGTTTCTTTCCTATTTTCCTTGAATTACAAGAAACTTTTTAAGGTCGATTTGATTAGTTTATTGTTTATTTTGGCTCATTCTTGACACACCACATTATTCCATTTTTTCCAATTTAATTTTTTGAAAATAAACGACTGTTTTATCCTTGTAATTATTTTTAATGAGATGTTTTAGTTCTTTTCATGTCCTCATATTTTCCATCTCCTTCTCTTTTGTTGGTATATTTGCATAAATATAAGGATAGAATTTTTAAATAAGATATCTTATTACTAGAAGATAACTATGTATGTTTTCTAAGGTTCATATATAGTAACTAGGATATGATAGCAACCAAGCCTATTTAATACTTGAATTTCTACTAAGATAGTGCATAGTCCATGTGGAATAGTAATAAACCTAGTATGCATGATATATATTACATAAGCTTCCTATCATTTTTATACATTATTAAGCCGTAGCATGTTTTTTTCCCTTTTAGATTGCATTATTGGATAAGAAAAGAAAAAAGTGATGTGTGTATTTTAATAAAACACTGTGTAGGAAGAAAGTGGTGTGTTAATAGAATTGGCCATTTATTTAGAGTATTTTGTATTTTGGTTTGCTTTATTAGGTTTTATATATTCAAATAATTTATGTATCGTTAAAGCTTCCTCTTTGATATATGTATGTTAAATATAAAATTTATCTCCGTAATTAGTTTTTAATAAATATCAACTACACGAGCCCTTTCATCTGTACGTGCATTATTAATTAGAAAATAAAGTATATTAATTGTTTTGACTACAATTTAAATTCCAATGAATTATGTATGTCAAATATTAATTATAATAACTACAACGTTCCTATTACGCGTTAATTTTTCATGTAAAATGTTAATAGGTATATCCAGAAAAAGAACATGTCAAATCCATCATAAAATAAAGTATACATTAAAATCTAGAACATTTGACATGTTCTCCTATGATATAATCTCAAGTCCAACCCTTTATTTTATAGTGCTTGAAACAAAGGAATTGCGCCAAAAAATAGTCGATGTTATTGCGCAACTGGCTTCATTACGTTCCGCGACAGAAGATGCGGGAATACATGTTGATCAGTCAAATGGATATCCAAAGAACTTGAAAGAATATTCAGTAATGATTACCGCACGCTTAGAGCACGTGACAATGGAAAGACGTGAGAAAAGGCCAGCAGAGACACCAGTTATTCTTAACGTTTATGACTTAACCTCAACTAATCATTTATGTTACTGGGCAGGCCTTGGTGCATTTCATTCTAGAGTGGAAGGTAATTTTTCACATTTTTTTTATTTTTATTTTCATTTATTGTTGCATCTAACTAAGCCTAGTTCACATTTCCATTATACAGGAACTAGTTGATGTAGTTATGGGGCTTCTTATTTTATTATCTATAGAATTATTCATTTTGCATACCTAATTTTTTACATATGAAATGTGAATAGAATATTGTTGTTGACATTAAAAATAGTCATTTATTTATGTGAACTTAAGATTATTTATCAACCAAGTAAAGAGATGATATCTAATCACGGTTAATATGAATTTTTTATTGTTACCTAATAAAATATTGTAAAAGTATTGTTACTATTTTAAGTTGTATTCTTAATGTTTGTATCTCAGTTCTTGTAGAAACTTGTTTTAAATTGTAAATTCTTTCTATAATCATTCGAAATTAATATTGTTACAGATCCAACATACCACATAAGTTTCCTACAAAAGTGTTATTAACATTGGTTTATGTGTATTATTACAATAGTTGTTCATATAGTCTTTAGTTGTACATTCGATTGGTCAGTTGGTTCATATCATGCTTACATCGAATACCAATGCTTAAATAAAAAGAAAAACTTAAAGGAAGAAGTTCTTTCCATTGAAATGCTTTGGTTTTCTTATTTGAAAAAAAAATCAAGGAAATTTAATTTATTTGAGTGACATTCAGTATATTAGTGTCTTATAGTGGATTTCCTACATTTGCTCACAGTTCATGGAGTAGAGTATTCGTTTGGGGTAGCTAATTTTCCATCATGTGGTGTATTTGAAGTAGAACCCAAAAAATGTCCAAACTACAAATTCAGGAAATCAATTGTGGTTGGAACAACTTCCAATGATCCACTCCAGTTACGCTTATTCATGGATGTTCTTTCTTGCAACTACAATGGTGATTCCTACAATCTTTTCACAAATAACTGTAACCATTTTAGCAAGGATGTTTGCTTCAAATTAACTGGAAAATCAATTCCAAAATTGATCAATCGACTTGCTAAACTTGGTCCACGTTGTTGTTGGGTTTAAATGGCAGATAGCCAGATAAGATGTAGGTTTGCTATTTTATTTAAATATACATTTTTGGCCATGGAATGTTTGATATTTTTGTATACATCCATTTATGTAAATTTATTATGGAACATTGATGTTATAGCTCTTTTTATTTGAGTTATCTTATTTGAGATGTGCATGGTGCTTTGGAGTTACAATACTTAATTTGTGTTGTTTATTAATATATCAAATCTATTTCACGTTTTAGAAGAATATTTTTCATTTTCTAATTGAATTTTATAATCCTTCTTACCAAATACTACGAAAGCTCCATATTGTTTGGGAATTGTCAAAACTATTTGTAATAATTATTGAGTATTTCAGATGTATAGAACCTTTAAAATATATGAGAATGAACTAAAGTCATTTGGAAGATTATCTATAGTAGCCTAGTGCCACTATCTCATATTTGGCTGAACTAAGAATTTCCTACAAATCTCAAATTTGTATTCGAAAATACCGTTGTAGTAAATCTATTTACACTATCTGCCAAAGGTCATAATTTTTCTTTCCACAACTGTTATTAACCAAAAATTTCAGAACATTATTTTTAAAACCAATATTTCACTAATAATAACTATTATCATTCACATTGCCTGAAACAACACGAATCATTTATGTTCAAAAAATCCCAAAACAAGTTCAACTTCACACCATATGTGAATTCACAACTCTGTTAAAAACATAACCAAATCCATAACGTATGTTAATAGGAGGACGGATACATATTGATCAAAAGAGATATAAGTCCTTGTGTCAAGCAAAAATCATCCCAACCGCCTGTCCAAAACTATATATGTCTACCGTAGGTCTATATAGAACAGCTTCAGGATCCACCACCGAATCGACCCAAACCTTTCAAGCATCCGCTCCTAATGGTACGTGGGTGCACTAAAATAGTTACTTAACAATACAAATATATTTTATTAAAAATATAAATATAATTGGTAATATTTACAAATTCATACACAAATTTAAAAAGGAAAAAATAAGGGAGATAGAATCATACGTAATGCATTTTGCTTTAGTAAAGATATGCCATTAAGTTTTATTAAGTTGACATAAGTAGTTTTGAGTAATTATTCCACATACATTGAAAGACTTCCATTTAATTCTCTTTAAACCATAATAATTAAATAGAAGTAGCAAGTTCTCTGACAACCCTGCAAGGTGATAAAATTATGCTTTAAGATTGATATAAACTATAGCTGGTAGCCTAGCAATAAATTTTCAAACATAGAGTAAATGCCTCCATCAAGCAATCTATCATGAATAGAGGCCAAATCAAAGATAACATATTATTTAAGGACTGATTTACATTTACAATAAACATGTTATTTAACCAGTGTTGTACATTTGAACAAAATGGAAGAATGTTCTTGGTTTCCAAACTATTGATGCGTGAATTACATATCTAAACACTATGCAGTGTAGTTAGCTGAAGTATGAACCTCTGAAATAAATAAGAATAACAAGTTCATCCAATTTTTGTCTGATTTAATTTTCCAACTTGTTTAAATGTAGATTCGAATTACATATAACTTTCAAGCATCGTGTAAATGAATTATTTTGATTGTGACTAAAATAGGTGAAGATATTTGGTTTTAAATGGGATTAAAATAGCATAATTTTAGAATATTGATAACAATGTTCTGAGCGATAATGGAGATGAAAACAGGCACCATTTGTTTTTTTACATGTGACTATTCAGTTCAGGGGCGATAGCTGTGAAAATTATTAACTCCGCCATCCCCAAGTCATCTTTGATAAAAAAGAATCTTCATCTTACTTATTGTTGTGTTATGTTTGTTTAATAGAAACCACTAATAAATTGTGTGCCGTTTTATAAGATACCAAGCATATTAACTTGCTTAAGCTGTCTCATATGCCTACATTATAAAACAAACTATATAAACTGTATCCAGTAAAATGAAGGGATTCCAAAAATTAGTGTATTCTAAATTCAAAGTTAAATAAACCTTGCATTTAAGAAAGAGTCAATCATTGCACTACACAATCTACAATCATAGCTCAAAGGCGTCCAATATATGGACAGTGAATATTACATGTAATTTTAACAACCACTTCAAGTTATAAAATCAACCATATAACTCCAATAAAACCGTTTTAATTCGCTACACTGCAAGATGACCAAACCCATTTATTCATAGCCCAACAATGTTATGTGTAATAGCTGACCTATCATCAAGCTTAATTGCTTAACCCATAAAATTCCAAAATTACAATATCTACCGAAGAAAAATATCTACAAATCACTCGATATTGAGGTTCCCATTGAAAGCATCAATGCTTTATGATTAAAACATAAAAAATTCACTTAAAATTGGCCAACAAAAGAGACATTGATGGAGGTAACGAAATCTGTAAAAAAGAATATTCATTAGTGTGAATCAGAATGTTAGTTAGTAGATAATTCAAAAGTTAGGAAAATACATACTTTATAGGCTACAGAAAATAGTCCCAAATAATATGGCCTAAAATGATTCTAATTAGCAAAAAAATAATGCTAATTAAGTAAAAGACATTTATACATTATTGTAAATTGCTAAATTTTTAATAATTGTTAACCAAGAGCGAAAATTCATTACCTAGGTCACAGGACAATCTAATACTATTTTAAACAAGCCTTTTGTCTTGTATGCTTTCGCCAATGTAATCGAAATTAGTTGCAAAACTATAGAAGGAAAATAATTTGTTTTTGGAAAAGCAATTTGAGGCACTAATGCTAAAATGTTGTATGGTATTTTGTACTCCTTTACACGTTAGAAGCTAGAAAAAACTACTTATATGCTCACAACAATGAAACGGGAACTCAAATATGATATATTATATTATTAAACTTTCTCATGAATAAAGTCTGTATGGTTTTAATTGTATGTTATTTTAAACTAATGCAGGTGCTAATACTTAAAATAGCATGGTCACCTAGTAGATGCACATGATGGATAAACACATAAAGGAAATGTGCATGGTCACCTAATAGCTGCTTCTGGAGCCAGCGGCATTAAGATCTTTGCTTGATCGATAGACGAAATAAGGAGATCGACGTGGAGAATCAGGTGGCGAGGGCACGGAAGAGCCTTTGCCTATGCTTTCCCGGCAGAGATCGACTTTGCTTCAAGCTTTCTAATTTGGCACAATAATGGATCGTAGTGGGCGAAGGCAAGTTGGCCCAGTCATATGTGAGGTAGTTGATGGCGATGGTGGCAAGCCAGTTAGGGAACAAATGATAAGGAATAAAACGCAAGAGGGATTGAAGAAAATAGTAGTGATTGATGAGGACAGGAGAGCCACAGATTTGAGAAAGGGGAACGAAAAGTAAGTCGGAGCCAAACTTAGTTTCGGAATTTGGGTCCAATATTTGGATGCACGAACAAAAGTTTCACTGATTACAAAAGTGAACATCCACATGCATATGAAAATAATAAATACTAACATAATATTTGTATTATTCGAATTTATAATTTCTTTCACTTTTATGAATTTTATAAAATTTTGAATATTTTCATATTGTATTTGAATATTATGGACTTTAAACTTAATAAATACTTTTTTCTTTATTTTAAATAAATTCAAAATTTTAAATATTTTAATTAAATTTTATGAAAATTTCAAAAATGGTATTTTTAAATTTTACGAATGTTTTCTATGTTTTATGAATATTTTTAAATTTATTTTAGACAAAATTTCAAAATATTACTTATTAAATATTAAATATTAGTCTTAATTATTAATTATTAGACAATGAATAGTAATTATTAATTATTACGTCTTAATTATTAATTATTACTTCTGAATTATAACTGAATATTAATAATGTTAATTATTATCCATATTTTATTATACAACAATTACCATTATTAATTACCAACTTTCGTATATTCAATAGTGATTAATAATTACGGCTAGCAATTATTACATAAAACCCATAATTATAATCGAATATAAATTTTTGAATGTCAGTTAATATGTATATATTACTAACTAATAATAATTATTATTACTTTTAACATACTAAATCTTAATTAGTAAAATTTATTGATTAATTATTTATTATTTAATAGGGCAAATATTTTATAAAAATATATTATTTATTTTAATTTTTATAAGTAAAATAGAAAAAATTCTCATACACGCAACATATGGTTGGACCGCTCAAATGCTCTGCTCGCTTGTTGAAGATAGAACGATAAGTGACATTTTATATTTAAATATTATACGAATTTGTAAATTCATTTAGAAAGTATATTTCACTTAGGTGGATTACTGAATATTAATAGTAATTATTTCATATTTCAAAATAATCTATAATTATTATTATCTAATTAAAATTGTTAATTATTATTATTATTTGATACTAAATTTTAGCTTTTAGTTATTACTTTAACTTTTCTTTAACTAATTATTATAATTTTTATATTACTAATTATTAATTACTATTATTTAATAGTAATTATCAATTATAATTAAATATTTATTATTTGTTGACTGTCTGTTGATTGTTAATTAATTTATTATTGATTAATTATTAAATATTAATTAATAATTAATTATTAATATGGTTATTTCATATTTCAAGTTAACAATTAATTATTAGTATTTAATAGCAGTTTTTAATTATTATACATTAATAATTAATTATTATAATTATTTAGCATACTCCATCAATTTCAGCAAGGTACATCTCTAGGATCGAACCCGTGACTCGTAATCCCATAGTATGAAATACCAACCAACTGAAACCAAACACGTTTTCCATTAATATCTAATTTTTATTATTATTTAAGTATCATTTATTTAATTATTATTGGTTATTAAATTTTTATTAATTGTTATTTATTTTAATTTAATTGTAGTTATTAATTATTACTTATTACATATTAATTATTTATTACAATAAGCGACCGGAAGGAGCTAATAGGTATCTATTATAATTAGCATAACAAAAGAGTTAATGAAAACTAACATCTATTATAATTGGCAAAAGAAAAATAGTTTTAATACCCATATGCAACAACTAACCAAAAAAAGTTGTTGAAAGTAAGTTTATTACTACTTTCTGAAACAAAACATTGTAAAAACCTTAATTACAACTAGTAGATTATGACCATTGCAAAAAATATAGTTATATTTGGGCAGTTTTGTTGTAGTGATAATTTCTAAACTCCAATCTTTCTTTCACTTTTAACATGCACTCAATTATTCAAGATATATTAAACCAAACAAATATGTGAAATTTTTGGCATTTGTCATTTGTTGAAATTATTTAATAAAATGAAATATAAAAGAAGAAGAGGGGGAGAGGAGGAAAAAATAACAATCATTAAAAGTCAATACTTTTACCAACGGCTTAATTGATATACAAAAATACATGATCTATATTTATATCTTAGTTACTTGAAGCCTAAGTAATAATATAATAGGAAATATTCTAACTAGGAAAAGTGCAAATAATATAGGTAAATATCAAATAGTGAGATCTTCTGCTATATGCCTTAACATCATCATTACTATACACACACACACACACACACACACACACACACACACACACACGTATATTTGTAGCAAAAATAGGAAATAAATTAGATGAAGTATCAAAGCTTACATACAAACCGGTCAAACAATGAATAAAAAGGAATGAAAACGATATACGAATATATAGTTCCATATAACTATAAAATTTCAAAAATAATCCTACCCTTTCTCTATATATTTTTATATAAGCAGCTTTAAACATCAAGCTGTTATCAAGTCAGAAAGATTGAACTGGGTAGGAAAAAAGAAAAAAAATGTAACATCCTAATTTTGTAGTAGTGCAAAGAATTATATTTTTCAGAGTCCCGTACAACCAATTTCATAACAAAAACCATTTGAAATCTATTATTTTGAACAAGATATTTTTTAATTTAAATGGAAAGCATTATTGTTGACCAACCAATGAAATTTGAAATCAACCAAAATTTGGAATATAATCTTGTACCCAATTCAATAATATACAAACTCCAAAATCTTTTGACAATGAGCAACTAGCATGGCTGACGCTATTGCATAGTAGCAACGATACAATCATTTGGTAAACTTTTCGGTCATTTATATAGTTTAGTTGGATTTTAATTTTCATTTTACTATAATCTATATTCAAAACTAGAATTAGATACTATATGTTACAAAATGTCTAGGAGAGTATGCACAACTTTCATCTCCTATATTAAGATTTGATGGAAATTTTACCTTAATTCCCCGTTGTTCTTTTGAGACTTGGGCTTTCTTTCCATTTTTTAGGTTCTAAGAGTAGCGAAAGATATAAATTAATTGTGGGATATTGAAATAAGACCTTATATGTAAAATAACATTATAGAAAGTGAAAACAAAGTAACGACATGTTGGAATGATTAATAAGATAATATTGATAAAATAAGTGATTAGGACTATATACATATTATGCTTACTATACACGCACAAGCATTCATAATTTTAAAAAATTGATTACATGGTAAAAGTCATTTAATTGCATAATTAAAAAATAGGTTTAAAAACGATACTAATCAATTGATTTATTAGCATATTGCATAGTCAATTAAGGAGTTTTCTAATAATTTTCACACGAAATTTATATTTAATTTTATTGAGAGTATAATTTTGAAAATGAATTGATTTTCCTTAATTTCAATAAAATAATTAATTAAAGGAAATTAATTGCCTCATTTAGTTAGAGGAAACTAATTGGTTGATTTACTAATTCTGAAGTTACTCGGTAAATTAACAAAAGTTATTAATCGATTGATAAATTATATATAGCATACTTAATCAATTAGGAAAATTTTGATAATTTTCAATCAATTTCTATAATTAATTTCCACAATTATACAATCAAAAAAAGCATTTCATTTGAATTTAAAATAGATTAAAGAGTCAATAAATTATTTTAATGCCAAATAAATACGAGATGAAGGTAGTAATAATTAAAGGAGAAGTCTAGAGAGAATTTGTCGTTCTTTATATAAACCCATTTCCATTCTTCACTCAATACCTCTCTAAGTAAAATCTATAATATTTATCATAAAATTTCATTTTTCAATGCTATAGTATTTTGGTAACCAAAAACATATTATACATACCATTATGTCTCTAACACTCAAAAACCTAGATCTACATACACTATTTCTTTTCCTAAAACTCACATTCATCATTTCATGCTTTTCATACACAACTACAATTTTCTCTCTCCTCCTTTTCACTAATTTCCTAGCAATTTGCAGCCTCGCCTATGATACGATTACTGGTTCCACCATTAGAATCGCATTCATTGTTGCTTCCTCTTCAACCTTTGAGATCTCACCAGATGTTGAAGAAGAATTTAATCCTTCTACATATAGACCTTTGGTTGATGATATACAGAAGACAGAAAGAGAATATCTTCTTGCCAAGCTTCAGGTATTTCAATACTACGAACCACGTTTTCATTCCATTTAATGCCATACTCTAGATACATCTTATATCTTGTATTCTAATACATAAAAAGTTCAATGTATGACCCTTGTTATTCTTTCCACATATTTACTCTCATTTCATTTCCTATTCCCTCACTAGGGAATAATTTTTCATTTTGCACACAAAGTATATTTATATATCTATCAACAATATATGAACATTGCAATTTGCATTCATATTCTTTTATTGTATAATCAGCTAGCCCATGGAATATGTTATTTTTTGCTAAAAATTATATCCATTTATTTTTTTCCTATTTTCCTCGAATTACAAGAAAGTTTTTAAGGTTCGATTTGATTACTTTATTATTTATTTTGGCTCATTCTTAACACACCACATTATTCCACTTTTGCCAATTTAACTTTTTGGAAAATAAACGACTGTTTTATCCTTGAAATTATTTTTACTGAGATGTTTTAGTTCTTTTCATGTCCTCATATTTTCCATCTCCTTCTCTTTGGTATACTTGTATAAATATAAGGATAGAATTTTTAAAGAATCTTATTACTAGAAGATAACTATGTATGTTTTCTAAGGTTCATATATAGTAACTAGGATATGTAGCAACCAAGCCTATTTAATAATGGAATTGCTACTAAGATAGTGCATAGTCCATGTGGAATAATAATAAACCTAGTATGCATGAAATATATTACATAAGCTTCCTATCATTTTGATACTTTATTAAGCTGTAGCATGTTTTTTTCTCTTTTAGATTGCATTATTGGATAAGAAAAGAAGATCAAATTGTCCATGACCGTTAAGAATTTTTTAAATGTTGTGAGACGAGAATCTTTTACTATTGCCATGAGAAGGGTGGAAAATAAGAATAACTGGGATAAAAGAAACAAGTGTAATTTCAAAATAAAATGGAGTAAGAAAGAAAAAAGTGGTGTGTGTTTTTTAATAAAACACCTTGTCGGAAGAAAGTGGAGTGTTAATAGTATTGGCCATTTATTTTAGTGTGTTTTGTATTTTGGTTTGCTTTATTAGGTTTTATATATTCAAATAATTTATGTATCGTTAAAGCTTCCTCGTTGATATATGTGTGTTAAATATAAAATTTATCTCCATAATTAATTTTTAATAAATATCAACTCCAAGAGCCCTTTAACCTGTAGGTGCATCATTAAATAGAAAATAAAGTATATTAAATGTTTTGACTACAATTTAAATTCCAATGGATTGTGTATGTCAAATATTAATTATAATAATTACAACGTTCCTATTAAGCGTTAATTTTGCATGTCAAATGTTAATAGGTATTTCCAAAAAAAGAACATGTCAAATCCATCATAAAATTAAGTATACATTAAAATCTAAAACATTTGACATGTTCTCCTATGATATAATCTCGATTCCAACCCTTTATTCTATAGTGCTTGAAACAAAGGAATTGATTAATTAAACCCAACATAAAATCAGTATTGAAGGGAAGGACAATTTATTTGGCTTAGATAACTTTAATCAATTTCTTATTGAAAGGCCTTACCACCTTGACTCAAATAAGTAGTTAATATCATTTTATTTTTATTTATCATGTGGAGTTACTTAAAAAAATTATTTTTGTAGGTTCGTAAGGCGGTACCAACCAATTTGTTGATGCAATTTTTTTGGATATAATAAATGACTTGGTCATAACTGAGATATAATAACCTGTAATTTACAATAACCTAAAATATTGCATAGCTCAGGCTAAATGTATTTTTAAAATGTTTTTTATATTTATTTCGATCATGATAAGAAATATTGTTCTTTGATATACCATAGCAAAACAAAATTTTTATTTTTAAAAACAATAATTTGGGCTTAAAAAAACCCAAACATATGTGTTTATGTTCTGTGTAGGCCAGACAATAAAACTCTGGTCTTTACATATAGGCAAGATCAAAGCTTGGTTCTAGACTATTGATACTAATATGTTTTTAATAAATTTATTCTTCTTTTTATTTCATTTTTTGGAGTAATTTGAATTTTTTTCCTATTGCAAACAAATGCACTATTCATCTTTTTGGAAATCCAATTCGGACTTAAAAATCCTCTAAAATATAAACGTACTAACTATAAAATGAATTTCATATTATTACTTTTTAAATTATTTATATTTTGTTCTCTAGTGATGAATAATTGTATATACTTCAAAAAACTGTTAATATCTTCTAAAATAGGTTTAATCTGCAGTTTATAGTAACTATGTTTGTAAGTCTAATTAATGAAATTGTTTGATAAATCAAAGTTATACATTAGTAGGTAATAATCAACATGAAAGCGTGGACAAGGTAGTGAAATATATGGAAAATTTTAAAAACATACTACGGAATAACATTATATAGATTTGTTCATTTTGCAGCTGAATAATGTGCGATTGATTATATCATGGTTGATTTTATAACGATCACTTTTTTGTAGGTTCGTATTTGTGTTTAAATTTCTATATTAGTGATATTGACATCATTGTACATACTGGTTGGTTCAAAATTTATTTAAATAATGAATAAATGAACTATACAATAATGCTTTTATGGTGCTTCAAATACTGACAAGCTTCATCGCAATTATAGAAGTGACACCCTTTTAAGGAATAGCAATAATGGTTTATTTCCTATTTTTTCTTGTTTATGATTATTAGATAAAATATAAAAATCTTCTTAGTAAACTAAAGTTTGGTAAACTTTTATATATCTCATTTTTCATTTAAGACATTTTATCACCAACTTGGTCCACTTACATGAAAACATAATACATAAACATGTCATTCCTTTCAGACAACACGAATGCTCTATACACGAGTTAAATATCTTCGGTTAATCTAGAATAGTTGACATCGTTAAAAACATTCTTGAGTAATTTTAATAAAGATGTAATATTGCTAAAGAACGTATCAACTTCAAAAAAAATTTGAAAAACATAAATAATACTCACTCTATTATAGATGGAAGCAACTAAATATATGGAGCAATGAACTAAAAGTGATTTGTTTTCCTTTATTATGGTCTTTATCAACCTTGCTGTTTTTTTATCTTATTCCTATATTATGGGATGCAATTAAATATTTTCTTACCCAGGCAAGACAATAAAAAGTATAGAGTCGCGTGTGCTGTTTACTCCCATCATAACACACTAATATTCAAATTTCATTGCATGCCACATTTACAATGTGACAACCGGAGTTGCTCAATCTATGCTTCTAAGGAAGTTTAGTTGGAGCTGTGAAGTAAGGATCAATTTACTTATAGATGAACACTTTATATTTATTGATTATTTAACATTTTGTGAAATTATTTTTTTATTCACCCATTTTAGTGTAACAACCCGCATATTTGTCGATTTTATATTTAAATATTTTATTTAAATATTTTATCGATACTGGGAATTTAGTCCGAAAAAGCTACTTTTTGCATACGGTCGAATTAGGACTCGAGACCACTTCCATTGAGTTCAAAATGACGTTTGCGACCTTTTTGAGTATAAACTTTGATATGTTTGGAGATAGTAGAATTTTGCTACTTTTCACTTTGGGTTTGGGTTAGGGTTCAGCCCTATGTTTAACTTATACTCAAAACTAAACCACTCCTCCCTATTCACTCTCACTTTCTCCGCTTTTCAGTTCTAAAGCATCAATGGTGGGAGAGATGGGAAATTAAAACTCCAAAACCCTAGTTTTCTTTTGCAAATCAAGCTCTAGCTCCAAATTAATAGAAGAACCCATTGGTAAGCTTCACTTCTTCTTGTTCAACTCATTCTCTTATCAAATTCAGAAATTCCTAAACCTAATTTAGGGTGTTTCTCTTTTTAGCTTAGATTCAAGCTTGTTGAGTTGGAATTGAAGAGTGATTGTCATTGTCATTGTTCTATAGCTTCTTCCTCCTTGTTCTTGTGCATAAAGGTGAGATTTTTATCTCACATCGTTTTCTATATCTATCATTGTTGTTATATATGAATTCATAACATAAGTGCATATTCATTTGCTTTCAATTTGAATTGATTTGGTGAATTTTCCAAATTTGTGTGCTTTGGTCCAACTTTATGAAAATCCTTTATGGGCATTTGGACATTGATATTCGGGGTGTATCGAAGAGCTTTTAAGGCCGGGTTGTCGCTTGGCGTAAATGCTTAGTCGACATTGCTCGTCCGATTGCTTTCGATACGTTTTGGCCACTTTGGCTAGGCAAATTTTTACCCAGACCAGGTGACCAGACGTCTGGTGACCAAGTCCAGACGTCTGGTTTGGACCTGGAAAGAAAAATGTATGCACGCATATTATAAAAAAATGCCAGAGACTATTTTCAAACATCTGAATTCAAATCAGACGTCTGGATAAGTCTCAGACGTCTGACTTGACGTTTCAGACGTCCGGGTGTTCTCTGGGTTATTTCCAGAGAACAAAACAAGACGTCTGGATTCAAAACCAGACGTCTGGCAATGGCTCAGACGTCTGTTTTGTCTATTCCAGACGTCTGGGTATCTTTCTGAACTATTTTTCAGGAAAAAATCCAAACGTCTGGATTCCAAATCAGACATCTGGAGATGTTTATTTTTGCCTATACAGGCTGTTTTGTGTGAATTTCCATTATTTATCGATTTTAGCGATCCTATTAGTCGTTATCACTTATTATCGACTTTGATGACTTTTTTTTATGGATTTTTGGAAATATCCATTTCTATGGATTTGGTATCGATTTCTTTGGATTTTACTCACGTCTTCGTATGTGAATTTTGGTGATTGATTGTTCTACAACATTTTTGTGACTTGTCACTTTAAAAATATAAAGGTTTCAATACTAGTAGTAAATATCAAAACTCTTTCATCAGAACGATTTCAACACTATTTTATTTACAAGGCTCGTATTTCTCAAACCGTTTTCCAATCTACTAGTATATACAAACCTTTACCTCACTCGTATGAGAAATCTAATTAAATAGCTTAGTAAAACAAGTGGTATGAAATGCTTGCGTTTACTTCGTCGGTTAATTCTTGGACTTGTTCGATTGAAACTCTTGTGACAATTTTCTAGAGGAGATCTACAATTTGTTCGTAAATATTTAAGTTAAGCTAGTGGTTATAGGACATGAAGCTAAGCTCATATATTTACTAGCTTACTGTAATTGACACTTCTTGATGATCATGACGATCATTTTTGTGATTTAGACTAGCAATTGTGCAATGTCTCTTTGTCCACGTGGAGGACAGTAACTCATTTTATTGGGCTTCGTCTCATTTCTTTGTGGGGTAGCTCCCCATGGTCTTCGGACCATTCGTGTGTCAAAAATTAGTGGCTAGCTACCATGAGATAACTTCTCGTTCGTGTGATACATATGTTGGTGAGTTTTTATGCTCCCGTTCGTGTGATAGGCCTCCCCCCTTTTCTTGTGATTTCTGGACTTTGTGTGTCGAATTCTGGAATTTATGCTTCACCTATTTTTGTGATTTCTATTGATATGATTTATCAATTTTTGTGCATTGGTGAATTCGCGTGTCATTGATTCTTGTGATTTTTGGATTTCTTGAGATGATTTCTAGAATTTGTGTTTCACCAATTTTCGTGATTTCCATTGATAAGTTTTATCAATATTTGTGCAATGGTGAATTTGTGTGTCATTGACTTTTGTGATTGATATTGATATAATCGTCAATATTTATGGTTTGGTGAACGAAATAAGGAGTATGACATTCTTTTGATCCTTGTGTAGATTTTGTGATATTGATTAATCTCTTATTGATTTTCAATTACTTATATATATCACAGCTTAGCATTGTGATTATTATGTGTTTAGTCATATCTCTTATTCTATATCGTTTCATTTGATATTTATAGTTAGACTGATCCGTTTATTATTTTCTTATTAAATAATACTTGGGTCAGACCGAGATGTTACAAGTGCTTCTGCTTGACTTCTCTCCAGGGATTTACTACCCGCATATTTGTCGATTTTATATTTAAATATTTTATTTAAGTATTTTTTCGATACTCGGAATTTAGTCCGAAAAAGCTACTCTTTGCATACGTTCGAATTAGGACTCGAGACCACTTCCATTGAGTTCAAAATGACATTTGCGACCTTTTTGAGTATAGACTTCGATATGTTTGGAGATAGTAGAATTTAGCTACTTTTCACTTTGGGTTTGGGTTAGGGTTCAGCACTATGTTTAACTTATACTCAAAACTGAACCGCTCCTCCCCATTCACTCTCACTTTCTCCTCTTTTCAGTTCTGAAGCATCAACGGTGGGGGAGATGGGAAATCAAAACTCCAAAACCCTAGTTTTCTTTTGCAAAGCAAGCTCTAGCTCCAAACTAATAGAAGAACCCATTGGTAAGCTTCTCTTCTTCATCTCCAACTCATTCTCTTATCAAATTCAGAAATTCCTGAACCTAATTTAAGGGGTTTCTCCTTTTAGCTTAGATTCAAGCTTGTTGAGTTGGAATTGAAGAGTGACTGTCATTGTCATTGTTATATAGCTTCTTCCTCCTTGTTCTTGTGCATAAAGGTGAGATTTTTATCTCACATCTTTTTCTATATCTATCATTGTTGTTAGGTACGAATTCCTAACATATGTGCATATTCATTTGCTTTCAATTTGAATTGATTCGGTGAATTTTCCAAATTTGTGTGCTTTGGTCCAACTTTATGAAAATCCTTTTATGGGCATTTGGACATTGATATTCGAGGTGTATCGAGAGCTTTTAAGGCCGGGTTGTCGCTTGGCGTAAATCCTTAGTCGACATTGCTCGTCCGATCGCTTCCGATACGTTTTGGCCACTTTGGCCTAGGCAAATTGTTGCCCAGACCAAGTGACCGGACGTCTGGTGACCAAGTCCAGACGTCTGGTTTGGACCTGGAAAGAAAAATGTATGCACGCATACGATAAAAAAATGCCAGAGACTATTTTCGGACATCTGAAATTCAAATCAGACGTCTGGATAGGTCTCAGACGTCTGACTTGATGTTTCAGACGTCTTGGTGTTCCAGAGAACAAAACCAGACGTTTGGATTCAAAACCAGACGTCTGGCCATGGCTCAGACGTCTGTTTTGTCTATTCCAGACGTCTGGGTAGCTTTCTGAACTATTTTTCAGAAAACAAATCCAGACGCCTGGATTCCAAATCAGACGTCTGGAGAT
Source organism: Allium cepa (assembly GCA_030765085.1). Lineage (NCBI taxonomy): Eukaryota > Viridiplantae > Streptophyta > Magnoliopsida > Asparagales > Amaryllidaceae > Allium > Allium cepa. The sequence goes on from CM060938.1 coordinate 232,800,304, forward strand.
GTTTATTTTTGCCTATTCAGGCTGTTTTGTGTGAATTTCCATTATTTATCGATTTTAGCGATCCTATTAGTCATTATCACTTATTATCGACTTTGATGACTTCTTTTTATGGATTTTTGGAAATATCCATTTCTATGGATTTGGTATCGATTTCTTTGGATTTTACTCACGTCTTCGTATGTGAATTTTGGTGATTGATTGTTCTACAATCATTTTTGTGATTTGTCACTTTAAAAATATAAAGGTTTCAATACTAGTAGTAAATATCAAAACTCTTTCATCAAAACGATTTCAACACTATTTTATTTACAAGGCTCGTTTTTCTCAAACCGTTTTCCAGTCTACTAGTATATACAAACCTTTACCTCACTCGTATGAGAAATCTAATTAAACGGCTTAGTAAAACAAGTGGTATGAAACGCTTGCGTTTACTTCGTCTGTTAATTCTTGGACTTGTTCGATTGAAACTCTTGTGACAATTTTCTAGTGGAGAACTACAATTTGTTCGTAAATATTTAAGTTAAGCTAGTGGTTATGGGACATGAAGCTAAGCTCATACATTTACTAGCTTACTGTAATTGACACTTCTTGATGATCATGACGATCATTTTTGTGATTTAGACTAGCAATTGTGCGATGCCTCTTTGTCCACGTGGAGGACAGTAACTCATTTTATTGAGCTTCGTCTCATTTCTTTGTGGGGTAGCTCCCCATGGTCTTTGGGTCATTCGTGTGTCAAAAATAAATGGCTAGCTACCATGAGATAGCTTCTCGTTCGTGTGATACATATGTTGGTGAGTTTTTATGCTCCCGTTCGTGTGATAGGCCTCCCCACCTTTTCTTGTGATTTCTGGATTTCGTGTGTCGAATTCTGGAATTTATGCTTCGCCTATTTTTGTGATTTCTATTGATATGATTTATCAATTTTTGTGCATTGGTGAATTCGTGTGTCATTGATTCTTGTGATTTCTGGATTTCTTGAGATGATTTCTAGAATTTGTGTTTCACCAATTTTCGTGATTTCCATTGATAAGTTTTATCAATATTTGTGCATTGTTGAATTTGTGTGTCATTGACTTTTGTGATTGATATTGATATAATCGTCAATATTTATGGTTTGGTGAACGAAATAAGGAGTATGAAATTCTTTTGATTCTTGTGTAGATTTTGTGATATTGATTAGTCTCTTATTGATTTTCAATTATTTATATATATCACAGCTTGGCGTTGTGATTATTATGTGTTTAGTCATATCTCTTATTCTATATCGTTTCATCTTATATTTATAGTTAGACTGATCCGTTTATTATTTTCTTATTAAATAATACTCGGGTCAGACCAAGATGTTACAGGTGCTTCTGCTTGACTTTTCTCCATGGATTTACTACTCTAACTTTTGGCTAACTACTTAGATTAGTAGTTTATTTTGTTGTATACACTTGAGATATGGACTCATAGTTGTATTCTTTTTTATAGCACATGTTGCTATTCTTTTGTATTATTATGGATCTTTTTGACCACTACTCTGATATACACTTTCTTGTGTTAGTTGTATATTCATATCTTTTTCCGCCTTTGTGATATGAATTGTCTATGACTGATTTATGTTATGTTTATTTCTACATTTGTTTCCAAGGTTATTATAGCCACTGTGTAGTAGCTTTGAGTTTATGTCGGTATGCCGGATTTCCTCGTGATAAAGAAATGCATGTAATTCTATCTGGCATATCGATGCTCGCACAAAGCAATTACACGGATGGTCGCTCCTCAATAGCCTTATTCTCCGTGCTAGTTGACAGCATTACACCGTAGTGTTCTTGGCTAGCGTGGGTATAGAGGTGGGGCGTCACAGCTTGGTATCAGCGCCAAACTTCGGAACAATGTAGAATAATTTAACAAGGATCATCGTCCTAAGTCCTTCTTAGGAGTCGTGCCTTAGGATTTAATTCGAGTCTTCGTACCGATTCATCCTATTTTCTTTATGATTCCTTGTTTTGTCTATCAAGATTGCTTGATATTCCTTTTGTGAATAACCTTTTTTCTTCTTCTTTATTTCTTTCTAAAGGAAGAGAAATGGTTAGACCTAGTCGTCCCAGCGCCGGTCAATCTAGTGCTCCACCCCAAGATGGAGTTTTTATGACTACCCAACAACTTCTTGACCTTGTCACGAATGCTCAAGCAGGTGGTTCTAATCTGGAACCTACTCACCCTAAATCTGGGTTTGCACGTTTGTACAGTGATTACACCAGCTTGGGCGGGAAGCCATTTAAAGGTTCTGAAACTATTATTGAAGTCCAGGCTTAGTTAAGGGCATGCGATCGAATCTTTTCTCGCATGAACCTCATTGATCTTCACCGAGTTCAGGTGGCTTCTAGTATGCTCCAAGAAAGAGAATTGGACTGGTACGAACTTCTTATTTCTGAGATTAATGAAGCGGATCTCACCTGGGAGAAGGTCCGAGAGCGCTTCGAGTTAAAATTCGTACCAGAAGCTGAGAAGGTGACTTTGGCTCGCCGTTTTATAAACCTTGTTCAAGGTGAATCTTCCGTGGCAGATTATGTCGCGTCCTTTGAATCTCTCTCCAAATAAGGGGTTGAATACATCAGCACTCCATTGAAGAAAAATCAGAGATTTGTCTATGGCTTAAACAAAAATCTCAAGAAGCCATTACTTCTAAAATTAGAAGTTTCTTTCGACCAACTCATTGATATCGCTCTCCGTCTTGAAGAGGCGGATAGGGAGAATGATGTTGAAGTGGTGGGTTCCAAACCAAACTTCAACAACAAGAAGAGGCCAAACAAATTCAAAGGTCCTTATCCCAATAAGAAAGGGAGGCAAGTAACTCCTGCTACAAAGACCTTTTCCTCTACTGAAGGGAAATGCTTTAACTGTGGTTCCAGAGACCATTTTGCGAAAAAGTGTTCAAAGCCTCGTTCTTGTCGCTATTGCAAAAGCCCGGATCATTATTTATCTTCTTGCCCCAAGCTTCAGGGCAGGAAGGAGGGAAAGTTAAATGTTGCTCAAGCCCCTGGCAACACGTCTCGTGGCCAAGGTATTTCTCATTCTATCCTTGATGGTATTATTTTGTTTCGTGGTCTTCCTATTCGAGTTCTTTTTGATACGGGTGCGTCCCATTCTTTTATATCAAAAGAGCTTGTTGATACCTTTTCTTTTAGTGTTGTTGCTTTAATTACTTCTTTGAGAATTGCGAATCCGGTTGGTGGATCCGCAACAATCAGTTTATTGTGTAAAGATGTCGAGATTATTTTGTGTGATTTTTCTTTCCTAGCCGATTTGCATGTCATGCGTTATTTAGGCTTTGGAATGATTTTGGGAATGGATTGGCTTAACCGTTATGAGGCTCATATCCTATGTCCTGAGCGGACTATTCATCTACGACATCCTTAATCAGTAAAGCAGATTTCTATTAATCTTAAAGATTCGGATTCCAGCTTGGTTGCATCTTTATATTCTTTAAATCCTCGTGATGACGATAATGATGATGAGGAAGATATTATTTCTCTTATTCACGTTGTTCATAAATTTTCCGACATATTTGAGCCCGTTTTAGGATTACCACCTAAGCGAGCAATTGAGTTCAAAATTAATCTTATTCCTGAAGCTCAACCTATTACTCGTCCTCCTTATCGCCTGCCCAATAAAGAAAATGAAGAGATGCATAAACAATTATCCGAATTGAAGACGAAGCAATTTATTCGCTCTAGTTCCTCGCTTTGGGGAGCTTCAGCTATTTTTGTGAAGAAATCCGATGGTACGCTTAGGCTTTGCGTTGACTACCGCAAGCTTAATGATCTTACTATCAAAAATAAATATCCTTTACCTCGGATTGATGATCTATTCGATCAGCTTAGTAGTGCTAGAGTCTTTTCACAATTAGACTTAGCCACTGGTTTTCATCAGCTTCATATTGCAGAGGATAGCATTCCTTTGACATCGTTCTGTACTCGGTATGGATCTTATGAATGGCTCGTTATGCCATTTGGGTTGACGAATGCCCTAGCTTATTTCGTTGACCTAATGAATCGAGTTTTCAAAGACTTCCTCGATCGATTTGTTCTCATCTTTATTGATGATATTCTTGTGTATTCTAAAACCGAGGAGGAACATGAGAAGCATCTTCGGATTGTTTGGAAACTCTTAGGAGTAATCATTTAAAAGCAAAGTTTTCTAAATGACACTTTTGGCAATCTCGTGTGAAGTTTCTCGGTCATATTACTTCCGAATCCGGAATTTCCGTGGATCCTTCAAAGATTGAAGCGCTTCAAGATTGGAAGAGACTAGAGAGTGTGACGGAGATTCGTAGTTTTCTTGGATTGGCGGGTTATTACTGCCGTTTTATCAAAGACTTTTCTAAGATTGTCGTGCCTCTCACTAGTTTAACGAAGAAAGGTGTTAAATACATTTGGTCGGACAAATGCGGAACTTCTTTTCCGAAATTAAAAGAACTCCTTTCTGATGCTCCTATTCTTATTATTCCCGAGGGGAATCAAGATTTCGTTGTTTATACCAATGGCAGTCGCGTTGGTTTGGGTGCCGTTCTTATGCAAAAAGAACGTGTTATTGCTTATGCTTCAAGGCAATTAAAGCCTGCCGAGACTAGATATGCCACTCATGATTTAGAGCTCGCGGCTATTGTTTTTGCTCTTCGGATTTGGCGTCATTATCTTTTGGGAGAGAAATTTGTTCTTTATACCGATCATAAGTCTTTGAAGTATTTATTCTCTCAAAAGGAACTTAATTTGCGTCAACAGCGTTGGCTCGAATTTCTTGCTCCTTATGATCTTGATATTCTTTATACCCCCGGTAGGGGTAATCGTGTCGTCGATGCTCTTAGCCGTAAACAACAAGCTGTTGTTTCTATGATGATATCCGAATGGAACGATCTCGAGATCTTATCCACTTGTGAGATTCGAGACCGCATATCCGATTTATGCTCATCATTTATTTTATGTAGCCTTGAGGCTCATCCTTCTCTTTTAGACCGCATTTTTGAAGCTCAAAGGCTAGATCCCGAATTGGCTCTTATTGGCCAAAATATTAAGGATAAAATTGATATTGAAGGTTTAAAAGACTTTGATATCGATTCTCGTGGCGGCATTCGGAAATTTGCTAGACTTATCGTGCCAAATATTAGTGATCCTCGTAAAGATATTTTGGAAGATTCACATCGTTCTAAATTTACCATTCATCCCGGTAGTAGAAAAATGTATGCGGATATGAAGCGGCTTTATTATTGGGAGGGAATGAAACTTGACATCGCTAACTTCATTAAGCGTTGCATGACTTGCCAACTCGTTAAGGCCGAGCATCAAAGGCCCGGTGGGTTATTGCAACCTTTAGAAATTCACATTTGGAAGTGTGACCAAATTTCCATGGATTTTATAGACGGCCTTCCCCGTTCTCGTTCGGGCCATGATAGCTTATGGGTGATTGTTGATAGACTTACTAAATCCGCTCATTTTATTCCCGTTCGGTCTAACCGAACCGTTCCTCTTTTGGCCAAACTCTTTGTTAAAGAAATTGTTAAATTGCATGGAGTTCCTACTTCTATTGTTAGTGATCGTGATCCATTGTTTACTAGTGGATTTTGGAAGAGTCTTCAAAAAGCTTTAGGAACGAAGTTTAATTTTAGCACCACTTATCACCCCCAGTCCGATGGACAAACCGAGCGTGTGAATCAAACTCTTGAAGATCTTCTTCGTGCTTGTGTGATTGATTTCGGTGAAAGCTGGGAAGATCATATTCCTCTTGTTGAATTTTCCTATAATAATAGCTTCCAATCTAGTATTGGTATTGCACCTTTTGAGGCACTCTACGGAAGGCCATGCCGATCTCCTTCTTGTTGGCTTGAGGCCGGTGAGAAGCTGGTTTTAGGTCCAGATTTTGTTCGGGATTCCACAGAGAAGATTGACCTTATTCGACATAGGATGAAAGAAGCCCAGAGTAGACAAAAATCCTATGCCGATTATCGAAGAAGGAAGTTAGAATTTTCTGTGGGAGATCTTGTGTTCGTTCGTGTTTCACCCATAAAGGGTGTTGTACGTTTCAGTCGATTGGGAAAATTAGCGCCTCGATATATTGGGCCATTTCCTATCACCGAACGTATTAGTTCCGTGGCTTATCGCCTTTTATTACCGGCTCATTTTTATGCTATTCATGACGTGTTTCACGTTTCTCAATTACGGAAGTGCCTTCGAGATTTTGATTCTATTCTTGAGCCCGGTGTTGTGGAAGAAATTGAAGTTTCGCCTAATCTAACCTTTGAGCAACATCCCGTTCGTATTATTGCTTCGGAAGTCAAACGACATCGAAATAAGGATGTTCCGCTTGTGAAGGTTCAATGGTCTTCAAATCCTAAGGATTGTTCTTGGGAGTCTAGAGAGTTCATCGAGCGATCACATCCGGACTTGCTTTCCCGTGCTCTTTGAGGTGAACTTCTTATTTCAAACTTCTTTTGTGTTGAATATGCTTTTATGGTTGTTACTATATATCTTCTTCTTAAATATTGCGAGGACGCAATTTCTTTAAGGAGGGGAGTCTATAACAACCCACATATTTGTCGATTTTATATTTAAATATTTTATTTAAATATTTTATCGATGCTCGGAATTTAGTCCGAAAAAGCTACTTTTTGCATACGGTCGAATTAGGACTCGAGACCACTTCCATTGAGTTCAAAATGACATTTGCGACCTTTTTGAGTATAAACTTCGATATGTTTGGAGATAGTAGAATTTTGCTACTTTTCACTTTGGGTTTGGGTTAGGGTTCAGCCCTATGTTTAACTTATACTCAAAACTGAACCACTCCTCCCCATTCACCCTCACTTTCTCCTCTTTTCAGTTCTAAAGCATCAATGGTGGGAGAGATGGGAAATTAAAACTCCAAAACCCTAGTTTTCTTTTGCAAATCAAGCTCTAGCTCCAAACTAATAGAAGAACCCATTGGTATGCTTCTCTTATTCTTCTCCAACTCATTCTCTTATCAAATTCAGAAATTCCTAAACCTAATTTAGGGTGTTTCTCTTTTTAGCGTAGATTCAAGCTTGTTGAGTTGGAATTGAAGAGTGATTGTCATTGTCATTGTTCTATAGCTTCTTCCTCCTTGTTCTTGTGCATAAAGGTGAGATTTTTATCTCACATCTTTTCCTATATCTATCATTGTTGTTAGGTATGAATTCCTAACATATATGCACGCATATTATAAAAAAATGCCAGAGACTATTTTCAGACATCTGAAATTCAAATCAGACGTCTGGATAAGTCTCAGACGTCTGACTTGATGTTTCAGACGTCTAGGTGTTCTCTGGGTTATTTCCAGAGAACAAAACCAGACGTGTGGATTCAAAACCAGACGTCTGGCCATGGCTCAGACGTCTGTTTTGTCTATTCCAGACGTCTGGGTAGCTTTTTGAACTATTTTTCAGAAAACAAATCCACACGTCTGGATTCCAAATCAGACGTCTGGAGATGTTATTCTTGCCTATTCAGGCTATTTTGTGTGAATTTCCATTATTTATCGATTTTAGCGATCCTATTGGTCGTTGTAACTTATTATCGACTTTGATAACTTCTTTTTATGGATTTTGGGAAATATCCATTTCTATGGATTTGGTATCGATTTCTTTGGATTTTACTCACGTCTTCGTATGTGAATTTTGGTGATTGATTGTTCTACAATCGTTTTTGTGGTTTGTCACTTTAAAAATATAAAGGTTCAATACTAGTAGTAAATATCAAAACTCTTTCATCAAAACGATTTCAACACTATTTTATTTACAAGGCTCGTTTTTCTCAAACCGTTTTCCAATCTACTAGTATATACAAACCTTTACCTCACTCGTATGAGAAATCTAATTAAACGGCTTAGTAAAACAAGTGGTATGAAACGCTTGCGTTTACTTCGTCGGTTAATTCTTGGACTTGTTCGATTGAAACTCTTGTGACAATTTTCTAGTGGAGATCTAAAATTTGTTCGTAAATATTTAAGTTAAGCTAGTGGTTATGGGACATGAAGCTAAGCTCATATATTTACTAGCTTACTGTAATTGACACTTCTTGATGATCATGACGATCATTTTTGTGATTTAGACTAGCAACTGTGCGATGTCTCTTTGTCCACGTGGAGGACAGTAACTCATTTTATTGAGCTTCGTCTCATTTCTTTGTGGGGTAGCTCCTCATGGTCTTCGAGCCATTCGTGTGTCAAAAATTAATGGCTAGCTACCATGAGATAGCTTCTCATTCGTGTGATACATGTGTTGGTGAGTTTTTATGCTCCCGTTCGTGTGATAGGCCTCCCCCCTTTTCTTGTGATTTCTGGATTTCGTGTGTCGAATTCTAGAATTTATGCTTCACCTATTTTTGTGATTTCTATTGATATGATTTATCAATTTTTGTGCATTGGTGAATTCGTGTGTCATTGATTCTTGTGATTTCTGGATTTCTTGAGATGATTTCTAGAATTTGTGTTTCACCAATTTTCGTGATTTCCATTGATAAGTTTTATCAATATTTGTGCATTGGTGAATTTGTCTGTCATTGACTTTTGTGATTGATATTGATATAATCGTCAATATTTATGGTTTGGTGAACGAAATAAGGAGTATGACATTCTTTTGATCCTTGTGTAGATTTTGTGATATTGATTAATCTCTTATTGATTTTCAATTACTTATATATATCACAGCTTGGCATTGTGATTATTATGTGTTTAGTCATATCTCATATTCTATATCGTTTCATCTGATATTTATAGTTGGACTGATCCGTTTATTATTTTCTTATTAAATAATACTCGGGTCAGCTCGAGATGTTACAGGTGCTTCTACTTGACTTCTCTCTAGGGATTTACTACTCTGACTTTTGGCTAACTACTTAGATTAGTAGTTTATTTTGTTGTGTACACTTGAGATATGGACTCGTAGTTGTATTCTTTTGTATAGCACATGTTGCTATTCTTTTGTATTATTGTGGATCTTTTTTACCACTACTCTGATATACACTTTCATGTGTTAGTTTTATATTCATATCTTTTTCCGCCTTTGTGATATGAGTTGTCTGTGACTGATTTATGTTATGTTTATTTCTACATTTGTTTTCGAGGGTATTATAGCCACTGTGTAGTAGCTTTGAGTTTGTGTCGGTATGCCGGATTTCCTCGTGATAAAGAAATGCATGTAATACTATTTGGCGTATCGATGCTCGCACAAAGCAATTACACGGATGGTCGCTCCTCAACAGCCTTATTCTCCGTGCTAGTTGACAGCATTACACCGTAGTGTTCTTGGCTAGCGTGGGTATAGAGGTGGGGCGTCACATTAGGTATAATAATGATGCTTTGATTCCATTAATTTACATTATTTTAACTTTTTACATAATTCTTATCATATTCTAGTATGATATGGCAACAACATTACAAACTGATATTCTAGTATGATAAAAATCATATGAATATACAGATGCAGAGAATATATATAGAAAAAAAAAGATCGAAGAAAGTCTTATTTATTTCCTAGTCACTAGTTTCTACTACATTACTATAACAGGTGATTTGGGATGAGATTGGTGAACCAAATACAGATAGAGAGAGAATGATACTTGAGTTAGAACAAGAGGAATGCTAGGAAGCTTATAAAAGAAAAATTGACCATGCTACCAAAACTAAAATGCAATTGCGCCAAAAAATAGTCGACGTTGTTGGGCAACTAGCTTCTTTACGTTCCGCGACAGAAGATGCAGGAATACATGTTGATCATTCAAATGGATATCCAAAGAACTTGAAAGAATACTTAGTGATGATCACCGCACGCTTAGAGCGCGTGACAATGGAAAGACGTGAGAGAAGGCCAACAGAGACACCAGTTATTCTTAACGTTTATGACTTAACCTCAACTAATCATTTATGTTACTGGGAAGGCCTTGGTGCATTTCATTTTAGAGGGGAAGGTAATTTTTCACATTTTTGTTTATTTTTAATTTCATTTGTCGTTGCACCTAACTAAGCCTAGTTCACATTTCCATTATATAGGAACTAGTTGATGTAGTTATGGGGCTTCTTATTTTATTATCTATAGAATTATTGGTTTTTCATATATAATTTTTTATATATGAAATGTGACTAGAATATTGTTGTTGACATGTTAAAAATAGTCATTTATTTAGCATAGAATTTAATAGATATTTACCTTAATAAAACTGCTACATTTTATCAATGTAAACTTAAGATAATTTATCAACCAAGTAAAGAGGTGATATTTAATCATGGTTAATATGAAATTTTTATTGTTACCAAATAAAATATTGTAAAAAAAATTGTTATTATTTTAAATTTTATTCCTAATGTTTGTTTCTTAGTTCCTGTAGAAACTTGTTTTCAAGTGTAAATTCTTTCTATGATCATTCGAAATTAATATTGTTACAGATCCAACATACCACATAAGTTTCCTACGAGTGTTATTAACATTGGTTTATGTGTATTATTACAATAGTTGTTCACATAGTCTTTAGTAGTTCATTCGATTGGTCAGTTGGTTCGTATCATGATTACATCGAATACCAATGCTTACATAAAAAGAAAAACTTAAGGGAAGAAGTACTTTCCTTTAAAATGCTTTGGTTTTCCTATTTGAAAAAAAATCAAGAAATTTTCATTTATTTGAGTGACATTCAATACATTAGTGTCTTATAGAGGATTTCCTACATTTTCTTATAGTTCATGGAGTAGAGTATTCGTTTGGGGCAGTTGATTTTCCATCATGTGGTGTATTTGAAGTAGAACCCAAAAAATGTCTGAACTACAAATTCAGGAAATCAATTATGATTGGAACAACTACCTATGATCCACTCCACATACGCTTATTCATGGATGTTCTTCTCGCAACTACAGTGGTGATTCCTACAATCTATTTACAAAGAACTATAACCATTTTAGCAAGGATGTTTGCTTCAAATTAATTGGAAAATCAATTCCAAAATGGATCAATCGACTTGCTAAACTTGGTTCATGTTGTTGTTGCGTTTAAATGGCAGACAGCTAGATAAGATGTAGGTTTGCTATTTTATGTAAGCATACATTTTTAGCCATGGAATGTTTGATATTTGTACGTACATCCATTTATGTAAATTTATTATGGAACATTGATGTTATAGCTCTTTTTATTTGAGTTATCTTGTTTGAGATGTGATATCCCGGAATTTTAGACAATATCAATTTAATAATCTTTATATAAAATTAAATTGATATTGACAATATTGATTAATAAAATATGTTTTGGTTTAATAATCTGAATAAATAATATTTAATTTTTGATTTTATCTTTTAAAAGCTAAAATAAATGTTTAAATTATAATGTATATATATTTGTATATATATTATAATTTATCTTTGTTTGGAATTTAATTTACATGATAATAAATAAATGAAGTTTTGTTTTTAAATTCTAATAATATATTTAGTAATTAGGAAATTATGTTTAAATTAATATTAAGCTTTTAAAGATCTATTTAAACTAGTAATTATATGGTTTGATAATATTTAAAATAAATGTAATTGTTTAAAATTATATCTTAGCTTAATTTTTGTTTTAAATTTAAATAAAAGTTGATTTTATTTCTTTTTAAAATATTATTTGATTAAATATGAATTGTGTATATTTTATACAAGTTTAAAATATAAGATAGCATATGATTTAAATTCATTTAAATATAAAAGTGATTTATAATTTCTTTATAAATCATATAAAATTTGTTAATTCTTATTTTAAGTCATATTAATTTTCATAAATATAAAGAAGGAATTAAAATAGGAAAATAGAATCTTCATTTTTAATTTGAATAAATTGATTTTTTATTTTGATTTCAAAGAATTAATTTGAATTTGGAAATTTTATTTTGAAACCCAAATTAATTGATTCTTTAAAATATTTGTGTAAGTTTTAATTTATTAATTGTTTTATTTACATTTACTTTTAATAGAGAATTCATATATATTTACATAAACATAAAATGAATTAAAGAAAACCCTATATAAACATTTAAATATATAACTTAATTAAACTAGACAAGTGTTAAGTATTTAACAAATCTAAGCAACATGTGTAAATTGTTAATCAAACAAAATGACAAGTGTCATTTTATCTTTATTTCCTTTTATTTATTTTGTTAAATTTGTTTCAGCCCTCTTTTAAAAACATTTTCACTTTTCTTATTATCTTTAAAAAAAATCAAATGCTGGTGAATCAAAGAAAAAAACTTAACCTGTTATGTTCCCAAAACAAAAATGAAAACCAAAATCAATATTCTGTAAAATTAGTTTCAAAGGATAAACAATCCTGTATCGCATTCTCAAACCTTCTCTGAATAACAAATCTGAAGTAAATCATCTCCTCAAACCAAATATAAATCACAACAACCTATAGTTCAGTTTAAAAAAAAAATCAAATAAGAGATCATTCAAAACTGCATTTCTTTTCAACATGGAAATCAATTCTTGCAAGATCAAATGTCTGCATTTCATTTCTGGAATGGCCTGCATGCATGAAGTAGATAATCAGAAGAAACATAAAGTTTTCAGTCCAAAGCAATTCAAGTTCAAATTTCTCAATAAACATGGATGCTCTGCTCAGGAAATTCTGTGAGTAACATTTTGCTTTAAAATGAATTAAGTGATAATGGTTGCCTAAATTATCTCTGGAAAATTAGATATGTTTGTGAACATTTGATAAATGTGTGCATGCTTGTAATTATAAACATATACCTCTATTCTCTGTTTTTGACCAAGATTTGCAACATAAATTCCTATCATTTGACCCAAGATCTGTTAAAATCCTAATTGCAGACAAATAATTATTGTTAGTTTTTAAAGTAATGTTTAAAAAAATTATTTAGTTAAAATAAATTGGACAATCTCACTGGAAAACTTTGAAGGACAATGAAGCTTGATAAATGTTAATGTTCAAACATACGAATTTACTGATTTAACTATAAATTCAGAAAGCTTAATCAAAAATCTTGATTTTTTTTTTTAAAACTGAAAACAAAGTTTCTAGTTGGGTTATGAATGTACATTACTGTTTTGACCCAAAGTGGAGTTTGGATCATCTCTGATGATTTTGGGGTTCTGGAAGTTTGGAGTTTCTTCTAGAGGAAGTGGGGTGTAGGGTGAGGCCGAGGAAAATTTCAGGTGGTGGTTTAAGGGGTTGTGGTGGCTGCGGCCGCCAGTTTTTAATTTTAACCCTATTTCTAAACAAGTTAGGGAAATTTGATCACTTCTGTCTCTGCACTAGATCGACTGCTAAGAGGTTTTGAAGGAGGGTAGCTGGGTCGATAACGAAGGCATGGAAGGAGTTGTAGCTCTATCGGTGGTAGGAGGAAAGCGATATTAACAGGTTTTGGGTTTTGAGTTGACCTGTGTTCCATGTTTTGGTTTGGGACTGTTTATTTTGATTCCAGGTGAGTGATGAGTTCTGGTGGTCGTGGGTTGGGGCATGGGTGGTTGCCGATGAGTTGAGGCCATGGTGAGAGGCCGGAGATGATTGATGTCACGGTGCACGTGCACCGTGCATTTCTTTTGACTGGTGAAAGATTTGATGAGTGGGGTGTTGTACTCGAGTAAATGCTCGGGTCATCTTTGTTTTTGCTCGAAGTTGAGGAGAGTTTTACTCGAAGTAAAATTGATTTCACTCGGGTAGCTTTTGTTTTCAGGTTGTTCCTGAAACCTGAACTATTTCAGGTTTTCATTTTTTTTAAAAACTAAATATTAAAAAAAAGAAGCAGAAGATAAGGAGGTTTAAATCTAAACTGAAGCAAGATTAAAACATGAATTCAAATAGGTTTTGAATTTCATATTTTGAATAAACAAGTTTTGCAGAAAATGAAATATTTAAAAATAAAACCTGCACAGTTTTTATAAAGTGAATTTAAATCTGGAAATAAAATTTAAAACAAGACTTAAATTTCTAAGTCAAATCTGAATTTGAAACCTGAATTCAAATTAGAAGTTGAATTTGAAAGTTTCAAATAAAAATAAGTTATAAGTTCAAATGTTATTATCAAGTGGAATATTTTAGAATTTTATAACTTATGAAATGAAATTTAAAACAAAGTTTTAAATTTAAATCTTTGAATCTAAAACTGAAAACATAGTTTAAATTTTGGGTTGTAGCGTAAATAAGATTTGAATTTATATGTTTCAATATCACTTGAGTTATTTAAGGTATTTTAAACTTGTTAAATTTTAATATGGGATAAAGTTAAACTATTCTTTTAAAACTACTTTAAAAGATAAGTGATTCTTTAAAATGAAAATTAAAGAGATTTTAAATAATAATAAAATCTTGTTTAAGTTTAAATTTAATTTCATTTTAATTTAAAATGGAATTTAAAGGCAATTTTTTTTAGATTTCTTTGGTAATGATAATTAAATCATTAATGAAATTAATGATTATCATTAAGTTGATTTGAACTTAATGATTTATTAATTAATCTAGATAATTAAGTTTTGTAATTAATTAATTTAATTAATAATTAGATTAATTAAATAAATAATTAAGGATTTATTTAATTAATTAAAAGTTTTAAGTAAGCTATTTAAATTTGATTAAAGTGTGATTTAGAAATTAATTTAAATAAGATTTGATTAATTTAGTTAATGAATTGAATTATATTAATCAAGTAATTAAAAATTAATTAAGTTTTTAATTATCGCTTGATTAATTTAATAATTATAGATTACTTAATGAGTTTTATAAATAAATTAAGAATTAATATTGATTAATTCAATTAATTTCTTTGGAAAAGTAATTAAAGATTAGTTATGGGTTAATGAAGGTCATTAACATAGTATTATTTTATAATTAATTAATGTAATTAATTTTAATGATTAATTGTATTGATTAATTTAAAGATAATCATTTGAGAATTATTTAAGTATAATTACTTAATGAAAGTAATTAAGGAAATTAATTACTAATTGTAATTAATTAAGTTATTTTTGATTAATTAATTTAATTAATTAAGTTTAATTAATTTAATTTAATCACTGGGTTGATTGAAAAATAATTACCAATGTAATTAAAAATGAAAAATTACTTAGTAAAGTAATTAAGAAAATAAATTACTGGATGTAATTTAATGGAGGAGTTTTGGAAATTAATTACTTTGTGCAATTAATATGTAATTTATATGTTGTATAATTACTTAAGTGAGTAAATAATAATTAATTACCTAGTGTAATTAATTTAGGTTTAGATAATTGGGTTATTTGAAAATGGTTAAGAGATGTAATTAATTTAAGTTAATTACTTAATGTGATTAATCAAGAATGATTAATCAATAGAGATAATTGATGATTAATTTAACGGGGTTATTTTAAATAAAATAATTTGAGATCATTAATTTATATAATTAATGATATAATTAAGGATTGACTAATTAAGAAAAATTAATCAATGAAGGTATTAGTTAATTAATTAAGGATTAATTAATGAATTAATTACAGGTTAATTACAGGGATTGGTTTGGATTAATTAATTTGTGAAATTAATTAGAGATTAATTACTTGAATGTAATTAAAGAATAATTAATCAAGATGATTAGTTAGGGTAATTTGTTAAGAATAATTAATTGATGTGTAAGCGAGATTTATACGGATGAGTAATTAATTTAATTCATTTTAAATTAATTAAGAAAGAAGTAATTAATTTAATTCATTTTAAATTAATTATAGGATGGTGATTTGATAAGTCATTGCTTATGAATGATGATTGATATTTATTACCCTGAATGGTTGAGACCTCAGTTATGAGATAAATGATGTTGTGTGATTTGGATGTTATGGTTGCATTGAGTTGATAATATGATTTATCTGTTTGAGTTGATAATATAGATTATCTGATGTTATGATAATGTTGATTATCTATTATGATGTTGAGAATTATCTATCTGTGTGTATATGGATAATATTGAATTGAATTGTTTAAACTTTAAAACAACTTGGACCTAAAAGACACGCTTTGGATTTCGATGAGACCGGGATCGGGTTTCCATATTTGGATATCCGAAAACCACATCGATTCCAAATAACGTTAGGTCGTGAATCCAAATGGCGCTTTGTGAAGACTCGAGGTGTAAGGGCTATAAGTCAATATAACTCTGTGGGTGATTCCGTAATGAGTTTGATGGAATAGTGCTTATAGATTCGAGATGGTGATTTAGAGTGCAAGGGTTATCGTCGTTAACTCCGAGGGTGATTCCAAAATGAGTGTAACGAGATAATGCCTTCGGTTTCGTTCGAACCCGGAACGAACTTGTATGGATTGAATGCTTTCATAACATCGTCAGGTGGACGATGAGCATTCTAAGAGATGTGTTCTCTAAAGGTAATCGTAGCCTCAAGCCTCATCAAACGGGAATGGCTAAAACATGGGAGGTGCAGCATGGTTTCGTGGGTAGCTCCCACTGGAGAGCGAGATTGACCCCTGTCTAGAAGTTCCTTTATATTCGGATGTGTGGGCAGTTGGTTGCAAACAACTGCGGGGTTGTCTTGTTCGGAACTGTTCAGTAAGGAATGGTTCCGGCCTTGTGTTGCAGGGGAGTGGGAGTACTCCTCGGTACGGTGATCTAGGCCACGTACTGTGACGGGCGGTACCCCAGTAGCCCTGCCATTGTATGAAATCCAAAATCCAATAAGTGCCAACGGTTTTGATTGTATTACCCATTTTTGTGGCTAGTAGCTGGAATTTAATAAATGTAACAATTTCGGCTATTTCATATTTATTTGAAAACCCTAGACCCTATTATAATATCACTGAATTTCCTATCAAATGTTTTGGTTAGCGTAGGGTAAAAACTTTTCCATGTTTATGTGCGGGAAGTCTTACGCGATACCTTTATTTTCAAAAGATTTTTGAAAGTTAAGCAACTTTAACCTGTTACTCACACCAAACCCATGTCTGACCCGGAGTTTATCTTTGTTTTCTTAAACTCTTGGGTACCCAAATTTTTATGAGTAGTCAAGGGATTCAGGTTAGGATTCAGGTTTGCTTTGACGAATATTGGAGGAGCAATGGAGCTGGAGGCTTCTGCGTTAGATATTAGTATTGCGCTGTGTTAGATATTAGTATTGCGCTGTGTGTTCTGTGTTGTCTCTGGATTGTATTGAGTTGTAAATACTAGACAGGTGTTTATAACTATCTAGTACATGTAATGTGTATGCTGTGTATCTCTGATTGGTATTGTATATTATGTAAATACTTATGTTATTAATATAATTTATTCGTTCCACTGTTAAGATTCTTGTGTTGTTTCTTCTTTCTCTTCTTTCTTTTCTTCTTCTGTCCCTTTCTTTCTTAATTGATGATGCATCTTTCTGGGTAGTGGAAGACGGGTCGTCACAGGTGGTATCAGAGCATTAGGTTGAGTGAATACCTAGGCTCTGTAGTAGTGTCTTTCTTGAGAGTGCGTATTTGTAATTTTTAATATATTTATATATATTTATTTATTTCTACCTATCGATTGGGTTACCTATTCGGGTTTTCCAATATAAGTTATAAAGGTAGATTGAGTTAGTGGTGTGTGTAATACAACTACCGATTGGTTGGAGTTTGTATGTTTGGTTGGAAGTGTATCTGTTGAGACTGTAGACCTAATACCGTCTCGAGTGAGTTCTGTAGTGATGAAGGACTTCATTGATCTCTGAAGGAAACCTGTTAAGGTTCAGAGTTTATTTTTGAGATTGGATGAGTAGTGTTTGGATCTGTTGGTTGGTAGAAGCGAGTAATGGTACCTTGATACCACATGAATTAGTAGCTGTGTGATGAGATGCAGTGATTATGGCTATTTACGAAGGTGATTTCTTTGGAACAAGTTTAAGGAAGTAGGTCTGCTTTGGTGCTGTGGCTGGATTCAGCAGGATGCTTCTGTTTGGTTTGAAGTCCGAGTTTCTCGAAGAGCTTTGGAATGGGAATTCTTTGGCATTGGTGTCAGCAGTGCAGCTCGGAGTGTTCAGTGTGTCGATAGAATTTTATGGCTTAGCAGTTTTCGAGAGATGGAGTTCAGAAGCAGTAGAGTAGAATCCATTTCTTCGATGGGTTGGCAAGACCAGCATAAGCTGTTCTGATTGGTAAAGAGAGAACAGTTTTCTTTTGAATTAGATTGAGTTGATCGCAAAAGTGACTTGCGATGATTTGGTATTCTCTTGGATTGTTGGAGATTTTTCTGGATGTTTCTTGGAAGTCAGAGTTTGTCTTCATCTAGAGATTCAGTGGTACCCGTGGTTCAACTAGTTGAAGGTTGGTTTCCTAAGATGGAATTTGGCGAAGCTACTCAGGATTTGAGGAAATTCTGAATTTTCTCTGGGTTATCGGAGATCTTCTTGGTTTCGTTGTCCAGTTGTGCTTGTGTTCTTCATAAGCATTCTTTTCTACTCCAAATCAGAGTTGTGCACCGGAAGCAGTTTGGGAGTGCATCTGCTTTTCTTTTCCGGATAGGAGAAGTTGTTTCCTTCTGATGGTTATGAGTAGAGTTGTTCTTGACCTTGATTGATCGTGGAGGATCATTCTGATGGGTTTGGTCTAGATTGTTTCTTGAGACATCAGCAAGGATTGAGCTGATCAGGTAGGATGTAGGCAGCTCGAGATCGTCCGAAGAGTTTTGTGGATCTGAAGTCTGGTTTTGGATAAGTTTTCCCCAGTTTTAGGAGCTATAAATTTTGGTAAGGTTGGGTAAGCTAGCTCCGAGACGTTTTGGATTTCTTCTGTGTTCTGTTTTGAATAAGTGTTTGATTATCTGGATTGAATTGCCAGTTTGGACAACTGGAATTCGATGTGTTTCACGTATCTCTGAGGGAGTACGTATATGATCTATTTCTGGTTTTGGAATCAGCTGTCGAGGAGATTTGGTTGTTGAGTCAGACTTATCTGTAGTCTGATGTCTTGTTCAGTTATAGATATAGATGAATAGGAGTTCTGTAGTTTAGCAATGTTGATTGTTTGGGTTTTATAGAGCGAGTAACCCGGTGTTTACTTGGGAAACTCGAGGAAGCTCTATCTAGAATTTTTTCTGGATGGTTAATTTTG